>OY365781.1:28315000-29536428 GCA_959347405.1 Napeogenes sylphis | reverse complement strand
TATTACCAAATTTACATTTAATTTTTGCGTCAGAGAATTCGTGAAACATCTGCCGATTTGCATATAATTCGGTTTATTAGTTTGGAAGTCAAGTCGGTCAGGAATTAGATCCAGTGAACGGTTAAGAGCTTTGCTTATGCTCTGCTCAATTAAGGCCTTTTAAGGTAATTTAAAGTTAAAATTACAGAGAGCTATATACATATTCAACTTAAGAAAAATAAGGATAATATTAATTTATGCTTATACGTTATAAGATAATAGTGTTATTTATAGAGTAATTGTTATTAAACGACTTGACCGTAATTCGAAGATGATAGAAGATAGGCACTTCCGTTTCCTGTAGACTTTTATGCTTATACGTTATAAGATAATAGTGTTATTCATAGAGTAATTGTTATTAAACGACTTGACCGTAATTCGAAGATGATAGAAGATAGGCACTTCCGTTTCCTGTAGGCTTTTTCCTTTCCAGTTGTGTTTTTAACTTAATTTGATTCTTTTTGACTACAATTTGATGTTTCTGTTGTCTCGACAGTGGCGCTACTCGTTGCTGTAAAATATCGGGTATAGTTTTGCTTTACTAAGGTTTAGATTTCACCAGGCAGATTTATAAAGTAAGCTTCGAATTAGGTAAGTATTTTAATAAGCGTTTTCTTTCAGGTAAAACGCTGCTATTGTCACTATTAAATATTCTACATTGTTAGAAGTGTTTCTTTATCGTTTTGCTATTTTTCATTTTATTCTCAAATTAAAAGACCACAGAACATCCTTAACCTAGTAGATATCTTTTCCATAACCGCCCCGTTGTTCGAGTGGTTAGCGCAGACGCCTAACGTGTCACGGCGCAATGGGGCTCGGGTTCGATTCCCGGCGGAGACAGGCATTTATGTGATGAGCAATAGATGTCTGTGTTTCTGGGTTTGGTCGTTTATTAAATATATTCTTAGTATTTATATGTGTATTTCTATGTATTTGTATCGTTGTCTAACACCCTTAACACAAGCAAATAATTTGCTTACTTAGGGGTTAGATCAATGTGTGTAATTTGTCCTGATATTATGACTATTATATTCTAAGGATTCATGTAGAAATTTAATTACAAAAATAATAAGAATTCAAAGTAATTGTCAAATTCACGTATTTCACGCTATTTAATACTACGAAAGCCAGATTACGACGTTATAACTAATTTGGTAATAAAACTATGACATAAAACGACAAATCTACCACAGTAATAAAACGCAGGATAAGCTACTCAAAGATCACATCGACAATCACTATTCACATCTGCAGAGCTTCCGCTCTCAAACGACTATGACACGATAATTAATAAACCTAACACTTGCTTACTAATTTATAGGAGTTGATGCCTACTAATTATTTAGAAATACCCTCGACTCCTAACACGGCCTCTCCTGACAGGAGGTCGTCCTCGACCTCTATCTTTTAATCCTGAAGTTTTATTTTTAAAACTACCAATGAAGCTTCCAAAAATGTTGTCTCCAAATGAAACCTAAGGCTACGTAGTAAATTCTTCTGGACTCCTGTGTACTGGGTGTGCTGGGTCGTAACCCATCACTGACACGAAGGATTACGAGACTCAGCAGCGCCAGCTCAGACCAGCAGCGCCTGCCCCGACCAGCAGCGCCAGCCCCGACCAGCAGCGCCAGCCCCAACCAGCAGCGCCAGCTCCGACCAGCAGCGCCAGCTCCGACCAGCAGCGCCAGCTCCGACCAGCAGCGCCAGCTCCAACCAGCAGCGCCAGCTCCGCGATCAGCAGCAACTTCAACAGCCAGCAGCAACCTCAACAGCAAGAAAAATAACTTCTCAGTTTACTTTTTTTATAAATCTTCCAGTTGACCCAGACCCAGACCCAGGTTGAGGAGAGGTGCTTGTAAGATGGTCATTACTGGTAAGGGATAGTCTTCAACTGACCCGTTCATCATCATTATCGTCCGGTTCTACTCGCCCATCCTGATTATCACAAAAACAACTGAAAATTCTCCTAAACAAAAGGCATAAAGTTAGAAAAATGTAGTAAGATGTAAATTTGAGATATCAATTTAAGTTTTTAATAAAAATTTAAGAGATATCGTTGCTCTCGGCGCAAGCGTGCACTCAAGCGTCCTCAAGCGACGATTTCAAAATTGTAACAAAGGGATAAGTCTTTAGTGCTTAAAGAGATGTAATGTAACCATTTGTACATGTTGTTCGATTGGTAAGATTCCGGACTCTTACCACTCGATAGATTGTGATATTAAATAAAACTATATGTAGCATAGCACTCATTACCGTAATGATTCCCACGATGCATTTAGCTAGCAGCTCCGTAAGCCAGCAGCGCCTTCAGCCAGCAGCGCCGTCAGCCAGCAGCACCTTCAGCCAGCAGCCCCATCAGCCAGCATCGTAGGGCGACGAACGCCATAGTATTGCGACGAACGCTAAGCTACAGCGACGAACGCCAAGCATATTTGACTGAGTGTCAAAGCACACGATACCTCTCCAATTTAGGCGACACACGCCAAGGTACGGCGACGAACGCCAAGCATATTTGTCTGAGTGTCAAAGCACACGATACCTCTCCACTTTAGGCGACACACGCCAAGGTACGGCGACGAACGCCAAGCATATTTGCCTGAATGTCAAAGCACACGATACCTCTCCACTTTAGGCGACACACGCCAAGGTACGGCGACGAACGCCAAGCATATTTGCCTGAGTGTCTAAGCACACGATACCTTTCCACAACAGTCGATTATCGGTAGGGTACAGCGACGAACGCCAGGCTCTGAACCTGTGTGTGTCTGACACATATACCAAAAACAAGGATTAAGCTTGTGTGTGCATAACACACAAGCTTTTCTCATTCGGATTTCACAACTTTTCCCTCTCTCGATTCATACACCAGTCATCCATCCTCATGAGTCGTCTCAACACTCATCATCTCCGCAAAACACAAAATTATACTAACAGTAAGTATTCAGTCAATTATACAGTCATTCAGTAAATACGTGCAGTGACCGCAGTATGCACAATGGACAGTGACCGCAGTATGTCCCAAACGCAGTAACCAGCCAGTGGCAGTTGCGCTAGCAGCACACTCCAACAGCCGAGGCGACTAACGCTGATGCTACTGTGGACGGCAACAGCTTCAGGATCACTGGATTGTCTCTGATGCAGGCCTTGTAGGCTAGCTACAGCAGACCGCTCTCCACCATACATGTCACATGGTATGTTTGCCAGAGTAGAGTATCCCGACCAACTGGAAAAATAAATTAAAACAGCAAAATATAGCCAACTCTCTCTTTTGTTTTACTTGAGCAGTCCTTCTAGAAGATCCACATAGAACGCGATAAGAGCGCTGGAGCATACTGGGATCCAATTTACTTGCTAACTAAGTACTTAGTTCTGTAGCTCGGCCCAACCTTACATTACTTGCGAGCATACCTCCTGACACTAGATCTCCATGTTGGTGATATTGGCATCGAAATTGGAAATATAATAAAATTTATTAGATCTTACCAGTACATTTGTAAAACGTATCGCGTAAATGATACGGTCGACCACCGATACGGTTGACGTAGTCCGCTGAATTGCTGAAGCAAGGACACGACCACTGGTATCATCAGCTTTGCATACGGTACCGAGTATAGTGCTAGCTCTCGAACTCTGTGACACATCATTTTCGACACAGCATCCCATGTACTGGAGCCTAAGAGCCCCACAGGACACGCCCGACGTGACGTAAGCGATGCGTCGAAACGGCAAGCCCAAACCACATTGACTCGGACTTAAAGGCCCGCGCATCCAAGACTCTGGTCTCGACGCTCAGCACCCTTGGAGCTGTAGATGCCGTCGACCATATAAGCGGCGGCGTCCTTATCTGCACACTAGGCCTCCACTTTTGAAGTGGCATACTGTTCATCCAATGGAAACAGCCGTTCTAGAATTTATTTTATTTTTAACAGTTAGAATATTAAAAGGAAAGTTGTTTTATCTGCTACGCTTATCACGTTGTAAGCCAACTGCAATTTCATGAGCGACTCACTACTACTTCATTTAATACAAAAATAGTTTAAACAAATTAATAAATAAAAGGGTAGTTTGTTGTAACTACCAAAAGTTACACAAAATGTACGTGTAAATAAACATTCCATTCAATATCCAGCATAAAAAGTTTGGAATATACTCACCAAAACTGTTGTCTTACCACAAGATTTGAACGCGTCTTACTTACACGCAAACCAAGAAATTAATTTCAATGTGTACGACCAAGTTAATAGCAACGAGCCAACGACTATCCCACTTCTGATCTAAGGATTCATGTAGAAATTTAATTAAAAAAAATAATAAGAATTCAAAGTAATTGTCAAATTCACGTATTTCACGCTATTTAATACTACGAAAACCAGATTACGACGTTATAACTAATTTAGTAATAAAACTATGACATAAAACGACAAATCTACTACAGTAATAAAACGCAGGATAAGCTACTCAAAGATCACATCGACAATCACTATTCACACCTGCAGAGCTTCCGCTCTTAAACGACTATGACACGATAATTAATAAACCTAACACTTGCTTACTAATTTATAGGACTTGATGCCTACTAATTATTTAGAAATACCCTCGGCTCCTAACAATATTATTATTATTACCATAAATAAATAAAATATTTTTTAATGCTAAAATACCTAACTGTTTTAGTCTATGCTATTAAAGTAGAAAGATCCTTCAAAAGTCGATAAACTTATTTTATTTACCTTTAATGAAAGTTATAACAAATACCAATATAACTTTTAGTTCTCAGGACTTGGTATTCACTTTTTACTCAGAATAATAATATTTATTCTAAAACCTAAGTAGTTCTAAATCGCAACTCGGGATATTTGCACAACCTTTTATTAGTCTTGATCTCGATTCAAAATCAAACTAAAAGTTAATTTTGACAGAATTTTTATTAGACGGAATACAATTTTGTTTCCAAGACGGTAGACTTTTTTTGTCTTAAATGCTTAGTAAGATTGAATTATTTGGAATTTCGTATCTTAGTAGGTAATTACAAAAAAATATAAAAAGATTCTTCTTTTAAAACATGACATTTTATTCAATTTGGCACCTTGTGTCACGTTCAAAGATTACTATAAATCGGAAGAACAAAAATAAAAGTAATAATCGTTAATTTTGTTAAATCCAATATAATTAATTATTTTAACCAATATACTTATTTATATATGGTGATATAAATGAACTATACGATGCTACAGACATAAAATACTGTTTCATATAAATAAAAATAATCAAATCAGACGTACATATTTTCTTTTAGTTTCATAGTTTGTAAATATAATTTATTCGTTTTTAGTAATACCCAACTATTTTGCTAAGTGTAACTATGAATTCGAATTTTTCGTTTTAATAAAACTAAAAATTGAGTTAAATATCACAGTACATGCTGACACAAGGGAACAGCTTTCATACAAGTAACTGTAAAACTAAACTAAGCTAAACGAAACTAAACTATCGATAGATACATGTTAAGAGAAACCAAAAAACAAGACTCTAAAACTCTATATTATTAAAAGAGTTGCTCTATTCAAGCAAGATTAAAGTGTCAATTCTTTACTATGCATTCCTTCTTTACTATGTGAATGTCATCTATAATTCATTGTATAGGGCTTTTTAGAAAGGGCAAGGGATACAGTAATTTTGGGTAGGGGTTATCACAGGAATGATAAAGTTAATTATGAGAAGAATAATTTTTCGACTACTGATGGGATGGATAATATATTCTCATAAACTAATTACCAGTTGTCATTGAAAGAGTTTTAAGGGACACCCGACCCACCAAATTAAATATATAAATATTCTAAGTAATATCTCAATATTAGATAAAGTACTTTTGGTCACCAGCTCTTTCAGGTTTGTGGCAATGACTTCTCTAAGATAGTAAGATAGATGGTAGTTATGATAAAAAAATATATATATACATATTAAATAAAGATTTCACTTTAAATAAAGAAGTAGTCTAAACTGAGTATGAGGTTTGTATTATAATCAATTTATGTATCATAATTATTACAACGACTACATAGTCATAACATCTAGAGATTATATGACTAATATGAAGTAACAATTGACAATAACAAAATACAAAAATAATATAATGTATAAAGTAATTGATATATTATACTATTGAAACCTAGTTATTTCTCGACTAAATAACTTTACAAAATCCATGAATTATCACAAATAGTAGTAAAAATCGATAGTTCCGAAATAATGGCATGAAGGGTTCGGTGTATATAAAAAACAACACGTGAAAATTTCAACTGTCTACCTATCACGTTTCATTAAATACAGCCTGTATACAGACAGACAGATGGACACTATTAAAGGTTTCACACGTCAATTTAGTGAACAATTTACATACAACTAGAACCATTGCATTTAATTTGATGGGAAGCTTATTGGTTAGTGAATAACATAATAATGTTGGTCACAGTAAATAAAAATAAAAAATATTAAATATTAAAAACCGTGGTTGGCAAGACACCAAGTCACCGTGAGCAACATCTGTTTCCGGATGTAAAGCAATGAGTTTGTTGTGATTAACCCAGAATCATATTATGTAGGTACACAGATACCAATTAAGCCTTATGAAAAGAAAAAGAGATAAATTTATGAAATAATTTCAAGATGTACTCGTTGCTTTTCCTTATTTTATTAATACTTATGAATAGTTTAGCGTCCTCAAATGGATAAAAAAAAATAATTTGTGTATATCTTGGAATAGAGAGGAGAAAGTCCACAGTTATCTTATATTGCTGTACTGTCTCGGTCAAAAGAAATAAATGCGTTACATACTCAATTCTTACTTTTCTTCAATTCTATTTCAATCAAGTATTTATTTTTATTGAAAAAACGTATTCATGCAACGAGAGTCAAGTAATCTTACCCATATATAAAAAAAAAAGATTAAAGTATAGACAAAAAAAAAGAAATTGCGAAATGGAGGACTTAACGGGAAAGTAAACATCGTATTCTACGTACAATATACGTCGTACCCATTTAAAGAAGGGCGTGCTTTGTCATTTATTAGCCTTTAAGGTAAACAATTTACGGCAAAAATACTGCTTTGACAAAAAACTATGCAGAAATTCGTTATATAAAACACGGGATTAAAATTTATTAATAATATAATAATAATAATAATAATAATAATAAGAATAATAATAATGATAAATAATAATAATAATGATAATAATAATAATAATAGTAAGTGACACGGAATGGTCACGTTTTTAAATGTCAATTTTTGTTTAAAATATTTATTTTCAAAATCCAGTTTTTATCATATTTAAATCATTTCATACAGTTATACAAAATGCAAAATAAACGAAAAATAAAAACGATACAATATACAAAACTGTGAACTACTTACAAAAAGTAACTGGAAAAAAGTGAACTGTGACAATGTGAAAATAAATACTCTTAAATAATGATCACAAGGAGTAGAAACATAAACGCACGCCCACCACCGCAGCCCGTCGCACCGAACAGCTCCACGTCTTCAGAGGAGGAGTACGCAACTCCTAATGAGGAAATCGTGTCGAGCAGTGACGACGAGCTGCCGAGCACCAGCGCCGCGCCGAGCACCAGCGCCGCGCCGAGCACCAGCGCCGCGCCGTGGGAGGCCACCGCTGCCGCGCTTGGGGCCTACTGGGGCATCCGCCCCGCGTTCGGCCCCCGCCGTCGGTTGTGCAGTGCACCGAATGAAATGGACGCAAAATATGAACGAAAATGTCATGCGAGCGTACTATAGGGCGACAGAGGGTGGCACTAACCTCACTGCGTGGCGAACCCGTTTGCTGTCTTTGTTTCAGGTCCTTGAACCAGAGTTGACCGTTTCGGCCCAACGACTATCGGATCAGGTGCGGTTTATTCAACGTAATCGTGCGTTGGATGACTCCGCACTTGACCGGCTTCGCTCCGAGGTGACAGTCTCTGCATCCACCACCGAAAGCATCCATTCGCGAACCCAGTTATCGTCCGCTCCTTCGGTGGCAGGGTTAGTGGTTGGAGATGCTGATGTGGGGGGCGTTGAGATTACAACCGTAAGTACCCAAGATAATGAGCAATTAAGGAGGACTTTGGAGGATGTGATTTTGGAATTTAAAGACATACCAGCCCGCGACAGGCCACGGTTACCCCGTTTTCCCACGCATAGACGTAATATGTCGCTAGTAATGGCTCTAGACTGCATGCTAGACTCTTATCTTCGTTCTAGCAATAGTCTCACTGATACCCATTCAATTCTTTATTGTGCAGCTGTTGCAGCGTGCCGCTCCGCCCGTATCATATTTCCTGAGCCTGATAGGGTGGTGCGGTCCACTGAGGACACACCCGCATGGCAGATGAGGATTGAACGGCGTATCAGCGCAGCTAGGGTCATTATTGGCAAGTTAATCTGCTTCAGATCGGGAAACATCCGGCCGAGAGTCATGCGTTATGTTACACAGGCCTTTGCCGGTACTGGCATTAGACCTCAGGATTACATGGCCTATGTAACAGAACATATAGACTACCTGAAGCAGAAAGTTTGTGCGTGGGCAAATCGTATCCGTCGTTATAAACAACGTGTAAATAGGTATAAGCAGAATCGCATATTCCAAAGTGACCAAAGAAAGGTTTATAGAAGCTGGGAGGAATCTGCTACGAGTGTGATTGATGGGCAGTTACCAAATATGGAAGAAATGTTCACATTTTGGAAAAATATTTGGTCGGTGCCTATTAACCACAACGATGGTGGCTGGATGCGTGTTGTTGAGCGCGCGTGTGAACACCTGCAGCCAATGGAGGCTATATTTATAAGCCCAGACAATGTCAGGGATGCGATCCGTTCGACCCATAACTGGAAAAGTCCTGAACCGGACGGATTACATAACTTTTGGCTCAAATGGCTGCGGTCTTCACACGAACGTTTGGCTGGGCAATTCCAGGAAGCCATCGTGTCCGGATCCCAACCATCTTTTATGACAACAGGAATCACCTTTCTGCTCTACAAGTCTGGTAGTATCACGGATCCAAAGAATTTTCGACCTATCACGTGCTTACCAACAATTTATAAGCTTCTTACATCCATTTTGACTTCAAAATTAAACACACATTTGTATGCAAATAGCATTTTAGATCCCGCTCAAAATGGATGTAAGATTGGGTCTCGTGGTACTAAGGAGCTCCTCCTTATTGACATGGCCATTAATGAAAAGGTTCGCCGAGGTAAGAAGGGTCTCTCCGCCGCCTGGATTGATTATAAAAAGGCCTATGATTCGGTGCCTCATATATGGTTAAGACGAGTACTAGAAGTGTATAAGATTGACACAGATTTATGCGCTTTTCTTGATTCATGTATGAGGCAATGGACAACGGTCCTTTGTCTTCCGAGGGGCGGAGGAAGTCTTCTTACTTCCGAACCTCTAAGGATTGAGCGAGGTATTTTCCAGGGTGATAGCTTGAGTCCTTTGTGGTTTTGCCTGGCTTTGAACCCCTTAAGCACATTGCTTAGGGATTCAAAACTGGGATTTCGCTTTCGCAGAGGGGGTGAGATCATTTCACATCTTTTGTACATGGACGATCTCAAATTATTTGCACCAAATAAAGCAGATCTGGTATCATTACTAAGCGTTACGCAAACGTTTAGTAATGACATTAGGATGGAGTTTGGTGTAGATAAATGCGCGGTTGCACATGTGCAGAATGGCCGAGTTGTAAATAGCGAATATTTACAACTCTCGGAGACAATGTCCCTCAGATCCCTCTTCGAAACCGAATCCTACAAATACCTTGGTATGACGGAATGCTTAGGCATACTAAGTGGGGAAATTAAACAGCTAGTGAAGGAACGCTTCTTTAACCGCTTGACAAAAGTCCTAAAAAGTCTTTTGTCAGGAGGTAACAAAGTGCGTGCATTCAACAGTTGGGTAATGCCCCTGCTGATGTATACTTTCGGCATATTAAGGTGGACTCAGACTGAATTAGATGCCCTGGACCGAAAGGCCCGAAAACTATTGACAATGTATCGCATGCATCATCCGCGCTCATCAGAGATGAGATTGTATATTCCACGGAAGTGTGGGGGTCGCGGCTTCCTTAATGCCAAAAACTTACACAACCGTGAGGTATGCAATCTTAGAGAATATTTCCTTCATGCTGAGTGTGGAATGCATCGGGACATTGTTGCAGTAGATAATGGCCTCACACCGCTCTCCTTAGCCAAAGATAACTGGCATAAACCGGTAGTACTTAGCACTGACGACCGTATAAATATATGGAAGAGTAAGGAGCTTCATGGACGGTTCCACCAGGCACTCTATGGGCCTGATGTAGACCTTCTGGCGTCCGTGGCTTGGCAACGATTTGGTGATCTCTTTGGAGAAACCGAAGGTTTTGCTTGTGCAATTGCTGACGAAGTTGTCAAGACGAACAACTATCGGAAATACATAATAAAGGATGGCACTGTTGATATATGTCGTGCGTGCCACCAACCTGAAGAATCCATCAGACATGTTATTTCCAGTTGTTGTCATCTTGCCAATGGAGAGTATTTGCACAGGCACAACCAAGTAGCCAAGATTATCCACCAAGAACTTGCTCTTCGATACGGTCTTGTACCTTTTGAAGTGCCATATTATAAGTACTCACCGGAGCCAGTTTTGGAAAATGGTCATGCTAAGCTCTATTGGGACCGATCTATCATAACGGACAGGACTATTGTAGCCAATAACCCTGATATCGTACTGGTAGATCGGTTAGAGCGCCGGGCATTTCTTGTTGATATCTGTGTCCCGTGTGACGCTAGTCTTGTGAAAGCTGAGAAGGACAAACTGTCAAAATACTTGGACTTAGCTCACGAGATTACCGAGATGTGGAATGTTGACTCAACAATAATTGTCCCGATGGTAGTTTCCGTAAATGGTCTTATAGCGAAGAGTCTCGATCATCATCTCAAGAGGCTCTCACTAAAAAACTGGATCAAGGGTCGGATGCAAAGAGCAGCAGTTTTGGGTACGGCACGCATTGTGAGGAAGTTTCTTTCGCTGTCGCCCTAACCACCGACGGACTGGTCGTAAGGCCCACGTCGGCGGGATACTATTTTTTATATTTATATTTATAATGTTGTTTTTTTTAATGTTATATGTATAAATGTAAATAATAAGATTAAAATAAAATAAATGATAATAATAATAATAATTATAATAATAATAATATGTACCTACTTAGGTACCTTTACATATTTTATGATCATCTTATCTTTTGTTTGATTGAGCATTATTTATTTTCAGAATCACATGCTTCAGCTTCCCTATTACGTGAACAATACAATTGTGTCTTCAATAATATTTACACGTGTCAGCTTTATTTTATTTAACTATTTTGTATGAAATAATATAAAATTTTTAATTTGCCGCTTTCCTAGTTTATTAAAGCCACATAATATTTGAAAATGTGTAAAAACATGTATAGCCAAGTTAAGCTTATTTAAATTAATATAAATATAGAATAGAACCTGCGACCTCTGGGAACCGTCCCGTCGCATCGCTCTACCAATTGAGCTACCGTATCTGTTTATTTTTCATTCTAAATTTATATTAATTTACATGATATTATATTGAAATTGACCGGAAACCTTAACGTCAGATTAGGTGTTATTGTTTCTTTTTTGTTTTGAAGGTGGGTATTTTTACGATAGACATATATATTACATATATATTACTTATATATTACTTATATATTACTTATATATTACTTATATATTACTTATATATTACTTATATATTACTTATATATTACATATATATTACGTATATGTCGGAGGTCAAGGTGTATTAGTGGATTGCTGGTTTTTGATAGTCATCTATTACAGGATCCGTGGACAATTGCGTAGGTCTCAGGCAGTAAAACCACAAAGACACAGAGTGATAATTCTCGTATTAAAATGTCGGTGATCAGTCATCACAAATTACTAATTATCAAAGTTACGTGAACCACTGGTCCTGTTTAGAGGTTTGTAATCGTATTACTCTATCTAATAAAATCCGCCACCGACTCACTACTCTCCAATATTTAAGGTGTAACTTACACCTTCAAACAACCCGGTGACGTCATTCATTACGTCACGACATTCATACCCTACAGTTATGACAATGTCAATTGAGTTACTAATTATCGTTAAATAATGTAAGCGCCATCATATATATACCTCATTAATGTAAAAAATGTCTATTAAGATTTTTAGTCATTTTAGAATTATGTATTAACATTATAAAAATAATAAAGATAATTTTGATAACTTAACAATTTCCAGAGATTTCATAGAATGTATTAAGTTTGGTCTTAGGGTTGACTTTTCTAGCCTATTAAGTTTATTCCAACTAAAGGTGCTCGCAATTCATTCAACGTACGAAACGTAGCTACTTCACTTCGATATCGTAGTAGTAGTTTACGTAAGCGAGTAGGAACCTGGATCAACTGCCAGGCAAAATGAATTGTATTAAAATAATTACAGGTAAGGATAAAATAGAATGCAAATAGCTCTGTAATGAGAAAGAATTTTGCAACTAGATTTAGAAATAAGCAATTTTATCCCAACTGTAAGTCATCACTAATAGAAAAAAATGTGTTTTTTATACAAAAAAATAATAAATAATTATCAAAAGATTATACTTATATAATTATACGAACAAATTATACTTGTTTTACAGCCCCTAATAGAAACCGGGCTGTTTCTATTTCGTGCGACAGTGATAACGCTCTACGAAGCCGAATTTAGGCGATTGTTTCTACAAAGGCCGATGTTGAATATTTATTGCTAGGTATTGTAGAAAATTTTAAACAGCGATTTTACCCAATTCCTAATATATATAGGTAACTCAATTTCTATACCAAAAATTCACTTATTACCAAATAGATTTAGAACCTTCGAAAAAATGTTGTTTATACATAAATAGAATCTCACTGAATTGCCTGAATTACGCTAATTTACAAAGCATTGAAGAAGCAAAGGACTACAAATATTATAATATAATAATTTTATAAATGGTTTTATTTTTAATGCATATTAATTATTTGATACGAGCAGAATTACCGTACAGCGATGCAGTAACTTGGTAGAGCGACTGCAGGTTTTTCCAGGTCAATCCTGTATATATTGACTATACATATTTAATATTTAAAAATGCTTAACACAACTAACGAAACATTATCGAGAATATCAAGCGGTTTAAATTTTTTTCCGTTAAATATATATTATTCTCATATTAGTTATTATTTCATTAACTATTATAAATTCACTACCAAATATCACAAAATAAAATAAAATCATTTCATCATCAGTATCACTAGAACGAGTTTTGCTGTTACTAAAACTATGACAGTTTTCTTTATCGAATACTATGACAGTTTTTGCTATCGTAAACTATGACAGTTTTCGTAATCGAAAACTATGGCTGTTTTCGTAATGGAAAACTATGACAGTTTTCGAAATCGAAAACTATGGCAGTTTTTGTAATCGAAAACTGTGACAGTTTTCTTAATCGAAAACTATCGTAGTTTTTGTTATCGAAAACTATGACAGTTTTCGTAATCGAAAACTATGGCAGTTTTTATAAACGAATACTCTGACAGTTTTCGTAATCGAATACTATGTCAGTTTTCGTTATCGAAAACTATGACAGTTTTCGTAATGGAAAACTATGACAGTTTACGTAATGGAAAACTATGACAGTTTTCGTAATTTAAAACTATGGCAGTTTTCGTTATCGAAAACTTTGACAGTTTTCGTAAACGAATACTATGACAGTTTTCATAATCGTTGTCTTTACTTAATTAGATTGATTTAGAGTAATTATCCATTATTATAAACATAATTTTAAATAGATTTTTGTATAATTTTAAGTCTAGAACGAAATACAGCTAAACGTTATCAAACACGGCAAAATCTTCGAGGTGATAGCAATTTTCGATGTATTTAGTTCTAGCAAGTGATGCGAGAGCCCCTAACCAGCCTTTTAAAAATAGTAGGTACTACCATAGAGATAAGGATCACTATCGATATCGTGGATAAATTTACACAATGTTACATCACTAGAAAAAAAAATGTTGTTTACGACAATGTACGCCTTAAAAATATGAAGTTCCTTCTATGCTATAGTTATTATTCTGAGGCAGGTAGTGTGGTAGATAATGCTCTACGAAGTCGAAATTAGCCGATTATCTCTTTCAAAAGGACGATGTGTAATATTTTTTCCGGCTACTGTATTACAACGTCTCATTTTAAGAATGGGTATAATGATTTTTATTATGTACAGTTATAATTTTCCTAAATAATAAAATTTTCACGTAAAAAAAAGCATGTTTTTTTAATTTTATTTCACCACAACTTAAAACCACCACTTATAGAAAAGAATGTGTTTTTTATACAAAAAATAAATATAATTATCAAAAAAAGAAAATTATACTTGTTTTAACAGCTCCTAATGGATACCGGAATGTCTGTATTTCGTGCGACAGTGATAACGCTCTATGAAACCGAAATTAGCAGATTGTCTCTTCTCAAAGGTCGGTGTGCAATATATATTGCTGGGAATTGTATGCAGGGTTATTTGTAATTAGTTGACCACCTCTTGCAGGCAGCCTCTCTACATCAATCCTAACAACTTTTGTTCTACGACTTTTCAGAAATCTTGATAAATAACTCAGAACAAACGAAACAAAAAAATTTTTGATCCCTCGGTTATTTATTACTGTGTATTTTGTAAGAAGTCTAAAGTATAGGTCGCGGCAGTCTAGCTCTGCACGAAATTTGTAAGGTACCACACATAATACTATTATAACTTATTTTTTTTTGTTTTATTTCGAACAGTATGTAATAATTACCCAATCGTCGTATTGTGTATTAAAATTTTAAACTTATGATGTATAATATTGTTAACAATTAATCAAGGTAGAATCAGATTATTTACAATAACAAAATGTGTTATTTACAAAAGGATTCAATATTTACAAATTACCTCTTAATTTTATATCTCGTCGATACCGGTGCAAAATAGTCCCCTTCAATATCCAACACAAAGACCACACCTAAAAATCACCTGTTCACCAATTCGTCTTACCACAGCCAGCACTTGCACCATCTTAGTATACTCGATAATTGTGTTACGGCATCATAGTACTATTTTCACTAATCAAAATTCGGTTACCCAGCAACGGGAGCCAGCGGGTCGCGCGGCATACGCTTATCTAATCGACCGTGACAAACGACTGAGGTCAAGTTCAACCATGCACCGCCGCCGCTGCATCACCCCGCCACCCGCCACCCCGCACCCCGCTGCACGTGTCCTTGGCACGTATTTTGCCTACGCAAGGTGCGTGGCCTCTCTTTGCTCAAGGTTGCAAGGTTGTTAAATGCACGTTCAGAGGCAGTAAATACATTTTGTATTTGAAAAACTAATTTTTTAAACTATTAATTTTAAAAAGTCATAGAAGAAATGTTGTTGGGATTGATGTAGAGAGGCTGCCTGCAAGAGATGGTCAACTAATTACAAATAACCCTGTATAAGTGTGATACAGACGTTGACAAACTATAACTGTCTCCGATAATTTCTCAATCAATCTCTTGAAATGGTTTTAAATCGTTTGTTATGTAAAAGGTAAAATATATTATGCGAAAAAGAAATAATAAATAATATATTTGATATTACCAATACAATAATGCCATTTATTTAGACTTAAGAGTGCTTTTACACATAACATTATTTATTTGAATTGTAATATTATTTATATAAAATACAAAGTACAAAAAAATATAAAAGAAAATGGTACAAATTGAGCCTTATCGCTAAACAGTAATCTCTTTCAAGGAATCAATTAGATGAAGGAAATGGCATACTCTAAACGTTCTGTGGGTGTTGTTTACACAGTGATAAGAAAAACTTATATATATATATATATATTATATATATATATATATATATATATATATATATATATATATATATATATGTATATATATATATATATATATATATATATATATATATATATATATATATATATATATACAGGGTTATTTGTAATTAGTTGAGCACCTTTTGCAGGCAGCTCCTCTACATCAATCCTAACATTTGTACTACGACTTTTTAAAATTAATAGTTTTAAAAATTTAGTTTTTCCCATACAAAATTTATTTATTGCCTCTGAACGTGCATTAAACTTAAGCAAAGAGGCCACGCACCTTGCGTAGTCAAAATATGTGCCAAGGCCACGTGCATCGGGCGGGGCCCGGGTTGGCGGGGTGACGCAGCGGCGGCTATGCACGTTAGAACTTGATCATTTTCTAAGGTGTAATAAAAAATAGCATCGTTTTCCACTTTTATTTATTAAAATATTTTCTACAATAGTCGAAACACATATTTTTGTATAATATCATTCTTACAAAATAAGCCTTTATTATCTAATTACAATATTTACACCTATTAAAAAGGAATAAATTAATTGAAATATTGTCTAACTGTTTAAGAATCTAATAAAAAAACAAAATCACCAATAGACGTTGTCCACAAGTTGAATGTCTCAATATTTTTATTTGGTTTATGAAATAAGGGCACTGTAACTTTTACTGATCCTGCAAATATTTACGTTATTATTAAAAAGTTTACCACCTAGTAATAAGAACTACTTTTCTATGTTTAGAAAATTTGTAATACTTAATTACATTTATATTTATTTATATTCACTAAAAACATAACTATACTATCACTGTAGTAATTTAAGAATACTTTAAAATGTATGCAACTAGTTTGATCCCAATATTATTTGAAATAGTAACCAATATAGCGTATTTTCTTTGAGAATTCGATAAGAAACCAAATAAATATTATTTTTATAAAACAATAACTTTTCTTTAACTTATTTTACACATATCATTTTATCTCGTTTGTTAATATTTATATCATGACAATAAAACAATAAGTTACTAATTTCTTTACGAAGTTCCTAGAAATTGCAGTCAGTCACAAATAGAACCGTCGGTATACAGAAACAATCCTGGTAGTTAATATAAAATATCAGTAATACTACACACTTTCATCACCATAAATCTCATGAGACAAATGAAATATCAATTATCAAATAACAAAGATAATAATATCAAATTACAAACTACAATAACTTTGAAGTTTGAACACTTGGTACTTGGTTGGTACTGACACCAACTGTTGGTGTTACCATTAATTAAAAACATCACCGTAAAATAGTAACACTATTTAAAATGGCTCCATCGTGTGATCCCAACCATAAACTTCATTCAGATATCCAACAAAATAAAATATTAAGAAACACAAGGAGGAATAATAGGAAGTTTATTTAAATTATAAGTTTAATATTTGAGCTTATTTTTTCTAAGTTATAACACCATGCTCAGTCCACGGTGTTAAAACTTTGAATGAAATTTTTGTTCGAGATCCAAAGATGGAGCGATTTTAAATATTGTTATTTAATTTTTTACAGTGATGTTTTTTAATTAATGGTAACACTAATTCTCCAAAATTATTGTAATTTGACATTATTATTTTAGTTATTTGATAATTACGATTAGTGTGTATCTACGGATAACAGTATTGCTATACAAATATCGAGTACACCAAGATGGAGCGAGTGTTAGCTAGGTGTGGTGACAATGTGCGCAAAGCCTGCCGCGAGTATGCACGGCTATTCCCTAACACACCTACACCTGCGCCTTATACAATGTTAAGCGCAACACAGCGATTGCGCGATCACGGGCAATTTCAGCTTAGGTCTAGCGACGCTGGTCGTCCACCAAGGCACACAGTGCGCGATGAAGAAGATATACTCGAGTTTTTTGAAGTTAATCCAGCTGCGAGTACCAATGACGCCGCCAAACGTTTTAATGTGTCGCAATACTTCGCATGGAGTGTCATTCATAACGAAGGGAAATACCCATATCACCTTCATCGTGTCCAAGAACTTACCGATCCAGACAAACCTGCACGTGTTGCATTTTGTAACTGGTTGTAAGTCGAACGGCCTACAATTTTATTTACCGATGAAGCAACATTTGGCAGAGGTTGTTTAATACTCGCAATGAACATTTATGGAGTTACGACAACCCCCATCAACCTAAACCGCATAATTTTCAACACCGGTTCAGTGTTAATGTGTGGGCGGGAATCGTGAATTCCACATTACTAGGCCCTGTTTTTCTGGAAAGAATGAATGGAGAAACATATCTACAGTTTCTCACAGAAACCCTACCGGTGTTATTGGAAAATGTACCACTAGCTTCCTTACGTGGTATGTACTACCAACATGACAGCGCGCCAGCGCATTTCGGTCGCACAGTAAGAGAGACCTTGGACAGGGAGTACCCCGGTCGTTGGATAGGACGTGGAGGAGCTCGTGCGTGGCCTCCCAGATCAGATATTACCCCTATGGACTTTTATCTGTGGGGACATGTGAGAACCCTAGTATATTCCGGTGGTGAAGTAGAAAACCGCGTTATGTTAATGGACAAAATTGTTTGTGCGTTTGACCAAATTAAAACGAATTCGCAAGTACTGTGACGAGTTGGTGAACAGCTAATTTTTAGGTGTGGTCTTTGTGTTGGATGCGAAGGGGACTACTTTAAACGGTGTGTGCGTGATGTCCACCGGCATCCGCGAGATTTTAATTTAAGAGGTAATTTGTAATTATATTTTTCATATTACCTAAGTAACTGTAAATGAGACATTGAATTATTGTAAATGATTAGATTATTGTAAATTATTAGCTGATTCCACTTTTTAAATACGCCTGCATTAAACAATAAAAGTTTGGTTTAGTAACTTTTTAAAGGAATAATGTAGCCAGTCCTAAGCCTGATTAAGTATGAAGGGAAAGTGGATTCAGAGTGCGATCGAGTGCTTAGTAGGTAGGTATCGCGACGTTCTTTGGTCTTAGCAAACTTACTTCTTTAAATTCATAAATTGAGGTGAAATGTAATAATCTGAATAAATTGTAAGATGTTATTAATTTTCTAGTAAATTTAATTTCAATTTGTCCGGCTAAGAAAAAAGCGCGGGGAAGTTGTAGTAGGTATTGTACATTCGGGTATAAAATTGTTTAATTGAAAATTATAAAACTATCTTAGACACAATATTATTACAATATTATTCGAAAAAAAAACAAAAAAAAAGTTATAATAGTATTAGGTGCGTGGTACGTTACAAATTTCGTGCAGCGCTAGACTGCCGCGACCTTTACTTTAGACTGCTTACAAAATACAGAGTAATAAGTAATCGAGGGAGCAAAAATTTTTTTGTTTCGTTTATTCTGAGTTATTTATCAAGATTTTTGAAAAGTCGTAGAACAAATGTTGTTGGGATTGTGATGTAGAGAGGCTGTCTGCAAGAGGTGCTCAACTAATTAAAAAAAAATAACCCTGTATATATATATATATTATTATTGCTAATGGACATACTAGTCAGAGTCCTTGCCAGTAAACACCAAAACCGCCCCCCACCCAAAATAAAGTGGCATTTGCTAGGAAAGGATCAGTATGCATGTGAGTTTAGGAAGCAAGTAGTTAACAATATGGTGGAAATGAAGGATATGAAAGAAAAAAGTGTGAATGAGTGTTGGAATGAAATGACAAAGTGTATCCGAAGTGTGGCGAAGGAAGTTCTAAGACAGTCTAAGGGTAAAGGTACCATAGATAAGGATACATGGTGGTGGAATGAAGACGTCCAAGAAGCATTGAAAGAGAAGAAGAAAGCATTCAAAGAGTGGCAGAGTGTGGAAGTAGGAGACGAAAGATTAAAAGAAGATAAGAAAAAGAAGTATAAAGAATGCAAGAAAATAGCTAGAAGAGTTGTTGCGACCTCAAAGGCTGCGAACCAAGATGACATTTACAAGTCGCTAGAGTGCCCTGAAGGCCAAATACGACTGTTTAAATTAGCTAAAGCACGGCAGAAGAATGCGTAAGATATTTCACATATTAAGTGCATAAAAGACGATAGTGGAAGGGTATTGATGAATGGTGAGGAGATAAAAGATCGCTGGAAGGGATACTTCGAAAGGCTGATGAATGAAGAAAATGATTGGGACAGAGTATTAGAAGATCCGCCGTTAAACATAGGTCTGGTGAGGGAAATTTGTGAGGAAGAAGTGAAAATGGCGTAAAGAGTATGAAGAATGGAAGAGCGGTGGGACCAGATGAAATACCAGTCGAGGTGTGGAAATTGTGTGATGCGGATGGAAGGAGGTGGCTGACTTTATTCTTTGGTAAGTTGCTGCACGAGAACACGATACCGGATGAATGGTGCAGTAGTACGCTAGTGCCCATCTTTAAAAACAAGGGTGATGTTCAGGATTGCAATAACTACCGAGGCATAAAGCTTATGTCACATACGATGAAAGTGTGGGAAAAAATACTTGAGAAAAGAATAAGAGAAGAGAGTGAAATTACCCAAAACCAATTCGGGTTCATGCCGGGCCGAGGGACTACGGATGCCATTTTCGCTCTTCGCCAATTATGCGAAAAATACAGACGGGTTCACAAAAACTTGCATATGGTGTTCATAGACCTAGAAAAGGCATACGACCGTGTACCCCGAGAGGTTTTGTGGTGGACCTTGAAAGAGAAAAGAGTGCCAGGTAAGTATGTGGAGCTGATTCGTGCTATGTACACACGTTCGGTCGTCTCCGCTGGCAAAACCGATGAATTCGGTGTGACTGTAGGCTTGCACCAAGGGTCAGTCCCTACCTTTTCCTGTTGATTATGGACGCCTTGACGTCAGACATCCAAGAAGAGGCACCCTGGTGCATGCTATCCGCCGACGACATCGTTCTCGTTTGTGAAGATGGACTCGAGGTACAGAGTAGACTAGCGTTATGGCAACAGAAACTGGAGAATGTTGGCCTAAGGATCAGCAGCACAAAAACAGAGTATTTGTTCTGGGACTTTGGTAGATTATCCGGTCCTGTTGCTATCATGCTAGATGGCGTAGCACTGCCTACTTGCTCGGATTTTAAGTACCTCGGTTCACTCTTGCAGGGTGATGGAGATATAGACCGCGCTGTGGAACACAGGATCAGCTCACGATGGATGAAATGGCGACAGGTCACAGGCGCAACTTGTGATCCCCGAATGCCCATCAAATTGAAGGGGAAAATATACAAAACAATTGTCAGACCTGTCGTCATGTATGGATCGGAATGCTGGCCTGTTAAGAAAAAGGACGAAAGGAGATTGCATGCAAATGAAATGTGGATGTTGCGATGGATGTGTGGAGTTAAGAGAATGGACGAGATACGAAATGAGTATATAAGAGGAAGCATGAAAGTAGCACCAGTGACCGATAAGATGAGAGGAAGACGATTAGTATGGTATGGACATGTAATGCGGAGGGACGAAAGACAGGTTGTGAAAAGAGTATTAGATCTGCGTGTGGAAGGATACAAAGGTAGAGGGCGGCCCAAAAAGAGATGGATGGATTGTGTGATGAATGACATGTGTTTGAAAGGTGTGGGTGAGGAGTTGACGGCTGATAGAGATGAATGGAAGAAAAATACATACTGCGCTGACCCCAAATAATGGGAACAGTGTAGGAGGATGATATGATATATGTGTGTATGTAAAAATATGTATATATGTACATGTATATATATATATATATACCAGAGTGAGCTACTCGAACGCGGGCAGACGCGTGACGACAGACGTCGTTGATGGTTGTGTCTGAATGCATAAATATTTTGCATAAAAATATTATTATATGTATTTATATTGACAGATATTCAATATTTGTTAAGTTGTTTTTTAATAAGGTATATTTTTGAATGAGGTAGATATATTTTTGAAGTCGGGTTTTTTTTTAAATAACTTTATTTTCTAGTTTTTATTTTTAGTTTGTTCATAATTATATATAGGTTGAAAGGTTTTCTATTTTTCAATTTCGAGTAGAAAGTAAGTTAATTGTATTTAAAATCAGTTATATTTTTTTTACAAAAAACAACCTTTATTTAGACTATTTACTTATATTCGGCATCCTGTGGGTTCTACTAACACCTACGCCTACACTTACAGGCGTTATGATTACAAATGTTTGTTTGTTACCGCTTTGTCGCAAAAAAAATGTAATTCACCTGTTTGGTAGTCGGTAAAATATTGGGGACCTATTCAAAACCTTGTTATATTAGAGCTCTCTTACCGCAAAGAATCGCCAACGACAGTCGTTTTATTCTTTAAAGCACTTCATGACACTGTTCTCAAATACACTAAACTATTTACCATATAAACTCTTAACTATCACTGTTACACAACTTAGTCTCTCGATCTCACACTCAGCGGTTTATTATAACTGTTACACTTTTATCACAATAGTACCACCACACAACTTGTACTCCCAATTTCACAATGCCTTCTCTTAACCGAGCTGCGATTTATATACTTCTTATTCTTAGTCAAATCGGTATCCAATATTACATTTATTTTATCAATTAAACTTCTATACACAGATTCAATTGTTTTAGTAAAATCAACAACTTATATCTTTATTTTTAGTGAAAACCAAACTACTACATGTATAAAAGTGAGCATTATAAATACCTATAACTATCTATAGTGAAAAACCATTACCAATGCCCATAAATGAAGGTTTCTGTCGATTTCCCTGGGATTCCATCATCAGATGCTTACTTGGTGGTAATGGGACCACCTCGGAAGTATAGGCTTTTAAGTACAAACCACCAAAACAAACAACAAACAAACAATACCAAAATATTTGTAAATCCATCCACAAACGCCGGAGTAATCGCGTTACATACTCACGAGCAATATACAGGTAAATTGAGAATCTCCTCCTTTTTGAAGTCGGTTAAAAATGTGTGGTGGTCAATGTTGTCAGTACAAAGCATGCCTTGTACTTAAGAGTAAAGTAAGCTTACCTCTACTAGTCAGTTAGACGACGTAGCTAGTCAAATGACTCTGAAAACTGTATGTATCATTGCCATACAACATCAATCTGAAAGAGCAAGGATGGCCTTAGCTAAAAAAATGCTTTTAAGGAAGATATGTAATGGAAGAACTCAGTACTGGAAAATAGTAGAACGCTATTTACTAACCATTACAGAAGGTATTGGTTACTAAATGTACTTTAAGTAATTATACCATTATGAATTTTAAAGAACTTCTAGTTGGAGAGTAGAAGAAATTCAGAAAAAAAAGAGTCATTTCAGAAATTTGGGAATCAAAATAGACCGAAACAAATGCAGAGTTCAGCGAGGAAGCTGGAGGAATCTCCAAGATGAGCTTTAAAATTAGTCAATAAAGGGTAAAAAAAAAAATAAATAAATAAATAAAACAAAGGAAGTGTCTACATTTAATAATATTTGCCTGTTTATTATTTTATTTATAACTTGAAAATGAAGTTTGTTTATGAAAGGTTATTTATTAAAAATTCTTTATTAAATTTTATAATATAAAAGTTTTCATTTTTTTTATTATCTTACATTTTTTATCCACGGATACGTCGCTTATCCATTTTTAACTTTTAGTGCATATTTGTCAGGTGCTTAATACTAAAATTGAAAGAAAGAAAGAAAGAAAGAAACTTTTATTCGAGCGTTGTAGACACGAACAAAAAAAAAACAAAATAAACCATAAAATAAACTAACCAAAAATATCTTAGAAACATTATATAAACTATAAATTGGAGATGACATGTTCAAAAAATAGTCTGTTAGTAGGTATCTTAAAACATATGTTATTAAGTCTTTTGCACAATTATCGAATGTTTTTCTCTATAATATAAAATGTATTTAATATGTAATAAAGTTTTTTTTGTTTCTTTAGAAATAAATTTATTTACTTTCTGATTTTGTTTATTTTTATTTTTTTTATAATAAAACGGTTACACAAAATTACAAAAATGCACTCCAAAAATCACGAGGATTTGTTCGGAGTGCTAAGTTTAAATACAATTCAATTAGACAATCAACAACAAGGTGGGTACAAAATAGATGAAACAATATTTTAATATAAGATGTAACAAAAACAAATTCATAATTATTGTAATATTGCCTGAGCTCCTATTCAAGTTCTAAAAGACTGAATTAATTTATTTGAGAGGTCTGCCTTTATTTACACTAATCATTGATACAACTAAGATCCACTTCGCGATGGACATGGCTTTCAATTAACATACGGCCCCAAAATCGGTTAAGTCGTTTGGCATAGCTCCCACAAAAACCTTATAGAAACACAAATAAACAAATATATATTATACCTAGTCAGGTCATAAGTTCTGTCACAATAAAAACTTTTGAATTAGAATGCTGGCCACAAAAAAGTTATTGAATTCCGAATTTTTCATAAAAATAAAAATATGTGCTTTTTAGAATTTTCCTCATTTGTAAATATGGAGTGGACACTTAAAGAAGACCGTGTTGCGGTTACGCTCCGTTGCACCGTTGCACCGTTGCGGTTACGCTCCAATGCAGATTTTTGAATTACTGATTTTTTAACATAACCAAAAGATTCGTCTATAGTACTATAAAATGATACAATGAAGACTCTAGTGTAGATGACAGGTCAAAAAGAGGTCGCCCTCGCTCTGTTAGGACTCCAGTTGTGATAAAAACTTAGAACGTACGAATTCAAAGAAATCTCATACGTAAGCAGAAACTGTTGGCCCTTCAGATGGGGTTAAGCAGGACCACGGTGAAAAGGGTGTTAAATAAAAACTTAGGGCTTAGGGCATATCGAATAAAAACAGGATATCGTTTGGACGCTCGTTTAATGGACCTAAGACTGAAGAGATGCTGCGCTTTGTTGAAGCGGTACGCGGGAAAAAAGCATCGGGAAATTCTTTTTTCGGATAAAAAAAATTTTCACCGTGGAAGAGAGCTACAACAAACAAAATGATAAGGTGTACACACACAGCAAGCAAGCGAGCAACCGTATTCCGCGTTTCCAACGAGGTCATCTTCCATCCTCGCTCATGGTTTGGTTGGGACTCTCTTATTGGGGCTTAAATGAGGTACATTTTTGTGAGAAAGGCGTAAAAGCGAATGCAGTTGTGTATCAAAATACTATGTTTAATAACAAGCACTGGGTATTTCAACAAGATTCTGCGCCAGCTCATAGACCGAAAAGCACACAAGACTGACGGCGCGTGAAATCAACTTCATCCGACGCGAGGACTGGCCCTCCTCCAGTCCAGATTTGAGTCCCTTAGATTAAAAGATATAGCAACACTTGGAGGAAAAGGTTTTCTCAAAGCCTCATCCTGATTTGGAGTCACTTAAGGTATCCTTGATTAAGGCAGCCGCCGATATTGACATGGACCTCGTTCGTGCTGCGATAGACGACTGGCCGCGCAGATTGAAGGCCTGTATTCAAAATCGCGGGGGTCATTTTGAATAAACTTTATAACCATAAGAATCTATGTTTTATTAAGTTCAATTTGCTATATAAATGGTTACATAAATAATAAATATGTCTAAATTATTTCATATTAAACCTGTGACAGAACTTATGACCTGTCTATGTATATACACGTCCCATTTATAACATCCCTCGTTTCCGGTATAATACTATTGGGAATAATTTTAACAAGGTAGTAAGTAGTATTAAAAATATATAAATATTTCATTATACTATGCAGTAATATACTCAAATATTTTGTGATATGCAGTCAAACTATAAAGAGGTATGTATTAAAAATGTTTTAAGTTTTCATTGCAAAGTAACCAAACTGGTTATACCTCTAAAAGTACAAAATTTCATTATGTGAGGACATAAACTACCAACAATGTAGTCGCTCTGAAACTTATGTAATTTATGATATTAGATTCAGCACGTTCAATGGTCAACTATAGATTGCAGATTTGGTATTTAAGAAATAGATTTCAATTGAGACAAACCGCCATTTATCTTGTCATCTTGTTACGTTGAGTTATATGCGGGAAATAAGATTTAGTTCCCAAACGCTGCTCAATTTATTATATTTAATTGGGTAATATTTAAATGGTCATAATAATTTGTATTTCTAATTGTCTGTAAATTTGTACTCTATAAACTGTACACAATTTAATGTATGATTTTAATTGCTTGAACGTTTTCCTAATTACTAAAATATAGTAAACTAGGTAAAATTATTTTCGACAAAACAGTGACACATATTTATTTTCATTCATTCCGAAAGTAAGAAGATTTAGTGCTAGTTATGTTTGTTTGTTGTTATTTTAGCTAATTTATATTATGATGCGAGTTACATAGAACTACTATATGGAAACCGCCTATGTTGAGTTTCTGTAATATTATATTTAATAAAGTAATTTGTCGATAAAGCATTTGCATTGTATTCCCATGAGTTTTAATAATTAATATTATTTGTAAGAACGATCATTCCATATTCCCACATCGAGGTGGAATCATCGTTCATAGAGTTAATTTGTAATAAGTTTAAATTTAATTAAAGTTAATTTCTTAACTCATTTCGGTTTTTTTTCAATCCTCTGTCTGTCGCAAACGTAATTGGCGCAGTCGGTAGGATATTCGCGGGAGACTTCAAGGCCATATCTTACATCGATAATCACGTCGCGAGTCACCCGGGTTGGCTATCAAGCACCTTTCCGGATATCCTGAATCTACGGACCTGCCGCAGACCAGGGGAGGAATCTGAAAATCGATTCGAAGAGAAAACCAGAAATGCTGTATATGTAAGTACACTTAAATTATTCTCGTGTTGCTCCTTTGAATCTTAAACTTCAAGATTTATCACCCCAGAGCCTTTAGTTCGCGGGAGACTTGCCACAATGTTTTTTTTTTTTTAAATAAACTACTATAATATTAATAATTCAACGTTAAATGGTAACTTAAAAATATCAAATGTATTTCCTGTGTTTATAAAATAACTTATTTTTACATAGTAACAATACCAGGTATGATAGGTTTTTGTATCTCAGGCAAATTATTTGTGTATACATTGTTTATAGAAATAATATCAAAGCATTATGGTTTGAGAGAGAATATATTGAACAAACATACAACATATTAATAAAATCCTTCAGAAATAATTCATTATATTACTTACATATTAAAAAACAGACATAAAAGAAATAAACGTCTAAAATACTATAGATTGATATTATGTGTCCTGGAAAATTTCATGAATGGAGCTCTTATTAGTGTTTTGAATTTATGGTCTCTTTTCTGAGAATATGTATCGATATTTAATATTAACATAAATAAATTCTGATTTAAAGTTCGAAATGAAATGAAAATATTTAGTTTGTTTTTGAAAATAAAAATACTTTTTAAACAGAAAGCTGATATTTTTGTTTTATAAAAGAATTTTTTTTAAAAAATAACGTTGCAAAAATAATAAACATTATATTTTTTTATTTTAACATCATTGTCATTTAGCACAAAAATATAAAAAAAAATAAAAAACCCCCGATACAAAAAAACCTCTAAAAAGAATAAAAATAATATTATTATGTACTTATTGAAGTCGTTGCGTCGGGGGACCGTTGTACTTACGTTGATAGTGTATATATTACGAAGTTAATCATTGAGGACTGTACGATTCGATATCGTAATTTCTTTATTTTTCTTGTTAACCCTTTGCATTTTAATTTCTGCCTTTATTAAATGGTCCCCCGACGCAACGAATTCAATAAGTACATAATAGTATGTACTTATTTCAATAAGTACATGTAGTCATGGGCGATTTCAATACTGATCTATTGAAAGATAGTGTAAGGTCGAGACAACTCCTTTCTATTGTAACTGCTGTTAACTTTTCTGTACTCCCTTTGAACCCAACTCACCTAAACACAGACACTGCAGACTCATGGATCGACCTTATGCTTGTCTCTTCATCTGCAAGTGTTGTTGACCATGGGCAGGTCTCTGCACCTGCCTTTTCTAGACACGATTTGATCTTCCTTTCTTACAATTTAAATCCACCTAAAACGCTCAATAAGGTCGTTCTTATGCGGAATTTTGCTAAATTAAACAATGATCGCCTCTCATATGACGCTGCTTTGATCGACTGGTCCTGCATAAACGACGAACGCAGCCTTGACACAAAAGTTAATATATTCAATGATTTTATTATTAGTTTATATAATAAACATGCACCTGTTCGTGAAGTTAAAGTGAAACGTCCACCTGCTCCATGGATAACACCAGAAATTCGGAAGGCGATGAACCATAGAGATCGGGCATTTAATAGATATAAGGGTAATCGCTGTGATGAATACTGGAGTTCTTTTAAGAAAGCTAGAAACCGATGCAATCAGATGGTAAGAGCAGCCAAACGCCGCTATATTCACAATAACATAAGTAAATTATCTTCTCCTGATATTTGGAAATTTTTAACTAACATTGGCATTTGTCCCATATCCTCGGTTACTCCTTCGTTTTCTAATACGCCTGATGAATTTAATCTTCATTTCTCTAATGTCCCAATTTTAGATACTTCTTCTAAACAATATACTTTGTCACTTTTAAATTCTTTAATCCCAAATACCTCCTGCACATTTCGTTTTTCTCTCGTTTCTGTTGATGAAATTCTCAAAATTATCCACTCCATTAAATCTAAGGCAATTGGTAGTGATAAGGTGAGCAGTGATATGTTATTTCGTATCATAGATCATGTTCTACCTGTCATTACTCACATTATCAATTTCTCCCTTTCCACTGGTTCCTTTCCTTCTGCCTGGCGTAATGCGCTTGTCATACCTATCCCCAAAGTATCTAATCCTTCTTCGTGTGCTCATAACAGACCCATCTCTATTCTCCCATTCTTGTCTAAAATACTTGAAGGTGTTGTACATAAACAATTCTCATCCTACATTTACAACAACAATTTCCTCAGCCCATTCCAATCTGGTTTTAGACCTGGTCATAGTACCTCCACTGCTCTCCTTAAAGTGGTTGAAGATGCTAGGGCAGCTATGGAGGAGTCACGTCTGACAGTCCTTGTCTTAATTGATTTCTCCAATGCCTTCAACTCTGTCGATCATGACATCCTTTTGGCCATCCTTTGTCAACTGGGTATTTCTTCAACAGAACGAGACTGGTTCTCTTCTTATCTTCGGGGTCGTCGGCAGGCTGTTCGCATTGATGGCAATTCGTCTGATTGGTGCGACATACCTGCCGGTGTTCCCCAAGGCGGCATACTTTCTCCATTGTTGTTTTCGATTTTCATAAACCTCATCACCTGTAATCTTAATTGCTCTTACCATTTGTACGCGGATGACCTTCAACTGTATACGCAAGCTGACTGTGGTAATATAAATGCCGCAGTGGTTGAGTTGAACGATGCCCTAAAGTATATTGCTGATTGGTCTCACAAATTTGGAGTGGCTGTAAATCCGAAAAAATGCCAAGGGATTATAATTGGTAGTTCTCGCAGAATAAGTACGATTGATCTAAAAACAATTTCTCCTTTAGTCTTCAATAATTCTCAAATTCCTTTCCTTTGTCGAGTTAAAAACTTAGGACTGCATATTGACTGTGCTTTATCTTGGGAACCCCAAGTAGACGAAGTATGCAAGAAAGTTAACTCTGGACTACGAACTCTTTATCGACATAAAAACTTTCTCCCTACAAACACCAAACTACTTCTGGTGCAAACCTTATCATTACCGATTATTGACTATGCGGATGTGTGTTACTCTGACATCAATGTTTCACTGCTAAATAAACTTGATCGTCTTCTCAATAATTGTATACGTTTTATTTTTGGTCTTCGCAAATACGATCATATCTCCAACTATCGTTCTAAACTTAAATGGCTTTCTGTCAAACATCGCCGAAGTTTAAGAATTTTGTGAACTCTCTTTTCTCTTTTATATGATCCATGTTCTCCTAATTATTTAAAATCTCGTTTTCATTTTCTTGGTGATACCCATAGCCGTCAACTTCGCTCCACTGAAAATTTAACACTTCGAATGCCTCTCTGTCGCACTGACTTTCAATTCAACTCATTCACTACACAAGCTATTAAACTCTGGAATGCATTACCTACCGACATTAGGAAAGCTCCTAACAGAAATATTTTTAAATGCCTTGTCAAAAACCATTTGTTATCTCAAGCTATTCCTTTGTAAAAATTTCTCATTTAACTTTATGTTTTATCCTATTATTCCTTAAAAAATTTTGTTAGTAGATTAGTATTTTTTTTTTCATTTATTTCTCTTTTTTTATATATTTTTTTCATTCTTATATATAACTACTATTTTATTTTGGTTTTGTTATGCACCTTGATGTATTTTCTGTTTTTTTGAGGGCTTGCTGGAAGAGAATGCTTGTGGCATTATGCTTGCCTTTGCAGGATATGTGCAAAAATTTTTAAATAAATAAAATAAATAATAATATTATTTTTATACTTTTTAGAGGTCTTTTTGTATCGGAGGTTTTTACAATTTTTAATTATTTTTTTTTTCTGATTTTTAAAATTATGTTACTAGTTTCTGAATTGTATTAAATAAACCTATAGACACACAAAATTTTCGAATGTCCCATGTAGGAATTGAAACTTTGGGATCAGCAGGCAGGGTTACACCAACAGGTGATCTAAATCTAAAATTCATATACATATACTAATATGTACATGAATTATAGCTAGCTACGAAAGTGTAGTTAATAAATGTACAGTCAAAAAAAACCCTAACCCTAATTTTATAAAAATGAGAATAGTAGAAGACCTATAAATTATTATTTAATTAAAAGTAACGATTAGTGACGGTGAAATAATATATCGGTGAAACAACCATTCTGTTTAATATTATATCAAATGATTTATTGATGACAAGTTAGTGAAGTTTTTTGTTTTAATATTTTAAGTAATAGTTACTATGTGAGTTTCCTTTATATAAAAAAATATAGTAACCGTTCGACTTTCTTAATTTTAGATAGTTAAAATAAACAATAATTGTGTTTTATTAGTAATCCAGTAGTACCAAATATTTACTAAGGCTAGGAATAGTTTTTGAATATTTATGCATTAGAATTCTGGATCCTTGTTAAAGTTTTAACGAGCTTAGAGAATAACGATATGAGCAGTGATTTAAAATTACTGTTTAAATTTGTTCTCCGTTATGACTTCGTGATTCTATTAAGAGAGATATATGCTTTTTTAATTCCCACATGAATAAATACACGATTATTTAAACCTCATTTAATAAAAGATCAAATAGAAATTTAAATTAAAGTTAAAGCAAGTTTTACTTTTAAATTGACTTTTGATTTAAATAATCAAATGGAGTTATAAGTAATAGTGTTATAAGTTATAATCTGACTCTGAATCTGAACCTGAATCTCTGATCTTTGTCTTTTGTCCTATGTTTGTTTATTTCAAACAAAAATATATACATTCTAGTGCAAAAGATATTTTAAGTGTGTTATAATTCCATACATTATGGAATCGCTGATTATAAGATTTTGATACTCCCATACATCATGAAATTCATCCTTCGACTAGATATATTATAAAATATATATGATGATATATATATGATGTTAAGACTAGAGTGCATTATATATCAGACATATTATATCAGTATCTAAATGTATTGAGTGTTTACTGATACCTTTGTTTGATCAACTTATGTATCTGTAAGTTTTTTAATTATAATTTCATTTAAGAAACAAACTTTTATAAAAAGCAACTCTTTAAACAAGTGACAAGTACCTTTGTAAGTTAGAATCGAATTTAAAATAATTTATAACGTCAAATTTTTCTTTTTAAAATTAGATTATGTAGTGTTTCATGTATATTTGTAGTATGAGCAATGTTTTCACTAAAACAAAATCAGAAAACCGAAAAGGTATAACAATGTTATACATCAAAAACATTTTATTTGTGCAGTTGGATGTTAACTCCGCTACTTCCGGTGGCTGAATTTCAATTGTCAGCGCGGTTTCCTTTGTAAGCAATCATCCTACAGAAATATCGTTATATACAGAATGTAGTAGTTTACACGATTTTTTGACATTTTATTTATATTAAATGGAAATTGCAAGTTATATAAACAATTCTTTACGTTAAAATTTTCTGTTTTGATGCAATCTCTGTTTTAATAAGGTTTGATCTATAAGTGATTTAAAAACTTAAACTAAGACAAATAAATAATAAAAGAACATATCGAGTAAGTCTTAATATCGACAGATGATGAACATATTTTAACACGTGAAGTTTTTTTTTTAATAAGTTTTACTTCTATCCACGGACACGTCGCCTGTGCACTTTTCGCATTTAGTCTGTATTTGGCAGATCAATCGTTGAATATTGATTTAACATGCTCAAAAAGGTGTCTTTTACTACAGGTATCTTAAAAAACTATATTAGTAAGTCTTAAAAACAATATTCTATGTAGTAACTTAAAAATATCAAATGTTTTTCCTGTGTTTATAAAATAAATATTTTTTACATATTAACAATACAAGATATAATAGGTTTTTGTATCTCAGGCAAATTATTTGCGTAAACATTATTTATAGAAATAATATCAACGCATTATGGTTTGAGAGAGAATATATTGAACAAACATACAAGATATTAATAAAATCCTTCAGAAATTATTCATTATTTTACTTACATGAATGTATAGACATAAAAGAAATAAAAATCTAAAATACTATAGACTGATATTATGTGTACTGAAAAATTTAATGAATGGAGATATTATTAGTATTTTGTATTTATGGTCTCTTTTTTGAGAATCTGTATCGATATTTAATATTAACATGAATAAATTCTGATTTTAAAGTTCGAAATAAAATGAAAATATTTAGTTTGTTTTTGAAAATAAAAATAGTTTTTAAACAGAAAGCTGATATTTTTGTTTTATAAAAGTATTTTCCTTTTAAAAATAACGTTGCAAAAATAATAAACATTATATATTTTTATTTTTACATGATTGTCATTTAGCACAAATATATAAAAATAAAAAAGAAAAGTGCTCTGAAAACAGAATTTAATCATCTGTAGTATAATTGTAATACTTTGATCAATAGTTCCATTTATTACTTTCTACCAACAAACGTATTTGTTTTATTATAGATATAAGTCTGTTATATTTAAATCCATCTCCTTTGATGTTTGTAATATGAGAATATGAATAGATTATTATAATTATATTTCAGCTTTAGTAGTGAAAATTTCAATGCAAAATTAATTGGAATCATTAGAACTACTAACAATGTAAACTAAATTAAACAGAAAAACATTTTGAAAATAAAACTTTTAAATCTCTCTTCTTATAATATTTGTACTCAGATGAAGTGGTTGATAACGCCAAATTTATTGATGATTTTTTCAGTTGGAATAATTGACTCATAATCTAATGTTTCGTGTTTTTTTTTGCTGTCAAGTTTTATAGGAGTTATTTAATAAATACTTAAATGTTTTTGTATTTAAAGTCAATGTTTTTTATTTATTTCCTTTACTTATTTGTCTTATATTGTGTTCTGCTATTACAGTGTCATAATTAATAATACACTCTATAATGTAATATTATCCTATTGAGATTATCTGAATAAACCTCACAGTTCATAACATTTTAAATGTGTTTTGATATAGTTATTATATTACATAATGCTGAAAATATTTAAGGTGAGTTTTATTATCAATGTTATATACCTACAATATACTGATCATAAGGAAAATATTTTATGTATGAGCCCTCTCATTCATCCTACAATATCCCTATGATGAATATGAGAATGTTAATTCTGTATGAATAAAATAATTATTATAGTGATAAAATATGTTTACTTATTCGAACGGATGACTTATTATTTATTAACGATAAGAAATGGGGTTCATTAATATAGTACTTGAAACAGAGCAGTTTTGAAAAAACTGAAACTTGTAACTCAATAAATGACAGCATATAGAAGTTAGTTATAAAAATTAAATTCACCAAACATTATCTGACGTCTATAATGTTCAAGTAGTTGTCATGAATTGGATGCATACCGAAATTTTGTTTTATTTATTTGTGGGTCTAAAGAGTGAAAGGATTCCGGAGAGTCAAAGTGTTTTTATATTGCAATATAATTCTATAATTTATACATCTAGAACCGATAAAAAAAATTTACTCTTTTAATAATTATATATTTCAAAACATATAGAACACATTTTTAAACAATTTTATATTTAAACTAAGTCACCAGCTGTTACAGTACGTTTTGTTTTACCTAGCAGTCATAAAATACTATCTCATAAGAGCCGTAACGAGTATTATAGTAGTAAAAAAAATCACTTTTAAACTGTCAAACTATTCAGTTAAATCATATTTTTGTTGTTATGTTTACTAAACATGTATGTCATTTCTAGACTCTCGGATCTTCCGAGTGTGAGTTTAGTTACCTTTTTCTCAGAAACTTTATTTTCTTACAAAATTTAAAGCATTTCGTTTAATCTGCAAAAAAGGGAGGGGTGCTTCTCATTGGCCTCTCGGTGGATCACTTTGGGATTCGCGGTGAGTGCGAAAGCGATGTGTCCCATTATGACGGTGGCGGCAACCGTCAGGTTTAGTGAGTAGGAGTCTCACATAACCGTCCTATCATCCCCTGGTTGGTTCCTGACGTAAAAAAAAAACAAAAAAAGGATGAAGGAATAAAGACATTTATGTTTTTCTCTAATTAGCAGCTATTAGCATAACACCCACGCTACTATTGAGTAGAAGAGATGAGTTTGGATCGCTGAATTATGGATTTTATTAAAAATTCCTAAGTTATTAATAACATAAATTCATTAAAATATACTAATATATAAAGCAGTAATAAGATTTTAAGAATAAATTAATTCAAATCTACTTCCTTCATAGTAACAGTTTTAAATCACAATATTTTAATACAAATCAAATCACTTCTAATTTAATAAATGTTGAACTACACGTGGATTTATCCTGATTTGTTTTAAAAACTCCAATCATTTTTTTCCCCGATCAACAGTAGTATATTCTAGAAACTTATGATGGGCCAAATAATAATACACAATAAACAGTTTATTAGTAAAACTCATACAGATGCCACTCACAAAAACTAGTAAATAAATACATCAGTTAGTCAGTGTTCATCAATTAGTCTCGTATGTCACCAGCCGGTATGACATTCCATTCTGACAATAATTGATGACATCAATCAACTGAATGCGACCATTTGTTTATATATTAACATGACACTATCACATGTCGCACCTTTTTCATAATTAGTATATGATACTTAATATTATATAAGGCATTATTTATTTTTAATTATGTAAAAAATTCCTATAGTTTGGCATTATATATATGCCTATGCGGAAAAATATGATTACAAATATTTATTTTATTTTCCTTTTTTTATTAATATTCTTGGTTGCGTTTTGGCATTCACATATATATTTTTTTATTCGTAATTCACAACTCCATAACAATTGAATTCTGTACATTTTTTTCTTTTCTAACCCATTAGGAAGCGAATTTACGTCACGTCATATTACGTCAAATAAGTCTACAGTTATAGATCTGTAAGTTAGGACAAACATTGGACACAATTGCGATACATAGCCTTATCCTTACGCAATTATGAACGAGTGAAATGAAAGAATGGAGAATAAATTAAAAAATATATATATATTGTGCAGTGAAAAAAGCCATAAGTATCGTATTTCACCAACTTTTATTAAATTTAAGTTAATTTAACATATAAAGTACATTTCTTCTTTTTCTCAAAACCAATATGGTATTTACGTTTGTTCGTACCAAATTGCGAACGTGTTCATATTGCTTTGAAGACTAACATAATACTAATAAAAGATCTTGAAAAATCTCGGGTTGAGGAGTAGAATTAAAGTAAGGTATACATTTATAAGATTAATGATATCATTCTGACTGAAAAGTAAACAAGAGGCCAACGTTATATTTTTTTACTTATGTGATATGTTTCGATTACACTTTTGTAAAATTTAATATAAGCCTGTGTCAGAGACACGAGATAATGAATAATATATTTTTAGTTGTCTTATTAAAAACGACAATACCTTATTAGGTCTAAAGGTCACATAAAGTCGTGAACAATACTAATAAATACATTCGTTTACTTAATTTGTGTTTTAACAGAAAATAGAGAAACTACAGTATACTCTCCAGGGATGTGATAAAACATTCAGCATTTTTGTAACAAAGGTGATAAGTAGAAACTTCTTTTCATTTGGTTTCAAAAAATGCATATTGTCCGACCAGCCCTGCGAATAGTGGCCATAACGTATGTTAAAGAAACACAGACAGTCACAGTTTTTTTAACTAAATCTATGTAGTAAAATTATATGAAACTGAGATAAATTTTGATTTTTGTAATCTTTTAAAGTCATTGATCGTAAATTTCTAATTTATATTTATTTATTTTCCTTAAAGCTAAAGCATGACCTACTTATGAGGTCCGCTTGTATTCAATTTTCATGTCGGTATTTATCTTAAAATAATTATACGATAAACCTTTCTATTCCAGAATCCAAACAAAAAGTCAGAATATCTGTCTTTTACTTATTTATTAAGTATTTATTAAGCCCGAACATTGTTTATTACATCTAAACATGTCGCCACATTGAATACATAAGAACGATATAATAGGATTCTGCGGATGTCGTTGTTAAAATGATTAGAAGCAATTTATCTGATCAATATATTATTGTTTGAAAATAACTGTAAACATGTATAGCCATGTTAAGCTTATTTATATTTATATAAATATAGAATGAAAAATAAACCGATACGGACAGGGATTCGAACCCGCGACCTCTGGGAAACCGTCCCGTTGCTCTACCAATTAAGCTACCGTATCGCTATCCGTCTCGGTGAATTAAGCATTCTATATGTGATCGTCTTTATCGGGACGGTGGTGACATCTATTGGGCTTCTTTCGAAAATTCTAACCACCATGCTTGATTCACGGTATTTTTTTATTTTATATTTATATAAATTATATCATTATTCTACTTCCACTCTTTTCTTTTTTAATTAGTTTTTTTTGTTGGTAACTTAAGTACCTACTGTCTCTATAAACTTAAGTATTCCTGAGTCATTTTCGGAAAGGCTTACGGTATTTTTACTTTAGTCAGTGGAAACAGACAAATTATTTAAATATTTTTTTATTTTTATACTTGTATTTTTTTTAATATTTACAATTTAGCCAATTAATGACTATTTAATTAAATAAATGAACAACAATTGTATATCTGTAATATAGAAGGCGACAATCATTCGACCAGCAAGAACATAACAATAATTTTAATAAGAAACTTCACGATTGAAATAGTTTAAAATCGGTCTGACATTTAACCATTATCTCAGCTCACTAGAATCCTGAGGATTCTCTTAATGTTCTGAACTCCTACATTGAGTCACCGAGTGGATATTTAATATTTCAATTATTATTTTATAGAATGTTTAAACTCTCGTTTTTATCTAAATTGAGCTGATGAATTTTTGTTATTTATACAGTTAAACATAATGATATAGATTCATCCACTCTTAATTATCAATTCATGTACACATTTTTTACATTCAATAATTATCAGATTACTCGCATTTCTATACCTATATAAATGCGAGTAATCTGATCATTATTCCTCTATTTTTTTTTCAAAAAAATTCACAGAAAATAAATTATCTTTCTTCGATTATTAAAGAAAATAAACGATTAAGGAAAGTATGTGTGATAAAATTATTTTACTTAAAGTCGTACAGAAAAGTTATTAAGAGCTACAACATTAAGCATAGGGTAGGGTATGTTACCCTTAAGTGAATCATTTAACGGTTCTCGTAGCGCTTTCCCGGTAAGTGCAAAGTTGATAGGAGCAAACTTATAAATATCAATAAATTTTGAAACATTCATGGAAAACTACGCCAATGGCTTATCTACCTGGTTTTCTCTCTTTAATATATTTTATAGTTGAACGCTCTAGATTTCATGGCAGTTTTTTTTAAGTATTAATTGTTTGTCTCCGTTCCCATACAAACTCTTTCACTACTACGTATTATTACTTCCATCTTAGAATGAAGTCTTTTTCATTAAATTAAAAATTTAAAAACATACAAAAGTAATAATAGTTAGAATTAAGTTACTAGCAAACAATATTCTCAACATAGTCAAATTTACTCATTATGATTCAAATTGACACACAAATGGTTAAGCTTCGTTGTTAATTGAGTCGTCTCTATTGAAAAATCAAAGGCAATGCAACAATTAAACAAAATTATGAAAAGTTTTGTTATATTGAATTTTATATATTTTATTTTAAGGAAGATTTATTTAATATCTGGTGTAAATTTAAATATTACAACAGACATATATTTCTACTTTCCCTGCAACTTATCCGTGAAACGGTTTGATTGCACTTCAAGTTGGTACGTCTTATTATCAATTTTGAAAATATATTTACAATCCTTTAATACATATATACCAAATGCTATATAATACCTTACATAAAGAAGTCTGTCCGACAAATTACATATTTAAGGACGTCATTCCATGCAAATTTACCTACATTTAAATGTAAATTTGCATGCAATGCAATTTAAATGGCAATTTTCAAAAATACAGCAGAAGTTATTAAAATCAAAGTAAAGTAAATTCTTTTTGATGTCTAATTGAAACAGTTTTAAAGAAAATATTAAGGCTTTAATAGCGAGTTTTTCGTAATGACGTATTCAATTAACCCTGAAGAACTTACCTATTTATTAAGCTTGGTGGTGGATAGAGACAGTTAATTTTTGTTTCTAGTCTTATTTTTAGTATAATCATTTTGTTTCTTGGTTTCTTAATATTTGTATGTTCGTAAATCAAAATTCCTTAATAACTAAATAAGATGAACAGTGTAATATAACGTCTTGAAAATAAATATTTTGTTATTTATTATAACTTTAACTTTATAACTTTTCTTAAATAAATACGATAACTATCTTTCAATAAATAAAATAACTTTCCTTTGGTTTAAAATTTGGCATATATAAAACATTTACTTAACTTATACATTTACAAAATAATATTGGTAAGTAAATGAGAATTTGATATTTCTTTTTAAAGAAAATCTACAAAAAAAAGCAGATATAATAAATACCAATAACAATCAATGATTTGATTTATAAATGTTATTAAAAATATAATTAAATATTTATTTACTTGTTAAGTACTAATTAAACTCTTTTTTTTTATTTTTACTATTTTGCCATGAATAAAGATTCTAGAGGACACAATCTATACATTATTGACTAAATAATGAAACAACACAACACCAAGTATAATAAAAATCTGCTTAAATCCGCAATCAGTGAATGTTTATTAAGTTAGCCTTACTTACACATGATGAGAAGGAGTCTCACATAACCGCCTCCATCATCCCCTGGTTGGAGGTGTGAACCCATGATGGGTTCCAGACGTAAAAAAAAAAGTGGGAATATTACTCGTTTTGATTTTTTTATATATTTGTATTATATTAATTTAACGTTATTTAAAAGTAAGAATGTAATATTAAATTAAAATATTCGATAACATTATTTTTCTTACGTTTTTAATATGAATCATAATCTACCAAGACAAAACGTATGCCACATAATCGAGAGAGTTCGAACTTAATAAATGATAACTATAGAGACTCTTAGAAATGATTATAGCTACATTTGTTAGGCTTATCATAAATAAATTTATAACAATTTAAAGTAATTAGAAGTATTGCGCACTATCCTGTAAACATTATATTATAACATTAATTCTATGAACAAAACACTTACCGGTAAAGCGCCTCAAGAACAGTAAAAAGCATCTCTGGAGTTTACTGATGTGCTTAACTTTATGTTGTTTCTCTTTATCGAACTAATAGGACTTAACGAGCACAAATAAAACAATGTTTGATATTTATTCTCGACAAGCTGTTTGCTCTTTTTTATAAAAGGAAAGACGATTTCTTTTATTTTGTATGAATAAGTTTATGTGCTTAGCTAGATATGTACAATTATAAATTGCAGAACTAATTGTTGAGGGTGATTTATATTTCATAGTTATATCTAATAGGTGACATAATAAAGAAAAAAATATATATTTATATAAAAAAAATTACTAAAACAAGGAATTATAATATAATGTCGAATCTTATATTTAGAGAAATCACAGGCTGTCGGATTCTAAGGAGTCGAGAAAATTGTTAAATTTCACATTAGTTTAAAAAAAGATATATAAATATTCTTGTTTCTTCAAAAAAATATGTTTCTATTTTCTTGATGGTGTATTGGTCTATCGATCACACTGATATCCAACAAATGTAAAAGTTTGTTTGTCACTATTTTACTCAGGTATCAAAACGATTAATCGACATATTTTTTTTGCAATGGCGTTTAATAAAGTAGGAAGTCAAAGAAACACAATAAAAAGCTCACTTTTAAACAAATCTATCAAAAATACTCAACTCAATATATTCTATATATCTAATGGACAATGAACATCACATTGCAAATATTGCATCGTCATTTTTATCCCGGTCATAGACATCAGTTTACATCCGATACATATCATAAGGAGCTCTGTCGTGGAAATAAGAAACGTTTCGCTAACAACTGGAATGCAGCCAAAGGATGTGACCTCAATATCTAGGTCATTTCTCAGAAAATGTGTTAATGTATTTTAGATATTATCACACTTATAACTTGATTTTTGTTTATTATTTTGAAACCGTAGCAAACAATAGCTGCACTTTATAAAGTTTAGAGTGTTTGACATATTTTACTTTCAGTGAATTGTTACATTTAATGTCCTATATATCTAAATCGGAGCTTTCAAGGCAATAAAATACATTTTTCTTTTAGAAATGTTTGTTTTAGCCTAAGAAACCGAAAAAGGACTTGAATTATGATGAACTTTTTACGTAGGAAGGGTATTTTTTTATTTTTATAGTATTCTGTTCAAGTCATTGTAAAATATGAATTAAAATTGAAATGTTCACCATATGGCATTTAATACAAAGACTAAAACACGTACGTAATATATGTACATATGTATCATACTGAACTACGTACAATGACTATGTGTGTCATTCTTCAAGTTAAAACTGCATGACATTAGAACCTATTTTATTTAATGTCTTTTTAATTATTATAGAATAGCTGTAAGTGTATTTAGGTAATTGTTAAAACGTTTTTTGAATGCTTCAGAATAAAATTATTTTTTTTATGTAACAGAACTGTTTATAAAACAGTTACTTTTCTAATTCCACTTTGACGATTATTAATTATTATAATTGTTTATTATCAATAAAAACGATCTTCATACCGATAAATTATGATCAATATTTTCTGTGCTAATACAACACAGAAATTATTGATTTTGATATACAATTTGAACAACAGTTGAAACATAAATTTTCACAATATTTTTCTTTCATTTACTGTAAGATACAATATAATTATAAGCTAAACATTGTTCAATAAGAAAGTTCCAATTAAATACTTTAACCCTTTTTAACTCATTACTCTCTTAATTGGTAATTAAATAGGGATATTTGCTATTTCCTTCCTAATATTGAGATTCCATGTCATGTGGAAGTAATACTATTGTTAGTCATATTTATTTATAATAATTTAAATGGTAAATACATTGGAATTTACATGTTTTAGTTCATAAGTTTCAACAGTAGCGCCACCTACATAATTAATTATGGAATATTATTTAATATTTACTGTTAAATGTTTTAAGAATTAGAAGCATAGAATATTTTAACATAATGTTTAATCTTTTATTAATTATTAGAACTTATTATAAGGTATAAATAATATCATCTGTAAGTTGGTAATGAAATTGTAAATTACCCTCGCCTAAATATTATAGTGTTAAAATATTATAAAACGAGTTGTAAGGGCTGCTCTCGCCCATTCTATTACAAATGGTTGGATATTAAACATTGAAGTGCAAGTACTGTGTATTACTGAAACAAGTCTTAACAAGTCAGAAGTGTTCGACCGCTGTAATATTACGCGCCACGTGTCGATATACACCGTTCGCAAGATATCCTGTCCAAGAATGCTGATGAAGACGGAGTGCTGCCACTGCCGTTGAAAAGCCACAAAAATAAGAGACGACGTTAAAGTTACGTCTAAGAATGCTGATGAAGATGGAGTGCTGCCACTGCCGTTGAAAAGCCACGAAAATAAGAGACGACGTTAAAGTTACGTCTAAGAATGCTGATGAAGATGGAGTGCTGCCACTGCCGTTGAAAAGCCACGAAAATAAGAGACGACGTTAAAGTTACTATTTGGGCCTTCTCCGAGTGCTGCTGTAGTATCTTCGAGCGATAAGGAGTTTTAGATTTAAAATAATATTGCAAGTGCGTAAATTTTTTATTATTTTTTTTTCTTAATACCCACGTTTTGCCATCTGCTTAACAGACTGATTATCTAGCTGGTTATATGGCAGCATGCTCAATATAGAATATTAATAACTTTGTAGCTTGAAGTTAATAGTACTACTATTAAATTCTATTTATCATATATATCATATCCACTATTAATCATATTCTGTTAAAGTTCAATCATAAGCGAAATACAATAGGAGCCTGAATATTTATCAATAATTTACAGTGTTACTAATACAATATCTCTCCATACATGTTTACATCGCTTGGAGCCTTTGGTGAAGACATACGTCGGAGATTGCAAACTATAAACTACTACTTGACTGCTAATCTGGAAGGGAATTCGTTGCTGTATTATGAACATCAACTACATATCAACATCACCTACAGCTACTGGAAGAAGAGGTCGACCAAGTACTTTCTTCCTGATCGTAAGTCCTGAGTGCAAGCAAGCAGCACTATACAACGATGGACCTGAATACAACGACAAGGTGACAGATAAACTTTATTATAAGAAACTAGCCCTAGAAAAGTTTTGCATAATTAAGTGACCATGTGATTTATAATATTATTATTACTACGTATACCAACTTTCAAAGCTTTTAAGACCCAGTTGTAGGTTAGAGACGCGATTTTTTTTTTCTTTGCTTTTATTAAGTTATTTACTGACGCGGTAGTTGAGACTTTGAGACTTGCAATATAAAAGTAATGTTAGTATTTTAGATTACGATTTCGGCTTTAATGTCTTTATATATGACATAGAAGTGAACACTCTCAATGAAGGGGTAATATTCGGTTTACAAAATGTATGTAAGTTATTTAAAGAACGATTTCTTTAAAAAAGAGTATATATCAGTCGTAAATGATTAAAATATAATAAATTAAAATATAATAAAGGAAAAACGTTAGATATTTTATATATTTATATATTTTTTTTTTAAAGTAAAAGCACTTGACATCATAAAACCATTTTCAAATCGTAATGATCCGTTTGTTCAAGATAGTAAGTAGTTCCTTATAGTATACACAATATGGATAGATGAAGTATAATTTTAATTTATATAGATTAAAATGTAGACTTGTCTCCTTTCAGAGAAATTAAAATTCTCGAATATCTTATAGATAGACTTAAATGAATATGACTCGGTAAATATTAAACTCTATAAATTTGGTAGGATCAGATCTAAGTGGCCTTGAGGACCGTATGGAAATAATAAGCCAATGCTTTGACGCTATAGGGGGTAGATTTAGATATGCTTACATTTATTAAATAGGTAAAGATTTGAATTCACGATATTATTTTATTACTTCTGCAACTATATTTTATTTTGTTTTGCTAAAACTACTCCATAGATCTTAAAATATTTATATTTAATTTTGAATTTGTAAGTTTAGCATCGGGTTGCGATAGACGTTCGTTTTTAAAACCAAGTTGGATACTTGGTTATCCACGAGGATAGGGTTATGCCATATCATGTGGAGAAATTAAATTTTATGTAACCCAATAATATTTGTTTTGAGAAGTTTCATTGGTTCCTTTCATAAATCAAATTTGCTTTGAAAAACCATTTTTAGGTAGGTAAAAATAAAGTTTAAAAACGTTTAAAATCTGAACCGGTACTGTCTAAATATAATCCCGAACTAAACAGACTAATTCAATAAAACAATATATCGTGCGTATGAATATTAAGCAATGATACTGGTATTTATTACTAAAACATATTTCTATTATCTTTTATTTGACCGTTTAAATTATTTACCGAGTGTTAAGTTCTCAGTAGTAGGTATCTGTATGAATTTATGATCTTAAATTTCAATCGATTATTGAAAAGGATTAAGGAAAACGCAATAGGTATTCGGAAATAAATTCGTTAGAATCGATAAATTATTTCATAATGATGATGATATAGGTTTACCATTTAGATCGATTTTAAACTACACCGATAAACGCGTACATTTCGTATTAAATTGTAAAAAAAAAATAAAGCACGCAATTAGGTCTTCTAAATCCCTATTAAAAAAAAAAAACTTTAAACCATATGCGTGGCACTCGATTATTTAATTTCCGATAGTATGTTAAAGAAGAAAAGAAATAACTACGATGAATTATCTTACACGCGTTTTTGAACTGTCAAATCGAGGAATTATATAAATCAACAGTAAAAGTTTTACTAAACAAGAAATAATTGCATACCTAAACAATATACCATAATTGACAGTTCAGACAGTTCAAATTAGGTATTTCAAATTGATGAACTTTAAAAAAATATATAATTTTCTAGGTTATGACTGTTTATTACTTAAAAATAGAATTATTATAAAACATGCCTCCTAAATATTCTTATTAGCAATATGAAACATAAACACGTTAAACTTAAAGACTCTGGTAACTTGAACTCTAGACAAGACAAACATAAGAAAATTAGCAAGGAATATATATTGTCGTATCTTAGAGTATAAGAAGTAATATTATATATGGCACGGCCTCCTAAACCCCAAGCCCCAACCCCCTAAATTTCCAAGAATCGTATTATTTTCAGTATAACTTTTGTAAAATTTAATGCAGTTGAATTCTATTAAATAATTTATACTGTAGATAATAATAAAACAAAAAATAAAATACGTTTTGAATAATTGTATCATTCATTGTTTCGATTATATAGTAAACTGTATGTAGGTATACAATGTACAAAATTACGATTTCAAACTCGGAATAAAATTAATAACACTTTTATAACAAGTGATTGAAAATTTAATGGACTTACGTTTTAATGCTTTATAAATAAATTAGTTAATCATTAGTTATTGATTTAGTGCAAATTAGAACAATTGGAAATAATAATATAAATAGTAAACTTCTAAAGAATTATGCTTGGTTTTATAATGTTCTCCAATTGTATGAAAAGTATCGTTACATCTTCAAAATAAAAAAGAGGACTATAAAAATGTTCTATTCCCACTAATGATTATTTTTTTTTAGTTAAGAATATTTTCAATATTGATACGGACAGAGTAAATAATGTAAAAATGTAAAAAAAAAAAATATTTATTTATAAAATCTTTATTATACAAAGAAATTTATACAATTGGCGAACTTAATGCTATAGTACTTGACACCTACTAATTATCTAGAAGTACCCTCTACCCCTAACAATATATTACAATTTCTTAAATAAAAAGAAATATTTATTTTATTTATTTTATTTTAAAAACTTATTGCACATACAATTATTACAAAAAATTACAGTAGTAGGATGTTGATACAGTAAGAAATTTTTGTGCACAGGCGGTCTTATCGCTTAAAAGCGATCTCTTACAGACAACCCTTGATGAGTAATGAATATTTGCAAGGTCATAGGATAGTGCACGCGTACTACGAGAATAAGAATTTATACATAAGGACACAATAAAAATAAAAACTATCGTTTTTAATTATATAAGTAATTAAATAATGATTATATATAAATATACACATACGCACATACATATACATACATATATCCGTATATATAAATAAATAGAATAAAATAGATAACCTATATAATATATGGTATACATACTTATGATAAAAATATATATTGCGTAGATAAATAATATTGCTTCAAACGATTTTTCAAAATTGACAGTGATTTAGAAGTTTGAATTTCTAACGGTAGGTCATTCCAGAGTAATATAGAGAAATATATATAAATATTACAATTGTCGTGAATCTTGAATCGTGTTATGGTTAATAACTAAATGTAGCTTCCTTATTAACTACCTTTAAAGTATTTAAATTTTCTAAATTCGGGTGAATGAACATTTTCTTAAGATGTAAAATTTAAAACTGTTTCGATAAAATACGAAATCATTTAAAATTAATTTTTCTTTAAAAAAATATAAAGAAACTAACCAAATATAACAATACAAACGTAATACAAAGTAAAAACAACCTGCTACTTCCAACAAAACCCATGCATAGTATGAATTTCAAAGTCATATATCTCTGTAGTCTGATCATTAATATAGCCTAACAAAATGAGCTTGGTTTGCTTTTATTAGTTAAAGATTTATTTGCTTAGAATGAGTTTTAAAAAGTTAAAATTAAATATATGTTCATAACAATGATATTAATAAGTAAATTATTGAATAATCTGTTGAGTACCAAGTTGGTGTGTTACGTGGTAAAAATAAATGTAAAGTACCATGTTGGTGTAAAAATGATAACGTAATAACATGTTTGTGTGTCCCGTAGTAAAAATAAGAAATTGATGCCATGTTGGTGTGTCCAATAGTAAAGGTAAGTATGAAATACCATCAATGGGTGCGTCCCGTGGTATAAAAAAATAAGAATAAACTACCATCTGTGTGTGTTCCGTTGGTAGTAGTAAAAGTATAAGAAATACCATCTGTGTGTGTTCCGTTGGTATATAAAAAAAATAATAATAAGAATAAACTACCATCTGTGTGTGTTCCGTTGGTAGTAGTAAAAGTATAAGAAATACCATCTGTGTGTGTTCCGTTGGTATATATAAAAAAAAAAAATAATAAGAATAAACTACCATCTGTGTGTGTTCCGTTGGTAGTAGTAAAAGTATAAGAAATACCATCTGTGTGTGTTCCGTTGGTATATATAAAAAAAAAAATAATAAGAATTAACTACCATCTGTGTGTGTTCCGTTGGTAGTAGTAAAAGTATAAGAAATACCATCTGTGTGTGTTCCGTTGGTATATATAAAAAAAAAATAATAAGAATAAACTACCATCTGTGTGTGTTCCGTTGGTAGTAGTAAAAGTATAAGAAATACCATCTGTGTGTGTTCCAGTGGTAATAGTAAAATTGAGATATATCCCATGTTGATGATGTGTGTCCATGGGCACCAGATCATAACGGCATGTCCGTTGATCTGGCTTTTTGTAAGCAGCCTGGTTTGTCCGGTGCAAAGAGAACAAGTATTTATGATAAAAACGAGTATTATTATATATTATTATTATATATTATTATATATTTTTATTATATATTATTATATTAACGAGTATTTATGATAAAAAATATAATTATATTACGAGGACGTAATAAGATGTCAAAACGGCCGATAGTAAAGTTATATGTTGTATAAATGTTATGTAATTTCGCACATTAAAAGTATAATTGGATGTTTTTTTTCTTGATGCATTGTATTTTTAATAATTTGTTTTTCTCTATAACATTGTAAGATCCTGAATTCAGATGACCATTTGGTCTACTGGTTTCCAGAATGTTTATTAAATTAGAAATTAGTCATTTAATATAGGATGGTTGGTAATTAAAGAAATTAATGATACAATTACGAGGTCGTAAGATTACAAATCAGGAAAGGCCGAGTGTTAGTCATATTTATTTATAATAATTTAAATGGTAAATACATTGGAATTTACATGTTTTAGTTCATAAGTTTCAATAGTAGCGCCACCTACATAATTAATTATGGAATATTATTTAATATTTACTGTTAAATGTTTTAAGAATTAGAAGCATAGAATATTTTAACATAATGTTTAATCTTTTATTAATTATTAGAACTTATTATAAGGTATAAATAATATCATCTGTAAGTTGGTAATGAAATTGTAAATTACCCTCGCCTAAATATTATAGTGTTAAAATATTATAAAACGAGTTGTAAGGGCTGCTCTCGCCCATTCTATTACAAAATGTTGGATATTAAACATTGAAGTGCAAGTACTGTGTATTACTGAAACAAGTCTTAACACTATATAAAGTAGATTTATTAGGGCTTAACAAGTTTACTTTCAAGAAACGGAGAGAGTCATTTATGTGTGGTAGAACTAAAGAACTTAGCTGAACGAAGTATCAATTAATATTTAAAATTATTATTTATTATAAAAACAGCATTTATAAGTTGCATCAAATGTATAAGATTTATTTAAGTAAACATTCATTATTTGATTATTTGATACTAAAATTTTCTATTTAATATTGTTCAAAAAGTTACTTACGTAGTACTCATCAACAAATTGTGTTATTTTGATGTTATTAATGTTACACGGACTCTATATTTAAAAAATGTTAGCACAGCTTTACTATTTCAAATCACACCTAAAAAACCTAATTCCTTTAAAGTCAATTTTCATGGCTACCTTTCTAATCTATTAACATTTGATTAACAACTATTTCTTTCTGTAACAATTAATATAATGTATATGTGTGTATGGATGTGTAATATGCGGAGTATTGGACTTGTATGTATGACACGTACGGTAAAGTGTAATTTACTATAAGTTTGTGTTGCCAAGTTCGACACGCGGGTTTTTATACTCGTATTTATATTCTGAGATATTTCATATGAAATATATATAATTAATAACATCATATTTTAATAGCATTTTGTACAACCATGCGTCAAAAAAGATTCACCGTTGAGCAGTCGACCGGGACACATGTCCCTCTTACCTGCTCCGCCTATCCGCGCCACCTACCTGGGTCGTCACGCTGACCGCCCAGCCACCTGCACCGACCACCTGCACCGACCGTTCGTACACCTGCGCCAGTCAAGATAACGACCTCCATTGTGTGCAAGCCAGCGGTGTGATTGTGTTTGTGTGTGAGTCATCGCCGCAAGCACACCTGCGGGCCGGCGAGCCTGCATAGGGGTCCAACAAGTCCGACGTCGCCCTAGTTAGGGTACGAAACGCAATTCAAAGCTTCGTCGTAATAGCCTGCGTCGTGTAAGTACACAGTCGTTAGGGTATTAGGCACACCTCTGTCACCTACTGACAGAGATTCGATAGGGTTCACGTTAGGCACTCGCCTCCCTGCTCACGCAGGGAGGACGGCTCATATCTCCGGGCTCCACCATGGACCCCAAATCCGCGGCGGAACCCGAAGATCTGTCCAAGTCGCAGTTCTATGGTTGGGTCCACGGAATTGCGCCTCAATTATGCCTGCGCTACTCTGTCTTGTTAGGCATCGAGTCTCCGCCCTCGACCTCGCGCGCCGCGATCGTGACCGAGAGCACCTCCGACTAGGAGGTCGAGGCCGCCACTCTTACGGAGCAGACGGCCTCGGATTCCGAGTCGGGGAGTTCGTCCCCTTCCTCGGACGCTGACGAGGACGACGGTTTCACGACCGTGCAGACCAAATCGGCCAAGAGGAAGGCGACGAAAGCGCTCTCCTCGAACGTCCCGCGAAAACGGGCCTCAAAACCCGCTAGTAGCGAACCCGCGTCGCCCGACCGTTCTTCGGGCCCGGGCCCGACTCGCGAACGCGCGCCGATCGCGCCCGAAGCGCCCGCGTCCGCGTCGCCGTCGTCCGCGCCTTCAGCGCCCGCGGAGGCACCTTCAGCGCCTGCGCCTTCAGCGCCACGGAAGTCCCCCGCGCCGCCGCCGCTTTACATAAGGGACAAGTCTAAGTGGGACACTCTGTCCGCACTTATGACGGAGCACAAGCTCCATTTCACGTCCGCCCGAAATACCGCCGACGGTATCCGCGTTCAAACCGCGTCTTCGTCGGACCACCGTGGTCTGACTCGTCTCCTCCGCGAACGTGGTTACGGATACCACACCTACGCGCTAGAGGATGAACGCCGCTTAACGGTGGTCATCCGAGGGCACCCCGTGGAGCTCACTACTGAGCGGATTTTTGAGGACCTTAAGTCCCAATCCTTCCCCGTCATCTCGGTGCACCGCATGTACCGAGCGACCACTAGGGTCCCGTTCGATCTTGTTCTCGTCCATCTCGAGCTTTCCCCGGAAGGAAAGCAAATTTTTAACGTTAAGGCAGTCTGCCAACTCTCCGGCCTTAGGGTCGAACCTCCACGTGGTCGCGGTTTTCCTGGTCAGTGTCATCGCTGCCAGCTCTATGGGCATTCCCAACGTTTTTGTCACGCGCGTCCAAGGTGCGTCAAGTGCCTGGACGACCACGCGACAGCCGACTGCTCGCGGAAGGGACCGGTCCCTGAGGATCCTCCCAGCTGCGTCCTGTGCGGACAGAAGGGCCATCCTGCGAATTATCGCGGGTGCCCCAAAGCGCCGCGCAGGACACAGCCGGCAAGGCATCCTCCTCGGTTCGCACAGCCTCCATGGGCTCCTCTAGCCCCTGGGAGGCCCGCGGCCCCTCAGACATCCCAGGCCCCTCAGGCACCCGCGAACGCGATCGCGAACGCTTGGGTGAAGCCTCCGAGGATTATCCCACAGCCCGTCCCCCAGTCGTTGCCGCCGCCGCCGGTTCGTAACTCCACCGACGGAGTTGCGAGTTCGCTCGCGTGCGTCACGAGCCTCTTCGGTGTAATAGACATCGAAGAGCTCCTAGTCTTTTCAAATGAAATGAGGGATTCCGCGCGGAACCCTCCCGCGAGGATGGAAGTGCTCCTCAAGCACGCCGTCCTAATCAAATCGATATACGAACACACGATGTCAACATGATGACATCGCGTGGAAGGGTAAAACCGCGCTCTCTGACTGTCGCTACATTCAACGCGAACGGGCTACTTAAGCAGATAGATCTAGTGCGCGACTTCGTGGTTACGCACCAGATAGACGTCCTGTTAGTACAAGAGACCTTTCTGAAGCCGTGTAATCGTGATCCGCGCATCGCAAATTATCGTCTCGTTAGGAACGATAGGGCAACCGCGAAGGGGGGAACCATCATCTATTACAGAAGGTCTCTTCATTGCACTCCGCTCGATCCGCCCCAACTAGTCAACGTAGAAGCGTCATTATGTCAGGTGGGTATGACCGGCCATCAGTCGATCGTACTAGCATCCGTCTATCTTTCTCCCAATAAAGCCTTAGTTGAGAGGGACCTTAAGTCCTTACTCCAATTAGGTAACGCAACCATTCTGGCCGGCGACCTAAATTGCAAACATCCCCGCTGGAACTCCACTGTCGCAAACAGTAGAGGAAATCTCCTTGATAGGCTAAGTTACAAGGCTGGTCTCGACTTCGAGATCACCGCGCCTTTGAGTCCCACGCGATACTGCGACACAGACTTCCGACATGATAGACCCGACGTGCTCGACATAGTACTCTTGAAGGGCGTGACACTCCAGTTACGTTCTATCGAGACGCTATCCGAGCTAGACTCTGACCATCGACCGGTCCTATTTCAGCTAGGACTTCCTCCCCTTAGGGAACCCGCGACCAAAACAATTATTAACTGGACGAAGCTTCGAGAGCAACTCCATTCCCCCGTACCAGCGCACCTCGACAAAATTCCTGACCAGCTTACATCGGTCGACGACGCTGTCTCAGCCGCGACTAACTTCACAGAACATTTGGTAGACAGCATAGGAAAGTCCTCGAGGGAGGTCCGAGTGAACTTCGAGGGTTACCGAGCACTCCCTCCGGACATTAGACTCCTCATCACCCGTAAAAACGCCGCGATTAGAGCCCATGACCGATACCAGACAGATGACAACCGACGGAGGCTGCGCCGTCTTCAGAGGGAGTCGAGACAAGCTCTCGACGACTTCAGAGATAGCGGCTGGGATAGGACGCTTGCGACGCTCTCTCCAACACACCAGGCATTCTGGCGGTTGCAGAGAGCGTTGAAGGCGGACACTGTCTCAGATATGCCTCCCTTGGTTGGACCTAACTCCGCCATCGCGTTTGACGACTCTGACAAAGCTGAGTGCTTAGCCGACAGTCTAGAGAGCCAGTGCCGTCTGTCTGCTCAATCCGTTGATCGCGATCATGTCGAAATAGTCGACAAATCGGTCAATATAATGTGTTCTCAGCCACCGGCCGGTCCGCCAATCGAGGAAACGAACCTAGACGAGGTGACGTCCATAGTTAGGGCGCTTCACGTCAAGAAATCGCCAGGTCCCGATAGGATCACTAACAAAGTGATAAAGCTTCTTCCGCCTCCTTTAATTTACCTATTGGTTACCATTTTTAACGCTCTACTGGCCGGTTGCTCGTTTCCGGCCCAGTGGAAAGAGGCCATAGTGATAGGGTTCCATAAGCCGGGCAAACCCCGGCATCTGCCTAGTAGTTACCGTCCCATTAGTCTTCTTAGTTCCTTAGGGAAAGTATATGAGAGAATCATCCTCTGTAGACTTAGATCGGAAGTCGAGAGACTCAAAATCATCCCAAATGAGCAGTTCGGCTTTAGAGCCAACCATTCATGTTCCCATCAGGTGCAACGCCTCACGGAGCACATACTGATAGGGGCCACTGTGAGGGCCAAGAAGCATAGGACAGGAGCGCTCTTCCTCGATGTAGCTAAGGCGTTCGACAGGGTCTGGCACAATGGACTGGTGTACAAGTTATACCAGTTCAAGGTGTCGGACAGACTCGTACTCATCATACGGGACTACCTGACGAATCGCTCCTTTCGCTACAGAGTGGAAGGCGTCTTGTCAACCCCCCGCCCCATCAGGGCGGGTGTTCCCCAGGGTTCATTTCTCTCGCCCATCCTCTATTCCATCTACGCTAGCGATATTCCTAGACCGCGATCTAAAGTGCACCTTGCCATGTACGCGGACGATACCGCGCTTTACACGTCCTCTAAGGATCACTGGGAGATATACCAACGTCTCCAATCCGCAGTCGACTCCCTTGAGAGTTGGCTGCGGAAATGGCGGATCGAGGTAAACCCTGAGAAGAGCGTTTCGGTGCTCTTCGAACGGGGCCCCCCAAGGATCCTCCCGCGAATCAAACTCTTTGATAAACCGATACCTTGGAAAGACGAGGCGAAATACCTAGGTGTAACGTTAGATAGAAAGTTAGTTTTCACTGCGCATATTAGGACCGTTCGTAGCAGAGCGGCCTACATATTAGGTCGTTTATATCCGCTGTTAGGCAAGCGGAGTAAAATGTCCCTTCGCAATAAGGTGACACTTTACAAAGCTTGCATACGTTCCGTCATGTCCTATGCGAGTCCCGCTTTTGCGCACGCTAATCTGAAACCCCTTCAGGTGATTCAGAACAGGTTTACACGGATTGCAACCGGGGCGCCGTGGTTCGTACGCAACATCGATCTCCATAGAGACTTGAACCTTCCGACCATCGCTCAGTACTTCAAGGGGCTTTCCCAAAAGTACTTTGAACGTGCTGAGCGACACCCGAACCCACTGGTGGCTGACGCCGCAGAGTATAGACCACGTGAGACTACTTTAGTCAGAAAAAGAAGACCCAAGTCGGTACTCGTTGACCCCGACGACGCGTTCACAGTAGGTAATAACGTGTACGCGTAGGCATAATTGACACCACACAACATACAGACACACACCGTCTGTACCGGTATAGACGAGGTCCCAACTGAGTAAGTGCTCCGTTGCTCCGGCGTTCTGCCGTCGGAGGACGCTAGTGTCCAAATTTCCTTAGCTTCCCTCCTGACTAACGACGCCCCGAGCCGAGGTCCGTGTCTCAATCTGAGACGCCCTCGGGACGTCGTTCCCCATGGGGGCCCATCTGGCCCCCCCTTTTTAAGGGTGGGTCTCCTGACCCACCCGCTCCCCCGGTGACGCTGTAATAGCCAACAGGGCTAACAGCATAGACAGACAAAAAAAAAAAAAATGCGTCAAAAAGTTATAAGTTTTGATTACTTAGCAACCTCAAGTTTTCAGGATTTACAACCATTATGGTTTTAAATCATGAAAACTTTACAAAACGATGTTGTTACATTACAGAATGGTAATAAAGTAAAGTTTATAATTTGTATTTGTATTCTTATAATGTGAATGAAAAATATTTTTTTCGATACGAGGGTACGTATACGAAATCATGTTTATGAGAATTCGGTAAATACTTCTTCCAACCTTTTTCACAATATCTCATTTGTATTCGGCTGGAGATACTGTTTCCAGCACGCTGCAGACATTAACTTAAAGGCCAAAGTGATCTCAAGTTAAGCTTTAAACTTTCGTAACAAATGAGGAGATGGCAGTTTTCCAATTGGATTGTTATACTTCTTACTGACTGCAATTTAAAAATCATTTTTCTGCAGTTTTTAAAAACAAAAAGTGTTTAAGTTATGTATTTTTTTTTATTTTGTAACATTTTCTATTCAATGCGTCTTAACTTTTATATAATTTCATATTTAGTTACCCAAAAATTTGATCATGTTTCCCATTTTATGAATGTTCATATTCCCCTTTCGTTCAATGGCTTTTACCTTATAAATGCTGTAGTAGCCTTCCTTTCATACACTATTACATATATTTATGGTTTTACATTGCGTCAGGAACTGAACTAATTTTATTAAATTGAATTATTAGTAATTAAATAATTAATGAACACAATCTGCTACGAAGAACAAGTTAATATAATATCCTCTTATTGAGACTTAGTTCAATTTCGTGTAAATTGGATTTACTATATCTACAGATTGATTTTGAAATGAATAAATAAAGACTTATTAAAATGTTTTATATTATTTTATTATATTATTTTATTATATAGTTTATTTTCTTTCATCTAATCATTTAAAAATATATTTTATATACAATTATATAAGGTCCAGTAGAAATATAAATGTAGTGTTATTTTTAATTACGGGAAATTATATCTAATGATCACTGTTTAAAACTTTTAAACATTTCATCGGATAGTAAATGAAAATGTATACCTAATTATATATTATTACTTCGAAAAAATAATCATTTTATAACGGTATATCTAAAAAAAGATAATAATAAGCTGATATAATTAATAATAATAGTTAGAATTAAACATGACAAAATCCACGTAAATAGATAAGTTTTATCAATCCATCTATAAGATGTGCGTTTGATACTTTTTATCTAATGAAAAAGTTAATTAAAACTTCAGAGTCATATTAAATGCATTTTTAATGCTTGCATTAATTTTAATATATTATTAGTTTGAAAGTTATTAAAAGTCCAATTTCTTTGATTGCGTTGAATTCATTGAATTATAAGACCATTGCCATAAAATATATTAAAAATGTTAGTTACAATAATTATTCGAAATATTTTTACCACGAATTTAATATTGATTGTTGTTATTTCAGTGTTTACATTTAAAGAATAAAATTTTATAGCTATGATGTTTTGGGATAAGTGAATCAATAAATGTATCGTATCGTACCGTATCATACCTTATCATAACAAAATAATATTTTTTTATGATTTATCACTTGCCTATAATAATTATTATCGTTTTATTAGGACAAATATAATGACTAGGGTTATTATTCATATTTGTATTTTTCATCCTTTTCGTATTTGTTGTTTTCTTTGTTTAAATAATGTGACAAAACATTTATTCAATTAAAATTTCTGACGCTGTGTTTATAATCAGAATAAATATCTTGTAGTGAAAGCCAGCAAAACGGTATAGTAGATTTTGTACCGTGGGACTAAAGCACTACTTTAAAGGGAGAGTGTTTTTTTAATCCAGAGCGAGCGAGGGATTCAAAGTACATCACTCGAGCTTAAAGTAGCTTTAGTCCCGAGGTGCACAATCTGCTTTTTATCACATCTATGAGGAAACAAGTAAAATGCAAGCTATGAATAAGAACAGTTTATTAGAAAAAAATTAAATGTTAATATTTATACTTGTGCAATTATTAAAGTGCATAGTCACAGTTTTATTTTTATTAGTTATACAAGATTCGTAATCGATCTCTTTCGTAGTTGAAAATTACGAAACGCATACTTTCAATATTGGCGTTCGAAATTCAAGAATGTTTTAATCCCTGTTTTTCGGGAACCAAGCAGATGTTTTTGAATAGATGAGATAAAATTTGTATTTAGTTTAATTAATTTATAATCATACAACACAACCATTTCTATTACGTTCTCTCTTTTTCTCTCTTCCAGTCCTATAGCTGGTAAATAAATAAAATAATGTCAGACAACGTCAGACGCACCATCTGATGACGAGACATGTAACACCGTGTGATAGTAACAACTGAATACAACTGAAGATAATATTTATATTTGAAATTGTCTTTGAAAATACTAGGCATTCAATATACTTGCTAACATTTTTATTTACATGTAGAATAAATATCAGAATCATCATCACAAAAAGGACACAAAACTTCAGCCTGGGGAGTCTATCCTCATTAATTAAGATTTCAAAGTTAAGTACATAAAAAACCTTTGATAAATTTTGTTATTCATCAGTTATCTTAACTAATAAGTCAAAAAAGCGATTCATTCGCTTTTTTATATAGAAATTATTTTTTAATTTAGAAATTATTTTTAATTCATTAATTTACGCATAACATACATTCTTAACTGGTAGTGGTTTTTACAAAAAGCCAATAAAAGGTATTTATATAAGATCAAATAATTGTTCACATTTTCTTCTAAGAATCCCTTTACGTCTCTCAACGAAAATTGAAGGCCTCTAAATGTATTTTCTATCAAAAGACCCTCCTTTATATTCGTTTCACTACGAATTCATATTCATTGATTCGATTATAGTATTTGATTTGATTATAAAACCCTACTTTTGATTTAAAGAGATTTTAATACGATATAATATTATATTACGAATATAATGCTGCTGTTTCATTTCATCATATCATGTGTCAGATTATTTTTTCATAATTCTTTATAATGATTGAGTTACTTTTAACTTTATATAACATTTTTTAATTTTTATATTGTTTTTGTTTGTTAAAAAATGTATACATTTCTCTTATTTAATTCTGTTTAATATTATTTTATTTTATATTATATAATGAATAATAGCCTTGACATGTACACAATAAGAAAAAAAAAATCTGGAATGGTGACAGAATAAATAATTATAAGTACTTTTATCCAAAACTGTTTGACGTTTAATGTATATTTATGAATAAATGACTATTGACCATCTAGACATGATTGTAATAAAAATAATGAGTTAAAAGTGAAATAAAATAAATACTGTTTAGAAATTATTATCGATCAAGAGAAATTGAGGTCAATCAACTTAATTACTTGTGTACACAAATGAAAAGAATAATTATTTATGTAAATCGACGAACAGTAATTCAAATATTCTAGAAATCTAGGATCATTAAAAATTCAAATCGTTAGGTGATTAATTTTGCGCTTTCAACTATAAGTGGGAAATTTTGGAATATTTCTATATTTAACTATTAAACCTAGTCTGGCCATAAATACTGTTACATTTGAAAATAAAAATATATTACATTTGAATTTGAAATCTGTCAATTTTATACGATTGTTCATTGTGTTTTCTCATTTTGCCGCCAATACATTGGAGTGGGGTGATAAAGAGAACAGAATTGCTGTGATTGCATTACACAAACTAGGTATGGAGCCAAATGCAATTTTTAAAACTCTCCTCCATACACTTGGTATTAGTCAAATGTTTGTGTACCGGGCTATTAATACGTATAATAAGACTTCCTCTGTTTGTGACAGAGAAAGATCTGGCCGTCCACGTTAACCGGTGGTACGAAAACGGTGGTCAAAGCAGTAGGGGAAAGAATTCGAAGAAATCCTGTCTTAAAGCAGAGGATTTTATCTCGGGAAATGAAGATAGCACCTAGAACCATGTGGCGTATTCTAAGAGATAACTTAGTAGTTTCAGTTTATAAGAGATGCACTGGTCATTTCTTAACTGATAAATTAAAGATGAGTAGGGTGGTAAAATCGAAACAACTACGGAAGCAGTATGCAAAGGGAGGTCACAGAAAAATTTTGTTCACGGATGAGAAAATGTTTATAATTGAGCAACATTTTAAGAGACAAAATGACCGTATTTATGCTAAAAGCTCTAAGGAAACTTCCCAATTAGTCGACAGAGTGCAACGTGGGCATTATCCGACTTCAGTGATGGTTTGGTTTCAGTTTCAGCTATGAAGGAGTGACTGAGACATATTTTTGTGAAAAAGGTATAAAACATCGGCAGAAGTGTATCGAGATACCATTTTTGAGAAGGTAGTTAAGCCCCTTAATTACACCATGTTCAATAACTAAGTATGCTCCTTCCATCAAGACTCGACGCCGTGTCATAAAGCTCGGTCCTGGTTGGAAGCAAACCTCTTGGATTTCATCAGAGCTGAAGACTGACCGTCGTCTAGTCTTAGTTGCTCTAAGCGCCATGATAATTTGGAATCCCTAAAACAATCCATACGATTGGGAGTGAAACATTTCTTCACGGAAAGAGCGCGTCCTTCTATTGATAACTGGCCTCAACGTTAAAAGTAATTGTTGTTAAGTATTGCAGCTAATGAACACCACTTCGAATAAGCTTTTTATATTTTTAATTGTTTTATATTTGTGTAATAAACTAACACACTGTAAAAGTAATAAATGTTATTTGCAATAAAAAAAATATTTATCTTCTTTGTTACAATATTTATGACGAGACTAGGTACTATATTAAATCACTATATTTAACTTCATGGTATCGGTTAGTTAAAGTCACTGTTTTTATTAAAGAAACTTTTACTTCATTCTGTTTGAAATTATGAATTTTGTATATTTTTTTGGATCTTAATAAGTAATTACTAAAAATAAGTTTTGACATTACAGTTCATGTAAAATTAAGCAAAGTTAACGACTAACCTCACGATGTGGTGATAAACATTTGTAATTTTACATATATATTTTTTGCACTTTAAGCAACTCTAAAACGTGTTCTGCATTGATTTATTTATTTGTATAAATAGATGTATTTATTTGTATAAACGTCATGAACATTTGATGCAAATGCAAACTACCCTCATTTGGAGCAACGCCAGCAATAACTAATCACGCATTACGATTGCATGGGTATTTAATGATACAACTTTGCATTATGCTGTCTTATGATTTATGATAGATTTATAATTAAAAAAAATCAATAGTTTAAATCCTCAATCATTAGCTACGAAACTTCGAAAAATAGTAATCATAGTCAACGTACACGGTCCCAATAACAATAAGAACTTCGACTGCAATAAAAACATAAAAATATTAATTTTATCCTATCAGAGTTCTTCTTGTATCAGGAGTTTTTTTTATTTTTTTTTTCAAAATTAAGTACCGTAAACACTATTTATGTTCTCAAAATTTATTTAACACTACCCATACCTAAAATGATATGCTATAAATTAACTACAATGGCCTTTGTTGTGGCTTTTATAATAGAACATTGTGCTTATAGTGGCAACTTTTACCACAAAGCATTTAAAGAAGGTAGATTTTTTTTTAATATCGATTGCAATGCCGTTTTTATTTTGTGTTTTAACTTTATTTTATTCGCTACAGGCAATATTCTTATTCTTATACAGCATTAGTGGCTAAGTATTATGCCTTACAATAATTCTGGGTCATCAAAGTTGTACGTTGGAATGAGACAATGAAAGATAGTGATTTAAATTTATCCGAACCAAACACGGAAATTACTATATACTAACAATCTTATACGAAACAATTAGTAAAATATAAAATACCTTTTCAGAACTTTAAGTAAATCTCTGAAAAAACATTCGAACTAATAGTTAAATCTCACACCGATTAGAATCTTTTTTAATCTTTACATTTCTTTTCTTTTAAAACATTATTTGAAATATAGAATTTTGTTTGTTTGTAATTTATTCACTAAAAATTCAAATAATTAACTGACATCTTTATTCAATAGCATTTCATAAACTATAATACAAAAGGAATAAAAACATAAAACCTATAAACAAAGTCCATTTTCTAACGAATACATCAAAAAACACTCAATCCAATATATTCCATACAATAAACAAAGAGTATCGTATCTGCAAAAACCGCATCGTCATTTTTATTGTGTTTATAAACATCATTTTGCATTTGACATGTTTTTATTTGTGTTGAAATAAGTAGCCTCTCACAACAACTGGAATGCAGCCAAAAGATACGGTAGCCATGTTTATATCATTTCTTAGTAAAGGTGTATCTGTCTTTTTGATACTATTGAAGTTATAACATGTTCTTTTGTTTATTCTTTTAAAACAATAACTGCACAATGAAAAATTTAGAGTAGTTTGACATAGTTTTTGGTTTCTATAGAATTTTTATAACAAATATTTATTGTATCTATTAAATGTATGTCTATTTATTAGTTAAATTGACAAAAAGATAAACTTTATTATTAAACTCTTAAGTTACAATAATTTTCAAATAACTCTTAGTTTATTTTGTTTGTGTGATTTATATCATCTTAATAAGATGACGACGAGAATAGCCGTTACTGAATCATTGTCCTGCCTTTGATCATTTTTAATTCTTTTCGAGTAATTTATTTTTTTTATTTCGTGCATAATTTTTATTATTTTTTACCATTTTTTGTATTTTTTGTCATGGATCCTTGATAGGTAATTAACAATTCAAATTAATAAGACAGCTTAAAGTTGGTCAAAATCACATTCAAAGTTTCCATATCAAAAGCTAATAAAAGCGTATTAAAACTATTTATTGGTAAATATTGGTAAATATTTATTAGGTAAAATATATCTTGTTTTAATTTTAATTCATTTAAATAAGTCGCTGTACGTGCTTTCTTGATAAAATAAATCTGTTTATCATGCATGTTTGTATACAACATCCACTAATCCCATACCCGAGTATTTTTCGTTATACCCGATTATTTGAAACCCGATTCATAACCCAGAATTCGAAATATAAATAAAAGCATAAACTGTCAGACTGAGAGAATATATTGGTGGTATTGGAAGGCTTAAAATAATACTGATTTATGTATCTACTAGCTTTTACCTGTGACTTCGTCCGTATTACATATTTTCTTTGAGCAGCAGTTTTATTTTTTACGTCCAGTACTTGCATAGAACCTAAGTGTGATTGTGTTTTTTTTTCTTATGTGTGTAAAAGTAAGAATAAAAGAAATGTTGAATGTCAAAATTGTGCACATGAATGTTCTCTCATTCATGTGCACAATATTGACTGATCCACAGGTGGTTATTTCGAGTCTGAGTATACTTTGTGTCATTAAAAAACATTCGTAATATTGGTCACATTAATAATATTTGTTATCATAATATTAGTTAATGAACAACAATAAATTTGTAATTTAATATTACTACCTTTACTATTGACTACCAATTTAGATTTCCGTAAATCGCTAAGTAGGTATGTAACAAATCGATCATTGTGTGTAAGTTTAATCTGAAATCCGCAAAACTGTTACTATTTCGAACGTTTGATAGCGCTTGATATGTTGTATGTATATTTAAAAAAAACGGGAGTTAACGCGTAGGAATTAAATATCCCATACCTTTTATTTGCCTGATGTTTCGAGCAGATTGCACCGGTGACGACGACTGGTTCAACCTGTGATGAGGACAAAAAGAGGCTCCAACCATGAATCCAACAGACTTACTGGTGGCCAAGTGTCGATAAAGTAAAAGGCATTTCTTTTCACCATACCCCGATTTATCATCGCCAAGCATGATCTTGGTGTCGCGCTCGACAATGACTAGTCCTCAAATACATAGACCCTCATAAGAAATGCCTCCTTTTCCTGTTCCTGGCATGTGCCGTGGCTTAATTCATATTTATGACTTCATTATTAACACAAACTCATGAACGAGTTCGTGGTCCGCAAAATAATTGAAGTTGCTTTACAATGGGTTAAAAGTTCCGCCATTATGTTTCCAGTTCAGATTTCATGGTTATATTACTAAGAAAAAGAAATAAAAAACACGCTTTTATAAAAAAAATACTTAAATATAAATAATAGTTTAAAAAAACTCTAAAAATAAAAGAATTGTATGAAAAAAAAATGTAAAAGCTTGAGCATGAGAAAGCTGGAGAGCTTGGGGTTCACGGTGTATAAATACACGGTAGCTATAAATATTTTATAACTACCGACACTACCTGTTATATATAAAAAAAAAATAATTCTACTTAAAATTAATATCATCTAAAAAATCGATTTTTTTATCAGAAAATAAGTTAATAGTGGTAAAACCAGTAGCTATTTGCTTCAAAGTTGGCTTTTTGTTTCTGCGGTATTAATATAATAATAATAATAATAATATCAGGACAAATTACACACATTGATCTAACCCCTAAGTAAGCAAATTATTTGCTTGTGTTAAGGGTGTTAGACAACGATACAAATACATAGAAATACACATATAAATACTGAAAATATATTTAATAAGCGACCAAACCCAGAAACACAGACATCTATGCCTGTCTCCGCCGGGAATCGAACCCGAGCCCCATTGCGCCGTGACACGTTAGGCGTCTGCGCTAACCACTCGACCAACGGGGCGTTGACGTATTAATGACATCGAAAACCTAGGTTCAAAGTTTACACACAAATTAATAGTTTAGTGTTGTTAGCTTCAATCGATACATATTACAAGTTTAAATCTTGTTCTAAATTTAGTATGAACGGTATTTGAGTTTGAAGTTTACTTTAATTTTACTAAGTAATTGTAATGAATAACAACCAGAGATCGTTAGTAACTGTCATCGTGAATTTACAAAGTCAAGCAATTTAATTAATTATTTAAATTGATTAATAATGATTTGATTATGACTACTCGAAATTCTATGTATAGTCAACAGCCAGCCAAAAAATATTTAAAAAAATAAGGATTCAATGAAATTCCGAAATCATATCCAGTGAGAGTCATGAAGAAATGAAAATTGAGTAAACGAGCAATCTGATCGGATATTATGGGTAATAGGAATTTGTTGGGAATCGTATTTTTATTCAACTTATTATAGTCAACAAATAATTGACCACTGTCATCCTCTTTTTAATAAGAAGAATATGTCTAACAAACCGTGATAACCTAAAATAGACAGTACTTGCACGCATAAGTTCTTATATTAGTTAGCAAAAACTCCTCGTTACTCAACAGGTAAACAAAAAAAAATTGTGGCAAATAATCTAATTAACATCTTCAAGCTGAATCTGCATCGGTTCAAATTAGTGCATCGTATTAACGATACTAGTTTCTCCTGCACCAGTTATAATTATAGAATAATAAAATCGCTTCTTCCAGAATTTAGAAGAAATTGTTCTTTTCGTTCTGTCATGTATGACATCTATCGAATTCCAAGTATGCATCGCCTTGAGTAACAGGGTGGAACTCGGCTCCGTTGATATTTATAACAGTGCAGTAATAAATAATACAAATTAAACCTAGCTATTGATATTATGAAACAAATATTAAGATATATGTCGATGAGAATAAATATTGTTCTTTTTGATTGAGGTGAAATTATATTTTATAAGGATCACGATCCTTATAAAAAACTAAAAAACTAACTAAAAAACTATCCAGGAGAATAGCTTCAGGAGAGTAACAGAAAGTTTACTTATCAAAATCAAGAACTCAAAATTGAAATATGTAAACTAATAAAATAATCAACGGCAGTGATCATGTGAACGACTATGTGAAGTAAAAAACTGAATTAAGTCAAATACGATGAATTGTTACTAACAAGGGAAATTTTAACAATTTAAAAAAGTGTAAATACGTAGATTTAGTTTCTGAAATAAGGCGTAGGTTTCTAAACCGTAGCCAGTTTTTATATGAGAATGAACGTGAGATGACGTTGCTATTATTTTAATAGCAGGACCCCCTCAAAGCCCATTTGCTGTCAATGTCAACACCTTGTTTAGGTGAGCCACACGGTTCTTAAATAATATTTATTGCCAGTTTGATCGTACATCACAGAAAACAAATGAATTAGCTACGTAAGCTCGACCTTAATTTGCCATGACACGAGAGATTCCTTGCAAATAACGTGTGACGTCACAACGCTCTCTAAACTTAAACGTGATTAATGAACACGCGATTATGTGGAATTGAAAAATTATATTCTGTTTGTCACACGGTAGGTAGTCTCTATGCAGTTTTTGTTTTCACATGGTACGTGTATGAATTTGACATAGGTTTTTATCGGAAAGTAACTTATATATTTTAAGTACATCCCATCCCAAATTCATCTTTAAAAATATCTACATGACAGATTTATTCATTATTCATTAATCATAATCTCTAATTTTATCCATTTTAATTTTATAAAAAAATATTTAAACGTTACTAACTTACACAAAAATCATATCCTATTAATATATAAATAATTAAAAAAATTGGTTCTTAAATGTAATTTACTCTTTAAGAATTTCATTTTATTTTATACAATGAATGGTGAACTACAAAGTCATGTAAGACGCTAGCTCCAACAACGAACAAGCATTAATAGAATAATACTTAGGAATTCTCCTCGTCCCTTACTTTTGGATCCCGAAATGCTTGTAGGAAATGATAAATTTACAATGGAACCTTATTGTTATTTATGCTATGTTGTTAATGAAAACATTGTATTTCATAAATGATATAACAGTATTCATAGAAAATGATAATTAAAAATCTTATTAGATATCGTAGATGATATTTATCCAAACAAAAATCCATTTTAAGTTAAACTGTCCTCCAAGTTCTACCAAAAAAATTGTTTTTATTATCACAGCGGTTCATATTCAGTAATTAATATAGATTGAGAGTTTAGTTATTAGGTTTATATTTTTGATAATCAGATAAAGCGTTGATAAAAGCGTTTAGTTTTAACTTTTTAGTTAGTTTAGTTTTAAATAGTATCCGATGTAATCAATAGCGTCCGGTCAGGGTAGAACAGACATTGTATACTTATATAGTTCCTTGTATCTCAAGAAGATACTCACTTTTTGGTAGATTTAACTAAAATTCTTAAATCATATGAATATCTTATATATATCATAATATCATTTTGTTATTGGTAAGATATATAAGATAATAAATATAATAATTTAGTAAATTGGTAAACTCAAACACTCCAAAAATTTCATCGTGCAATTATTTCTTACGGCGTGTTCTAAATAACAAAAAAGCAAGTTATATTTGTTATAGTACCGCAATAACATATATACATTTACTGAAAAATGACCTAGAGACTACAACTTATTTCAACGACTGAGCTCCGAATAAAATACGTCGTATGAAATTGATGTCTATGACTTTTAAATTTGATGATGCAATTTTTGCAACACAATATTCATAGTCCATATAGAATTTACTGAATTGAATGTTTTGATTGATGTGCGTATAACTAGGCTTTTCATGTATAGTTTACTCTTTTTTTTTCATTGCCGTTATTAAAACGCTATTGTAGAAAAGCCATGTCGATTCACTGTTTGATATTTGAATAAAATAAGGATAAACAAACACACTTTATATTTGTAGTATATATAACGGCATATTACTTATTTATCAGTAAGTATACAGTATTTCTAAAAATCTTCTAAAAGAAATAAGTAAATTTTGTTCGACTCATTAGAATTCTAGTGTCTGCAGATTATTTTAAAAATTAAACTTGTATTTAATATTTTGATTTATAATAATTTATCTGAAAGTTTTAACATTTATTTTCACACTTAACTTAAACTATTTTATATTTGTCATTATAATTTTTAAATATAAATATGTCATCCATCTACAAAAATATATATCTTTTTACATATATAAAAATAAAAATTGTATGTCTTTTTAACCCCTGAATATTCTAATGAGTTAAAAGAATGATTAAATATAACACTGATTCAAACTAAATAAATTAAATATAAATAAATTAAATATAACACTTATATATGATCCACTATTATTGAACTTTATAAATAGCATTTACTAAAATAATATAAGATAAAAACATAATAAAATCTTTTTTTTTTGAGTGAATTCATAAAAAACATTGATATCAATATATTCAAATATAAAATAAAATCAATATATAAAAAAATATATAACAATATTCATACCGTTCTTTGATTTCTCGTCACTTGAATCCATAGAAAATAATGTTTACTTTCCAATTTTACCCTTTAAATAGAGTTCTAAGAATGGGCTTGAATTAATTAGAAGCGATATAAGCATTAAATAAATGATAAAATTATGCTTTTATCTAAGTTTGAATCTGGGGTTGCAAATAACTATTATAAAATATATCTTTATATATATATATATATATATATATATATATATATATATATATATATATATATATATATATATCTATATATATATATATATTTCTTCTGTGCGTGTGTATGTCACTGAACTCCTCCTAAACGACTGGACCGATTTTTATAAAAATCTTTGTGTGTATTCAAGGGGACTTGAGAATTGTTTAGATTCACAATTTGGTCCACTGGAAAATGGTTTTTTGATTAATTTTTAATGTGTAAGTAGGTGGTGATTTTGGAATGTTTCACATTGGTTCCGACGGACTGCGTTACCATGGCAATGTCAAATATTAAATAATATTATATTTTAATTATAGTCTGCCCTGACAGTTGGCGTTGCGATAGAAATGAGAAAAATATTTTAGTACTAGCGGCCCGATACGTGCTTCGCTACGTAAAAAGTGAAATTTAAAAAATGTATTGGTTCATCAAATTCATTTATTCAAACAAAAAATCTTTATTTACATATTCATACGGTATCGATTGGTCGAATTATGATAAATGTACATGTAATGACGTCAGATATTGTGATAACTTATTAATACTTTTTTTTTAAAGTTTGATTTTTTTAAATTAAAGACGCGTGTACAAGACAACGTCTGTTGGGTCCGCTAGTATAATATATAACAATATGTTCTGTATGTAAATTATGTCCTTATTGATTTAATAAACGTTATATTAATATAAAATATTAGGAAATACTTTTTGGCAAATACATATTATTTCCTTTGAAACACTTACATAGATAAAAGCCTCTTTTGTGAACGATGAAATTACACGAAAAGACGCTTGATTTTATTCTTTACTGTAGGGATTCTTTTAATTGAATTTATGAGAAAATATATGCTTATGAAGTAAACAACTAAATTATGTTTTAAATTATTAGATTCCTTACGTAAGCAACCGATAATCAATATTGGATTGAAATTAAACAATCCTTATATTGATGTAAAGATTGACAAAACATCGGATTGTGTTTTGATGTGTATGATATAAATATCGTATTGTATTCTGATGATTAACATGATATTCTCAACAACATAACACTTTACGTGAAATGTTTCTTTTTGTAGAGAAATTAAGAAGGACGAAGGAAGCTAGGAACGGCAACGGTTGTTCTTCTGGGCCTAACTTTATATTTAAACCAATTCCCCAGCCTTATAAACCAATATTAACATATATTTGAAACTATCTACCTTCAGAAACGGTCAATCTAAATACCCTCACGTGTATATCAAAATATTAACCAAAGTCGTGTATTTCACTTACTTGGAAGTTTATATTTGTGTCAATTTATTTCCAATATATTTATACATGTATTTTGATATAATTGCGTCATTAATAAACAAAGGAGTAAAAAAAATTATAAGAATTAATCTTACATACCAGTTGGGAGCAAATATCAATATTTATACACATTTCTTTTAAATATAAAACAACACAATGAACTCTCACAGTATTTTCCCAGATAATAAATTCATATGTAATATACCCTATATTCCAAAGTATTCATAACACACAAAGAAAGAAACCAATGCAATGTAGTAAATACCAATTAGCTACCTTAGATAAAATATTATTTAGTTTTAAAATATCTATAAACATGTATAGCCATGTTAAGCTGATTTAAATTTAAATAAATATAGAATGAAAAATAAATACGGGCAGGGATCCGAACCCCCCACTAATGGGAAAACGTTCCGTCACTCTACTAACTGAGCTACCGTATCGCGGTCCGTCGCGGTGAATTAAGCATTCTATATGTTATCGTCTTTATCGGGACGGTGGTGACATCTATTAGGTTTGTTTCGAAAATCCTAACCAATGTTTCTAACTTGCAGTATAGATAAACTTTAAAAAAATGCCACCACCGAAATTAATGTTTGAAAATATCTGTAAACATGTATAGCCATGTTAAGCTTATTTAAATTATATATAAATATAGAATGAAAAATAAACCGATACGGGCAGGGACTCGAAACCGCAACCTCTGGGAAATCGTCCAGTCGCTCTACCAACTGAGCTACCGTATCGCTGTACGACGGAACGGTTTCCCCGAGGTCGCGGGTTCGATTCCCTGCCCGTATCGGTTTATTTTTCATTATATATTTGTAGACATTCCATATTTATTTATATTACGCATATAGTGACAATTTGAACCATATTAAACAGCCTCTGTTATTTTTATTTAAGCTAAAACTAAGATCTATTTTTCTAGGGTTCTAATAAATCGAAAGTTTATGGCCTACTTAATATCACATCGATTTTTAATTATTATGATTTCTAACTCACATTGTATAAGTATTTTGTTGGTCTGTCAGTATTTTAAATTTGTTTGTGGTTTTGTCTGTGACATAAAATAGATTATAGCGCGATAACTATTTGCCACGGGAGATCCTGTTTTTAATCGTTTGGTTTACTGAATTTTACATAATTATTTGTGAAAATCCTTCTTATTAGCCGACAACTTTAGCGTTATCTTATTCAAATATACGTATGTTAATAGAAATATGGCCAATAATGCTATTTTGATGTTCCCTGCTACAGTGTAAATGGATTAAAGGATGGAAGGACGTATGAGAATTACACGTCAAAAATAATCGAAAATAATATTCAATAAAATATATTATTTTTACAGTTTACGTAGACAAAATGACGGGCAATTGCTAGTAATATATAATTTAAAAAGAGTAAAGCTGCTATAAACATATTAAAGGCCCAATTCTATACACTTTGAATACGAGTTCAAAGCAACATCATGTTGTGAATATATTTTCTTACGTAGCATCTGAACTAATATAATCATTATAATTTAATCATAATAACAGAATAAGGATTAGATTTACTTAGAAAATTAGATAGTCAAAGGATTTATGTTCAATATTGCTTAAATGTTACTTTGAATTGTTTAAGATCAAAGCGTCTCAGTGACATTCTACATATACATATACATATACATATACATACTTACCCTATTTGGTTTCCGCCTCTTCACTGTCGTAGCTTCTCAGATAAGATTTGTTGATACAATGATAAAATTTTAAACAATTTAGAACAAGCAGTTTGTATTAACGATTTTAAATGTCTTATAGTCGTAGACACATTAATTAAACTAATGACTGCTACTTGGTTTAGGATAATATATTTTGATTTCGAATGTTGATTATAAATGTATGTTTATAGGAAAGATTATATGAGTAATTTTACGAACTTGTTTCTTGATTTTGTATTTATTGATATCAGTCTTAGATCTTAGAGCGGTCCTCACTAATTCCTTTCTCTCATAATATGATATAACATTATCTACAACTTCTAAATAACCAAAGTACTAGTCTTAAACCTCGCTGTTCAACCGTTTACTTGCTACTCAACCATCTACTTGACAGACTACTTACACGCTCTTTGGTAACTTACTTGGACTTACTTAATGTATTTAATATACTGTGAATTCAGACCATCTGATTTAAATGACATTCCCCGATACTACATTTTGTTTTTTTTTTTATAATAAAAAAGAATTATAAGTCAAACAACATGTTTATACTTGAGGTATCTATTTATAGTTTATTTATGTTGGTATTGTTTTGTTGACAGTTGCTTGTTCATTCGGGTCCAGTTGGAGGATAGTGTACCTATATCCGGGCATCCCTTACTATAATATCTTATTTGTTTTATCATACTTTTATTGTGGAGAAGTTTTATTTTTAAATAATTCACTTTATTAATTAATCAAAATAAAAATAAAAATAAAATTTTCTTACCTTTTATAATATTTATAATGAGAAAGAATTACAATTAAGAAAAAAAGGAATACAATTTTCTATAAGAGCTTAAGATTCAAATAAGAACTCTAAAGGTTTAGGAAGAGCATTATATCTTATAAGTTTTGTAAAAAGGTAATATCTAAATAAACATGTAGAATTATAATTATGTAGCAATGTAAGCTTATAGCTTACATCCCCTGTTTAAGCTCTTTTCGGGCCGACTATTAACAACACTGGTTTGAGTACTCATACACCTCATAATAGGAACTTACACTGAGCGTAATAAATTCCAATGATCGAAAAACCCAGAAGCATAGAGTTTCCATAGATCATAGATATATATATATTTTATGTGGGTATAATTAATTATGATCTCTATATAATATTAGTGGTTATCAACATCATAATGTATAATCATTATTCTAAAACAATGTATGGTGTGGCACAGACTTTCCAATTTCCTCTTCTAATCACTCGTGTCATCCCTCAGCACTGCTTCAACTCTTTTCATCTCCATTCACACGATCTATTTCTTTTTTAGACTCCTTCTAAGCATATAACCACATTCTTTCTTACGGCTCTATTAGAGATTCGGCTTTGCTAGTATCTAATATAAATGTAAAATTATATATAAGATAAAATCTACATACAAGAGCCTACTTCCATATACACACACAAAGAACCGAGTACAATAGACAGTGAATTTGATGTTTTGAAAACTGTACTGTCAGTTCTCGTAGATATCGTTTCGAACCTATCATATTTCATCTGCATATCGGTCGCTGAAATAATAAACGCTTTGCTGACAATTAGAAAGCAGCCAAGAGATGTAAAGTTGTGAAAATTTCCAAGTAAATGAATTTAAACTTATTTTCTACATAAAACTTAGAATCTTTTAAAGAATTCTTTTTACTTTTTGAACACGCTGCAAAGTATGATAAAACAAAATATTTGAGAGTAGTTTGAAATTATTCTCTCCTGACTGAATTGTATTCAATGTTCTTATAATATATTATTATTATATTTCTAAATAATATAATATTATTGATTATATTGACTTATAAAATATAATTATTATAAAGGTGAATATTTATGACAATTTGTAATCTATTAGCGTTTGTTTTAGATATTGCTAGAAATATTGTTTGTTCTTATTGTATAAGTATTATAGCATATTCAACGAGATCTATAATTCAAATCAAAGTTATACTATATATAATTACAGAAGTAAATTTTACTAATGTAAGTACCATATCACAATATTTATTAGGTTACTAACATAACAATCACTTCAATAACCGTGTGTAACTGTTAGGTTTAGAATAAGGATAATTTAACAAATGCCGTTTCATGAATATCTTTTAATATCAGAAGTTGCGAGCCATTTAAACTTATGTCTTCATAAGTTACATTAAAATTTTGCTAGAATGATATTTTATAAATTAAATGAATTTGCTATTATTTAGCAATATAAAATTAAATACATGAACCATTTAACTTCTTGTCGGTGAACCTTGAGATCAACGCAAAGTTGCATGATATAAATATAAACTTTCTAACTAATGCTATTACTTAAAAAAATATATATTTACTTAACAGTGCCAGCAAATCATACTGTTGCTTAATGGAAAAGTATAGTTTAATATTTTAAATACACTCAAATTTTTGTAAGAAGCAAATTATTTTCTCTTAAATAAACTTAATTCTTTATAATCTCTATGAAATAAATTTTAGTCCATAGAGACGATAACTTGATGTAAATTTAACTCGACTTCGTAGCATTGTCACAGTTAAGTAGATAAACACTAAGACTTTAAAATTCATAAGCTTTTGAATAAATACAATAATAAATATTTTATTAGAAATAATAAATATTTACTTACAATATTATATCTATGAATTCAGTGTACTATCTTAAAATTTTAATACTAAACATTTTTAATTCTTAATATTATAAGATTTCAATACTGAACTATTCTAAATACCTACTATTGTTTTTCCAGTCAGCTTCTCAAATTTTATTATAATATTATATATAAAAGCCCAAACATTTTTGAGATACGACTCTACAAAAGACGAATACTAAAATCATGTAAGTATTCATTTGTGATTAGTATCTTTATATATTTATTTTATCTAAATTTCTTCCAGCTGGTATCTAAAAGGGTGCTAATGACACTTGTCATACCTTTTTTCATAAAAAAATATGACAAGGGTTGTATTGAAAGCGCGGTAGAAGCGGACGAAAATATTTCCGTATAGTGGCGTAACAGACAGAACTTGAAACAAGTATATACATTGTAAAATTAATAGAATATAAAAAATAAAATAAAAGATCATTTTTAATCCAAATTACTTATGGTTTGAAACACAACATATCACTTCTTAAAGTCTCATTTGTCGTGTCGTTATGGTCACGTAATGTTAATGGATGAAGAGTATGGTGTAATGGATACTTAAGAATGTGATATGTGAATAAAAAATTGTAATACAAAGAAACAGTCTACTCTGATTTAATATAGCTTAGAAAAGCGTAGACGTTGTCATTGTGCTCCAAGTAACTGACATCATTATTACAGTTTGTTTGTTTTTCAATTTCCATGCTTACCCTCATCGGGGGTGAGGACATAAGTTCATAAACTAGAAAAATAAATAATTTTAGATAATGCAATATATATTTTTTGAATATTTCAGAATTCTTGTATTATTTCTAGTTGGAATGTCCAGGTGTTCAACTTTTCTACAGTGAGATATTTATTGCGTTTGAAAAGTAACAAGAGTTATGTTTTTCAAATGAAAGTCATTTTTATAAAACAAATTCTTTTTGACTTTTGATGATATTTGATGACTTTTGATGATATATTGTTAGAAATTATATTTTATGAACTTTTATGTTTCAAATAATTATTCCTTCGTGTTAGCACATGTAAAGAAAACTTAATAAATGTTATTTAAATATGGAACTCTAAATTAAAACATTATATTTCAGTCATTGTCATTTGTCACATTTGTAGTCGTCCTCAGATTTCCAAACTAAGTTCTAATATAATATCTATAAACATGTATAGCCATGTTAAGCTTATTTAAATTTATATAAATATGGAATGAATAATAAACTGATACGGGCAGGAATTCGAACACGCGACTACTGGGAAGCCGTCTGTTCTAATAAATACTCTTCCGTTCTAATAAATTGCTCTTGAATATTACAGAACAAATATAAAAATGAATATGAGACGTGTGTAAATGAATCGGTGTCAGACATCCTGAAGAAGCTATCATGCTGGTTATTGTTGTCAGCAGACTGGTCACGCTACAAACGAATTGTAGCTTTTATTGGTTTTGCTTGACTTGTCCGACACAACTATCTAATCATCTTGTTCATCTGTTACTAGTACTGTATTGCTAATGATATCTAAGTATAGAGCTATAATTATTTTAATCTCGAAGTTATGTTTTTGTTATTTCCTAACCTCGTTAAAACTTTATCAAGGCTCGAATTATAAATCATATTTAGATGAACTCAAAACTTTTAACCTCCGAATGATTTGTTTTCTAATACCTACTAATATTCCTGTTTCTAACTCTTAATAATAATAATATTCCTGTTTCTAACTCTTGTTATGATTTATAAATAGTAGCGACCTTGTGAATAGATAATATCATATAGATATTATATCATAAAACAAATAGATAAATATCAATATTAACATCTAACAAAATGTGAAATACCTATTATTTGTAATATAAGCAATGCAATAAACAATAATAAAAACAATTAATTACGCATAAATGTTTATTATGACAACTATTACAGTAGTAGAGAGAAACAGCCTTACGTTGCTACATTGGTAAAGACATTTTTAAAAATGTAATAGTTAGCCAATGATTTCATAAAAACCGCTATTTCATGATATGATAATAGAAATATTCAATTATCACTAGAGATGAACCACTAAGAAGTGGCTTTGTAACAACATGGAATTTCAATTGTTACCAAAGGATTAACAATATCGAAAAACTATAATCAATTTAAAACATAATAAATAATGAATGTGATAAAAAGTTATAAAAACAATATATTAACCGCCCCGTTGGTCGAGTGGTTAGCGCAGACGCCTAACGTGTCACGGCGCAACGGGGCTCGGGTTCGATTCCCGGCAGAGCACAGGAACTTATGTGATGAGCATAGATGTCTTTGTTTCTGGGTTTGGTCGTTTATTAAATATATTCTCAGTATTTATATGTGTATTTCTATGTATTAGTATTGTTGTCTAACACCCTTAACACAAGCAAATAATTTGCTTACTTAGGGGTAAGATCAATGTGTGTAATTTGTCCCGATATTATTATAATTATTATTATTATACTTTATTTATTAATGAATAATATTTCTTTCTTATTACCTCACATAAATTGTCAGCACGTGAAATTAATTTCGTCTAATTAAAATTATCATTTTATTATATGGCAAGACTGCTTGATTAAATCAATATCGGGGTATATATAGTAGATATACTATGAAGAAACCTTTGTGGCGACCGGAGATGGAATTGAGAACCCGTCAATTCCACCGGAGTCGATTTCCTCTATGTTTAGGTTTGGGACTCTCTCTCGTTTTAAAAGTCTCGGTGTGTGAAGGAGGTAGTATAGCTTAGATTCTGTTTATACTTTTCATTTGACAGTGACATAACATAGAGGTAATTATAGTATTCCCGCCAATGTATTTATGAATTTGCATAGTTGTTTTTTGAACGGTGTTAAAAACAATGCAGCGCTCTCTAGTGATGAGTTACAACAAAACATATAATTATTGACAATATATTATACACCAATATTGTATTATAGAGATTTGGATAGAAATATTAGTTAAAAGATAAATCGCTACCTCGCTTTAAGTACTTAGAGATCACCAAACAAATGGTTTTATAGTAATATATTAAAAAAATAAATTAATCATATAAAATGCTCTAAGTTTTTAACTGTTTAACAACTTATATTGTATTGATATCAATTGTTATGAGTTGACAATAGTGTTTCAAATTGAACAGAGGTAGAAATAAAATAATAAACCGAAATTGTACTATATTCGTTTTCAAAACCAAGGTTATGTTTTAGATGCATTCAGTTAAAAATCCATATCCATACTAATGTGAGAGTTGTAGACACACTCTGTCACTTCATGGTCATTTCATAATGATAAATTAAAGATAAATAGGGTGGTAAAATCAGAAATTACTAAAGCGGTACGCAAAGGGAGGTCACAGAAAATTTTTGTTTATGGATGAGAAAATGTTAATAATTGAGCAACATTTTAACAAACAAAATGCTCAAAGCTCTAAGAAAGCTTCCCAATTCGTCGACAGAGTGCAACTTGGGCATTATGTCGGATAATGATGGTTTGGTGGGGTGTTAGCTATGAAGGAGGAAGGAGCCACATATTTGTGAAAAAGGTATCAAAACATCGGCATAAGTGTATCAAGACACCATTCTTGAGAAGGTAGTTATGCCCCTTAATAAAACCATGCTCAATAATCGAGTATGGTCCTTCCAGCAAGACTCGGCGCCGGGTCATGAAGCGAACGCCTCGGACTTCATCAGAGCTGAAGACTGACAGTCGTCTAGTCCCGATCTTAATCCGCTGGATTATGATTTATGGTCAGTTTTAGAGATTATAGCTTGCTCTAAACGCCATGATAATTTTTAGTACCTAAAACAATCCATACGATTGGCAGTGAAGAATTTCCCCATGGAAAGAACGCGTGCTTCTATTGATAACTGTCCTCAACGTTAATAGGACTCTATTGCACCCAATGGCCACCACCTCGAATAAGCTTTTTATATTTTTAATTGTTTTATATTTGTGTACTAAACTAACACACTGGAAAAGTAATAAATGTTATTTGCAATTGAAAAAATATTGTTTTAAAATACTTTTTTTCTCCTACAAATACTGTTACATAGAAATTTCATTTCTGTAGATAATTAAATATTTATAATTTTAATATTATCGATTTCTTATTATCTGTCAAATTCGTAGACAAGGTAAATTATTTATCTATTGACAGTTAATTACAATATCTTAATTAGTCTGTGACATTTCTTTTTGTTTAAGATATTGAATGTTGCCAGCTTAAGCTAACTTTATAGTCCCCAAAATGTTATTAAAAATATAAACATTTTATTAATAATTACTATTCTAAATTTCATTTATTAATTATTATTAAAGTTAGCATATCGCTAGATATTTATTTAAAAGTAGCTGTCATATTGTTTCAGAAGTATAGTTGCAGCCAACGTTGTTTTATTGTTATATTTATTAGTACAACAATTTGTTATAAATTTATTAAACTCGTTTCTTTCTTTAGATAAGTAGTGCAATGTTCTTAAATTATTTAAATATTGGTCTTCTTCTGATTAATATCAATTTTACCCACATTTCGTGTAACGCGGCGTGTGCATAGCCACATTGTTTGCTTATTATGCATATTTTGACTATAAAATTCAATGTCGTGACCTTTAGAGTCTTTTCTTTCGGAAGCACTTCCGAATTGAATATCTTATTAGCCTTCGGTGAGTGTTTTAGTTACTTGTGATCTTATTAACGCATTTGAAGCGTTGTTTCTTAAATTCATTAGCGTGTTTAATTGCAGGGCTAATAATTTAATATGGAATCATTATAATTCCTATTGCCGGCACTTCAAAGGGCAGTTTCAAAGTTTGTTGGAACAATATTTCGTAAGTACTTTGAATCTTTACTCTGAATTAGGCGATGTTTCATAGGTTTTGAGACTTTATTTAATCTTATTACGTGGTAATATTCCAGTATTTGTCGTGATTCGACCCTCGGAGTCGACATAGGCTAATATTAGTGCTTGCGAGGCCTTTTTCCTCCATAAGGTATTATAAATTATTGTTATTTGAATAGATCAATATGAGATTAGTATTATTATGTAGTTTTAACCTGTAATTTAATCATTACAGAAGGTTTTTTTAGTTTGTACCCTAGAAGATACGGGTAAATTTATAATTGGTTCGCGGGGGTAGACGTGAATCTTCGGAGCGTCGTCCTGTTGGTCCTGTATCCTGCTTCCTGACTAGCTGAGTTTAAGAAGCTCGTCTTTATTGTAATTCCGATATTATGGTGATGTACAAAATTTATTTATATCAATTATCAACACTTCCATTTTTGAAAGTTTTATAAAGAATAAGTGTTTGACTGTGGTTCTCCAGTACTGACAAGCAGGAGGATCATATATATGTCTTCGCTTGTTAATTGTCAGTGGCGCCTAGGATATTACTATTTTAGTAATGAATATATATATAATTTAAAATAAAGTATTATCTCAAGTAACCCACCGCTGAGTCTAGCTGGCATTTTTCTTAACATTATCTTGGCATTATTGTCATTATTTAAGACATTATCTTATCTGTATTAACTTAATCAATTATAAGGTTTCATGTTTTCTTTTGTGTATTATTAAACAATAAATTATTTAAAACTAAACCCACTTTTATTATTTTTGTAACAATACTTTTTTTTTCCTACTCATTCAATTTTATACGTTTTTTTCGTCCAAAAAAGTTGGCAACAAGTATGAAATATCGTTGAACAATCTTTTTGTACAAGATCATGATTAAAACATTTTTAAGAACTTCTTCATTCCAATCGTCGAATATCTCAGTCCTGTTCATCAAAGTAACATTATACAACAAATTTATACAAGCTGCGTACTGAGCTTTTGTGATTATTATCTTACTAATAAATATTTGCCGATGATAACGAGTCTGTTATTATCTTGTCTCATTTGTTGGAATATCACGTAATCAATGCGTGTTATCCGAAATCTTATCCCTTAGACGATTTGGTTTAACATGATTGTGTTTTTATATAGGTCTTGACTCCATAGGATAAGTATTTTCATTAACAGTATAGTGGCGCTTATGATTTAGTAACTTTGTTTTTAAAACGTAAATATAAAATAGTTTGTCGATTTATTATCTATTTGGTGTTGAAAATAAAAAAAACTTGTACTGTAAAAAAAACTATGCACATATAAACAATTTATTACAAATTAAGGTATTGTGCTTGAGCCACTTGTGCTTGTCTTCCCGAATGTACTTTCAAGGTATTTAACATTCAGCTAGAAAGCCCTTCAACGTTGAAAACTAAAAATAAGAGACTTTTATAAAAAGTTTATTATATTCTCTTAAGACCTACAGATTTTATTTAAACTTGTTTCCTATTAGAATACCTTTTCTAATTATTAAAAAAAATGAATAACAACGTAAATTAATTTAAGTTAAACGAGAGCTACAACTTTTATTTCAAAAGTTAAATAAGATAAATGTCTAAATACAGTCAGTCAAGAAAAACAGAATTTTAAGAAAAATGTAGTGTTAGTCAATTATAGGTATATGTCAAATTGGTCCTTGTGTAAGCACTATTTTGGTACTTTGGTACCTGTATATTATTTCTAGACCCTACGATATCACTGGCGACTTATTGCAAAATACTAATTTATAATTATTACTTACAAAACACTATGAAAAGTTGCTTACTAAATGAAAGCTTTTTATCAGTATCCATTATATTTCGAAATATATTTTATGGTCCATAAAAGATACGCCTGTAAGGACTATGTAACAGAAAATCTTATAACGACTATAATAAATGATTACAGTTTATGTTAAATGATTATAGTATGTTTAGATATATATTATCAAGTATTGATGTATATAATATACATATGGGAAATAATGCTTTAGAAAAATATAGAGAGATTCGGAATCAGATTGCTTCTTTGTATTCCAAGAAAGTGATTACGTCACCTAGTTTATTGCCAGTAACTCAGATGAATGGAAGGAATGGTGTCACCTGCCAGATATATAATTCAGCTTTATAAAAGGTTTTTTGTCTTTCGATCATGCAAAAATACTGAATAGATTTGTTTTCAGTTTTGCACAAAGACCATCAAATCAAGACTATGGCCTGAAATAGTATAATATATAACATATACATTTACGTGTATCAATCATCAATGTATATATTATATTTATATATATAATTTCTGTGCAAAGGACTTACCTTACTAATATAGTTTTTTAAGATACCTGTCCTAATAGACTCCTTTTTGAGTATGTTATCTCACAATTAAACAATTAATCTGTCAAATACAAACTAAATGCGAAAAGTGCACGGGCGACGTGTCCATGGATAGAAGTAGAAATTAATAAAAAAAAAAAAAAAAAAATGTATAAAATATGATATATTTTATATCACAACGTGCGTATAATATACTAGGCAAGAGGAAGTTAAAATTTTTATGGTGTGCAGTCATATAAAAGTGTATAATTGACACTATATATACATTTCAATTGTAATATTATAAACCTATTTAAAACATTTTTTTCTTCTAGATTATCACTTTAAACTTTTTGACTTTACTAAACTAATCAAAATTCGTTTTATGTAATCATAACATCTAACGTAAATTTATTTGATTAATTTAGATACTTGCGTTATAAAACCTCTATCAAGAAAATCGACATGTGTAAACATACCACGAAAAGTGTTGGATGTTGTTGTCTTCCAAAATTATGTAATAGATATAAGATTGTTATTATTATTATTTCAATAACAAGTATAGTTTCAGAATCCGTCTTCATCTGAAAGTTCCTCAAATGTTCTACGTTCGGGCGATAGTGCCTTCTCCTGTTCCTGGGTCTACAAACTTTGCCAAAGGACTAACTTTTACTATCTTTGATCTAGACCCTTTGAATTTGAATGCGTTGGCACTGTGAATGGGGAAATCTTGATTATACATGTATAAGTGCAATTTGCTGTTGGCTTCCAAGAGAGTCCATTATGACAAGCTGGCCAACAAAATGGAGCACCCACATTGAGAAGGTGGCAATTTGCCTAGTAGACGAGGCCATTTGCCTAGCTGTAGAGAGAGTATCGTGGACATATGCATAAGCGGTTTTGGCAAGCGTCTTGTGTGGTAGGAACCTCAAAAATTTTCCAAGCATTTTCCAAGAATTCCAAATGTTTAAAAATAATAAAACGTCTAAAACGAAAGCAAAAACTAATGTCACCCGTTCACAAAATTTTATAATGTAATCAATTCATAAAAACATCATTATAACTGTGGTCTTTAATTTATTTTCCATATAAAATAATGCAGTAATATTTTCTTATATTTCCGATAGTTGTCAATATTTTTGTTTGAACGCCAATACTTGTTAAGAAAATTTTACGTAAAATATGCTCTTGACTTAGCTTTATCAATTTATACATTACCATAATTATGACACGAACCTCTTTAATATTTCTATTAACGAAAGAAATTATAATTAAAAGCGTGTAGGTTTATTTTGGAAAGCTGTTAACCAAAATAACTTCGTTAACCTTTGACGTTGATCTAAATTGTTTATTATAGCACTTTTACTAGAATAATTAAAGTAATTGTTAAACAAGTGAGAAATTATCAGTTATAAGTTAACTTTAAAATATTATTTGATTATTAATTAACGTCAATGAACAGAGAAAATACTTCTTACATTGCTTCTTAATTCCGAGAGGGGAATTAAGATGCAATCTTTGCAATGTTAAACAAAATGTGTTAACATGATCAACTGAATACAAATGACAAATAACACAACTGACGAGTACACGACGCTAACTCCGTGCAACTTAAGTGAACATGTTTCAATGAGTCGGTATTGCACTCCGAATAATGAAAATCTTATAGTGATTTAGAATGAATTAACGGAACTAAGCCTATGAAAATACTAACTTTGAATTTGGTACGATTTTCATCATTTGATTTTAATAATATTTTTAAACATAACACCACACACCAGATAATATAATACCTATATATCCTCCTTCTGATAATAATACTTGCTTGATATGTCTATTTATTAAATATTTAACCTGGTTTAAATACTCACAAACAGCTGAGGGATCAAAGCTTATATCAGTGAACATCACTGATCAGAGGTAAGCAGTGAACTGAACGGAACAGAGAATTGTTGAAGTAAGTATTATTTACAAAATTTGCAAATTCTTTTCAAGTATAACAAATCTAATTAAACAAGAAAGTCTTTTTTTATAACAGTCGTTTACAAAAATTTTATGTGATTTTTTACGAAATTTGGCAATTTAGGAGATCTGTTTGCTAGTCTCTGTTGATTAGTTTTATGATTTAATAGATTAAGCGTTAGAGATATATTTAAAACTATATAATGAAAATATACTCGTAATTTAATACTCTAAAGTTCATTGAGTTTTAAAAGTAAGAATAATTTTAAATATGTTTGTTGGTTAAGTGCAATGTCGTGTTACAGAGGCAACAACAAAGACGATTGTACTTTGAAAAGAGAACAACAGCAACTGAATTTATTAATAAAAAAGGGTGATTGTAATATGATAACTTTTAGAAAGTATTTCTAAGTGACAGACAAGTAAACAAAGTGAATTATATATGTATATATATATATATGATTATTTTTTCTGTGACTTACCAAGGTTGCCTTGAAAAAAATGTTATCAGCGATATTGCAGCATTTTACACCTATTTATAATATACTTGTATTTTTATTAAGTTACTGTTACGTGCATTCTTGTTATTATTCTTGTTTTATTTTAGTTGTTATTTGGAGTGCTATACAGTAAATTATCTATCTACTTTTTTCTGTTAAAGACCTCTAAAAATATTTTTATTTTTGTTTAATCGCGTTTAACGAAAAAAAAAATTACAACAGCAAGTAATTAAATTAAATATAACTTATAATGATAATTTTATGGTGCTATATCAATGTCCTGAGCTGCCAAATAGTGTATACATATATCATGATGCGTCAAATTACAATACTGTAGAATTAAAATATTTATATTAAAAATAAATATAAAGATTAAAGGTATAAAGATCTGTAACCAATGCAGTGGCAAAATATATAATAATTATATTTTTTTTGTTAGTTTTTATAAATATAGTTGTATGTATTCATCATACAGTTTTAAAAATCGTTGTAAATAATTTTTGATAAAAACTTAAATATATGAGAACATGCCTAAAGTATCAAAAATGTATTCGTGCTGAACTAATGTAATTTATGATATGAAACTATGCACAAAAAAGTCACATATCTGTGGAAATATGAATTTGTATGAAATAAGAATCCAGTGGAGACAGACAATGATCTATCTTTTTGCGGTGAGTTTTCCATACACAGTGATATTGAAGGATATAAAGAAATAAAAAAGTGATGAACTGTTTTTAGAATCCATTGGTTTTTCTATGTTATATAATAAGGATAGAAATAATATAGTTTATTTTCGTTTCTTTGTCTTCAATCTAAATCATTATACAATAATTTAATAACATAAAAATCTGCATAAACGGTTATGGTTATCCGCATTTGCGGTTATGGTAATTATACCATAACCGCAGAGATTGCAATTGAATTTTGTGTTCCGATATGATTGGTTTATCAAATGGAATAATCTCTCTAATGCTGGAGCATGCCAGATATCGAAGTCACGTTGGAATATATCTCTTATAACACTAAAGGATTCCACTATAACACATTCTACAACACTAAGGTACTGGATTTCTAACTATATAATTTAAAATAATCAATATTTACCTATTCAAACATTATTAAAATAAATCTATGTAAAGTATAGTGAGTATATTATTTAACAAGGAGTATATTGTTTAACAAGTAAACATTTAACAAGGTACAAATACAATATAATTTCTAAGACTTCACATAATAAAACGTAACATTCAATTTCAGTGCTTTACAAATTGTTAACAAACTTAAATCAACAGTTTCGCGCTATAATATCATTATTCGTGAAATCACAAATTTGAATTAATAACTTGTTGTTAATAATAAATGTAAGTATTCCGAATATAAATTACTAGTTTTATTCTGCAATGGACATCATTAAAATTGCGTGTTACAATTAAATTGCGAATATACCGCGTGAAGAGAAAACTATTTATTTTATATTTATTTATTTTAAGAGCTATTACAAAGCTTTAAAATATTCAGCTTAGACAATTACATACTGGCATCTAATAGATTAAATAATTAAAAACGCTTCAAATTAAAATATAAAGGAACTGGCAATAAAACTATTTCTTTTTTCATGTTACTACTGTTTACAATTTTTGCTGTTTTATATTTTCCATTTTATTTCAGTAGTTCACTTAATTTGAGCAGATTTCACAGACCGCATAGGTATTACATTTTTTAATAATTCATATTTGGAATGCCTTGCAGCACGCGAAAACGAAGTGTGACATATAGACTCCGAGATTAATATTTTTATCATACTTTTAATATTTCTATCCTAATATTTTAATTGTTATGTTTTATTTAATTTACATAATAATACTAAGTATACAGATATTCTTACTTACAACCCTTTTGACGTACTTTAAAAATGTTATTAATAAGAATACTGGTCTTAAATTAATTTGATTTTGTTGTCTTATTTCTTTATAATATATGTATGTATAGTAAGTCTGTATCTAAAACAACAGGGCCAAACCTATTTAACAAACCTAGTTAAATACAAAACAATACAGAGTCATTAGAAGTTAATAATGAAGATGGACGTGCAGACGAGGTTGTTGATGTTATAATATAAAAAATCTTTTTACTTTACAATATTTTAAAAACTGTTTTAAGAAAAGAATAATATAATAAATATACTAGCTTTTAGCCGCGACTTCGTCTGCGTTAAATAGTTTCATTATTTTTTTTGGAGTTTACTCCTTAAGAATCGATTTTTGTATATAAGGCGCCCGGTATGAGAAAAATATGAGGAGTAAAATCCACTGAACGATGACCTCGTTACGTTTTTGGTGCGCAACCTATCGTGCGCAACTAGTTTTGCCATCTATCGATGAATAGCAGAACTTTTAATGATTTGAAATATCACGCTTGTCTCTTTAGTTCATCAACTCGCCTCTAGGGGGCATAGGTTGTATCAGCGTTACTGCGCATGCGTAATCCTGCATAATACTTGTACAAATATACTTTTTTCATCAAGGCCTTTAATTTTAATAACTTGCTGTTATTGTGTTACAAAAGACCCTAAGTACAAGTACTTAACAATCGTAATTGTTCTTTATTCACAGAAATAAGATTGAAAATAGTTTTAGCCGATATTATGAACCTTTTTATGATATTACAAAGCAGTTAAACTTCTCATTTTAAATAGGACTGTTGATAAAATATGTATGGAAATATCGATATTATTACTAAGAAATATCGATATTTATTACTAATACATTTTTGTACGATATATCGATACTTTGATATTGAAATTCAGGTATCGTGGTCGATATTTATTTCAAATATTTTTAAGTTATTGCATAGCTTATATCGTGGGATTGGAGTGCAGCGACCGAATCAAGAAATTTCGTAACAAAAAAACCTAAAACCCCCACTCCGCCTACTATGTAGCTCGGCCGAGTATTGCCTACATATCATTTAAAAATAGCTTAAGCGTCTTGTTGATACTTGTATTATATACTTTATTGCTTAATAGTTTAACAAACGTAATTAAACTTATTCGTGAGATTTAAGGTTGAAAATATTTTTAGCTAATGATAATCTTAACCTTTTTATGACAGTACATAGGAATGACAACTTCAAATAGTATTTTTTTTAATAACAGAAAAAATTGTTTTCTTATCGGTCACAACATCCAACTTCAATTAATATAAACGCAAAAAAAATAAGTGTGGCACTCGGAGATTGCCGCAGTAAAGCTTGATATATCGACATTTTCAAATACATCAATATTGGGGTTTGGAATTTCAAAATATTATCGTTATTTCGACATATTGGCTTTATTTAAAATAATTATTGCAAGTCATGTTAGACATGCAAGATGGTATTTATTTTTTAAGTGAGTTGCTAAATTAGTTGTATTACCGCTGCTTTTATATTTTTAAAATACATACCATAAAATGGTAAAAATGATTAAAGAATATATATTTTGGCAATGTACTATTTCTATAAAACTAGATATTGAATGATTTAGTGTGAATGAATTAGCTTTTACCGCTACGATAAGAGAAATGATGATGATAATGAATTTGTAATAAATATCGATATTTCTAAGTAATAATATTGATATATCGATACATCGATATTTTATAGACCTATTCCTATTATGACATGATTATATATTATGAAATTATTCTATTCCTATTTAAAATATAATCAGTTAAATAAGTTAAATAAAGTTCAATTACGATTGTTAAATTCTTGTACTCTGGACTTTTGTAAAACCATAACAGAAAGTCATTAAAATGAAAAGGCTTTTTGAAAGAAATTCATTTGTACCAGTAAAACATTTATTTTAAAATAAACATTAATTATTATTCAATAAAGATCATAATACATATTATCAACTTGGCTATTTTCGTTATGGAATTTCTGGATTCGGTCTCCATACTCAAGGCCCGCGATAGAAGCTATGCAATAGCTTAAAAACTTGAATTAACATCAATAAAAAAAAATACTACATAAATAATTATAATTGCAATAGTTGATAAAAATGCTATGCAATAGCTTTACCGCGACAGACAACAAGTGTCGCACGTTTTTTTTTCATTTAAACTGTCTTATTTGTAAATTGATTCTAAGGGAACAAACTCCAATATGAAATAAATAATAAAGAACTACTAAGCAATTTAACATAATACAAAAAATAATAATGAAAATAATTAATTAAAACCTAAAATATTTATTATTTGTAATGTAAGTAAAGACTTATATTTCCATGTAACGAACGATACATTTTTAATTTTTATGTTATTAAATTTTTAATATAAGCTAATATGCTAATGATTACTGATAAAAAAATATCAATATTATATATCTCTCCGACCGTGTTCGGTCACGGCGACTGTTAATTTATTGGGAGAACCCACGTCTCTGATGGGCCCTCAGATGACTGACATAGCCGATCTTGGAGGTAAAAATGCGGCTGCACATATTACAAGTCAGTACACCTCCGACAAAATGATAAGATATGGCCGCGGGTGGTCGGGCCTTTAGCTCGTCTCGTTTAGCATCGAGCTCTCTTCTTCGATGGTCTTCAAAGTTATGCACTTGAGTGTTCACTATTCTCCTCCATTGAGGCCGGTCTTCTGCCAGTTTTTCCCATTGTGAAGGATCAATGTCACAACGTTTCATGTGGCGCTTTAGCACGTCCTTGTATCGGAGCAGTTGGCCACCTAGTTTCCGCTTACCCTCCTCCAACTCCGAGTAAAAGATGCGCTTGGCCAAACGTTCGTCGGACATTCGGGAGATATGTCCGCACCACCGCAGCTGCCGCCTCATTATATATGCCTCTATTCCATACACTTTTGCCCGTCGAAGAACCTCCGTGTTCCGAACACGGTCTGACCAATAGATGTTTAATATGGTGCGGAGGCAGTTAATATGAAATCTGTCTAATGTGCGGATATGTTTACGATACAGACACCATGTTTCAGAGGAATAAAGGAGATTCGGCAGAACAATTGCCATGTACACAGCTACTTTTGTAGCAAGTTTTATGTCGTGCGACCGGAACACCTTAACGCGAAGTTTGCCAAAGACTGCAGCGGCGGCTCCAATTCTGCTGCTTAATTCATCGTCAAGGTGGCACTTGGATGTAATGGTGCTCCCCAAATATTTAAACTTGTCTGTCTGTCTAAGCGAATCGTGACCAAGCTTTATGTCAACGGGTACGGTTGATGTGTTACAGGCCATCACCTCTGTCTTTTTCACATTTATTTTCAGGCCAAAACGTTGACATGTCTCATCAAGATTCGTCATAAGCCGCTGTAGACCATCTGAGGATTCCGCCACAAAGCACAAATCGTCTGCGTATATCACCTCAGTAACAGTAGCGTGAGACACTTTGGTGTAAGCTTTAAGTCTAGCCAATTTGAAAACACCGCCGCTGGAGCGAAAACGAATACGGATGCCTTCGGACAGATATTGAAGAGACTCTCGGACTACGACTGCAAAGTAAAGAGCAAACAGAGTTGGCGCCAGTACGCATCCTTGTTTGACGCCACAGCTGACACCGAAGTACTCTGAGACTTCGCCCTTCACACTGACACAACATTGCATATCATCATGCAAGAGTCGCACTAGCCTTATAAACTTATTTGTGCACCCAAGTTTCGTCAGCACCATCCACATGGCTTCGCGAGGCACGCTATCGAAGGCTTTTTCAAGGTCAACAAAGCAGAGGTACAGTGGCTGACTTTGTTCTCTACTTTTTTCCTGTAGCTGACGGACGGAAAAAATGGCCTCGCAGGTGCCTCTATCTGGTCGGAAACCAAACTGTGTTTCCGGCAATATGTTTTCTGACAAGGACATTAGGCGATTGAGTAAAATCCTAGCAAAAACTTTCCCTGGTGAGGACAGAAGTGAGATACCTCTGTACGAGTTACAATCGGAACGGTCGCCTTTGTTCTTGTACAGGGAGCAGATTCGAGAGATTTTAAATTCAGTCGGCACTCGTTCTTCCTCCCACATACGCACGAACAAATTCCATATAGTAGCATGTAACTCACTTCCACCATACTTGAGAAGCTCACCCGGAATATTGTCTATGCCGGTCGCTTTTTTGTTTTTCTGTTGCCGTATGGCGGCGGAAACCTCACTCAAAGTCAGTTGATCGTCTAGTTGATAAGCGATTGGGAGAGATGTCATACCACTAATGTACTGCATGTCTACAGATCGGTTGACATTAAGTAAGTCCTTAAAATGCTCTCCCCATCGATTTAGAATATCTAACTTGTTTGAAAGTAGCTCCGTGCCGTTTTGTGACTTTAATGGCACATTGTTGTGGTATGTCGTACCAACAAGTTTGCGAACCGCGTAGTAAAATTCGCCCAACTGATTTGTATCAGAGAGCCACTGAATATGAACAGCCTTCGTTTTCCACCAGGTGTCTTTGGCTTTCCGTACCACTTTTCGCAACTCGGTGCAACTGCACTTGACTCTTTCAGTTTGTACGCCACGGTCCTGATGCAAGAGTTCACGGTGCTTTCTGATTGCTTCCGTCAGCATCTCATCGCTTTCGTCAAACCAGTCTTCAAGTCTACTACGTTTTATACCCAGCATCCTTGAGGCGGCGTCGAGTAATCGTAGCGAGAGTGTTTGCCAGAGAGTAAGAGGGTCACCACTCTTAGTATCAATTGTCCGAACCGTGTTATTGATCATTTGTGTATATATCTCCTGGCTCTCTTTATGTTGGAGCTTGTCCAGATCCAACCGCTTAGGTTGGTCTCCTCTAGATCTGCGGGGAGGATGGAGATTGATCATGAGTTTGGTCAATACGAGCCTGTGATCGCTCCAGCAGTAAGCACCTCTCATAGTCCGAGTAATCTTCACTTGTGAGATGTCCCTCTGTCTGACAATGGCATAATCGAGCAAATGCCAGTGCTTTGATCGAGGGTGCATCCAAGTGGTTTTATACTTAGCGGGAAGTCTAAACGTAGTATTGGTAATTGCTAGTTCAAATTGAGCACAAAGGGACAGTAACAGTTGCCCATTACTATTCATGTTACCAACACCATGTCTGCCAAGAACCCTAGGCCAAGCTTCGAAGTCACGCCCGACGCGAGCGTTAAAGTCGCCAAGTATAATTATCTTTTCTCTAGGACGTATCTTAGAGAGAAACTGCGCGACTTCTTCATAAAATTTGTCCTTGACCTCATCATCTCTATCCATTGTTGGCGCATATACGCTGATTACATTCATAATGTTGTCATTGTCTAAATGCAGTCTCAAGGAAGTTACGCGGTCCGAGATGTGAACAGGACACTCCTCCAGCTTATTAGCTATACTGGTTTTGATCGCAAAGCCGACACCAGAACGCCTGGGTTCGGCCGCAGGGGTGCCTTTCCAATAAAAAGTGTACCCGCCGCCATTTTCCACCAGTTCCCCTTCGTCGGGTAAGTGAGTCTCACTCAGAGCAGCGATATCTACACCATAGCGGTGTAGTTCTCGGGCTACTATAGCAGTTTTGCGTTCTGGGCATTGATTGCTGTCGCGATCAAGGAGGGTGCGTACGTTCCATGCGCCGAAAGTCATTGTTTTGGATTTTATGGTTTTTCGTTTGTTATGCTTCTTTCGACCGCGTATTGGATGATGCAAAAGCAGCCGCGGTTGCTACTTCTGAATGGGTGTGGGCTAAGCGTTTTTTTGGGACACCTTTTCTAGTCCCCTCCCTGGCTGAGCGGGGGAAGCAGTGCCTCCCTAAATAGGGCTGCTTCGTCGTTCAGGGTGCTGCCGAATCCACGCTGTTAGCCCATTGCAACGCAGAAGCGACCACTCTTCCTGAACCGCCTATGTGCAGACATCCGACAAAGCCCAGTTGGCATCACAACTAGACCTCTCTACCTCTGTCCATCGCCATAGGTCTTTGTATCACTCGGAGTCCAGAATTCAGAAACAGTCATTTGCGCAGGAGATATTTTGGTGCTCAAGTGTGTGCGCAGACACAGGAGCACCCTCTTGTCCTTGCCCCCTTTACCCGATGGAACAGTATAACGTTACAATCAGAGGAAGGTTCGGATGCAGTGTCTGGCCGACGCTAACTGTCGCCCTCTAGCGCCGCCCTAAGCCGTCCACCAGGCCTTGCTAGCCCGCCGATTCTGCCAATCCCGTTTACTTATCAGCTTTGGGTTGCCGTCTTCACCGGACTAGGCTTTGTACACATTACGGGAGGTGTCCGCGTATAAGCCTCATTGCACAGGTTTCCCTAGACAAGGTATAGCGCACGAGCCGAAGTTGTATACTAGGGTGGACTAACTGTGTGTACAAACAGCAACAGTCTCTATCTAAGCGATTATCCCTTAGTCGCTTCTTGCAACACCCTTGGGAAAGATATGGGAATGGGGGGTAAAGGCAAACGGAAATAATAGAAAGACAGGTATTGGGTAATGGCCAGGAAGGTATAAACAATAATACTTTATGATAGTAATAATTTTATATATAATACGTACCAAAATATACTAATAATACTGGCTAAGTTAAATAAATCATAAATATACATATACATACCATCAAAAGTGAATAAATTTAAGTTAAATATAAGATAACACATGATACTAATAAATAAATACATGTACTGGAGTCTACAGCCATGGACGGTGGTGGGGAGTGGTTGTAGACGCTCGAAGATGCCGGGGACGCGTACCCGTATTTTCCGTATAGGTATCGGACAGATACCTACCTAAGAAAACCCTCTGACATTAATATTAAAAGATGCCTTAACAACATAGTCAGAACCATACATATTCATCGTATTAATAAAAGCGAATATGCTCATGAATGTTGATAAAATCAATGAAAACATTAAATGTGTGTATAGAGTAATGTATATGCTGCAAAGCGACTATATCTATATGTTATTGAGCTTGTTTATTTCTATCAGTATCAATTTACTTATGTTGCTGTTTTTGTTATATTTATCAATAATTAACATTGTTATTGTGAAGTTATAATCTTTATCATTATATTTGGCTAAAGTGAAATGCAAGTATTTCGAAATAAACTATGGCAGAAAGGGGTGTAGATAATATTTTATAAGGTATCAATCTTTTTTTATTTTTTTTCCGTCTGTTTAGACAATTATACTTAAGGAGTAAACTCCAGTCGTGCGTCGGAGCTGACACACACAATTTTTTTTTTTTTTTATACGATCTAGGGCAATGCTTGACTACATTCCACCTGAAGGAAAGTGGAATGTAGTCTTAGATGGTAAGGCGCATTGCCCTAGCAACCTATTCACTCTTCTCTTGAAGACACCCACATTATATTTGGCCGGAAATACCGACGCAGGCAAATTGTTCCAGTCCTTCGCTGTACGCACTAAAAATGAGGAAGCAAAGCGCTTCGTTCGGACAGGTGGAATGTCCACAACAAAAGGATGGATACCTGCCGTGCGTCGGGACGTCCGGTGATGGAAGGGGGACGGGGGAACTAAGTCGTGTAGTTCCTGCGCACACTCACCAAAATGTATCCTATAGAATACTGAGAGGCTAGCAATTTTACGCCTGTGTTCAAGGCTTTGGAGGTCGGCTTCGACCAATTCGGGATCGCCGATAAGCCTCTTTGCTCGCCTCTCAATTGAGTCCAGAACCGCAAGATGAGACTTTGCGGCACCAGCAAATATATGACCACAGTACTCTACACACGACCGGATCTGTGCTTTGTATAGAACAAGAAGCTGTCCCGGTGTAAAGTACTGCCAAACCTTCGCAAGAACGGCAAAATTCATTAGAAAGCACTTTTATTTTTTACGTCAAGTACTTACATAGTAAGTATTTTTTTCTGTGTGTGAAATGTGAACTGGACGTTAGAACAGTTCTTAGCCTTCCTGAAGATGACCTGCTCGTTTGTAATGGTAAAGGGATAAGAGTCATTTTTATAATTTCAAATTTAATATTATCATTGACAAAAATTAGGATTTTGTTTTTTTACTAGTTTAAACACTTTTTTTGTGATAAATCGTCTATGTGTGTTTTGTAGGTATAGCATAGCCAGATCTAGGTTTAGCCAGGACAGAAGAAAGAACTGGAGATTTACAAAATATACATATTGAAATATATATACATACGAAAAATACACAAAAACACTTATGACTACAAATAAAATACGCAAATGTAAAGAAAATACTTAGGAACAATACATATTTTGTATTAACGTATCATCACCTACTATGCATGTATGCATGCGCCAGATTTACGTTATTCCCGTGAGAATTAAATATTTTCCTGCTGTAAAAAGTCACCAATGTCCTTTTCATTGTCAATTTCAAATTTCATCATAATCGGTGTAGTGGTTTTGGCGTGAAAACGTAAGAGATAGACAGTCAGACAGTTACTTTCGAATTTATAATATTGGTATGGAATAATAGTATGGATTATTTGTATTTAAATGAAAAACAAAAAATACGAAATTATTTCGGTTTTGAAATTACTATTATCCTAATGATCATTTACTTTTTCTTTCTAATCTACTTTTTTAAGTTAAGTTAATTCTTCACTACTTTATCTATTTAGAAGATTACTATAGTGAATCAGAACAATTTTGATATGTTTCCGCTGACTGGCTAAAATTTTGCCGAAAAAAAAAATTGTCTTAATTTTTTTTTTGCCATAATTTAATTAAGAACAATTTATTATTGACATAAAATTTAACACTTTGTTTTTTGCAAAAATAATCAAAATATGTTTAATGAAAAGTATAATTAGCTGTCAATGGCATAAGGAAACCACTGTAATTGGTAACAGAACTTTTAACAGAACAAAAATAAAAAAAAAATCTGTTGGTGAAACATAATAAAACTAACTATATTGATTTTATTGTGCAGTTTTAATATTTTTAAATTATAACGGGCAGTTCAAATATGCATTATACATAATTAAGGGTAGCGTAGCTAGACTACTGACGTCTATTATCTGATAGATCGGTTATAAATTTTGATGGAAATACCTTAATAAAACTAAAAACAAAACTTGTTCCGTTCAATGCTTAATGAACAAACCGTTTAATAAAGGAAGAAATTAAAATGCAATTAAGTTAACAAGGCAAAAAAAGAAATTACGATATCGAATCGTATAGTCTAAGTCCTCGATGATTAATTTCGTAATATATATACACTATCAACGTACGTACAACGGTCCCCCGACGCAACAACTTCAATAAGTACATAATAATATTATTTTTTACTTTTTAGAGGTCTTTTTGTATCGGCAGTTTTTTAAATTTTTTATAATTTTTTTTCTGCTATTAAAGTTATCTTACTGGTTTCTGAATTGTACCAAATGAACCTACAGACAGACAAAATTTTCAATTGTTTAAGTATTTTTATTACTTATTCGGCTGTTGTAACTATTTTCACTTTACTTGTACTTACTAAAAGGAATAAAAATAAAAAAAGAACTGGAGGTTATGAAAATACCTTATTTAGTAGGCCTTAACATTAATTTAATATTTTTTTATAAAATAAAGAAAAAGCACCCAAAAACTCGTATTACCTTAAAAAAACGTATAAGTTAAGTACACATTTAAGAACATACGTTTTATAAACATATCAGCGACTATGGCGCCAGTGTTTGTGACAGTGATTTGAGTTTTTCCCCGTGGGAATGAGATATTTCAGATATTTTTTCGCGTAGCCTATGTCCTTTCTCAATATTGCATCTATATTTATTCCAAGTTTCGTCAAAATCGGTTTAGTGGTTAAAGCGTGAAAGCGTAACAGACAGACAGACAGAGTTACTTTCGAATTTATAATATTAGTATGGATTATGTTTTCACAAATATATGCATGTGTTAACCAAATTCCTGAAATGCATAACGTTTCTATTATTGGGAAAACTCCTCTTAGGTCACTGGATATTTATAAACTGGTTTTTAACAAATGTTATTAATATTAAAAAAAAACATACAATCTAAAATATTCAAATGTAACTTTAATAATGAGCATGGAGTATTATAATATAATATCATAACATAATATTTTATTACATATGTCAAAATAATGTCGGAGGTAATTTGAGAATTCCGAGATATTTTTGTTTTTATTTATGAAAATACTCTATGGCTTTCGGGCATATTCAAATTATCCAATTTCCTTTTATGTATTTCCCTAATGATTTGTTATTACTGGTAATTCTTTACGAAAAATTACGTAACGAATAAAACCAATATTATACCGCACCTAAGATGTAATAGACAAGATACATTATCTACATTTAGATTTATTGCTTATCAAATGACTGTAGAGCATGTTAGGCATTGTCAAAAGGTCATCGGACCCTTACGTTGTAGTCTAAGCGTCAATGCAAAAATGAATAAACTTCTAATAAGAAACATCGTATCATTAACTTGCTATAAATTTTCATCCTTTTGATGTTTTAATATAATCAGAAATTAAGTCAGTCAGATTAAATTACCGGTGCCTTAAGCGATATACTTTTAAATACTGTATGATGGTTTAACAATGCCTAAAGAAGATCAACTATGACTTTGCACATAACAAAGCTGACCATCGTTAATGTGTATATTTACAATCTTGTAATGGATTAATCCAATCTAATTAGATATTATATCAAAATTAAAACTAATTATAAATTGACCCTCACGTTAGATATGATTCTATAAGTTAATACATGAGCTACAGTATTTAAAACAAGTATATCAAATAAAATCATATTAAAAATAAGATATTTTATTTGATATAAAAGTTTTTAAAGGTCACATTTGATACAAATATTTTAAACATACCAGAATGTCACAGTTATGCAGCTGGAAAGACTATGTTAATAAAATCATTTTACAGTCAAGTCTATAAAACAGATTTAATTATCCTATTGTTCGGCAGATTATAGTCTATATGGTCTTATAGTCTTATAAGGCGTGACTAATTTAATTTGAACCCATGCTATTTTTTACATTTAAAAAGTTACAGTAATAAGTTTGTTTTAACTTTGTAGGAATAAAATTATTTGTTAATAAAATTGAGTTCTTCTACATTGGTATCAGATAAGCAAGATAACAGAAGACTATCATCACAAAATAAGAGGACTTATTCATACTAAGGAATGTTGTTCATTACAGGGTACCATTATTTTATACGAAATCAAATTCTTAAAAAATTCTTAAAAATCCAATTATTAAATTTGTATGTCCTTCGACGTAATTACATATTCAACATAATCATTAATCATACATTACGACTTTAAAAAAAAAATATTCAAATAACGTGTATTTATAAGCAATACTTAAATTAAAATATAAGGCATTTTTTAATTTCCGTGGTCTCACATATTAAGGCCGTTTTTGATAATTTTGTACATAGATAGATATAAAAAAAATTACAGTGCAATTGAATTTCAAAAACCTTCAAAAACTCTCCTTATAGAGATTTTAAATGTAAATTTCTAATGGTAATAAAAACGATAAAACTATATACCAAAAGCAGTTTACGCTTTAGTATAATACCTGTATAAATAAAACTTTTAAAATATCATTCAGACGTTTTAAAATGTAAATACTAGAACATATTTTTACACAAATTAAATTTGTTCGTTTTTAATACCTTATTGTTTTTTAATCCGATCAACTTTCTTACTAGTGTTTTTTTTTAAATAAAACTGTCTATAAATTTTCCTATGGACTTCCAACAACTGAATTCCATTTACTCATCCGTCGGTTTTATTTAGTATCATCTATCTATTTGAGTATTGCAAGCATGTAGCAATGTAATATTTAAAAAAACAATATATATGTGGAAATGAACGAGGATAAAATTTCGTCTCACGTACGTACTTTGACAATGAGGATATTTGTGAATGTAGATTTGAAATTCCCAAATACGAGTGGGAAATGATTGTTACATATTAAGCAAACAAGGAACCATGATTTAGCATTATTCATACCGAGTCTTATATATAGTACATTGCAGTGAGTATTAACAGAAGCAAAATAAAAGTCTTCAGCTTGTCGAGGGTGCCGCTGTCGCTGCTGTCAGTACTCAGCGAAGCGCGCGCTGTATTGAGTGGTGGCGGAATCGGTTCTATCAAGAAGAGCGGCAAACTTATCTTCGATATTTTTTTTACTAGTTTTTTATTAAAAACGGATGGTGTGAATCAATCAATATTAACATAAATTATTTGTTTTTTTTTGTCTTTTTCTTTTATAGAAAAAAAGTATTTTAAGTATAGATAGTTCAATTCACGAAGACGCGCCCCACCAATTTTTACGAAAATCCAGACTCGTCACGAAATATGCTCTACTTTATATTTTTTTAAATGTCGATAAAATCTGAGCGTGTTGTACTTAAAAGCCAGGTGTGCAAATTAGTGTTTAGAAGTTCGTTGTTACTAAAAACACATGAAATAAGTAAAGTTATTTAATTTTTAAAGTAACAAATTTTACTAAGACATCTTTAAAAGTAAGAAAAACTATTTAATGTTCACTTTTTTATTTTTGGTAAGAGAAAAATAAAATAAAAAGAAAAAAATATAATATTATCGTATAATAACTAATAATCCAGAACCGCAAGATGAGACTTTGCGGCACCAGCAAATATATGACCACAGTACTCTACACACGACCGGATCTGTGCTTTGTATAGAACAAGAAGCTGTCCCGGTGTAAAGTACTGCCGAACCTTCGCAAGAACGGCAAAATTCATTAGAAAGCACTTTTATTTTTTACGTCAAGTACTTACATAGTAAGTATTTTTTTCTGTGTGTGAAATGTGAACTGGACGTTAGAACAGTTCTTAGCCTTCCTGAAGATGACCTGCTCGTTTGTAATGGTAAAGGGATAAGAGTCATTTTTATAATTTCAAATTTAATATTATCATTGACAAAAATTAGGATTTTGTTTTTTTACTAGTTTAAACACTTTTTTTGTGATAAATCGTCTATGTGTGTTTTGTAGGTATAGCATAGCCAGATCTAGGTTTAGCCAGGACAGAAGAAAGAACTGGAGATTTACAAAATATACATATTGAAATATATATACATACGAAAAATACACAAAAACACTTATGACTACAAAAAAAAATACGCAAATGTAAAGAAAATACTTAGGAACAATACATATTTTGTATTAACGTATCATCACCTACTATGCATGTATGCATGCGCCAGATTTACGTTATTCCCGTGAGAATTAAATATTTTCCTGCTGTAAAAAGTCACCAATGTCCTTTTCATTGTCAATTTCAAATTTCATCATAATCGGTGTAGTGGTTTTGGCGTGAAAACGTAAGAGATAGACAGTCAGACAGTTACTTTCGAATTTATAATATTGGTATGGAATAATAGTATGGATTATTTGTATTTAAATGAAAAACAAAAAATACGAAATTATTTCGGTTTTGAAATTACTATTATCCTAATGATCATTTACTTTTTCTTTCTAATCTACTTTTTTAAGTTAAGTTAATTCTTCACTACTTTATCTATTTAGAAGATTACTATAGTGAATCAGAACAATTTTGATATGTTTCCGCTGACTGGCTAAAATTTTGCCGAAAAAAAAAATTGTCTTAATTTTTTTTTTGCCATAATTTAATTAAGAACAATTTATTATTGACATAAAATTTAACACTTTGTTTTTTGCAAAAATAATCAAAATATGTTTAATGAAAAGTATAATTAGCTGTCAATGGCATAAGGAAACCACTGTAATTGGTAACAGAACTTTTAACAGAACAAAAATAAAAAAAAAATCTGTTGGTGAAACATAATAAAACTAACTATATTGATTTTATTGTGCAGTTTTAATATTTTTAAATTATAACGGGCAGTTCAAATATGCATTATACATAATTAAGGGTAGCGTAGCTAGACTACTGACGTCTATTATCTGATAGATCGGTTATAAATTTTGATGGAAATACCTTAATAAAACTAAAAACAAAACTTGTTCCGTTCAATGCTTAATGAACAAACCGTTTAATAAAGGAAGAAATTAAAATGCAATTAAGTTAACAAGGCAAAAAAAGAAATTACGATATCGAATCGTATAGTCTAAGTCCTCGATGATTAATTTCGTAATATATATACACTATCAACGTACGTACAACGGTCCCCCGACGCAACAACTTCAATAAGTACATAATAATATTATTTTTTACTTTTTAGAGGTCTTTTTGTATCGGCAGTTTTTTAAATTTTTTATAATTTTTTTTCTGCTATTAAAGTTATCTTACTGGTTTCTGAATTGTACCAAATGAACCTACAGACAGACAAAATTTTCAATTGTTTAAGTATTTTTATTACTTATTCGGCTGTTGTAACTATTTTCACTTTACTTGTACTTACATACTAAAAGGAATAAAAATAAAAAAAGAACTGGAGGTTATGAAAATACCTTATTTAGTAGGCCTTAACATTAATTTAATATTTTTTTATAAAATAAAGAAAAAGCACCCAAAAACTCGTATTACCTTAAAAAAACGTATAAGTTAAGTACACATTTAAGAACATACGTTTTATAAACATATCAGCGACTATGGCGCCAGTGTTTGTGACAGTGATTTGAGTTTTTCCCCGTGGGAATGAGATATTTCAGATATTTTTTCGCGTAGCCTATGTCCTTTCTCAATATTGCATCTATATTTATTCCAAGTTTCGTCAAAATCGGTTTAGTGGTTAAAGCGTGAAAGCGTAACAGACAGACAGACAGAGTTACTTTCGAATTTATAATATTAGTATGGATTATGTTTTCACAAATATATGCATGTGTTAACCAAATTCCTGAAATGCATAACGTTTCTATTATTGGGAAAACTCCTCTTAGGTCACTGGATATTTATAAACTGGTTTTTAACAAATGTTATTAATATTAAAAAAAAACATACAATCTGAAATATTCAAATGTAACTTTAATAATGAGCATGGAGTATTATAATATAATATCATAACATAATATTTTATTACATATGTCAAAATAATGTCGGAGGTAATTTGAGAATTCCAAGATATTTTTGTTTTTATTTATGAAAATTCTCTATGGCTTTCGGGCATATTCAAATTATCCAATTTCCTTTTATGTATTTCCCTAATGATTTGTTATTACTGGTAATTCTTTACGAAAAATTACGTAACGAATAAAACCAATATTATACCGCACCTAAGATGTAATAGACAAGATACATTATCTACATTTAGATTTATTGCTTATCAAATGACTGTAGAGCATGTTAGGCATTGTCAAAAGGTCATCGGACCCTTACGTTGTGGTCTAAGCGTCAATGCAAAAATGAATAAACTTCTAATAAGAAACATCGTATCATTAACTTGCTATAAATTTTCATCCTTTTGATGTTTTAATATAATCAGAAATTAAGTCAGTCAGATTAAATTACCGGTGCCTTAAGCGATATACTTTTAAATACTGTATGATGGTTTAACAATGCCTAAAGAAGATCAACTATGACTTTGCACATAACAAAGCTGACCATCGTTAATGTGTATATTTACAATCTTGTAATGGATTAATCCAATCTAATTAGATATTATATCAAAATTAAAACTAATTATAAATTGACCCTCACGTTAGATATGATTCTATAAGTTAATACATGAGCTACAGTATTTAAAACAAGTATATCAAATAAAATCATATTAAAAATAAGATATTTTATTTGATATAAAAGTTTTTAAAGGTCACATTTGATACAAATATTTTAAACATACCAGAATGTCACAGTTATGCAGCTGGAAAGACTATGTTAATAAAATCATTTTACAGTCAAGTCTATAAAACAGATTTAATTATCCTATTGTTCGGCAGATTATAGTCTATATGGTCTTATAGTCTTATAAGGCGTGACTAATTTAATTTGAACCCATGCTATTTTTTACATTTAAAAAGTTACAGTAATAAGTTTGTTTTAACTTTGTAGGAATAAAATTATTTGTTAATAAAATTGAGTTCTTCTACATTGGTATCAGATAAGCAAGATAACAGAAGACTATCATCACAAAATAAGAGGACTTATTCATACTAAGGAATGTTGTTCATTACAGGGTACCATTATTTTATACGAAATCAAATTCTTAAAAAATTCTTAAAAATCCAATTATTAAATTTGTATGTCCTTCGACGTAATTACATATTCAACATAATCATTAATCATACATTACGACTTTAAAAAAAAAAATATTCAAATAACGTGTATTTATAAGCAATACTTAAATTAAAATATAAGGCATTTTTTAATTTCCGTGGTCTCACATATTAAGGCCGTTTTTGATAATTTTGTACATAGATAGATATAAAAAAAATTACAGTGCAATTGAATTTCAAAAACCTTCAAAAACTCTCCTTATAGAGATTTTAAATGTAAATTTCTAATGGTAATAAAAACGATAAAACTATATACCAAAAGCAGTTTACGCTTTAGTATAATACCTGTATAAATAAAACTTTTAAAATATCATTCAGACGTTTTAAAATGTAAATACTAGAACATATTTTTACACAAATTAAATTTGTTCGTTTTTAATACCTTATTGTTTTTTAATCCGATCAACTTTCTTACTAGTGTTTTTTTTTAAATAAAACTGTCTATAAATTTTCCTATGGACTTCCAACAACTGAATTCCATTTACTCATCCGTCGGTTTTATTTAGTATCATCTATCTATTTGAGTATTGCAAGCATGTAGCAATGTAATATTTAAAAAAACAATATATATGTGGAAATGAACGAGGATAAAATTTCGTCTCACGTACGTACTTTGACAATGAGGATATTTGTGAATGTAGATTTGAAATTCCCAAATACGAGTGGGAAATGATTGTTACATATTAAGCAAACAAGGAACCATGATTTAGCATTATTCATACCGAGTCTTATATATAGTACATTGCAGTGAGTATTAACAGAAGCAAAATAAAAGTCTTCAGCTTGTCGAGGGTGCCGCTGTCGCTGCTGTCAGTACTCAGCGAAGCGCGCGCTGTATTGAGTGGTGGCGGAATCGGTTCTATCAAGAAGAGCGGCAAACTTATCTTCGATATTTTTTTTACTAGTTTTTTATTAAAAACGGATGGTGTGAATCAATCAATATTAACATAAATTATTTGTTTTTTTTTGTCTTTTTCTTTTATAGAAAAAAAGTATTTTAAGTATAGATAGTTCAATTCACGAAGACGCGCCCCACCAATTTTTACGAAAATCCAGACTCGTCACGAAATATGCTCTACTTTATATTTTTTTAAATGTCGATAAAATCTGAGCGTGTTGTACTTAAAAGCCAGGTGTGCAAATTAGTGTTTAGAAGTTCGTTGTTACTAAAAACACATGAAATAAGTAAAGTTATTTAATTTTTAAAGTAACAAATTTTACTAAGACATCTTTAAAAGTAAGAAAAACTATTTAATGTTCACTTTTTTATTTTTGGTAAGAGAAAAATAAAATAAAAAGAAAAAAATATAATATTATCGTATAATAACTAATAATCCAGAACCGCAAGATGAGACTTTGCGGCACCAGCAAATATATGACCACAGTACTCTACAAACGACCGGATCTGTGCTTTGTATAGAACAAGAAGCTGTCCCGGTGTAAAGTACTGCCGAACCTTCGCAAGAACGGCAAAATTCATTAGAAAGCACTTTTATTTTTTACGGCAAGTACTTACATAGTAAGTATTTTTTTCTGTGTGTGAAATGTGAACTGGACGTTAGAACAGTTCTTAGCCTTCCTGAAGATGACCTGCTCGTTTGTAATGGTAAAGGGATAAGAGTCATTTTTATAATTTCAAATTTAATATTATCATTGACAAAAATTAGGATTTTGTTTTTTTACTAGTTTAAACACTTTTTTTGTGATAAATCGTCTATGTGTGTTTTGTAGGTATAGCATAGCCAGATCTAGGTTTAGCCAGGACAGAAGAAAGAACTGGAGATTTACAAAATATACATATTGAAATATATATACATACGAAAAATACACAAAAACACTTATGACTACAAAAAAAAATACGCAAATGTAAAGAAAATACTTAGGAACAATACATATTTTGTATTAACGTATCATCACCTACTATGCATGTATGCATGCGCCAGATTTACGTTATTCCCGTGAGAATTAAATATTTTCCTGCTGTAAAAAGTCACCAATGTCCTTTTCATTGTCAATTTCAAATTTCATCATAATCGGTGTAGTGGTTTTGGCGTGAAAACGTAAGAGATAGACAGTCAGACAGTTACTTTCGAATTTATAATATTGGTATGGAATAATAGTATGGATTATTTGTATTTAAATGAAAAACAAAAAATACGAAATTATTTCGGTTTTGAAATTACTATTATCCTAATGATCATTTACTTTTTCTTTCTAATCTACTTTTTTAAGTTAAGTTAATTCTTCACTACTTTATCTATTTAGAAGATTACTATAGTGAATCAGAACAATTTTGATATGTTTCCGCTGACTGGCTAAAATTTTGCCGAAAAAAAAAATTGTCTTAATTTTTTTTTTGCCATAATTTAATTAAGAACAATTTATTATTGACATAAAATTTAACACTTTGTTTTTTGCAAAAATAATCAAAATATGTTTAATGAAAAGTATAATTAGCTGTCAATGGCATAAGGAAACCACTGTAATTGGTAACAGAACTTTTAACAGAACAAAAATAAAAAAAAATCTGTTGGTGAAACATAATAAAACTAACTATATTGATTTTATTGTGCAGTTTTAATATTTTTAAATTATAACGGGCAGTTCAAATATGCATTATACATAATTAAGGGTAGCGTAGCTAGACTACTGACGTCTATTATCTGATAGATCGGTTATAAATTTTGATGGAAATACCTTAATAAAACTAAAAACAAAACTTGTTCCGTTCAATGCTTAATGAACAAACCGTTTAATAAAGGAAGAAATTAAAATGCAATTAAGTTAACAAGGCAAAAAAAGAAATTACGATATCGAATCGTATAGTCTAAGTCCTCGATGATTAATTTCGTAATATATATACACTATCAACGTACGTACAACGGTCCCCCGACGCAACAACTTCAATAAGTACATAATAATATTATTTTTTACTTTTTAGAGGTCTTTTTGTATCGGCAGTTTTTTAAATTTTTTATAATTTTTTTTCTGCTATTAAAGTTATCTTACTGGTTTCTGAATTGTACCAAATGAACCTACAGACAGACAAAATTTTCAATTGTTTAAGTATTTTTATTACTTATTCGGCTGTTGTAACTATTTTCACTTTACTTGTACTTACATACTAAAAGGAATAAAAATAAAAAAAGAACTGGAGGTTATGAAAATACCTTATTTAGTAGGCCTTAACATTAATTTAATATTTTTTTATAAAATAAAGAAAAAGCACCCAAAAACTCGTATTACCTTAAAAAAACGTATAAGTTAAGTACACATTTAAGAACATACGTTTTATAAACATATCAGCGACTATGGCGCCAGTGTTTGTGACAGTGATTTGAGTTTTTCCCCGTGGGAATGAGATATTTCAGATATTTTTTCGCGTAGCCTATGTCCTTTCTCAATATTGCATCTATATTTATTCCAAGTTTCGTCAAAATCGGTTTAGTGGTTAAAGCGTGAAAGCGTAACAGACAGACAGACAGAGTTACTTTCGAATTTATAATATTAGTATGGATTATGTTTTCACAAATATATGCATGTGTTAACCAAATTCCTGAAATGCATAACGTTTCTATTATTGGGAAAACTCCTCTTAGGTCACTGGATATTTATAAACTGGTTTTTAACAAATGTTATTAATATTAAAAAAAAACATACAATCTGAAATATTCAAATGTAACTTTAATAATGAGCATGGAGTATTATAATATAATATCATAACATAATATTTTATTACATATGTCAAAATAATGTCGGAGGTAATTTGAGAATTCCGAGATATTTTTGTTTTTATTTATGAAAATACTCTATGGCTTTCGGGCATATTCAAATTATCCAATTTCCTTTTATGTATTTCCCTAATGATTTGTTATTACTGGTAATTCTTTACGAAAAATTACGTAACGAATAAAACCAATATTATACCGCACCTAAGATGTAATAGACAAGATACATTATCTACATTTAGATTTATTGCTTATCAAATGACTGTAGAGCATGTTAGGCATTGTCAAAAGGTCATCGGACCCTTACGTTGTGGTCTAAGCGTCAATGCAAAAATGAATAAACTTCTAATAAGAAACATCGTATCATTAACTTGCTATAAATTTTCATCCTTTTGATGTTTTAATATAATCAGAAATTAAGTCAGTCAGATTAAATTACCGGTGCCTTAAGCGATATACTTTTAAATACTGTATGATGGTTTAACAATGCCTAAAGAAGATCAACTATGACTTTGCACATAACAAAGCTGACCATCGTTAATGTGTATATTTACAATCTTGTAATGGATTAATCCAATCTAATTAGATATTATATCAAAATTAAAACTAATTATAAATTGACCCTCACGTTAGATATGATTCTATAAGTTAATACATGAGCTACAGTATTTAAAACAAGTATATCAAATAAAATCATATTAAAAATAAGATATTTTATTTGATATAAAATCACTTGAAAAATCCACACCTAAAAATAAAAAAATACATAGCCCTTTCCTTTCAGTCGGGTAAAAAATATAAAATTAAAGAAAAGCATCTTTCACCGTGACCATAACGCTCTCTCCTGATTAGTCTATTCATTGTAGTGTGCGTGTGCACTCATAGGTAATTATTAATTAGTGTGTACCGATAACTCTCAACATTGACAAAACATATCATACATGTACTATAAACGGTTAGGAGGAATAGTGGGGCGCGTCTTCGTGAATTGCACGAACTATAAATGCGTAATAGCTATAGGAACGGAATGATATATTTATATACAGATGAATATACTTACACACTTTACTATTGTATATTGTTTATTTAGACCTTAACAAAATAATATATTAAGTATTAGATCAATTACTATAATTTTGTATTATTTTATTTTCATTTTCCGATATAATTTATCTGTGTTTTATCTGGTACGGTCTCATAAATTTGTAACTTAAGTATTTATATCTTAATATAGATTTTATTATATTAGATAGAAAACGTTAACAAACGCCGTAGTCTATACAAAGAGGTAGGGGTAAAATAACAGTGTCAACGTAAATACGGTAGTCTAAACAATTGACTTATGAACATTTGACATTTAACAATGATGAACATCAAATATGTTTTCTTCCTCATATTAAAAGTAAGTAATATTCTAGACAAAGAATTCTTTATTTAGCTTAGTTGTGAAATAATATTTTGTGTGTATATCTTTAGTATTAATTCTTTTACTTACATTGAGAGTACCTATTTAGTCCGTATTATGTGGAAAATACATTTTTGAAATTGAAAGCTAGACGACATTTTTAGGACAAATTATATTTTTTTCAACTTATGATTTTATCTCACATTTGTAATATCAGAATAACAATAACGCAATATTATATATACATATATTTTTACTACTACCACTACTACTACCACTACTACTACTACTAGTACTACTACTACTAGTACTGCTACTACTGCTACTACTACTCTACTACTCTTTCACATAAATAATCGTATTATTGTTTATTCATTATTATCCTCAAAGTAACTGCATCGGTCTGATTTCAAAATATCATTTACCGAATATTACGTTTTCGAGATTATAAACTGTTCTATATAATAATAATAATATGTTGTAAAATTTATTATTATTATATTATATATAATAATATTTATTACATATTGTATCTAATGTGAGACGTCTCGTGCGTATGAAACTGCTTTTAAAATATATATATAAATAACATAGAAGTATTTTGTGGCCCTGAAAAGGGCCTTTTAATCATTAAAAAAAAAGGTTTAAGGCAATTTCATCATCATCATCATCATCGCGAGTCCCGACTCCAATGAAGGACTGGCTTAGTGAGTATTAAAAAAAAAAGGTGACTCGCGCCTCTCGGACTGACGACTACGACGAGTGGCACGATGACGAAACTAAGCCTTCTTATTCAATTCAATTCTTAATAGAGAATACTTTTTTGATGGTTGTTTATGAGATACTTAAGTACTTGTCTTCGGTTTGTACTTACATACTGCACGGAAGGTACAACAAATGTTCTGTACCTACGTCCTCACTACAGTATCACATGTACCGCATAAAAATCTAAATGTATTTAGTAACTATATTACCTCACATTTAAAACGCATTAGAGTGGTTCGATGTATAATGTTTACGGCATAATAAAATATATATTTTTATAAAGATTACTTGCTTATAATATTGGTAACATTATTATTTTGCTGTTATCGTTGTTTATAATTAAAAAAATGTACATTTTGAAGTTTGAAAATATCTATTAATAAGTCATGTTAAGCTTACTAAATTTATATAAATATAAAATGAAAATTAAACCGATAAAGACGATCACACAGAACGTTTAATACACCGAGACGGACAGTGCTAGCGAAGTCGCGGGTTCGAACCCCTGCCATCTATCCCCTGAAATCTCTAAACCACCTACCCTATTTTACAGGGTAATTTTCTATAAAATCAATAACAGATCTTTATCTAAGGTTTTGAAGGTCTGCCTTTTTTATTCTTACACCCCTTTCCAAATCTTAACAAAATTTAATGACATCTATTTATTATATAAATTTTAAGGGACCTACCTTCTTTAACGTATTCCTTTCGATTCGTATTCATAAAACCTTGTACTTAATTATTATGCTTCGTGTGATACGAAATGTATTTAACACACACATTTAAATAACAGCAATTAAACTTTGAATATTTAAATGAGAACCGATAAAAAAGTCATAAGAACTTTTTTTGGATAATTCTTTCCAAAATTGTATAATCTAAAATATCATTACGATTGATTCATTTTATCTTATTCATTTTTTTATTTTTGTGTACTGTTACAATTTAATAAAATGGGTTTGTGGTTTAAAATAATTTATTCAGTATAACCAGAAATAATACAACCACACATTAAACCTTAATATTGATACAGTTATACAAATACAGGAATGTCTTAAATAATGACATAATAATGCCAAAATAATTTTAAAATAATGCCAGCTAGACTCAGCGGTGGGATACTTGAGATAACACCTTAATTTTAAATTATATTTAAAAATTACTGAAATATAAATCCTAGGCGCCACTGACAAATAATAAGCGAAGACATATGCATGATCCTCCTGCTTGTTAGTACTGGAGAATCACAGTCAAACACTTGTTCTTTATAAAACTTTCAAAAATGGAAGTGTTGATTATTGGTATAAATAAATTTTGTACATCACCATAATATCGGGATTACAATAAAGACGAGCTCCTTAAACTCAGCTAGTCAGGAAGCAGGATACAGGTCAAACAGCACGACGCTCCGAAGATTCACGTCTACGCGAACCAATTATAAATATACCCGTATCTTCTAGGGTATATACAAAAAACCTCCTTATGGAGGTAAAAGACTTCGCAAGTAGTAATATTAGCCTATGTCGACTCCGAGAGTCGAATCAGGACAAATAGAAATATTGTTCCAACAATGTTTGAAACTGCCCGGGAAGTGCCGGCAATAGGAATTATAATTATTCCATATTAAATTATTAGCCCTGCAATTAAACACACTAATGATTTTAAAAAACAACGCTTGAAATGCGTTGATAAGATCACAAATAACTAAAACACTCACCGAAGGTTAATACGATATTCAATTCGGAAGTGCTTCCGAAAGAAAAGACTCTAAAGGTCACGGCATTGAATTTTATAATCAAAATATGCATAATAAACAAACAATGTGGCTATGCACACGCCATGCTACACGAAATGTTGGATAAAATTGATATTAATCGGAAGAAGACCAATATTTAAATAATTTAAGAACAATGCACTACTTATCTAAAGAAAGAAACGAGTGTAATAAATCTATAACAAATTGTTATACTAATAAATATAACAATAAAACAACGTTGGCTGCAACTAAACTTCTGAAACAATATGACAGCTATTTATAAATAATATTTAGCAATATGCTAACCTTAATAATGATTAATAAATGAAATTTAAAATAGTAAATATGAATAAAATGTTTATATTTTCAATAACATTTCGGGGACTATAAAGTTAGCTTAAGCTGGCAACATTCAATATTTTAAACAAAAAGAAATGTCACAGACTAATTAAGAAATTGTAATTAGCTGTCAACAGATAAATAATTTACCTTGTCTACGAATTTGACAGATAATAAGAAATCGATAATATTAAAATTATTAATTTTTAAATATCTTCAGAAATAAAATTTCTATGTAACAGTACTGTACTATACAGTTACAATGACTGTACAGTTGGAATGTTTTTTTTAAGCTTAAAAGATGTTCAATTTCAAAAACTTCATCATTTCAACTATGTTACCTTTTAATTTTAATAACTTTTAATAACGTCAGGAATCCTCATTGATACACACCTCCATCCAGGGGATGATGAAGGTGGTTATGGGAGACTCTTACTCACTAAACCTGACGGTTGCCGCCGCCGTCATAATGGGACACCACGGGATCGCTTTCGCACTCACCGCGATGCCCCGACGTGATCCACGGAGAGGGCATGCCGCAACGGGGAGCACCCATCCCTTTTTCGCAGACTTGAAAGATTGTGGAGGGATTCTCTTCCCCCCACCCAAGCCAGCTTCGTCTGAAGGGGACCGAGACCCCATTCTGGCCGGACTCGGTCTCATGGAATCAGGTGTAAAACCCGACTCGACCATCATTGACCCTGTCCGGCCCCACCGCAGTAGTCTCCCCGAGAACCCGAGAAGAGACTACCGGTCAGGCCCCATAGAAGAGCAGACTCCCGATACAGCAGACTCAGCGGCTCTGGTCAAACCGCGAAACACGCGCCGGGCCGCACTAAAGCCTGCTTAAGGCAGAGGACCCAATGTCGAACCCGACAAGTCGGGAACCCACCACGCCCAGGCTAACCATCGCCAAGCGCAACCGTGGCATCACACTCGGCAACGATCACCCCAGGCATCGTCTCGGACCGTCTCCCCACCAAGCAATGTTCTGTCAATGCTTGGTAGAAAGAGGTCCAGACCTCTAAACAATACAGACGGCCTTTTTTTCAGCAAGAAAGAGACCGCCGCGTAACCCTCACCATACAGCCGCGGGACCACTCCACAGTCTACTCTGCTAATCAGAGAAGTACCAGGAGCGATCCCGCAGCTAACCCCGGTAAGGAGGGCCTGCGCCCTCTCACCCTCGACGACCAGGCCAACTTTCCAGCAACGAAGGCCGATGGGAGGAGGCCCGAGCCCCTACCCCCGCGGGCATGCCACCCCGAAAGGTTACCCGCCCTGGCCAGCCATGGACCGGGCTCAAACCCCATGACCGACCCTCACCGTGCCGCGTATTAGCCAACGAGAGAACCCGAAGGTTCTCAGTAACCGTTGTTGCCCAGGGAGCACCACGAGGAAGGACCACCACTACTTAATAAATTAAATGTTTGAAAAACTATAAGCTTTATTAGACATAAAAAGCTTATTGAAAATTAAAAATATAATAAGAAATATATCGGGCAGAATTCGATCCTGCTTACCTCTGGGATTCCGTCCTGGTTCTCTGCTAATTAAACAGCCTATCTCTGCCAGCTTCTATGAAATAAGTATTCTATATATAATCTTTATCAGGACAGACGTTACTATAAATAGTACATAAAAAATAATTGAAAATATAAGCATGAGTACTAAGTTCGTTGCATAAATGCATTTAATTTTTTTTCCTTTAAATAACATTTTTATAAAAAATATCTTTAAAATAATTTTACTAAAAATTGTTATTTAAAAGAATGAAAGGTTGACAAAGTTTAGTTACTTTACTCATTTGGAACTTAAAAATAAATGCAAAGAATAAAAAAATTAAGAAACCCCCGATACAAAGAGACCTCTTAAAAAAGTTAAAAATAATATTATCGAGGCCGTTGTACGTACGTTGACGATGGTGTTTATTTTACGAAGTTTTTGGAGCTAATGATAGAGGAGTTAGACTATACGATTTGATATTGTTATTTCGTTATTTTCCTTGGTAAATTACTTGTATTTTGATTTCTTTCCTTATTTAGCAGTTCGAAAAAACAAAAAAAAATCAAATAAATAAAAAAGTAATAAAAGACAAGCACACTAGTACAAGGGTTCTTAAACAGATCAACGTTCTGGAGATGACCTCTGCTACCAGATGCAACTGTGAAAGGTACACTAAGAAGTCCGGTGACAACAGCGTTTGTGACGTCTAATTCTGATGTCGTAACAACCTATAACTGATAATAAAGTAACAGTATATTATCAGCACATTTTGCCATAAAGTATCATACAGTATTAGCAGAAGACGCCATAATTGCCTAAACTGCCTGTATGCCTACGCCTTAATTTTTTTTTCCGCTCTAAAAATCCGTTACGGACACCTTTCGACCAGTAAGTTGATGGCCTTTACCTAAATTACCTAAATCTATAATAACTAAAAATAAAATAAAAATATGTCAGTGCCTTTACGATACATTAATAAAAAAGCCCGTGAACACAGAAAAAGCTGTAGATAACGAATTTATAAATATATTCTTAAGAATAAAAAGTTATCAAAAGCAAGTGAATGCTACCTACAGTTATGAATACGTACAATAGTGTCGAGTACAGGTATATTGTGATTCGTTTGCGAGCGGAAGTTCTGTAACTGTGAATAGTTTTTGAAGGTATTATCATAGAATATCATGTCTAGGTTTATGTAACATAGTTACTATTTATTCTTTTGTTACATACTTTTATTACTCTATTAGTTATAATGTATTAGGGGGATCTTTAATTATTATCTGAAATACATAAATATCATAATTACTTTAAATATATTTGTTTTATTAAATTTCTACATTTTTTATCTAGCCAGAAGATGTCTGTAGAATTTATTATAATTTTATAATCTACTATTTTTTTGAAACCATTTGCTACATGAGAGAAAAGTCATAGCTGTAGGTAGATGACAAATAATTCGATAGACTCCTAAACTGTGGCTGCAAAATTAATCTATTTTAACTAAGTAAAGATTTAGCAAATGTAAAAATGTAGCAAATTACGAAATAGAAATTTTTACAAAGAAAAAATAAGATACCAATTTTTAGGCCATAAAAAAATCTTTAAGAGATAAAAAGGGATTTGTAGAATCATTTACAAAGGTAATAAAAATCTTCGCCAGTCATTCTTTAGATTATGTAAAGAAATGTTTCAATTAAACCTTAAAGAAGATATTGTGGTACGTTACAGTGTATTGCTATGTATATGTTATTATTAGGATTACACAATAATTTAAAATAGTTGTATATCTTATATGGTTTAAAATGTCTGCAATCATGTTTAGTTTTCAAGTCTGTCTAATTCTTAGTTTCTATATGTCCATGATTGAGTTTCCTTAAATTAAGTGAAATAAGGTTTTTTAATATACGAGGTCCCTTTGGATATAATTATTTTTTGTAAAACTATGCTTTTAGTTGTTGTTTCTTTTAATGTAAATGTTTGAATTCGTTACAACATTTAACAAATTTATATTCGTGATAATTAGTCAGAATACATTTTAACAAAAAGTAGGAACAATGGTGAATAGAGTCACTTACTTTCTTATTATGTTTAAATATTACCAACCAATACTTTATTAAATGAACCTACGAACATAATGATTCTCTCTTGTTTAGATCATTATTCCAGAAGAACCTTTCACCATCACAAATAAAGGCTGAAGACAAAGGAAGCATCACAATATCTTGAAGACGACGGTTTTCAAATAATGCAGCGTTATTTTGCCGTGAGGTACAAAAATAAAAATTATTATAGGTATATATTAATGTGCAAACATATATTTAGAGTTATAAAGTACCCTACTTTAAATGGAAAAAATTAGGAAATTAAAATGGCCCTAGTGTACTTTGTATTGTCTAGAACTTAAAACTTTTAATTCAAAATTAAGTATGCTATTGTATTTTATCTATTTTAAAATGTATTTTGTGTTGATATGACCGTTTATGAATTAAAATTACGCTCTAAATGATAGGTAAAAATATATAGTATAGTAAGAAATAATAGAACGATATTGTTCATACACGATTCCCTCTGACAATATGTGCTCTCGATATAACGATTGCATTTGCTATAAAAATTAAAGTGATATATTTTTAATTGAAAATAAATATGTATTTTCACTTGCTTGTTATTTCGTTTTGTTTGCTAGATATGTGTTAACTGAAAATATAATAACGGAATTCAGCTTGCAGTTTATTCATTTTAGTAAAACTCAATATGATGCAAAATTTCGACATTTTATTAACAATTTTATATTTATTAAGATATAACTATTGGAACTCTCTTACCACAAAGAATCGCCAACGACAGTCGTTCTATTCTTTAAAGCACTTTATGACACTGTTCATAAATACACTAAACTGTTTACCATTTAAACACTTAATTATCACTGTTACACAACTTAGTTTATCGATCTCACACTCAGCGGTTTATTATAACTGTTGCACTTTTATCACAATAATACTATAAAACTTGTACTCCCAATTTCACACAATGCCTTCTCTTACCCGAGCTGCGATTTATATACTTCTTATTCTTAGTCAAATCAGTATCCAATATTGCATTTATTTTATCAATTAAACTTCTATACAGACATTCAATTGTTTTAGTCAAATCAACAAATTATATCTTTATTTTTAGTCAAAACCAAACTACTACATGTATAAAAGCTAACAGCTCGGCCATCCTAAACATAACGAGTCCGCTCGTTATCAAAAACCATTTACTTACAATATTAATTCTGAAGTAATTTGTATATCTAATTATTATAATTGTAAATTCACAAAATCTTATCTAAAGTCTATATATTATGATACATTAATATTTATATATATTTTTCGGCCATCATATATAAATAATTGGTCCTCCAATTTAGAGAATGTTTTGAAATTTATAGACTTAACAATTTCAACTATAATAATCAATTGGTATAAGTTGTCTGATTACGTGTTCAATCTGACTCAGCAGCCTCTTTAAAAAAAAAATCTACTGGCCACAAAAATTTTGCCTTATAAATCATAATCAGTCATAGTCATAGTCAGTTCAATATCCTCAATGTACCAAATACTACTCAGAAGTTGGCTTATCGGCCTCATGTGAGTATTTGATCTTCTCAAACGCTACTCAAAAATTGGCTTATCGGCCTCATGTGAGCGCTTGATGTCCCTATACCTCAAATGCTACACTCATCATTTGGCTTATCGGCCTCATGTGAGCATTTGATGTCACTAGTCATAGTCAGTTCAATATCCTCAATGTACCAAATACTACTCAAAAGTTGGCTTATCGGCCTCATGTGAGTATTTGATCTTCTCAAACGCTACTCAAAAATTGGCTTATCGGCCTTATGTGAGCGCTTGATGTCCCTATACCTCAAATGCTACACTCATCATTTGGCTTATCGGCCTCATGTGAGCATTTGATGTCACTAGTCATAGTCAGTTCAATATCCTCAATGTACCAAATACTACTCGGAAGTTGGCTTATCGGCCTCATGCGAGTGATCAGACAACAAAACCCTCATCCACATATAATACTTTTTAGAAAACTATTCAAGGTAATTACTTGTATCATCTTAATGTATTCTACATATTAAATATATTGAATTAATACATAAATAAGCACAAATAATAGCTAAGAATACCGAATTGAATTAATACATAAATAATAATATAATAAAGAATACCGAATTGAATTAATACATAAATAAGCACAAATAATAGCTAAGAATACCGAATTTAAAACGAAATTATTTAAAACAAAAGTTTAAGACATTATTTTCCAAGTTTAAAACAAACACTCACGTTTACGAAAATCCGGGATAAAATAATTTCGCGCCTTATCATAATACGTAACAAAATACGTCAAGTTAAAGTGAAATAATTATCAGTAAAAATTAAAAAAAAAAAAGATCGTGAAGGTTGTTCGCTATTCTCAATACTAGTTATCTCAACAATAATAATAAAGTGCTTACCACTATATTTAATCGCTTAATTTTCTTTAACTAGCGAGTAATTAGCGCAAAAATTGGATGTAAATCGAAACGAATCACCTTTATGCTGTGACGTGATCGATGATGGATAAATAGCGCAGACATCAACGTGCTGCTCGCCACGTGCCATGCCAGCACCGCTACCATAGCTGCCATCGCCACGACCGCCATCAACACCATCAGCAACATCGACACCATCAGCGCCAACCGCGCTGCGCCTTCATCGCCATCCGCCCCGCGCCATCACCGCCATCCGCGCCACGCCATCACCGCCATTCGCGCCGCGTTGTTACCGCCATAATTTCTTATTTCCTTCTTTCTTCATTAGCAACGATTCCTTCTTTCGTAGAATTCTTCCAATGGTTTGTCACATAATCTAATAAACGACTTGCATAAGCGATTAAATAGGTATTTTCACTCGATTTTCTTGATATGTGGGTAGATCTCAATTTTGAAGTTTTGAGATAACAAATTTAACTTGATTGATTGATTTACAACCATTGATTATCAACTATTGATTGATTGTATTGATTCTGGAACTTCTTTGTTATTATCTTGTAATATGCGTTTCAAATAATAATATTACTTCATTTTTTTTTTGCTTGATGTGATTTTGTAGCTTCAATAATCTTATCTTGTAGGTAGTTTGTGGTTTTAATGCCCGAGTGAATCCCACTTCTGAACTATTGGAACTCTCTTACCACAAAGAATCGCCAACGACAGTCGTTCTATTCTTTAAAGCACTTTATGACACTGTTCACAAATACACTAAACTGTTTACCATTTAAACACTTAATTATCACTGTTACACAACTTAGTTTATCGATCTCACACTCAGCGGTTTATTATAACTGTTGCACTTTTATCACAATAATACTATAAAACTTGTACTCCCAATTTCACACAATGCCTTCTCTTACCCGAGCTGCGATTTATATACTTCTTATTCTTAGTCAAATCAGTATCCAATATTGCATTTATTTTATCAATTAAACTTCTATACAGACATTCAATTGTTTTAGTCAAATCAACAAATTATATCTTTATTTTTAGTCAAAACCAAACTACTACATGTATAAAAGCTAACATAACAGGATAGGATATGTGTTGTATTTAAAAATAAAAGGCTTTTTATTTCTTTCAATATAGAAAATATAATAACAAAAAGGCTATCATAATTTTCTTATTGACCTAATTCATGTAAACGAGTCTTTTTATGGAGCGCATTTATAATGGTAAATTAAACCTTTATCATTTCCTCCTGTCTGTCTGGTGGTTTATTTTTCCTAACATAAGGGAATAATCATTACTCATTCATGTGGCGATTATTTTGTTTATTTCTATACGTATTTTTGGACTGTTTAAGATTTAAGTGATATTTACATATGTATGTTAAAGTGATATTTAAACGTGAGGTTGGTCAACATTTTTGATATAGATTAAAACTTAAAATTTCTCAAGATTTTATGGTATGTTTAATTAAGTAAAATAACTTTTTCTTCAAACATGAATTTCAAACAGAAATAACAATTTAAATTTATAGCTTCACATATCTTTCCTTTTAAGTGTTTTTATTTATCTTATTGTTAGTGAGTTTATTTTCGTTTGGGAAAAACCTTGTATTCTAAATATTAAGGAAATAGTAATTTGTCATATTAAAACATGCAAAATTAAGAATATCATTGTTAGGATAAAGAACCTGAATACTATATTTTATGGGTGACACCGTTTCATAGCAAGTTGGTGATAAAAAATCATGTGACACGTACACTTTCTTGGAATATTAAAATTCAATTTGATTCAGAATATCACTTCTTATATTTTTTATAAGATATCATTTATTATAATCAAAATTTAATAGTTATATCTTAAGGCACTTTCTCTCCAGTCCCTTCTGGTAATTTTAGATGTTTTAATTTTTTTTCACAAATTTCACGAAGGTTTCATTTTCATTGTTTTGACAACCTGCCAGTAACATCAGTATTAGCAACATCTTACATTTTGTAAGTAATTATACCTGTTAGAAAAAATAATATCTTGGATTAACAGTGGGTTTAGCAAAAATAATATTAGTTACTGTTCCATTATAATAGCGTTCACTATATTCTCTTTGTATTATTAAATACTTCGCTCCCTTAGAAACAATAAATACGCCTAAAAGAATATAAACTGACAATACTGTGCAAAGATGGTATTATTTATAAATAAGAGATTAATGGAACTAGTAGTAGCCACTAGGGTACCTTATACTAGGCCTAAGCTAAGGTTAAGCATAAGACTAAGATAAGGATAAGGAAGGATCTTTTGCGATATAAATTTATCTGAGCATTATAAGACTTTTTCAAGAAAATGAATTGTTCCTAACTCCAAATTCATTCCGAATATTGTAGTTTTACAATAAAATTGTTCCATTCCAATTAATATTTTAGTTTTACAGTGAAATTGTTAGCTTTCTACTTGTTTGTGTTTCTGAAAGAAAACAAACTTTTTAGTAAATTCCAAACAATCTGCTAACTTAAGATATAAAAGTTGAAGTGCTTTCTAGTTGAAAGGTAATTGGTTAAACATTAAAAACAGCTTTTAAAACTACTTTCATTATTATATCAAAGGAGAAACGCGGAAGTGCCTTAGTAGAATCGCGAGCAAATTTGTTGTTATAAAAATTATAGTAACATTTATTCATTCACTCAATGTCAAGAAAAGTAATTCTTTATAACCCTGAAAAATTAAAAAAAAACAAATATTAAAGGTCTCATTCTATAAAAGTCGTTTTAAGCACTTGGCACTAACATTGTTGCAAAATTTGTGTTATAACTTATGACAAAAAAAGTACATTATAATCTTGTTAAAATATTTTGATATGTTACGTATGTAACATGTTTGTATATACAACATGACCATCGGTTTCGTTTACCTGTCTCTGTAATATCCGTCAACGACAAATGCGTGGATGGTAATTACTTAAAGAAAATTTAGAAGCATTACACAATAATGCCTTAAATTATAATAATAACAATAGTTCGAATATTTGTTTATTATTTATTTCATCAACATACAAATATAACAGTATTTTTAACATTTCTTAAGAAGAATTTTCAATTATCCTCTGAAAAATTCTGTGATTTTCGACATACTATTAATATACGTACCTACATAATATATTCCATTAAATAACATTTTTATTTATCTATAATTGCTTTAACTAAAATAGATTAATACTTATTAATGTTGTTAACTAAATTGTATATAACTATATTATATATAATTTAAAAATACAGAGAACTCTCAAACACGTTTTTTGATATGTATATTATAAAACTGTATACATGTTGTATGAAATGTAATAAACAAATGATCTTGTATATTATACGATGCCTCGATCTTCAATTCTTAAATTATTCAAGTGACTGCTGTAAAAAAATGATGCTGTATAAAAACGAAAGAACCCATCTATCATTGTTCGTAGCTACGTTTTGGCTATATTCATAGCTACTTGGCACTTCTTAAGATGAGTAATTTTGTAGTACTATCAACGCCACATAAAAAAATATTAATAATATTAAAATATACATAGTTCTACAAATATTAATATGACAAATTATAATTTCACTAACTGTTAGGTTCAAATAGTTTTTCTCAATTTCAGAGGCAATCACTTACAATGGCATAAAAATATTTACATACTTTACTTTTCTTTTTTCCGCTGGTCAAAAATGTAGAGTTTGTTCTAACTAAATACGGATGTAACTTTTAACTAAATACGGATTATAATAATTATCTTTAAAACGGTTAAATTAACGATATTTATGTTGTGACTAAGAATAATTTATGAAAAACAGTCGACGCAAAACGGATAAAATAAAATAATTTGCATTGTTCCAAACATAAATCTGACTACATATATGTTTTATAACATTAATTGCCAGTACTAAAAAACAATATATACAAAAATATATAACTTTCAACATATATTTTTACCTTTGCAGTATACATTGTATAACACTAAAAGACAAAATTATGGAAATTAGTGTTTGATCTTCGCTTTTATAAGTACGCAAAATCTATATGGTCTTAGAATCCTAATCAATGGTTTCGAACTTTGTAGTATTGAATAACATAGGATAGTGGAGAAATATAACCTTTAAATTTTTGATGCTTGTAATATTATATTGTATTTAAAAAAAATAGTATTTATTTATACATTGTATTCTAAAAGTCTCTTTTATTTCATAGCTATTTTTTATTTTTTATTTTAGTCTTAAAAGACTATTTCTTAAACTTTCCATACTTTTAATTTTTTCTCATATCCAATCATACTTTTGTTAGAGTAGCTTGATTTGTATTGAATTAGAAAAAATATTAAAATATTTTTCCGATTGGTTTATTCGATGATAAATCAACCACAACTCTTGACAGAATTTGTAAATATTGTAACATTAAGTATCCCTGGCAACTATTTTATACAATTTGTAGTGAATTTTAAAATAATGTTCCTCAGTATTTTATTACAACTCTTTCTAAGCTAAATTATTAATCATTATGTCACCAACACATTTTTGCCACAGTTGTAACAGCTTTGTTACAGACATATTAGATAACATTTTTAGCACAAAAATATTATAATTATACAATGTTATTAATAATAGTAATAATAAGAACCCTATTATATTTTTTTTATAACTATAATGTATATTTTTTGGATGACAATAGTTATTATAGGTTCATTAATAAATTCATCAAAGTCGCGTTCATTAATCACTGTTCAATTCAAATCGCCTTATGACATCATACGTTATTTGCAAGAATTGCAGGGATCATAGTGTATTAAGGCCAAGCTAACGTAGCGACTTCATTTATTTTCCATGATGTGCGATGAAAATAGCAATTATAATTATTTGAAACTCTGGTGACTCAAGTAATTGAGTTAGAGTTTGAGTTACTACTATTACTGCTACTAGTTTTAGTATTTTTAGAAGGCCATTTCAGGACGCCTGCGACGTGAACGTTGACGTTGACGCGATACCTGATCTTGAAATAAAATAAAAAACTGGTTGTTATGTACAAAAACTAAATTTATCTATAATGTATCTTTAAAAAAAAGTATTTAGAATTTTCCTCGTTACTCTCGATATTTTATAAGCAAATTAAAATTGTAACACGGAAGAAGAAAGGAAATTATAAATGAATGCTTTCATTTATAATTTCGTATGGCGCTTAAAAAAAATTATCTCATGAATAAATTCTCGTTAATTCTATGGAAAAAATCACCTACCAGTAATGAAGACCAAAGACTTAATAAGTTTTGAAGAAATGCGCTCTGGAGAAATCCAACTTTATTACTGACAGCTCACGGTTGCGTCATCAACGACAATAAATATGATTTCGTTTTTTTTGTTGAGGATCAATTTCAAAAATATGTTATTTTTGTTATTGTAAAAACATAAGTATAATAAAAGTGTTATTCTCAAAAGAACAAGTAAAAGGAATACCTAATATTCATTTTTATTTTTTTTTCAGACCTTAGATTATAGACAACGACAACACAAAAGATGACGACGACGTCATCATCGTTAGCAATGATGTCAGCAATGATGTTAGTGTTTATAATTATTATAATCAAAGGCTTTATATAACGGCTATGAAGATTTAAATATTAATTCCGTTTTTTAATTCAGTTTAATAGAGAGAGGGTGAAATATTTACATGACGTTACATTTTTCAAGTCATTTTTTTCTCTCTTTTATTACTTCTTATAACAAAGGTACATTTTGATTTTTGTAATCCAAATAAAATATAATTTACAACGAACTCAAGAAATCCGTATTTACAATTTTTTTCTTACTTGGTTTTAAAATTGTACTGATATTTTTTTATTTTCGTTTTCATAAATATGAAAATACGGAACGGTATCGGTTTATTTTTCATTTCACATTTATATAAAAAAAAGTAAAAATACTCCTTGTAGTTTAAATGTCTGTCTCTTGCGTCCGTTTACTTTTCCGCTATATCTGCTTAAAATTATACATTACTATAGTATTTATATTTACGTAGTATTATAAAATTATTTATAGGTAAATGTTATAATAAACACACATACATACAGCTACACTAAAATGGTTAAAAAAATATTTTTTGAAACAAAAAAAACAATTTTTTATGTGACATAAAAATGTATTAGAAGAATGATTTTCTTAAAATAAAGTGAAACTCAAAATTGTTACTTATAAAAGTGTGCTGTGCAGTAATAAACCAGGCGCTGTCCTGCTGCGTCCTCCAGGTTGTCTTCACGCTGTTCGAAAGAATATTGGATATAATATATTAAAGTAACAGCTTTCTTTTTATCATTTATGGTTTATCAAAGTTGCCAGTTCTATAACTACCTCTCTGTCGTTCTATAACTACCAAAGTTATATTTAACTTATCTGACTTAAAATATTCAAAGAATTTTAATTTAAGGTTATTTAAGAACGAGTATACTTTTATTAATTATGTAATTTTAATCGTATCGATTCTTTGTCTGTTTGTATGTAATAACATGATTACATACAAACAGATTACATACATAATTCATTTTGAAAATATATTATGAACAGGTATGGCCGTTTTTTTATATCTTTACTATTAACAGCTATCTAAGTGTCATAACTCGTTGTGTGATTTTTAGTAGTAATAAGTTAGACAATATTGAATCCTATGCCAGCAATATTTATTAAATTTAATTAAATTGAGATTAAACAGTACCTAACTACTTTTCGCAATACCAATGTTATTATTTTGATCTTCAAATATGATTCATTCAAACCTTTTATTCCGTAAATAGTTTAGTTAAAAACTTTTAGTTGAACGCTAACACTAAAATAAAACTAATAAAAGATCATGAAACCCCTTCAATTACGGTTTTGGAACAACTAAGGAATAAAGTTATAAAATATAACTTATTCTTAATTTAAAATGGAAGTATGACTATATTTTAAAATGAAAAACCGACTAAGTCGATTTCAAGAGCTAGTCGTATAGTAAAGTTTGACTTGCATCTTTATCTGTTATGCTGACAAATCTGGAAGTTATTATGATAAAAACAAATCATGCTATAACTCATCTGAAATGCAGGGCGTTGTTTTGACTTCGGAAGTTACGTCGGATCTACATATACAATCGAATTTGAATTGCAAATGAGATGACCAAAGACTAAAACATTATAATACTTATTAAAAAGTAAACAAGACATTTTTTTCTACATTTTTTTTTAGTTTTGTAGAATGTTTCGGTAACTTTTAAAAATCTATAACAACGTGTGTTAAATACACGTCATAATCGATTTCTAAACAGACTGTACTGTTTGATCTTTATAAATAAAAAAGGGGTCAGTGCTTTGGCAAAATAATAAAAAATAAAATGTAAATATAAATTATCTACTCGACCGACCAATTTGTTTAGGGAGCTGAATACACCCTGAACCATTTAACTTGGACTTATGACCCACCGGTATAATGTTCATTTAATAGTGTGGTGAAATCAAAACAATCAATAAACATCCCTGGCTTGTTATTTAAAAAAAATATATAACTCAAGTACTACCGCATATTACTACATAAATCGAAAATTTTACTTTATTTGTTTTCACCTATCCGGTTCGTACCAAGCTCGATAACGAAGCCAGAAAATTTAAATTTACTTAGTTTCTGAAAATGTTTGATGAATAAAATAAAAAATCTTTTAGTTTCCTGCATAGTCTTTCTTTTAAAAAAAACTTATTTTAATATATGGTACTGAAAATTTACTTTATAAAAATATTTTTAATGCAACGGGATACAATTTATCACAAGTCCAATTTCTTACCCCTGATGTGTGCAAAAAAGGTTTGAGGATTAGTTACGTACTTAAAATAAATTAAAGACTGGCTTATTAAAATTAGTTATAAATCGATAACCATTACGAATATAAAATATCACTCAATTTGGTAATAAATTCTAAAAAATGTTCACATTGCGAATTTTATATAGCGGTTCATAGATGCTGTATGTTTGTATCTGATTTCACAAGATACACAACCGCACATGTAATTGAAATTATATTTAGCATATTATATTATTCACATCACGTTTCACATATATACTATGAATAAATAAATTGTAATTAGATGGAAATTAATATAAGGTATAACTAATAATAATTCTATTGCTTAAACTGAAATAACTGTTTTGACACAATTTCTTATTCCAAACTATTTATAGCATTATATTAAGTTTTTGTAGGTATATTTACCACTTAATTATGTAATGAAAAGAAAAGAAATAGTTGTTTGAATATAGATACTAGGCGCTGAAAAGTATATAATGGTTGCTTTTGTAGACGATATGAAAATTCAAAGATGAACCCACGGAAATAATTTACCTAAGTTTCTTTTACAACGACTGAATAGGCATAGAATTTTTAAAAGACATGTTGTGTGTAATTTACATATACATATACTGGCAAGGTTTTTATAATAAAAATTAATGTTAGGTACATTACAATTCATATAGATCACAGTCTTAGGTGAATAATATGTAAAACATACAATTCATGATTTATTTAGGTTCTCAAATTCCTGGGGGGCGAACGCCGGGAACCTCCTCGTGGTGCTCCCTGGGCAACAACGGTTAATGAGGACCTTCGGGTTCTCCCGTTGGCTAATACCCGGCGCGGTGGGGGTCGGTCATGGGGTTTCGTGCCCGGTCCATGGCTGGCTAGGGCAGGTAACCTTGCGGGGTGGCCTACCTGCGGGGGGGGCTCGGGCCTCTTTCCATCGTTTGATCACGTTGGAAAGTTGGCCTGGGCATCGAGGGTGGGAGGGCGCAGGCCCTCTTTGCCGGGGTCGGCTGCGGAATCGCTCTTGATACTTCTCTGATAGCAGAGTGGACTGTAAAGTGGTGCCGTGGCTGTTTGGCGAGTGCGCCGGGGTCGCTTTCTTGCTGAGGAAGAGGCCGTCTGCGGCGGTTAGGGTCTGGACCTCTTTCCACCAAGCTCTTTAGAGAGGGTGCTTCGCGGGGAGACGGTCCGGGACCTTGTCTGGATTAATCGTTGCCGAATGCGACGCACCGGTTGCGCTTGGTGATGATTAGTCTGGGCGTGGTGGGTTTCCGACTTATGCCTTTTTCTTACTGGTCTCGGCTGATCACCGTGGCCGGCGGTAAAGGCCTGTCGGGTTCGACGTTGGGCCCTCTACGTGAGCGGGCTGTGATGCGGCCTGAAACGTGGTTCGCGGTTTGACCAGAGCCGCTGAACCCGCTGGGTCTTATCGAAAATCTGCTCTTCTAGGGGGCCTGACCGGTGGTCTCCTCTCGGGGAGACTACCGCGGTGGGTCTGGACAAGGTCGATGATGGTCGAGTCGGGTTTTGCACTTGATTCCCTGAGACCGAGTCCGGCCAGAAGGGGTCGCGGCCCCCTTCTGAGGCAGCAGGCTTGGGTGGGGGGAAGAGAATTCCTCCACAATCTTTCAAGCCTACGAAAAAAGGGATGGGTGCTCCTCGTGGCGGGGTGCCCTCTCCGTGGATCATGTCGGGGCATCGCGGTGAGTGCAAAAGCGATCCCGTGGTGTCCCACTATGACGGCGGTGGCAACCGTCAGGTTTGGTGAGTAGGAGTCTCACATAACCACCTCCATCATCCTCTGGATGGAGGTGTGTATCCATGAGGATTCCTGACGTTAAAAAAAAATAAAATAAAAAGGTTCTCAAATTCCTAACGTAGCATAATGCTCTGTCACGTGTTCTTCATTGGTTTGAAATTAATAATTTGGTCTTAAATACTAAGAAAACTAAAATCATGTAATTTACACTTCCTAATATAAAGAGTCTAAATTATACTCAGCTCCTTAACTATAAAATGTTAAAACTGACAGATTCAACAACTTTCTTAGGTATAATTTTAGATAAAAAGCTCCAGTAGGACCCCCATCTCTTAACACTCGCAGGCGAGCTTAGCTCGGCCGTCTATACCAGGGGTGGCCAACTTAATTAGAATTAAGATCGACTTTTTACCGACGAATCGCTGTTAGATCTACTTCATTTATTTTTAAAAATTACGTACTTCCAGATATTCTAATGGATCTTTAGGGCAGGTAAATGTTAATTTGAACTTAAAATTTTTAAATACTTCTTGCCTAGCCGGAATCGACTCGACTAGCGGCCGCGATCGACTGGTTGGCCACTCCTGGTCTATACAATTTAAAAAAAAATAAGTTAATTAACAGATGTTAATACGGCTCGATTCGTTTATTCGGATATTTTTAAAGAAATTGGTATTCTTACAGTCGATTTTAATAACATAAAATTAAATACTAATATAAAAAACCGTGACAAGCATAAGATAAATACAAGAAGAAAAAAAACTCGTAACAGCTAAATTTCGATTTCAAAAAGTTAAAAAATCCTTGTACGCATATATATTTAAGTGCCGCAATATATCTTAGATCATCCTTTTTCTAGTTATAAATTAAAAGTATATCATTAAATAAATCTTATTACTTATAGTATTCAAGAGTTTCTGGTTGATTGAAATGTATGAAATTAGGGATGTTGACTCATTTGTAATATGTTCAGGAATATGTTATATTGTAATAAAGTTAAATAAGTCAAAAATTGTTAAACTTCATTTAAAAAGAGCAACGATTCAAAAGTGCATGTAAGTGCTATTTGAATAAAGATATTTAGAATTTCAATTTATTAGCTATATGCTGATCTTCTTTGAGAGAGTTATACTACTCTGTAAGAACTGCAATCAGATGAATACAGCTAGGCTCTTTCAATTCTCGCTCTCTCAACGTATGTATCGATTTCCTTAGTGAAATTTATATTAATCACTTTTAGTATTCATTATCTTAATTACATCTTTATAATCAACTACTGTAAGTGAAGCTCTGAGAATTGCATTGATAAATAAATAAATTGAGTTCCTCTATAATTCAAACCCATACTCAATCCAATGAGTAAAAGTGAACATCACTGACGTCTGATGAAATATTTATAACACTGAAATCTAACAGTAACGAACTTTAGTTCCAGTTTAGATATACCGACTTATACCTTAACTATCTCTTACTTATTTAGTAGCCAGTATTAAGTTACTACACGTATATGAAGTTAATAATCTACCTATTATTTGTTATTAATTTATGGTTTAAACCTATCAAACCATGTACTAAATAAAATATATTTGTATTACAAAACACGACCGACCAAAAAAAACCACACGAAGTGCCAAGTGCCAGGAATGAAGAGTACTTTTGTATGTTAACGATTTGAATTGTTTTGCTTTGGCAGAATTATAACACAATGTTGAAATTGCTATTTTAGATATCTTACATTAAACTTCTTTAAAAAATATAATTTTTAGTTTTATAATAATAAAATATTCAATACGTCACAATAATCGTATTCACGGCAAGCTATGAAAAGATGTATATGTAATTCTTCATCAGTTGGTTACAGGTTTAAGAACGCCTCCTAGAATTTTCTTGTTTTAAGAGGATATACCTATATTTTTATTTAAATAGATTTTGCATTTAAAAATTTATTCGAGCCGACGACTTGTGGTTCGTGAAATCCTATATTACACTATGTTCACACAGTAATTATTTTGAAATACGATTATATTTAAAATCATAGACATGGCATCTAATTCTAATAACCATTTTTTTTTATAATGAATGAATAAGTTTCAGTATAAATACTATCACTATCCTGAAAGATTATTTGTCCTTTCTAGTATGTTTAATATGATGTAAAAGATACTAATGTAATTTGATACAATTATTATATTCACTAGACATGTCTGTCTGTGTATGTTATTCACGACGCTTAACACTGATGCTAGAACTGATATTATAATCCTTAAATACATTACCTCTATGGTTAACTACTTCATGACATTGATTTAAGTATTTAAGATATATTAATTAAATATTCATAAACTGTAGGATAAAGTGAAAACAATAACATGTTTTCCAGATTATTTTAGTTTATATTAATGTAACAAGTTACTTTTATTATTTATAAGGTTACTCAGCTTGAAAAAAAATGTAAATAAATATGTTATGAAAGGTAAACCAAAGCAAGGATCTACCCCGTAACCTCTGAGAAACCGTTCCGTCGCTCTACCAATTCAGCTACCGTATTGCTAGCTGTCGGTGAATTAAACATTCTATATATAATCGTCAGAATTTTCAAAAGAAGCCTAATAAATGTCACTCCCGTTCCGATCAAGATAGAGCGACGGGAAGGTTTCGCAGAAGTAGCGAGTTCGAATCCCTGCCCGTATTGGTTTATTTTTTATGTCTGCCATCAATGTCTGTAATCTTTGTAAAAAGACTTAAAATTATTTTTAAAGCGTTTAATAGTTGATTTGTCAAACATAATTTAACTTCAGGTCCGTTTTTTTAAAGACATTTAATAATAAGTAATATAATTATAAATTAAATAATATTAATTGAAATAGAGCTTTCAAGATATTATAGCTGGTCTTAGAAGATGGCAATAATGAAAAATAGATGTTGGTTTAAATAAAAGTGATAATTATTGTTCCACTACATTTGTTGTTAAAATATTAAATAAATGCAGAACAATTAGGGAAAAAAATTCTGATTATTAATAATATATGGCATAATATATTATATTTCATTTTTTGATTATTAACAGTTTCTCTACAAGAGTCTCAATGTTTCACTACCGTTTGGTTTGAGCTTGTTGGGTGTAATTGTGATTTGACATGATCATGTTTTTAATTCTGTAGTTGAGGCGTTATGTGTACAGTGTTATTGAGAATAATTAATAATAATGATATATTTATAATTAATAATAATAATCATTATAATAATAACTGGATTGACTTTCTTCATTTCATTTTATATGGATATTAGGGACAAGGAGACTTTTCTTATATGTGCAAAAGCTGTCCATCGATAAGAAAGGTACCTACATCCTTGTTATAATATATTTATTTCAATATCGTTTTCTTCTATTATAATGAAGGAAATCTAAATTCTATGGAATGAGCACCTAATTTTGACATAATTGTCATAAAGGCATTTCGGAGGAGAAATTTTGTTAAATTCAATGTAATTTTGAACAATGTCGAAGTTCTGGAGTAGGGTTCGCAGGTAAAAAGAAAATAAGAAAATATTTAAAATATAATAAAATTTTATTTAATATACAAACTGTACAGGATCAGCAAACTGACATAGCACACACTCCGCACTGCAATCAAATATCTCGATTGAACCTGAGTCTTCATTATATATTATAAATTCCCGATTTTTTCTTGTACCCGAAATTGTTCATGATTTTGAAATCCCACTAATAATATAAAAATAATCAATGTTTTTTTCTATAAGTACCTTATTAATTTAAAAGCACCGAAATTATACTTAAAGGTGCATTGAGGTCTGTAAAATAGTCTATTAGTTCACGTATAGGTTTAAATGATACTAACGTTCCTCTGTAAGTATGTTTTTACAACTTATGTATAAATGTATAGTGCCTCTTCAGCAGCATCTCTTTTATTGGGTTTTCTCTGTACTTTTTACTACCTACTGTAAAAACATGTATGTTGTTTTTGCTTTGCATTCATTGTCGAGTGGCGTTGGAATTTATTCTATTATTTAGCAAAACATTTTATTTGTTTTGTTTGCAAACGCTGTAGAAGAGGTAATTTTATTTGTTATACAGCTAAAGTATAATTTATGTGTAACACAAAATACGATGTTATTACTCTAAAATCATGAAAAAATATATACTTTGTAAGTGGAAAAAAACATGTTAAGAAATATGCAATAACGTGTCAAAGTCTTAGTAGTACGTGAATGTTGAAAATGCATACATAAAAAAAAACATTCCTTGATATATTCACGTTTCTTTTCAAACTAAGGCGCATAATTCTAAAATAGATAAGTATTTTGATTGTGTTAGAAATTATATATATTTTTTTAGTATGTACTATTTCTACTACTACTATTACTATTTGGAATATTAATTTATAATATAAATAATGAGCAGACGATCCTACTGAAGGTAAGTAAATGATTATTATTCTGAGCCTTATATAGGATAGAAACTTACATATTTAGTTACCGCGCGGTAAGGGCTTAGAATTGAACTATTTGATATATTCCCGAGGGTGCCGTAAAAGCCAGCTTAGGGATAGAAATGTGTATAACATGTGATAAATCACTTATCTCTAAATTTTTGAAAGTCCCACCAACACTTATTTTTAAGAATTAAAGCCTTAGAATTGCTGCCGGTTCTAATATATTTAAAAAAATCTTTTGGAATATGTTTGACTTGTTGCCAGCTCTACTACTATTACTTATTATCTTTTAATTATAGAAAGAAATACACTTTATATACAGAGAGAAACGTTATACTATTACAGCAATCAAAATCAACGCGCGCGGCAGCGCGCGACCCAAGTTCTAGGGCCGACCGACTGAGCTGCCGCAAGAGAGTATATCTAAACGGCTAGTTTACGCCAAAAACGGCCTTTTCTTACCTTCACTGTCAGGCCCCCCTATGACTTAGAGCTACCAAATTTTTTATACAAGCAGCGTTTATCCATGTCTACCCTAAATAAAAAAATCAGATGTCTGCATTCAGCCAAACCGGAGGGAAAAATAGGCCAAAAATGCCTTATTTCGCGTACTTATTCATTATTCATAAGTGATGTAAATTCTAGCTCACTTCCAGGTATGGTAGGACGCTGAAACTCGGTGGGCAGGTTTAATATATACTAAAACCTCCAAAAAAAATCAAAAATTTTCAAAATTATAATTTTTAGGCCCAAGAGGTCTAAAACATAGACATGCGAAGTTTGCAACATGCGGCATATCAAAAGATTCGTCTCGTAAAGTGCAATAAAAATGATCTACAACAATTTTTGATGAGATTATTTGTTAAGTCACAATTAGAGCAAAACAGATATTTTCATTAAAAATGGGTTCTCTTTTTTTAAATTTCAAATGTTGTATGAAACAAGTTTTCAATATGTATCGAATTTTCGGGCCCCCAAGCAAGCCCAATATCAAAATTTAATGATCTAACTTTTACGGCAGGTACAGAATACATGCAGGGTGATGTGGACAACGGACAAAATTCTTGTCAGTTTAACTATCCTGGTTATTTCGGTAGCAAATACCGGGTGGCTTAACAGGTATCACAAACCACATCGATTCTCTTCATTCTGAGGTAGACACTTGTCGGAATGACTTCTCGATAGTTTCTATCTATACTCTGAAATGGAATTATAGAAAGAAAATGTGAACAAAGGAGTTACCATCACCAAAAAATTTAATATTTCGTGCAAATCCAAAAACCCTTTTAAATAAGGTTTGTGTTTTTTATATTATGCAAATAATTTTATTTAATTATATATATTTTTTTATTATTTCTTCTTTTATGTATTTTGTAAATAATCCCTTCAATTACGTGTAATAAAAAAACGTTCAAAATTATGTTTATTACAATGGCAATGTCACAGGGATACACAACCTTTTGTAATTATTTCATCACCTCATTAACGACGTATCCGATTTTTTTTATAAATGTAACTAATTCTGATTTGGGCTTATCAAGTCTTACGTATAATGACAGCAGATAAGTTAATAATATTACACTATTGCTTAATCTTATTTCCTTATTATTTTTCTCAGAATAATACTTAAACTTAAAGTTTAAAAAAAAAACAAAGTTAACTTATTAAAAATGTTTTATTGTATTGTTATAAAATGATCATAAATATTAAGTATTTATGATTATAAAGTAGTTTTACTTCCAACCGTCGTTTTCACGCGACCATAACTACTTATCCTTCTTCGTGTACGTGCACGGAGGGTTCGAGAGAAGGAAACAGATCTTAGTGAGTTCGTTCCATTTTTATTTTTAGTTTTTGTCAAAAGGTATGGATATGGAGACGATTTCACTTTTCGGTGGTAGACTTGCTTATAAAGTGAGCATAAAAGGAGATGGTAACTGCCATTTTAGAAGTATAGCATATCATAAGTACGGTCATCAACGTCATCACGTTCAGGTTCGTAAGGAGCTAGTTCAGATGGTTTATTCGAACTTTGAAGTTTACGGCAGCTCCACCATGCGGGAAGGTTCTGGTGATAGATACCAGAATAAAGAGCTTTACAGGTTGGAAATGAGTTGTCCACCCTGTGAAGGCTCAGGAGCTGAAATCAAAGCTGCTTGTGATCTCTATGATATTAACTTTGTAGTTCATCAGTTAAATTGTCATGCTGTCCTGCCATTTGGTTCAGGTTTGGAAAAGGGCTTATTGTATCGGGGAGATGGAAGGGGCGGGCACTATGATGATATTGTTTACACTTTGTCTTCCACCAAAAATACCTCTCACGGTGATTGTTCTGCTATTTCCATTCCAATACTTTCATTGAATAATGCTTCTCAATGCGTTAATGCTGCTAATCCAGGGACATCTGCATTCAATACTAAACGAGGTCGTCCTAAGAAAAATAGGGTAGGCAGGCCAAAGACTTCCATTTCATTGGCCAAAGAGATCCATAGGGCTGCCAACGCTAAGTACCGCAAGAACAACTCAAAAAAAGCTAAAACATCTGTTTTACAATCACAAGCTAAAAACCCGGAGACAGTTAGGCGGGCTGTTGATAAATACCAGGCAAAATATCCTGAAGCAGTTCGAAGGGTTTTTGATAGATGTAAAGCAAAAAACCCTAAAGTAAATCGGAGGGCTGCAAATAAATACCAGTTGAAAAATCCAGATGTAGTTTGAAAAGCTGTTGCCCGATGGGATAATAGAAACAGGGATGCTAAGAGATTGTCTAGTAGCGCTTATAGATCCAGCAATGTAGATCTAAAAGGAAAACTCATCAAAATCTCACCCAAAATATTAGGAATAAATATCGTCATCAACGCTTGCGCTCTTCTCTTAGGTTAAATTGTAATAGTGTGCAAGCTATAGTTAGTATTTTCCGTCACTTGAAAAGTCGAGACCAGGCTAAAGGGTGTTTAGAAGCTGAACGACTCTACAAATGGTCCATACAGCGGCGGCAACAGCTTATTCGATTCAATTCTAGCAGGTGCCACTATTTGTCGTCCTTCACCCAAAAAATCCTTTTGAAATACTCACCTTCAGAATTATTTGAGAATGAATATTTTGATGTTTTTATGACATTGTTAGGGCCTAGTATTCATGTACCATCCCAGGAGGCTTTTTTCAGTAGCAATTCTTTTTTTCCCTTTGACCGACAAGCTATAGCATATTTTGGGTCCTATAGCTGTAAGTAGTTCGGGGCGAGCCAATGAGGTGTTTCCACCTTGTTTCTCTGATGCTAAGCGTTACATAGGCATGCCTAATATATTTTCTTGCTCCCGCAACCTGTGTGCCTTTAATCGTGAGCTATTACAAAAACTCATAGATACAATGGGGGCACTTGCTATCGTCACCCCCAATACGGTTCATTCTTTGGATTTGGCTACTATGATCGAGCGGTTAAAACCCCTGCATGCGCACTTTCCGTCTATTCATACATTAATTCGACGGCTGTATGAAATTACCCGCACTAAATCTTTAATTGAGCAGTTAGACAAAGCGATATGGAAGCCCGACATTCCACTCTTGGTTAAGTACGCGGAGGAAAATGTGGCAGGTTCACTTCTCATGACCGTAGATAAGGACGAGGATTTGATGTGTGAAGATGATATAATAGCTAGATTCCCCAAAGCTTTTCAAGCACAAAAGAAGGTTGCACGGGATGTACCCACTCATGACTGCATTTCCTGTCACCGCCTTTGCTGTCGCAAAGATGGCTCCATGTTAGGAAAGTTACGAAAGCCATTGGAAACTGACGAATTTAAGAAGTTACTTATTCATCATTCCATTAATAACTGTACATCCAAGAGCGATTTCATTTGTAAGCATTGCTTAAATAAGTTTCGTACGAATGTTATGCCATCTATATGCATTTTGAACGATTTGTATGTCAGTCCAGTTCCACCGGTAATTTCTGCTTTAAGTGAGCACGAGAAACTTCTTATTCAACGTTCAAAGGCGTTTCAAGTTGTAGTTAATATGTCTCCTGTTGGAAATAAGGGTATACCTAATAGACAGCACGTAAAAAAGGTTATAGGCAGAACTTTCCACCTCCCTTTGCCGTTAGAAAATACTATTAATAAAATTCTTGATGACACAGCACCAGTAAACTTGTCGAACTTTTTTATTATCCTGCGCAGCATCCCAAACAAAACTAATATTATTTGGGAAAATATAGTTGATGTCCAAAAAGTTTTTTCTGCCCTATTGCATTTAAAAATATTTAACCCCTTATATCATAATATTATTTTACCACAGACAGCAGACAAGCTTGTACCTATCAATTCACTTGATAATATAATTGAAATCATCCAAGACAAAGTTACCGACAATCCTAACGCATGCGATAGTAATGAGGGTACATCTGCTATGGTCACACAGATTTTTGATGATGAAGACACGGAGAAATTTTATGAGAATTTTACCATTTATCCCAACCATAATCCTCGTGCCCATGGAACACCAGCAGAATTATATCAAATAAAAAAAGTAATTGCAGCTCCCATGGATTCTCGAGATAAGCTAATTGATGTAAAATGTTTTCCTGATTTATACCCAGATGGCAGTTTTGGCCAGTTCCATCCCCGCTCATCAAAATTATGTAGTGCCGATTACATAAAGTGTAGGATAAAATCTCGTCACTCCAGGTTTAGGCACAATCATCAATATTTATTTTTTCTCCTTCATGATGCAAACATCAGAGCAATAAACGCGGGCATCTTTTTCAACATGAATGTCAAACGAGTAGGAGGCAATATAACGGCCAGTGAGTATCTAAGGCAGTTAAATGATTCTGAGCTAGATGGGGATGTCAATGCTATTTTTAGTAAACTGCGAAACACAGAGGATTACTGGAAAAAAATTAGGGGAGAAGTCAATTGCATGACTAGGCACTATGGGCCGGCCACGTGGTTTCTTAGTCTTAGTCCCTCGGAGTGGAAGTGGGAAGAGTTGGGAGAGTACTTAAGAGAAATTAATCGTTTGTCTTGGCATTCAAAGTCCGTAAGTGAGTTGGTAGCACTCGATCCAGTGGCAGCTTCGCGGTTTATTAATATTCAGTTCGATGCTATGATTTCGTTTCTTCTTTCTGACGATCAGCCGTTAGGAGATATAATGCACTATTTCTGGAGACGAGAATATCAAAATCGTGGCACCCAGCATTTTCATCTCATGCTTTGGGTCAAAGACGCACCAATTCTGGGCCAGTCTACTACGGAGGAAGTTGGTGCCTTCATCACTAAATATTTAACATGTAGCATGCCTGACAAAGACGCATTTCCTACGTTACACAATAGGGTGACAAATTATCAGGTCCACCATCACAACAATTATTGCCTGAGAACCAAAAAAACTAGAACAGGCTTCTGTAGGGTTTGCAGATTTTCTTTTCCTAGAACAGTCACGGACCAATTAATCATCAAAAGCGTCGCTGAATCTATAGCAGCTAGGAAAACTCTGAGTAGTAATAGCTCAAAGCGTTTGTGCAGTCTCCCACGCACTGACCGGGAAACATTAATCAATGACTACAATATGGCCGTTTTGTTAGCTTGGAATGGCAATATGGACTTGCAGTTTATGGGTGAAAAATCAGCGATCTTGAACCACTACATTACCAAGTATGGCACAAAATCTGAAAAAAGTAAGGCTCAGGGTGACTTTCAGGACATGGCATCGTCAAAATCTGTTTATAGTCGTTTGTTTGGTATAGGTATGAAGGGCCTTGCCAATAGGGAATGCGGTGCTATGGAGGCGGCTGACACTCTGTTGGGTTTGCCCCTATACGGCACCGACTGCAAAACACTAGTAAAGTGGTTAGACACGGACATGAATCGTACTCGTCGCCTTAAGCCCAGCCACATTGTTAAAAATTTAAATGATGATTCCACTAATATCTACTACCCGTCATGGATAGACGACTTTTATCCCCACCGTCCAGTTGAAATGGAAACTATGACTTTGTATCATTTCACTTCATGGTATGAAAAGTTGTACAGGGAACCCCCAAATAAGCAGGCATTATACTCATTGGGTAATGGTAGGTACATACGCAAGCGCAAGCATCCTTTCCTCATCAATCACTACCGGCCTAACCCTGATACTAACCCTGAGGATTACTTTTATAGCCTTCTTATCATGTTCAAACCATGGCGTGTTCCTGGGGATCTTATAGGTGGCTCTTTCACCTACACAGAAGCCTTTAATAATGCCAAACATTTATTAGAAGAAGCTGTTACTTACTCCAATGCTCAGCGAGCGTTTAGAGACACCTTAGATAAAGCTTATAAGCTTGTCGAGGAAGCTGTCGAGGCTATGAATTTAGACAATAATAACCCTGCTGCTGACGGTCCGGCACCTCCTCAACTGCTTTCCCCATTTGATGATGATCTAGATGATCTGCGTATGATCAATATCCCAAGTTCTTTATCCAATTTAGATAGCATGGTCACATCACTTAATTCTGATCAGTTGCGGGTATTCAATGCTGTTACATCCTCGTTATCAGCAAGCAAAGTTATCCGCCACTTTGTAAGCGGCACAGGTGGTACAGGCAAGAGCTTTCTCATATCGACTATTCGTGAATGGGTTTTTCAGACAATGTCTAAAACAGTGGCTGTAACTGCGCCGACAGGCGTTGCCGCTTACAACATAATTGGCTTAACAATTTTCAAGCTTTAGCAGTTACCAGTAGAGCATGGTTCGACCCCAGCTTATAAATCGTTAAATGATGATGCGCTAATGCGCTTTAGGTCTGAACTAAAGAACACTGTTCTTTTTATAATTGATGAAATTAGTATGGTTTCCAATCTGATGTTTCTTTATATTCACTTGCGCCTTACTGAAATATTTGGAACTGGGGATGACACTGATGGCTACTTTGGGCGTCGTTCCATTCTCTTATTTGGTGATTTGCTTCAGCTGCCCCCTGTTCATGAGGACCCTATATATATTCAAGTTAGTGCCCAGGCGCTCACGAAATATGTTGGATCATTATGTAGCATCAATTTTTGAAAGGACCTTTTTTCCTATGATGAGCTCACTATTAATATGAGACAACGGACTGATCCAATTTTCGCTGATGCTTTAACCCGTGTTCGGGTAGGTTCTACTTCCAATGAAGATGTAGCCATGTTCCGTAGAAGGCTGCTTAACCTTTCATCTCACGATCTCTCTCACAACCTCGACCGTGTGTCCAATGTACTATCCGAACTTCCTCCAGACACTGTCTGTCTCTTACCGACCCGACACATGTGCGCTGTTTTGAATCAGGCTATACTCGACAAAATCAATTCTCCAATTATTTCCCTTAAAGCTATAGATTCCATTGACTGCAACAATTTCTATCACAAACAAGCTGTATCATTGCTAAAAAACAAGACAGGGGACAGTTCAGTAACAGCAGGTCTTGATGACGTAATAGAGCTGAAGGTAGGTGCAAAGGTTATGCTCCGACGGAATATAGATGTGACGATAGGGTTGGTAAACGGCTCGATTGGAATTTTGCAAAGCGTCAATTGGGATATTGACAATCCGTTGCAGGCAACTTCCCTCGTTATTTTATTTTCAAACGGATTACACTGCATTGAACCAGCAAAGGCAAAATTCAGGATTATGGAGAATGCTTTTGTCCGTCGCATACAATTTCCCATTTCTTTGGCATATGCCATAACAATCCATAAAAGCCAGGGATTAAGCCTTAAAAACGTTGTTCTTGATCTAGGCGGCCATGTATTCACGCCAGGCCAAGCATAAGTCGCATTGTCAAGGGCGACAACACTAAATGGGCTTAATCTAATCAACTTTGACCCTAAAACAATTAAGGCTTTGCCTTCCGCTATCGTTGAAATAAATAGGCTTCGCTGCAAGTATGATCCTCATTTACCTCAGTTGCCAAATACTTGAAACTCATTCAAGCGTCAATTAGATCGGCCTTGGGTACCTTTACCTGGTCTAGTTCAAGTGCAGGATCATCATCAGCAAGTGCACGGTCGGGGCTCTCGAGGTTGCTCCCGAGGTAGGACACAGGGAGTTGGACGCGGTAAGTCAGGGAGCAGTTCAAGTAGAGGGGGAAGGAGGCGTGGTAGGCGGAGAGGTAGTCGTAATCGCTAAGTAAATTTTGTAGGGGATAGATAGAGGAGCTTCTTTCTTTTGATTCATACTTGTGTTTAAAATGTCTTTATGTGCAACTAGCTGTTGCCCGCGGCTCCGCCCGCGTATAGGTCGCTTTTGGTGTAATCTGTGGAACTTTTAAAGAGGAACAATTTCATAGAACATCATTTTTGCGTAACTTTCACCGTTTTCGCAGCGCCCGCAGTTTTTTTGTTTATTTTTTTATATCTTGCGTTTGAATATTCAAGTTTTAGTAATCATCCCTAATTTTTTGAAAATAAAACATAGCCTATGTCACTCGGGAATAGCGTAGCTTGCCAACGATGAAAGAATTTTTGAAATCGGTCTAGTAGTTTCGGAGCCTATTCATTTCAAACACACAAAAAAATAATCAAACCTTTCCTCTTTATAATATTAGTATAGAAGTATAGATGTGTGTGCTGACTGCGAGCGCTGGCTGCATGTTTTTTAGGACGCTGTCCCCTTCTTGCAGCATTTAGGCCTTAATGAGTCCCCTAAACAATGATCAAATAGTGGCACCCAGCAATGTCCACAACTCAAGCGCCGTAGTTGGTGGATATTACTGGGTCCCTTATTTTCTCCAGCCATATCAAATCGTGGCTTTAAAAAAACTAATTAGTAACAAAACACTCATTAAGGGGGCGGAGAGGGCCGCTCAGGTATTAGGGATGAGGTTGTAAGTTTTATTCATTATTACAACTTGTCTTTACCACCTACGTAGTCCCTCTATATCTTCGAGCCCGTGCTGCAAGTACTTACGCATTTACGTTTGAAATCACAACTCTTCTAGCACCATTTACCACCAATGAAAGTCGTAAATTCTAGACACCAACAAAAACAGTCTGATATCAAAACCAAAACACTTGCGTGTTGTAAGGTTAGCCCAAGTTCTATGGGCCACCAATATGATATCGATATGGTCCAAGTTTACCCAGCCAATAAAAGTTGTGATATCGGGATGGCCCAAGTTCATCCGACAATTTAAAGTTGTGATATTAGAATGCGCCCAAGCTTCAAGATTTTTTTTTTCAACAGAACTTGGTGTCGGCAGTGTGTGCGGTTGGCTGCATTAGCCATGTGACAAACACACAGACAGTAGTAAAATTTGCTAAGTCTCGGTTCTTATCAGCAACGGGACCTTATGAAAATAACACTTTTTACCTATTGTCAAGTTCTCATCTGGTATCCGCCCGACACCAAGTTCTGTTGAAAAAAAAAATCTTGAAGCTTGGGCGCATTCTAATATCACAACTTTAAATTGTCGGATGAACTTGGGCCATCCCGATATCACAACTTTTATTGGCTGGGTAAACTTGGACCATATCGATATCATATTGGTGGCCCATAGAACTTGGGCTAACCTTACAACACGCAAGTGTTTTGGTTTTGATTATAGTTTATAACTATCATTAACTGTAGTTTATAACAAATTATATTTATTTAAAAAAAAGTATCTTACTCGGTATAAGTTATACCTAATTATAGAAAATAATTACATTTTATGATTTTAAATCTTAACTATAATAAAAATGGACTTCTTAATGAAATTGCGAACAATGATCAAAGATCTCTTTATTTTTTACAGAATCAGTGCAAGCGAGATGCTTGGATAAAGAATTACTAACCGACACTTAATACGGTCATATAAAAGATATTTTGGGAAAGTTTGTATAGTAATAATTAACATTAATAGTTATTAAGTTATAACATACTTAACCGCCTCGTTGGTCGATTGGTTAACGTAGACGCCTAACGTATAGCGACCAAATGGGGCTCGGGTTCGATTCCCGACAGGGACAGGCATGTATGTGATGAACATATATGTCTGTATTTCTGGGTTTGGTCGTTTATTAAATATATTCTCAGTATTTATAATGTGTATTTCTATGTATTTGTATCGTTGTCTAACTCTTTTAACACAAGCGAATAATTTGCTTACTTAGATCAATGTGTGTAATTTGTGCTGTAGTATTAATGTATAACATATAAGTTATCCCAAAAAAATACTAGTGAAGCATTTTTGTCATCTTAATACAAAATTCGTTCTAAATTGCCTAAGTAAAATATAGACTTAAAACAAATAGCCAATATCAACACACTTGCTAAGTGTTAAATTCAGCGACATGTGCAGCTAGGAAAAATAAATAGCTTAATATTGCCAGAAATAGGTTGGTTTACTTTACATACTTCCACAGAACCTATTAAATGTTATGACATGCACTGAGGATCAAGAACCATTCACCTTATAAGGTTATACATTCTATGTTACATCGAATAAATAGTTCGAATAGTTAACAACGTTGTGAATTTTTTTTTCACAGTAGTTTTAAAGCATTTATTTACGTGACTGTACAAATATTCTTTTGTTTATTCTTTATATGAATATAACCAAAATAAAATAAAATAATAAGAGCCTAATAATAACTATATTTCAGCTTTTCAAATAGGTAATCTAAGTTAGTTTACACTTGACGTATCTAACAATACTTAATATATAGAGGGTTGTATGTTAATAAGGGGTAAGATTAACATCTGTTTTTCAATTATAATCTGGGCTTGACATACTGTTAGTCATATTTATTTATAATAATTTAAATGGTAAATACATTGGAATTTACATGTTTTAATTCATAGGTTTCAACAGTAGCGCCACCTACACAATTAATTATGGAATATTATTTAGTATTTACTGTTAAATGTTTTAAGAATTAGAAGCATAGAATATTTTAACATAATGTTTAACCTTTTATTAATTATTAGAACTTATTATAAGGTATAAATAATATCATCTGTAAGTTGGTTATGAAATTGTAAATTACCCCCGCCTAAATATTATAGTGTTAAAATATTATAAAACGAGTTGTAAGGGCTGCTCTCGCCCATTCTATTACAAATGGTTGGATATTAAACATTGAAGTGCAAGTACTGTGTATTACTAAAACAAGTCTTAACAATAGATAAAAAATTTGGTCTTATTTAGGTCTTGATCGATTGTCTTTTATTTTTAATATACTACTTGTATTTTTAATAAGTAACAAAACGAAATATATTTCTATATTTCTCTTTTAAAAACATTTAAATATTTTTGTTAAAATGAAACAATAAAATCACGAGATGAAATGTTTTATTCTCTAGAGTCGAGACCAGACTAAATTATCTGACAAACCTGTTGAACCGAGGTTGAAAGGAACATAATTTCTTAACGCACGTAATGAGTTAAAGTTGAAAATCAAGAAAATAATATTAACTCTGACCGATAAATATTTATAGTTAAGATAATAGTAAAATAATGCTAAAAACATAGGAGATTAATGTGGTATAATGGTACACTTATTTGTCTTTTACTTACTTATTTACTGAAGTTCTCAAATCAAAAGAATATTATTTCAGTCATAATGGAAACTATAGAACATAGAGGAAAAGCAAAAATAAAATATAGAATTGGTCTTTTAATAAATGAAAAGCACAAAGAAGGTATTAAAAGCTTCAAGGCATTAAACATAGAATATTACACATCATCTTTGATACAAATATATGCACTTACAAAATCGTGAACTGTAAAATTCCTAATGATTTCACTTAATATTAATCACGAAGAGTTATTATTTTTTCATGGGTGAGACAAATTCAAAAATAGAGCACCCAATAGAAGAGGAACTCGCTATAAACATTATAGATAAACGATTAAGCCATTCTTAAAATAAAAGAACTTTTAATTTAATTTATTATTACTATCCAGATAAAAAATATATATCTGAAAATAGAAAATACAGATGTTGAGATAACGACCACAAAAGCAAAAATTTTGATAAAACTTTCCATACCTAGTGGGATTGCAAAAAAAGATTTAAACAACAATAATAATTTGGGGTCGATTTGACGACTGACAGAAGGAAATCTTGAAAGATGTCCAATTGTAAATATGAAAGTTTAAGGCACTTTACATAATTGTTTCCCTAGTTAATGTTAGACGTTAATCTTAACGCGATTACAAACAGGGATTTCTAAGAAGAAAATATTGTTAGCTCACAAAAAGGGAGATGAAATATGATTTAAAAATTCATTGTCATTTTTAACGTCCATCTGTAAAAAGGCTGTTACTATTCTTGTAAACCCTAATTTGCTGAAGATAATTAAAATTTCGATACTTTACATCTTATCCGTTACAAATGCATACAGAATCATGTGCTTTTATCTGGATATTTTGCTGTACAATAAAACTAATATAGTATACTGAAATCGCAGTATGCGCAGTATATTGAAATCTATAGTGATTTCAATATATTTTTAATATATTTAACGAGGTCTCCTGTATGATTTAAGTTCTGAGCAAACATTCTTAACTCCATAGGTGCAAATCATCAATTATTTAAATAAAAAAGTCTCTACAAGAAATCAGTAATTGGGCATAAGTTTCTAAGCAGTTTTATTCTGTAACTAATTATCTCTATTATATAACAAAGATTATATTACTTAATACATACATTTAATTCAGCGATTCAATCAATTGATCACAGAAATAATCCTTTCGTTAGCTCTTCATAAATAGAAACCTATTAAAATGGCCATTCTTTCGCATCATATTGTGTTTCGATAAAAAAGACGAAATGCAAGCCAAGCAAGCAAGCAAATAAAGATATTTTTAATTCGAATGTCAAGGTTTTTATTCTATTAAAAACTTTTATGAAATAAAAAAAATATTATAACAAGTGTGAATTTTAATGTTATAAATATAATATTTTTTGTAAACACGAATTTAGAAAGCAAAACGAACCACAAACAGAAAAATATATATTCATTTTCAATTAAAAATATAACATTTAAATTTTTATAGCAAACAAAACATTATATCGCGAGCACACACGGACAGAGAACCGTGTCTATAGATTGTATCGATCTCGGCTTTGAAAACCAATTATATACGTTTTATTATTTTATATAAATAGTATAAATTAATAATTTTAATCATTATTGTCAATTAATACACATTGATTTTACCATAAAATGTATTGTAAAATAGATACAAATTAAATAACTTATTTATTTTTTAATATTTCTTGTTTGAAAATATCTATAAACATGTATAGCCATGTTAAGCTTATAAACGTAAATTACGAAGACAAAGATAATCAAAAAAATATCAGACTTATACTTTTTTTCTAAATGTTTTTAGTAGTAATACTTTTAAATTACCATAAGTGCACTCAAATTTTCAGCAATCTAATAACTTCTTAAAAATATTTTTTTTTTCTTATATTATAAAGATAAGAAAAAATAAATGTTTAGGTTTATTTAAGTAAATCTTTTGTACATCATCTTCGAATATCAATAACGAAAGTTTGAGATATTTTTCATATTACTTCGTAAATAATTAACTCATATACATAGACATTAATATTAAGTTCAGCATAAAAGTTCGTCTATACTAGACAGCATTGCCTCTCTCTAGAGATATTATTAAATTTGTCAGAATTCTTGAAAGTCAAATTTGTAAGTTACTTTAAATTCTACTTAATGCAGCTTGTCTTCTACCTAACCTCAATTTTGTACGAGGAAGGTCAAGTGTAAACTTATTTAGTTCTTAATTACGAGAAACAGTAACAAAACAAAATAAAGTATATAATTATTGGAAAAGCAGACGTTTGGCGGCAGACTACATTGAAGGCGTCACTTTCTTGTTGGACATTTTATTTCACTTCCATAGAATGTTAAAATATTACTTTCCAGTAAATTCTATATATATTTAATATTTATGCATTCAAATTTATTATATAGTTTATTATACAATACTTTAATCACATTTTCTCGTAGGAAGCAATCTCTAATATAAATTATAAACTTTCAATAATAATATACTATAGTGAATTTCAAGAATTTCAAGAAAAAAACCGATACGGGCATATTTTTTACGGGAATATTTTTTACATTCTATATTTATATAAATTTAAATAAGCTTAACATGGCTATAGATGTTTAAAATTATTTTCAAAAATTGATTTCGGTAGTGGCATCTTTTCAGTGTTTATCTATACTGCAAAGTTAGAAACATTGGTTAGGATTTTCGAAAGAAACTTAATAGATGTCACCACCGTCCCGATAAAGACGATCACATATAGAATGCTTAATTCACCGAGACGGACAGCGATACGGTAGCTCAGTTGGTAGAGCGACGGGACGGTTTCCCAGTAGTCGCGGGTTCGAATCCCTGCCCGTATCGGTTTTTTACATTCTATATTTATATAAAAAAAAACAAATATTATTCTAAGGCATCACCTACACATACCAATTATGAAAACTTTATAAAAAAATATTTGAAAGTCTGAGAAACTTTAATAATAAAACAAAATCTGAATCTCTTTGATTATTACCTCTGCTTATCTTCCTATAAAAATTGGTAGGTGTTGAATTGATAATTACATTGACAGGGATCCGGAGAGTAAAATAACATACATCTCTTTATTAATGTAACGGAAAAGTATTCACACTTTCTTTTTATTTCAATAAAGAGATGTTTATGACTGTTTTAAAGATTACGACGCATAGTCTATTAAATAGATATATTTTAATGAAGTTTTTTGATGGATTAGTGTAAAACTAGGCTCTACATGTAGATTATATTGTTAGGTTAAGATTATCATTTTCATTTTCAGATGCTAGTAGCTAAGCCATTTCGATTTAAATTAACTCACCTACTTGGAAGTTTACATTTGGGTCAATTTATTAATATTATTAAATCATCGTATCATATTATTAAATGTCTCTACATAACATTATTTCATGAATAAATAATAGTATAAATATGGACCATTGTATACATTTCTTTTGAACTTGGAAAACACAAAGAATTCTTGCAACATCTTCCCAGATCATAACTCTATCATAGAGTACTTAGTATAGTATAGTAGAGTATTAGTGATACACAAAAAGTGTAGTATTGGTATTTACTACCTTAGATATATGATGTGTTTGCAAACTAACTTTATTAAATTATATGTTCTAGATATTATTTCATCTAAGATTGTGATCTCCGTAAATTCCTAAGAATATCATTAAATTATTATCAAATTATTTCCCTGTAAAGTTTATCTTATAACAAACATGTTTATTCTAAATAAATTTAGGGCCTAAATTATAAATCCTGGCATTGTATTATATTCCTAAGTAAATATTTGTCAATGGACAATCTTTAATTTAGTTTTCTCCCTATTGTCTCCAAATACATCCATAATTGACTATTCAATACGTAGCGGATATAATCAAACAATTTTTTTATGTTCTATACAAATAATTAATACTTATATTTGCAAGTAAATTATATATAATTATGACTAAATATTATAACTACAAGAAGAGAGTATTCCTAAAACTACCAGACAGAAAAATATATAAATTATTTTTTTATTTAACAGATTGGTGGAAGATTTGTTATTATTAATAAAACTAAACGCCTATTGTATCATGTCTTTGCAGATGATTAGCAGCTGTATTTCAGAACTTATAATATATATAGATTTTAAGAAATGTCATATTAATAAACGTAGTAATATATATGTAATAATAGGAAATTATCTACTATTTTAATGTTATTCATAAAAGTTTAAAACGAAAGAATATATTTTTTTATTTCATTGATTCTATATAATTACATTCTTTACTATTTATTATATTTTTGCCATTCTCAATGTTATACTTATTCAAATCTCAAACTTATATATCTTGTTATTTCCTTGTTAAAACTTTATCAAGGACTTCCAAATTCTTATGAATATTTAGATTAACTCATAAGTTTAATAACCCCCAAATGAGTTCTAAATCGAAACTCTATGTTTATTAGGTAAATTAGCGAAAGCGTTACTGGGCCACTTTGTTTGATACCTATTCTTTTATTTATAAATTCCAATACAGAAAAGTTGTATGTATTTAGACAGAGATAAAAATCTTCTTAAGAAAATACAATATTAAGAGATATAACAAAATAACATATTTTTTTTGTAAGCATTTCATAATTTAAATAATATGTCTAACAAGACAAGATATGAGTTGTCTGGCATAAAATAATTGTATAATTTGTTTTAAGAGTGCGTCAATAAATTGTTTCTTGAATTATTTATTAGTATTCAAATGAAAAATAATGAAAAATCAAGTTAAGCGTTTCCAATTAATTTAAATAATAAATAAAATAACAACTTGAAAGTTCTTGTTATAATCAACATAAAAAAAGAAAAAATAATAATATATTTCAAATGCTTCACGAAATTATGGCATTTAACTCAAAATAAGATTATTTGTAAGTATAATATTATAAGAGACACAAAGCGACAAACAATAATTTTCTTTGGTGATAGGGGCTCGTGTATTTATCTGAAATAATTTATATTTTTAACTAAATGAGAAAAATAAAATCCTCAAAAACCTCAAAATCCTAAAATCCTTAAACGATACTCAAAGACAAATAGACAAAGGCTAGATAAATGAAGTAGAAATATAATAAACCAAATATAATTAAAGTAATTATGATATTTTTGTATTTCAGATATTTAATTAACAAGACGGCCAAACTACATCACTACATTCAAAACTAATTGAATAATAAAAGTATGTCACAAAAAACTAAATAATTTGCTTACTCTATAGGGATAAGATGCATGTGGGTAATTTGTCCTGTGATATTATTGTTATTACATCGGTTTTTTAAAAGTATTTTATTTATGTACTATTTATAGGTGACACCATTGTCTCGATAAAGATGATATATACTTAGTCGGGCTATAAATACTGTTACAAAAATTTTTTTTTTAAATTACATTTGAATTTGGAATCTTCTATTTTTATACGATTGTTCATAGTGTTTTCTCATTTTGGCGCCAATACATTGTACAATATTTTACGATATAAAAATGGAGTGGGGTGATAAAGAGAACAGAATCGCTGTGATTGCATTACACAAATTAGGTATGGCGCCAAATGCAATTTTTAAAACTCTCCATACGCTTGTCACTGCTCCATACTATTTTAGTCAAATATTTGTGTACGGCGCTATTAATATGTACAATGAAATTTCCTCTGTTTGTGCCAGAGAAAGGCCGTCCACGTATTGTTCGTACGAAAAAGGTGGTCAAAGCAGTAAAGGAAAGAATTCGAAGATATCCTGTCCGAACCCAAAAGCTTTTATATAGGGGAATGAAGATTTTAAGCTTTCACGATTTGTATTCACGTTTTTATACTGTAAACGGAACTTAATCGCGTACTATTTTAATCGAAGTATTTACCTCGACTCTCGACATTTCGGCCATAACGCAACGGCCGCGGTCACAAGTACAGTTAACTCAAAGTCTACTCTTTTTGGAACATGTATAAATTTATTAAGTGTATTTAGTTAATTTATAATAGACAGGTAACATAATTAAAATATAAAATATGTTTTTTATAAATTTGTAGATCTTTTAACCCTTTAAAAACAATTCTAACTGTTTAGTTGATTAACAAAAGTTATTTAATGTTAGAAATGACTTAATATTAATGAATAATAATTGAAATTATACAATTTTGGAAAGAATTATCCAATATTTTTTAATGATGTTCTTGGAAGATTTTTTATTCGGTTCCTAATTAATTAAAGTTTAATTATTGGTATAAAAATATGTGTCCCATTAAAAACATTTCAAATTACACGTAGGGTTGATATAACAAAATTAGCTAAAAGTAATATGTAATTTGATAAAACAGGTATCCGTAGCAATGAATACGAATTGTTAGTAAATCAATTATAAAGGAACTACCCCTTTACGGAAGATTTCCTTTAAAGACCATAAAATTTAATTAAGGCTTAGAAAGGGGTATAAGAATAATTAAGGAAGACCATATAGGTCTGATCATGCCTTTTTAGCCTGTAAACCGGTAATGCTATGTTAAATAAGCAGTTTCTATTCTTTACCCTTTTTCAATCATACTAATTTCTATAATGTATCGCTTAACTAGATTTCTACCGTGCCAGGGCATCATGGTGAGTGCGAAAGCGATCCCGTGGCGTCAACCGTTGGTTTTATAGTGGGTAGCCTTAAAATGACAGCGTCCTCTATGCTGCCGGGTAGTCCCACATACCCCCTCGGTCATCACCTTCCTGGCCGCAGGGATGATGGGTAACGCATTTTTGCAACGCTAAAAAAAAAAAGGTTTTGTACCGTACCGAAAGTAATTTACTAGATGTCGTATAGAGCAAGGCGCTGGCACGTAGAATATGAAACTCAAGAAGGTGAGTAATATTAAAATAGATTAGTGTACAATCATGAGACTCAGTTCATAGATAGAGAGATAGACTCAGATAAACTCAATTCAAAAAACATATACATATATAAAAAATGGATCGCCGGAATGTTTTGTAACAAAGAATTCTTAGGTCTTCAAGAAACCAACACTAATTATTGAATATGAAAAAATGGAGCGTAGAAGTCGAAGTAGAATAAGTTTATAATTTATCGGATAAATTTCGTCCAACTTTTTCGATTTCAAGAATGTATTCTTCCTTCCTTTTCAAACCTGGCTGCATATTTAGTTGTAGGAAAAAAATACGGACTTATTAAGTAGGTACGTACTTAAATGTGGGTACGAACATTGTTTCAAATTTAAATTAAATAAACTGTCAAAAATATAAAAAATATTAGTAAGTTTAAATTTAAAACACACTTACAAAATATTATTAGAAAACTCACTTTTTTATACATTAACTTGTAAGGGTCGTAGTTTATTTCTATAGAGCCTTCAATTTTCCTGAATAAGTGGGCTATCTCATGTAAATATATTTTTTAGGGTGTATGAGATGTTTGTTTAGAATATTACTTACTTTTAATATAAGGAAGAAAGGATATTTGATGTTAATTATTGTCAAATGTTCATACCAGTTCATTTAGACTACCTTATTTACGTTGGGCTTATGGTTACGTCTCTGTATTGTCAGGTTACATAATTGTTAAATGTTTTGATTCGTTTCAATATCGGGATGGTCACTATATTGATTTAACTTAAATAAGAAGAACCAATAAGGTCTAATTATTCAAATCATTGTTTTATTAACTTACGTAGTAATATTTAGAATTGTTAGGTCATGTAATTGTTATATTTTATAGTTTGTTATAGTAGTTATTTGACAATTATTATTATTTATGTGAGGAGTGGCATATGCTTGATTAGTCAATACTTGAATAAGATAGAAAAGTGAGAATTATTAAGACTCCATAATTAAAACTAGTATTTAATACCGTGTATATCGATGTTTACAATTGTTCTTTTACGAATAGTTGTTATTTTTGTACGTTTAAAGTAGATAATTTGACTATGATTATTATTATGTGACGAGGATAATACAAAAATTATAGTAAGTTGTCTTATACCGAATATATTATTATATTAAGGGTAATAATTAATGGTTGCATAATAGACAAGCAAGTATATTTAAATAACGGTTAATGCTGTGCCTCTACTCAGTTTGTCTTTCATTTATTGTTGGATATCGTGCCCCGTTCATATAACTCCAATTTTCAGTAAAAGAGATATATGATTCAAAAATCTAATATGTGATGTTAACATAATAATCTATAGAAATATTTTGATATGCAACATTCATACCCTACGCTTATTAATAAATAAAAAAAAATATTACGTTGATTTTGACGCTCTTTTTGATAGACCGTTACCGCCATCTTTTGGTGCAGCGTGCGCTCCGCTGAGTATCGACAGCAGCGATAGCGGCACCACCAACAAACTGAAGACTTTTATGTTTTTCCTGTGATTACTCAATAAATTCTACTGTAAATGTATACAAGACTCGGTATAAATGTTGTTTGTATAATGTTTCAATCATTTATTACTCTTTTTTTGGGAATTTCAAATCTACATTTACAAATTTCCTACATTCCAAATTGCGTACGTGAGGCGAAATTTATTCCTAGTTCTTTTCCTTTTTTAAAAATTACATTTTTACGTGCTAGCAATACTCAGATAGACAGATACCAAATAACAACGCTGACGGTTGAGTGAATGGAAATTCTCTTATACATTTGTTTTTTGAGATCTGATTAGTCTAATCTTATTGGTATGATTAATCACGATTAAGTATTGAAAAAATATATCAAATAAGTTTATTAAAAAAATATTTTTCTAATATTACCTACTTTTGACAACCAGCTACTATTTTCGTATTATAAAGTTTGAATAATGCTTTTGTAATATGAATTAATCGTATTTATTATCATTCTTAGCAAATTACATTTTTAATAAAGGGTTTTTAATATCAGTTCCAGTGTAAGAAAAAAAAATTAGTTCAAAACGTTAACAAAAATAACAATATTTTCATTGAAAATATTTAAGCTTCACATTTTGATTTTAGTAATCCGTTACATAATATTATTTTAAATAAATATTAATTCCTTAAGTCCTGTATGATTGACGATTATATTAAACATGCAATAAACTACTATTATAATTCTCTTAGTGCAAAGAATCACCAATGATAGTCGTTCTTTTCTTTAAAACACTTTAGGGCACTGCTCACAAACACATTGAACTGTTTACTATTTAAACTCTGTACTATCACTGTTACACTTTATTATACTAGTTTTGTTACATACCTTAATATCTCAATCCCATACTGCCTTCTAAGAAGAGCCTGCCTTCTTCTGCCAGCTAAGAAGCTGGGAGACGATTTATATATTCACTACTCTTAATCAAATCAGCATCCAATAATACAATTATTTATTTAGTCAATTAAACTTTAATACAAACATTACATTAGTTTTAGTCAAACCAACAACAACAATTTTTTTAATCAAAACGTAAAGTAGTGTTAGTTTTTATATCAACCAATGATATAAAAACTAACACTACTTCAAAGTACTTAACAACCTAATTATTTCTGTTCGTTGAGGATTGTGGTATCCTGTAGTAAAAGACATTCCTTTGTATCAATAAATTCTATGATTGAATGTCTTTTGTTGTCTTGCTTATCTGATATCAACGAAGAAGATTAAAATTTATCAATATAGTATTTAATTCCCAAAAAAATAAAAAACCTAATTTTTTATTTTTAAATGTAATAAAGTAATAAATAACATAGAATATAATTTTAAGGCACGCCATATAAGCCGAAAATATGCCGAATAATAGGATCATCGGACCTGTTTTATAGACTTATTTTATAAGATTTAAATCATAAACTGATAATAATACCTTTAAGAGATCCAAGAACTCAAGAAAATTGCACGTATTAAATTACTATTTAATTCCCTTTAAATATGATTTATCTATGCTGTGGGTTATATTTTTTAAGTGTTATTATTATATATTTTTGGATGGTGTTTTTATTTTATCACTACATTATCTTTAAAAATCCCCTTTTTACTGGGCGGTTCCCCGACGCAACGACTTTAATAAATACATAATAATATTATTTTTATTCTTTTTAGAGGTCTATTTGTATCGGGGTTTTTTTTAATTTTATATATTTTTTTTTGCTTTTTAAAGTTAATTGTTGTACTAAATGAATATTCACTTCACACACGAATTTTCACTTGCTTAAGTATTTCTATCAATAGTGCATAACAACCTTTTATCTGCTCAATAAAACCTCAATATCTTGGCGACCAATGCTTCTATTTCGATCAAACATAGCTAAGAACCATCTTGACGAACTAGGGTTTAGTTTAAAAAAACTGCAATCAAACCTATTCACGCGTTTGGCTGCTACATAGATACACAGATACAAAGATGCGCGATTGACAGGTCAAACTTATAACACCTCACTTTTGAGTCGGGGTTTAAAAAAAATAACATACACTATATTCAGTTTAAAAATCAGTCGTCTTTAGGAATATTTTTATTATATTGCATATCTTTAAAGATATGCAATATAATAAAAATATTTAAAAAAAAATTACTGCTACAAACGACACTTGTAGCAAGTACTTCATTTGAAAAGAAACTTTACTAGATTACTTCCAACTGAATAATGAAAAACGGAGACTGAGTCTCGGGCAATACTTTCAGGAAGCCAGCCAGGCCAGATCATAAATATAACAAAATGAAAAAAAATGTCTATAAGCATATCAGTAATGTAATATTTTATTTTATAAAAATATACATATTATATATTAAGATACAAAGTTAGAGATGCCCTTTAATTTTGTAGAAATTAGACATATTTAGATTACATAGAAGTTTCAAAGTTATAACCAAAAAAACATGAAGGGCCCCTTGTTTACTTTTCACTCCGAATAATAATGTTCATGTTATAACTTTATGCCTTTGTATTTCTTTACCGCAATTGGAGGTTTTATGAAGTTTTATTCGTATTATTTTTATTTTAACTCAAACCAGAAGCTAGCTTTAGTTAAACTTCTGTTCGATGAAATAAAAATATTGCTTTAAATTCGTAAAAACATCAATATAACATTACTCTTAAATGTTTTTTTTTATAAGCTTGTTTGTTTAATATGGCTTGGCTTAGTTGAATATCTACTTAAGTAAAAAATCGTATTTTTAGTTTATTGCTTGAACTCCTAATAAGACTGGACTGGCAAAAATATTATTATAGTAAGGAATGTTTTTTTAACCCCCGACCCTAAGAGACAGGTGTTATTAGTTTCACGTTTCATCTGTGTATATGTGTGTCTGTCTGTAGCATTATAGCAGCCAAACGAGTGGATTTGATTGTGGTTTTTTTAATCGAAAGGTTATTATGTAATTTTGATAGTAAAGACCTATATAAGTGGGCATTAATGTGTTCATAAGTTCATTTAGTACAATATAGAAGACAGTAACATAACTTTAAAAAGCAAAAAAAAAATTGAAATTTAAAAACCCTTTAAAAAGATTAAAAATAATATTATTATGTACTTATTTAAGTTGTTGCGTCGGGAAAACGCTAAATAAGTAAAGAAATAAGTTCACCAAGGAAAATAACGAAATAACAATATGTAATCGAATAGTCTAAGTCCTCATTCATTAGCTGCGAAAACTTTGTAAAATAGACACCATTGTGAAGGTATGTACAACGGTTTTCACATAAAATATTGTAAAGTAAAAAGAAAATTATTATATTTTAACATAAACAACCTCGTCTGCGTATCCATCTTCATTATTAACTTTTAATAAATCTGTATTGTTATGTTTTTAACTAGGTTTGTTAAATAGGTTTGACCCTGTCTCTTAGATACAGACATACTATGTATTATAAAAAAATAAGACTGAAGAGTGAGTTTAATTTTAAAATGGTATTAATATTAATTACATATTTGAAGTAATGAATACCTGAACTTTTGTAAGTAAGAAGTAATTATAACTGTATATATTGTCTGTATTGTTATCTAAATAAAATGAATCAACAAACCTAAAAAGTTATGATAGAAATATTAAAAGTATAAGTTTCTAAGTAGCTTGTACGCAGTAGAAGTGGGAGCAAGAGGTATAACAGCAAAATCTCTATAACTTACTTAAAGACCTTGGCCTTTCTAGAACTAGCATCGGTTCATTTCTAGAACGTATTTCAAAGGCGGCATTAGTAGGTTCTTTCCAAATTTGGTTAATGAATCCATGGAATGCTAAGAAACATCGTCCCGTCTGTATTACTACGTATTCTATTATAGTTCATTTCAAACAGTATAAAAAAGTGTAACAGAGATATTTTTAAATATTTTGGAGTTACATTTAAAACGCCGCTGTTTTCAAAACAAACAAGTTTTTAAAGGTTTTATTTCTGCAATAGAATATTAATGCTGGCATTTCCGTTGGCTGCATTTCAAATGAAGGTCCTTCTTAAATCACTATTCATTGATCAATTTTGGATTTAAATAATAAGTCCATGGTTTTTGTTAACAAGATTTTCTTGAATAGAAATTGCAAATATTCAAGAATTTCTTGAACAGAAATTTCAAATTTTATTATTTTGTTAGCAATTTATTACTGAAATAATTCTCAGTTCTGTTCGGTTTAGTGCTCCCGCTATTTCTACTGTTGTAAGCTTTGATCCCTAAGTTATTTGTGACTGCGTTTACTAGGTTAATTATTTAATAAATAGGCAAGTGTTAACATTAACAGGGGCATGCATTATAAATGGTTTTGAATATTATTAGGATTGAATGATGCTAATGAAATAAATGCAAGAAATATATATATATATTTGGGTGTTCCTTATTTTAAATAAACACAATTTTTTTTTAAGTTTTTATTAACTATTTTTGTCATTGAAACATATTCATACGAGTTTATGAGGATAAATACGATTTGCCGCCATCATCACGACGACATGTTTTAGTTATGTATTACAAAGTTATTATTTATGATACATTAATAATGAAACAATATCTAACACCAGATTTATATTGTGTTCCATATTTTTTTTATAATTATTTCTTTATTATTGATTGTAACTAAAATGTTGGTTTCTTAAATAATTTAAAAACATTACCTTTTGGTAAACAACATACATAAAAAAAGAAAACACGGATAGTTTTCACATATTTAAAATAAATATCACTTTAATTAGATAAAATATTTTAATATTTTAAAATAACAATAATGTACCTATCCTATAGTTCAAGTAACAATAATGTTTCTAGTAGAAAATTTGAGGAACTTTCAGACAAACTAAAACTTCAAAATTATACTCATCATGATAGTAATAAGTTACAACCTTATATTTGAAGGGTAGACAAGATTTTAGAAGTCAACAACATCCAACACTTTAGGTGAACAGTTTACACATGTAAAGTTTTTTGTTAGAGATAGTGATACGCAAGTATGTTAAATATAACCATTTATCTTCATACACAAAATATTGGATAAAACGAACATTTTGATAAGTTTAAAAAAGTGATAATCTAACAGCTGCAGACGCATTTTTTTAACAGCCTTAGAATATAATATAATAAAAAATATAAGTAGAAAGAATAATATATATATATAGTAAAGAATATTCGCATGTTGTGATATAAAATATAACCTATTTACTATTTTACGTCATAGCTAGGTGGTCTTCGTGCAAAACGGAAAATAAATCTTTTTAGTATTTTTACCTGATCGAAAGACAAACATTTAAATAAACCTTTTATATAATGTTAAGATAAAGAAACGGAATTATTTATCTGACAAGTGCCACCATTCCTTCCATTCATCTGAGTTACTGCCAATAAATTATGTGCGTTAGCATTTTATTGAAATTAAAAAAAAATCTGATTCCGAATCTCCCTATGGTTTTCCAAAGTATTATATCCCATGTGCATATTATATACATCAATACTTGGTAATATATATCTCAAGGTTAATGTTCACTAGTCGATTAGGATTAGATAAATGTTTGTGGTCGTTTTAAGATTGCTGTTACATAATCCTTACAGGCGTATCTTTTATGGATCACAAAATATATTTCAAAATATAATAGGTACTAACAAAAAGCTGTCATTTTGTAGGCAATATATTTTCAAAGAAAATTAAAGATTAAATTCACGCTCGGTTTATCAGATAAATTGTAATCTGTATTGTTCAGTCTATTGTGATATTTGTATCAAAATTGTTTTGGTTTATGCTTTATTACAAAGTTAACTATATTTTATAATTAATTAAGTACATTTAAATTACTTCGTTTCGTTTGACGCCAAAATAACAACTTATGCCAGTGTTGTGTAAGTAATGTTTATAAATTTGAATCTTGCAGTTAGCCGCTATTGATATCCTAGGATCTAAAATAAGTTACGAGTGTCTAACAAAAGGATTAAATTTCGATATAACTATAACTGACTCATAAAATAGTTTTTCTTAGTTAGTTAGTTTAAACCTATATGTTTTTGTTCAACTACTGTATTGTTTGGCATAACAAAGGGTAAAAACCGAACCACGGAACGTAAAAACGGAACTAAGATTTCGCTGTCCGTCTTCCCGTTCGTCTGTTCGTCTGTCTATCTCCAGGTCACATCTCAAGCATCATAATAGGTAGACAGTTAAGATCTCAATTTTTTTTTGCCTCTATAACAACAAATATTGTAAAAAAAATATTTAATATAACAAACGGTGTTCTTTTGCTCAAATTTAGTAACCGCAACACTGCCGTTTAAAATATTTACAGAATATTTGACTGTATATGTACTTTAAAACTAAATAATTAAATTAAAATAACTAGTATTTAAGGGGATTGCCATACAATAAATCTAATCTTTATTAATTAGAAAGATATTGTGAAAAGAAAAGTTTTAAATAAAATTACTAACTAAAGAGAGCTTAACGGACTTTTTATAAAAGACTTTAATTTATAGATTTTAAAACTTAAATGCTTTCTAGCTGAATGTCAATTTGTTTATAAAAGCAAAGCAAATATTTAAAAAAGCAATGCCTTAAAAAGACATTCGGAAAGATAAGCGCAATTGGATATAAATTCAATAGTCATTTATAGAGTAGAGAGATAGATTTGTAATAGGTTGCAAATATGTTTTGAAAATGAAAAACTGATCTTTGCTTGTATACTACACAATCAGCTTTCTTTATAAATCATTCGGAAGTTATTGAGTTAATCTAAATATGTATTAGAATTTGGGACCGGAGGAAATTTTCATCGGGGCGTCCCGGTGAGTGCGAAAGCGATCTTTTGGCGTCCCATTATGACGATGATGGCGATAACTGTTTGGTTTTAGTTGGAATCCTGAAGACTCAGCGAGTCCCACATAACCATTCCGGCCCTTCCCTGGGCTGGTTGGTATCCATAAATGATTTCCCAACGTTACGTATAAAAAAAGAAGGACATGTCCCTCAAAACCAATAAAAGCTACAACTCCTTTTGCAGCGTGACCAGTCTGTTGATATCAACGACCAGCACGATAGCTTTGTCAGGATGTTTGACACTGAATCATTTACACACGTCTCATATTCATTTTTACATTTATGTTCTGAGCAATTTATTAGAAATATTATAACATTGTTAAAAACTGGTTAATGTAGTGCAAACGATAACTATTTTTTCACTGCTCAATAATGATTCAAAGTCGAGTGTTTAATTCATAAGCAAATCACTTTCATTGAGATTCACCCAAGAGATTTTTACATTTTATATTTTTATGAACATCTGTGAATTACGCAGCATACTAACAGCCGAATGGTCATAACATATGTGAAGATATAAACTTTAAACGTATTTCCTTTGGGTTATAAAATATGATATTAGGGTAATTATTTTGTCTTTAAATCCATATAAGGCGTCACATGTGCTCTTCTACTATCCTTATTCTAAACGAAATATGAAACTGAAAACTGAATAAATTTATCGGTATTATCAGAATATATAAATATAAAATAATATTGATTTCTATATCAATTGTCATTTCTTTGAAACATCAATGTAGTCACTTATACGGTTCCTACCACATAGAATAATAAAACCAGAAAGACCATATTCAATTAGTTCCTAAAATATACACTCAATAATTATTAAATAAAGAGGGCTTCTTTTGTATACATTTTATTTCTAAGATATTTTTATAGGTGTTCTAACAAATGATAAGAGTTATTATTAGCTTCTTTTAAATGATTCTAGGAATCCTATGTCTTTTCTGGACCCTCCCGCCTGACCCACCCGCTCCCCCGGTGACGCTGTAATAGCCAACAGGGCTAACAGTATAGACATAGAAAGAAAAAAAAAAAGAGGATAAATTGAGTAATTATGACAAACAGTTGTGCTCCAAAATTGTTAAACATTTTGTAAACCCAGCCTTAGGATGAAAATAATAGATGTATTTTCACGTTCAATTTCAATGTTGTTATAACTCCTATGAAAAACATAACGCAAGTAAGTATGTAAAACTTAAGTAAGTAACGTAAGTAGGTATGTAAGTTTGTGTGAAACCTATGTAAACAGGTTTGATGGGACTTCATGCAGAATTTCTTTTATCGGATTTTCTCATTTTTTTTACTATCTACTATAACAATATGTCTGTTTAAAAACATTCAAGAGTTTTTGCTTTGTGACCTTATTATGTCAAGTCGTGTTAGAGTAAAATTTTAGAATGAATTCTCTAAGACTATAATTGTTGAATTAATTCAATAGCATTAGCAAAAAATACTATTTGTTTTATTTTAACAAAGAGACAATCTTGTTTGTCACTGATCATTTGATCTATGGATATAATGGTGTAATATAGAATAAATAGTTTTACTTTCTTTCAGTACATTTGATTTATATTAAAAAAAATGTGGGGTTGGGAGCCCCATTTTTATTGCAATTTTAATTTCTGTATAATTATTTTTTATCGTGGAACAATAACTTATACAACGTAAAAAAATGTACCTACATTACCTGAAAAAAAATGTACCTACATTACCTGACATAAATGTTAATAATTTCGATTTTGCTGTCTTTTTGTTAATATTACTTTAAAATATTTCTGGTCCGGTTTAAAATTATTATTATCTTTTTGTTTTTTATAAATGATATGTGATATTGTAATTACTCAATTAAATGAAACCTATTTAATTAACCTAAAAAACAAACCTATTTGATTAACCTAAAAAACAAACCTATTTACATAAATTTGCTTAAATAATTCGAAATTATAAATTATAAATGTATAAAAAAGTTATTATTATGTCTTCTTAAACTTTTACGAAATTATCTAACTCGTATATCAATTTTAAACTAAAACCGACGTTTCGAACCCTTTGCAGCAATGGTGTTCACGGTAAGACGAGACGGGGTGTCTGTCAATAAATCAGTTAATTATTTACTCGCTATACGCTCTGAAACTTAAAACTGTTTTTAGTAAGATCCGTTAAAAATAGTTTTACTTAAAGTTATTATTATCAGTATAAATGTTGAAAATCTACATTATCAGTACGCCGAATAAGGAAAAGAGTGTAATCGTGGGATCCCACCCAAAGAACAAAGTTTCATAAGCTTTTTCGTAATCATATAATGTAATTTTTAATTTTATTTATATATTTTCTTTTTAAGTAAAGTTGGAATCAAATCAAGTAAATATCAGGATATCGGATCGCTACTTCAAGAAATATTTTACCCAACATATAGCATAGTTCAAACGTTTCAGTGTTCAAAGTCTCCCTAATACCGTATACTTTATTTTAGGACTGACTTTATTCAACAAACAAATATATAAACATAACGAAAAAATTAATCACGTATTAGCTATTGATTTAAATTTAACGAAAGTTAATATAAATATACTGGGATTCGAATACCTGCCCGTATCAGTTTAATATTTTTCATTCTATATTTATATAAATTTAAATAAGTTTAACATGGCTAACCATTTATTATCTATATTTTCAATCATTTTCAACGAAAGTTATCAATTAGAAAATATATAAAACTTCAAAACTCACCTGTAAAATTTTTCACAACCTAATATATTATTATTGTTTTTTAAAAATAGCAGAATAAAGTGAAAAGGCAATAAATACCATTTTTTTCCATTATTCCCACAGCTAAACGTAATTGTCTGCGTTCAATAACCTTATCAATACAGTGATTCATTTTAACTTATTTTTCTAAAAGAGAAACGGTGGATTTAAAAATAATCATAACATTTAATTACTTGTAAATTTCGGTCTTAATTACAGGATTTGCTTTTATTGAAATCATTAACGATAACATTCAAAGTAACTTCTAAAACATAATTAACAATTGTTTCAATTACAATACAATACAATCACAAATTAAGTTTTAAACAAGCTACAAACAAATTATGTAACATACAACTTTGTTGGTTTAACTTTGTGAGTTTAAAAAGAGTGCCGTGTTTACTAAGGTATAAAACGTTCATGTTTTTGAATATACTGTTACTATATAAAATCTACCTTCATTGATCTCGTCTTCTTAGTTGAACTGAGGTGGTACTCCAAACACCCATAATTTAACACAATACTACGTTAAATGTCCATTCCTTTTCGATTTATTTAATAAGACACCTCCAATAGCATCACGAGTCGTGTTACAATGTAAAAAAATTTGTGGTTTAGCCGTGCTCAACCAGTAGTTATTCTAAGCATAATCGTAGCTGAATCTATATGTATTCATATAACTTGATAAGCTTTGACCCGGACTGCTATGTAGGGATTGCGGAAGTGCAAAAGCGTCTCCGTAATCCCACGGTAAGGGCGATGAAAGAACAGCCCAACGGTTTTGTGGGTGCGAGGCCGACATAACCCGCGGCGCCCCCGGGCCTATATCGGCTTTCCTCTGGGTAAAAAAAAAGGATTATAGGGTAATGAGAATTGCAATTTGGTGCATAATGCCGTGAACATTACAAACCTCCAAAGCATTATTGTCATAAAATTAAGGACGTGTATGTATAAGCGTGAACAAACTGAAATAACACTCCAGTAACAAGATCTTCACCTTTACTCCTAGTAATTAATATTATTTGGACGCTCAAATAAAAAGAAAAGAAAATAATTTTGTAGTTGTAAAGAATTACGTATCTCTTATTATCAATCATAGAGATGCTGCTGCTCTACTAATGTTTCGAAATTACATTATTACTTGTTATAAATATAAAAAACTATAATAATATACATATCCTAAGGTATATGCAAAAGGTCATGTTAACCTATTAATAATGACAACGGTTAAAAAAGGTGAAGTTTCCAAGATATAAGGCATCATTATTATAACATTAGTGAAAACTACAAAATAAAATATTAAAATATGCAAATCTATTTTTTTTTTAATTATGTATGCTATAATAAAATATAACGTGATATTTATAAAGTCTAGTTAATTAAACATAGTATTTTAATAAACATTTAATTATTGATTTAAAAAAAGTTTAATAAACATAGAAAGTTTCAATTCGTACATCGTCGGATATGAGTTAATTTGTATTAACTAACACATTTATATGTGAATAATAATAAGTTTAGATATAAAACAAAAGTACGTTTTGTTATGTTCAAAAAACTATTTACTCTTGTTACTTAGAAAAATGAAATCCTTTGTGCTCTTGAATCAAATTTACTTATGGCATTTATACAAATTGCTATGCGAGAAAACTATTTGGACTGTCGCCAAGTGTATCTTTTCACAACTCAAAAATAAAAAAAACTCAAAAATTAGACGTTGCACTTAATTAAGAAATGCATTATAATTGCAACCTCAATAGATTTTTTGACAGATAAGCGATGTTTATAGAAGCCTTGTTATATATGTATAAAATAAATCGATGCAAGCTTCAAATAGAATTCTTATTTAATTGTCACTATAAAATATGCTATTTGGTTAATAATGTCTAATCTATCTTTCTATATATTTTTTATTTCTCTAACGTAAATCATCGCACGTGCTATTCTTGTAAAACCTCTCTATAAAATGAAGCCGCTTATCATGCATCGCCCGGCTACCACTGAGCCATTAGTATTTTTCGATACCGAAAAAAACCAAAATCATAATTTGTCAGACTACGAAAATGAATCATGGGTTTTGGATGGCTTAAAATAATGATTATGATTTTTACAAATAAAAACCGTAATGCTTTTAAAACAACTGGATATATGATCAACATGTTATTTTTACAAAACTAGCGAACCCAGCCCGCTTCGCTGGGCTAACCCTTACTTTACCTGGTGGCGAGTTACATCAATGGACATAGCATATTCGTTTTGTTCGAGGAAACATACATGGTCATACCAACTTTTATGACAATCGTTTGAACGGGGCGGAAGTCTATATTTGACAGCGCCGCCTGGTGGCGAGTTACATCAATGGGCATACCATATAAACCTTCTCCGTGGAAAAATACATAAACATACCAATTTTCATAATCATCGGTCTAATAGTTTCTGAGTTCATCGATTTCATATATACAAACATCCTTCTATATATATATATAGATAACTAGATAAGATATGATATTGTTCTTATTTACAAAAAGTTTATTAACTAGTACTTTTTACAAATAACAATGAAATCCACTAACTGGTTCACATCACGTTCAATAATAAAACTAGAAAGGTCAAGGTCAGATCTAAGTTTCTGAAAACGGAGACTTAATCAGCTAAAGAGGTTTTAATTTTATTCTTAAACTTAAATACAAGAAAATTGTTTAATATTTTCAAGGGCCGCAAGAACTAAGAAATGCATTACAATCCAATAAGAAAGGATGTACGGGTTGATTGTGTTACTCAATTCTAAATTAAAATGTTGCTATTAAAAAATATTATGAATGTAATAACTAAGGTAATAAGCCATAATATTTTTATACAAATGAATATGAGCAACCATTTTTTTTTTAACCAAATTTTGAGGAAAAAATATGTATGCATCTACTAAGATGTTTGTAGAATATATAAGACTTATTGTTTTTGTAGCTTTAAAGTGGAATAACCGTGACTATATGATTTTCATTCAACTTAACTATTAACGTTCGAGGCGAAGGCACTTAAGTTGCATGCTGAATAATTAATTTTTGAAAAAGCAAGCGTAGTTCCGGAGAAAATCTTCCTAGGCAAACTCACAATATTCTCTTACTTTATACTAAATATTTGTAAGCAGATTAGTTCGCATAATATATATATACATATATGTATGTATGCATGTTATATATGTTCGCATAATGTAAAATCCAAACTTATTAAGTAAGACGATCGTCTAAAAGTTATTTTTCTTTTCCTCCAAAACCGTATTTTTATTCGGAATTCCATCTACGTGCTTTTCGCTACTCCTAACATATGTATATTTTAATGAGGATCGGTTGAGTACTTAAACCTTGAGAGCGTAACAAACAAGTATTCGTCTAATAATATTAGTTATGATTAGTATAAATACAATAAACAAAGAGAAAGCCATAATAAAAGGATAAGTTTTTTTAATTTATTCGTGGTTATCCTCGAATTTCCAGTTAGGTACTGGAAATTGTAGGATAACAACGAATTTACCAAGAATAAAACCAATCACTCAATGTGTAAGTTTGGTCAGAAATCAGAAAAAGTGTTAACATTTCGAATGTTTGATAGCGCTTGATTGATGTTATACTCTTATGTGTTGGAATCTACTTTTAGTACACATACATCTAATGTTATATCCCGTTATTAAAAATAAACTTTAATAACCATTAAATAGAAAGCTTAGCTCGTAAAAAGATAATGATACAGTTTGAACTATTTATAGCGTTCTAATTATATCTGTAATCATTATAGTCCTAAAATAAGTGTTTCAAAATGTGACTATATTTTGTTTGTAACTAGCTTACAATAAGTGCTACAAACAATTTATGGGATGGTTGGGTTTGTTGTCTGTTTATCCTGCAGCTTATGAAAACTTAAAGTGACATTGCTTATCTAAGTAGTCGTGAACAGTTTACCTAAGTTAATTCGTAAGGGTCTCTAAGGATTAAAATTCCATCTTGTGATTCTAAACATTCTATTTATTCTAAAAGATTTCATTTTGGATTTCTAATAACTCTATTTTTTAAATTGCTTAGTATTATTGTAAAATCGTCGAATATATGATACGGAGAATAAAAGAAGAATATTAAATTAAAATTGGTTGATAAAGCTGTGAAAAAATTGTGTTTTTTCATGATTAGCTAACACTACTCTTATTAAGTATAATCGAAGTATTCATAATGTGTATTTCTATGATTTACATCGTTGTCTAAAACCCTTAACATAAGCTAATAATTTGTTTACTTAGGTGTTAGATCAAACAGTGTAATTTGTCCAGTGGTATAGTTATATTAACTATTAAATAATAGTTTTTATAAAATAAAAACTATTCATCTTGTCTTTCTTCTTTACAATATTGTTGGGGCTTTAGTAAACGAAACAGAAAAGGACTGTAATACCATAAAGCAAGTTGTTTTTGTTTTAATGTGCATATCAAAATGTACCAATAGTTGGCAAAAAGCATGCAAAAGTCGCAAAAGCAAATGATGTTTTAAAATGAAATAATTCAAAGAATTCATTACATTTAATGTAATAGTTTTTAACTTATTTATTTATGTATTATGCAAACACGTGTGGTTGCTATTTAATGTTACTTTATTATTGGTTGCTAAATAACATTTTAATTAGAACATTACATAACATTTGCACAGTGCAAAAGTTTTCTGTGTGTTAATGTAGGTTTATTTGTCTCCGTGGATCACGTCGCGTCGGGGCATCGCGGTGAGTGCGAAAGCGATCCCGTGGTGTCCCAATATGACGGCGGCGGCAACCGTCAGGTTTAGTGAGAAGAAGTCGCACATAACCACATCCATCATATCCTGGTTGGAGGCATGAGAATTCCTGCCGTTTAAAAAAATATATATATTTGTATAGTAAAGGAGTTCAGCCGTTTCACTGTTATTGAATAACCAACAAAACGTAAGTGTTTTGTTGGTTGTACTTTTGAATTTATATTAGTCCTATAGACGGATCGACTATTAGTATATATATGTATATATACTATTGGTAATTTGAAACAAACCTCTTCATTACATTCGGTGTGCCTGAAATAAACATTTAATAACATAATTTTTTTATTTTCAATAAATCAATTTACTCTATTCAGTAACTCTCCGGTGAACAGTATGTAAACTTTTATAATTATAGAAACAAAGAAAATACACTAATAGATGATATAAGGGATTACGTTGAGAGTAAGTACCTATGCTAAGGTTTTTTTTGGGTCTTTTAATTAAAATGAAATAAAAAAAACATCAAAACGGACAAGCTCTGCTACCTTCAAAATTCAATTAAAAATTTTAAAAACTCCCAATACAAAAAGACCTCTAAAAAGAATAAAAATGATATTGTTATGTACTTATTGAAGTCGTTGCGTCGGGGGACCGTTGTACGTACTATGATGACGAATTGACGATGGTGACTATTTTATGAAATTAGTCATTGAGGACCTAGACTTCTTTATTTACCTTAGTAACTTACTTGCGTTTTAATTTCTTCCTTTACTAAGAGCTTCGAAAATGAAAAAAACACCCTTCTTTTTAGTCGGGGGTTAAAAATGTACATTTATGCTCAAAATTATTACTTCATGAACATGACTTACAAGTAAAATGCTTCCCTATTCTAAAAGACGATCTTTCAACTAATAGTTTACTGTTAGAGCCCATACAGTGAAAAAACTGAAATTGAATTCAAACTGATATTCTTTATATGGCAATAGTGAAGAATGTATCTAAAATAATTCAATCACTTTTCCCGGTAAATGCGACTTTATGGCCGACTTTTAGTAGAACCTTTCCTGCTAATATCACCCGTTTCTGTTAAGAGTTTTCTATTTACGAGCATTTCAGAAAGTTTAATGGTCCGCTGTATGTATGTAATATCATGTAATTACTGTAAATAACTTTTTCTATTTTTAAAACGTAGTTTCATATTATTTAAATAAAATCTCATACAAATAAATATCCTGCTTAAATTTAATAACATTTTAGACCTCTACATTTTTGTCTGCATCTATTGCAATCTTCTTGATTTCGTTAAGTACTCACAGACAGTGCTTGTCCAGCTCTTCCTTGGTCTGTGGCAGGCCGACCTGCGTGCGAGGTGTTGCGTCCACGCAGACCTTTAGCTCGTGCGGGTCACAGCTGTCCTCGCTTGTTTGAGCACCACCCCCATCTATACCATGCACTCAGTAAAAATTAAGTTTTATAATCAGAGGCTATTGTGAAAACTGTAAAACAGGTTTACAATTTACAAAAAAAAATCTTGAAAATAACCACTAATATGTAAATATGTATCACAATAGAAAAACGTTAAAATGATAAACGGATTAATAAGTTCAGGAAGTTAAATAAAAATAAATAAATATTAATATATCAGGAAGATAAATATTTACCTAAAATTAATATTTGGGTGTGAAGACAGCAGACTAAATTGACTATGTGAAAATTTACTATATAGTAACTGCATATATTAAAAATGAAATATTAAAAACCACACACACAGTTTATTTTTTACATACTGGCAGTCTGAAAAATGAGATCAATAAATGAGATCAATAGCAATTTAATGACTAGGTACTTAAGAATTGTGTTTTTATTCAGTCGTACAGATTGGGAGTGAATTGTAAAATATTTTATATGAATTGTTAACTGCGGTGATAAATGATACATCAACTTCAGGTCCATTGAGATGTAACGTAGTATCTTCATTTGCCAATATATATGATTTTAAAGGCCAAGCTAGACCTTAAACAAAACAATAAACTCGATATTATTTTGACTCGATTTTTTATTGATTTGATATTTTAGATTCTTATCATTAGTATGAGTAATATTAGAGTTATATATCACGATTAGTTTCTATACTTTGAGATGGAATAATAGTTAGAAAATGTAAACAAAGGAGTTACCATCACCAAAAAATATTTGATATTTCGTGCAAATTCAAAAACGCTTAAAATAAGGTTTGTGTTTTTTATATAATGCAAAAGTTATATGCATATGTCAACAAAATAATATATAACCATTTATATTGTAAATAACCCGTTCAATTACATGCAATAGAAGACGTTCGAAAATATGTTTATTAAAATGGCAATGTCACAGGAACACCCATATTGATCTATCTTGAGAACTTTTGAACATAATATTGAGCAAAATTATTCGAAAGATAGGTATTAAGATATAATTAAATACACATTCGTAGAAGCTTTTGATCAATATTTTTTTTTTTAAATGGAATAAAAAACTTTTGTTGTTATGGAATTAAAGCAAGTTAATAATCTTAAGAATTTACTAGCAATCAAAATTGTCCTGAAAAGATCAACTAAAATTTGGAAAAACTTATGTAATTTGTATATCTAATGGTATTACGATAATATTTAAGTCACACAAACATATCTTATATCGTCTGGTATCAGTTCGTAAATTCATCATATCAGCATCGGATGCTGCGCCTATATTATTAGCGGTAAAATTTAAAACAGTAAAACATTTATTCTTCTTTGTTTTTATAAATTAAAAAGGATTAATTTGTATGTGGTTTCCAATTCAATTAATTTTGTTTTCAATTATTTATTTAAATCCTAATCCTTTCTTTATTTGAATATATAATTATTTTTGATTCAAAATGGAATTCTCATTAAGGCGCCTCTGACCGAGGGGACAGTAGATAAATTGATTTGCCTAAAAACGGACTCTTAATTAAATTCCGATTTGCTACATAATTCCCAGCCAGGTTTCATATAGTTACTGGATCCAGTCTTATGAAGAGATGGAGGGACTTTGTAAGACACTTGTACTAACAAATTATTCCTATAACCACTTGGTGACTTCCTCAACACAATGTATTTATTTTGTCTTTATAAATCTTTATTTATTGCTCCACTTTATTTAAAATTACATATAAATAACGTATAACAGGAGGTACCCATAAAAAATGTAAATGAAAATTGTCAAGAGAACCTTTTGCTCTTTTACCTTAAACAAAAACTTGGCTGACAATAATCTTATCCCAAATGACACAAATATTTTATTTCTTAGTTCTCAGAAAAAGTTCCTTATTCGGTTTTTAAATATGACGGTTATGATTTGTAATAATTAATTAAATAAAGAGAGAGAGAGATTTAGCATTTGCACTGACGAGTAAATAGTTTAGATAAAAGAATAGGCCAATGTTACAACATAAAATAAAAATGTTACAATGTAATATTTAAATCGACTTTGTATGTAGAGCTTTAAATATTCCAAAGAAAATCTCTGAATTAAACGAATATTGCGTACGTATTTGCATTTGCATTAGTAAAGTAGATCGTGGAGCGCAGGTACGTGACAAGGATTCAGTTCGTGACCACTCTGGTATTCAAGCGGAATGTCATGCTAGGAGGCATTTAGCGAGGAATATGTATGACTTGTTCATTACACATATGCAATTCCATTTTGCTCAAAAATATTATTCTAACAAAATTTTAATGTGACATTATAAGAAGTTGAAATTTCTCGCGACTTATGATATTAAAATGTATTCATGAAACGGCGGATGTTTGCTAATCCATGTTCTAATTCTAAAATCAGTTACACACATTTATTTAATTGGTCGTTTGTAAACCTTACAAACATTGAGATATGTTTCTTACATTAGTATAAGTTACTTCTGTAAGTATATTGACTCAGACCTATAACTTAAATCAAATCATTAAGAACGATAGCAATGTTTCTAGCAATATCCAGTAAAAAAACGCTAAGAGATTATAAGCTGTCAACAAAAATACACACCTTTATAATAATTATATTATATATGTCAATATTTCCTTTGTCAATATAGTCAATAATATTATCTTGTTGAAAAATATAATAATAATATATAATAATAACATTTATTACAATTTAGTCAGAAGAGAATAATTTCAAACTGCTCTTAATTATTTTGTTTTATCATAGTTTTGTAGCGTGTTCAAAGAATGGAAAGATTTCGTTGTAAGATTCTAACTTTTAAATCGAAAATAAGTTTAAATTCATTTACTTGGAAATTTTCATAAGTTTGCATCTTTTGGTAGCATTCCAATTGTCAGCAAAGCGTTTATTATTTCAGCGACCGATTTGCATATGAAATATGATGGGTACGCAACGATATCTACGAGAGATGATAGTACAGTTTTCAAAACATCAAATTCACCATCTATTGTAGTCCGTATAGTACGTTCTTTTGATAAATGTGTCTTGAAGTAGGCTTTTGTACGTAGATTTTATCTGATATATTTTACATTTATACTAGTAAAGCCGAATCTCTAAAAGACCCATAAAATGTGGTTGTATGTCTAGAGGTAATCTGAAAGAGAAATAGATAGCGTGAATGGAGATGAATGGAGTTGAAGCAGCGCTGAGGGATGACACGAGTGATTTAAAGAGGAAATTACGTACTCTGTGCCACCTGGAGTAAATTGTTTTAGAATAATGATACTAAATAATGATAGTGACAACTACAATTTCTATCCGGAGTTCATAATAAATTAAATACACATAAACATATATATATGTCTATAGTCTATGGGTAGTCTATGCTTCTGAGACTTTTACCGTTGGAATTTATTACGTTAGGTGAGCTTTTCTGTTATGACGTCAGTGAGTACTCAGATCGTTGTTGTTAATAGTTTACCCGAAAAGAGGTAAAAAAGGGGATGTAAGCTATAAGCTAAGCTATAAGCTTATTATATTGCTACATAATCTTTACCTATAAACATATTATACTTGTCATTAAAATAATCAACATTCAAAATCTCTTTATATTATCCTAAACCAAGCAGCAGTCATTAGTTTAATTGAAGTATCTACAATTATAGGACATTTAAAATCGTTAATACTAACTGCTTGTTCTAAATTGTTTAAAATTTAATCATTGTATCAATAAACCTTATCTGAGAAGCTACGACAGTGAAAAGGCGGGAACCAAATAGAGTAATAGATATATGTATATAGAACAATACTGCCGTCCTATAACTAAAATACCGTTAAGTGAAAAAAACAAATATTGAGATACGCGCGAAAAACTGTAAAATAAATTTAAATGGATGCTACTTTCTAACTAGAAGTCATTGACAAAACTTTTAAATACTCCTAAGTAGATCTTAAAAAGTTCTTTTAGTCAATGCAGGTCCTGGTCAAAATTATTTTCGTAAATTAAAGAAAATGGAAATTTATTATTTTCTCAAAGTAATCTTTCAAATATGTGGTCCTAAATACATTACTATAATGCCGTAATGCATGCCTTAGCGGCATTTTTGCTAAGTATTAAGACTTAATATACCACTTACTTATTATACTTAAAAATTCACCAATTAATACATAGCTTAAATGCCGTTAAAAATACCAACGTCAGTATAGCTTAGTATTTTGGTTAAATAGAAAAATGTTGCCGTTAAGTCACTTAACGGCAATATAGGCAAGTAATGCTCAATTAAAAGCCATTTTTCAATTTATTACATAGCTATAATGCGGTTATGTACAAATCCTATGAGGATAACGGCATTTCAGCTATGCATGACGGTTCATAATTGTCACGGAATCAAAAAATTTAATTCAAATAGTAACATTAAAACAAGCATTTTATTTAAAATATTTATTTATTTCTTAAATTATACTGAGACGCTTTGATCTTGAACATTTCAAAGTGACATTAGCAATTGAAATAAAAATTTAAAATATCTTTATTCAAGTAGGCATTTACACGCACTTTTAAATCGTCAATTACATTAAATTGGTTAGTAAAGTCAGTCTGTGTGTAAGCTACCATCAGCTCCGAATGCTGTTCTTTTGAGAAGAGCTGGCCAGAAAATCAACAGTCGCTCTTTTTAAATGAAATTTAACAACGTTTTAAATTATACATTATACATTAACCTGCAAATGAGTCAATGACTTCAGTTGCACACATTTCGATCAACCAAAAACTTTTGAATGTTATAATAACATTTATTTAATAACAATACCGAACAGAAACCCCTGGACTATGAAAATTAAAGTAAATCTAACCCTCATTTTGCCATTACGAATTAATTATTATAATTACCTATTTTAGTTTAGCTGGTACTTGAGTTGTTAAGTTGTGGTGGTGACAGTAAATGAATTAACTACTTAAGATGATGTTGTTTTAAACTAGTAATCAGAGTGAATGGGATTGGGCCTTTAATAATTCTATAACAGCTTTACTCCTCCTCTATGACAACGAAATTAATATAGTTATAAAAAGAGAGTTAGAAGTTATAATTATTCCAAATCGTCGTGACGGTAAGTAATTTATTAACAATATTATTTTCAGCTTATTAGAACCCTAAAACAACATAATCTAGTTTTAGCTTAAGTAAACTTAACCAAAAGCTGTTTATCTACGTTTATATGGTTTAAATTGTTTCTTTTTGTTTAGGTACAATAACTATGTGATTATTTATTTTATATTTGAAAACATAAGTAGATTGATAATGCTTACATAACTATTTGGGTTGCTCTCATACAATAAAATAATAAACACACGGACAAATGTTTTATTAGTATCAAACGTCATACGTGGTAAAATGTATACTATATTTTTTTTTAAGTGAAACTTCTTTATCGGGGTTGGAAAAAAAATTAGTGTAACATTTTTCCGTTTCGCGCCATCTTTTTGAAGTGAAACTTCTTTATCGACAGATTGGATAAAATTTTATAGCAATGTCAAAAAATTATGACGTTTTTCTGTAACGCGCCATCTTTATTTTTGCTTAAACTTTATCTAATTTAGCTTAATTAGCCATTCTTGTAAAGTTGTAATTAGTAAATCATTTTTTGAAAAATTATGTCATAAAGAAGTTTCACTTCTTACATGTGTACACTAATACACACACACATATTTTTTATTTTTACTGGAGAAATAAGCAATCTCAAAGTTAAAACAATAGAAATATAAAAAAGCCTAATATTATTATTATATAGGAATAAAACTATTTTTACGGATTTAACTCGCGTATAATTAATTAAATTTAAAATTTACATTTTAAATATAATGTATGTATGTATGTAAATTTAAAATTTAATTCATTATACGCGAGTTAAATCCCTAAAAATACTTTTATTTAGATGATTTTTGGGTTGATTGAGTAACAATTTATCATATTTAAGGATTTTTTAAAAAATTGTTATATCACGAAAAAATTAAGTGTGTTAAAATTATTGGATCAGTCAGTTTCATTAATAAACAGTTGGCGACACTTTTCTTATTGATCTTAAAATAAATCTTTCTATTGTCTGAAAATAGACCCTTATTATCTTAATGGTTAGTAAAAAGATATAGTCAAAATCAAGTTCACCACCTTTTATATAGATACTTTGTATTTTGGGTTACTACATAGAACTTAATTTTACTTTATGTAGAAGTAAATCAAATTATAATTCATAATAAACAACTGAATCGTAGTATTTATGTGAAACGTAATGAAGCTTAATTTATGCAAAAGTAGTGAATATCAAATTCAGCACATTTGTGTCTGTGGGTGTGTAGTGTGTCTACTGAAACCAGTTAGTTGTCAATAGTAGATACAAACACATACAACATCAATCAAGCGCTATCAAACGTTCGAAATGGTAACACTTTTGAATTTCAATTTCAATTTTAGACCAAACTTAGACATTGAGTGATTTGTTACATAGCTAGTGTATCACAAAACTACTGCCATGAATGGGAACAAAGCCACGAACTTTGGCTCAATAAGCCGGTCCACTCACAACTAGACCAGTGTGAATTTGATAACGAGCATCAATCTTTGAAAATATCTATAACCATGTATAGCCATGGTGAGCTTATTCAAATTTATATAAATATAGAATGAAAAATAAACCGTCCGCCTCGGGCCGACAGCGATACGGTAGCTCAGTTGGTAGAGCGACGGGACGGTTTCCCAGTTGTCGCGGGTTCGAATCCCTGCCCGTATCGGTTTATTTTCATTCTATATTTATATAAACGAGTATCAAATTATTTAAAAATTGTTAAAAAAGTTCGATCTTCAATTTTTATTATTAAATTAATCGTCTTAGTTCGTTTGATTCGTTACTTGCTAAATGACGCTTTATACTGTTTATTCCCAGTCTGCATGATAAAGACTAGGTTCTTTTGCAACCTTTTCACAAATTAGTGTGAAAGTATCATTATATATTTTAATATTAACACACTAACTATAATATTTATTTAGCTTTAGCTAATTTGGTGTATATTTTTAGAAACTTGAATGGTAATATATCTTTCTGGTTTGATTATTGAACGTGCAATGAAACGGATAATTACCTTTAGTTTTGTAAAAAAAAATATATATTTTTAATAGTTATAAAAATTATATAGAAATTGAAAACTATGTCAAACTACTCTAAATATTTCATTGTGCAACTGTTGTTTCAAAAAAATAAACAAATGAGCATGTTATAACTTTAATAATATCGAAAAGACATACAGGCTTGCCATACCTTTTGGCTGTATAGTATGACAGTTGTTGCGAAATGACCTTATTTTAACAACCGAGGTACGAATAAAAATATGTCGGATGCAATCTGATGTTTATAAACAATTAAAATGACGATGAAATTTTTGCATCACGATATTCTTTGTTTATTGTATGGATTATGAATTGAGAGAATTTTGATTGGTTCGTTGAAAACTTTGTATGTACATTTTATTAGGTTTTTATCTTTTTGTATTATATGTTTATGAAATTTTATCTAGGCAGATAAAGTTGGCAATAACAAATTTATTTATTAAAACAAGGAACTCATAAATGGAATATCTAAGCTAATAAAATCATCTACCTACTGGCGGTTATACGTAACAAATACGTAATACTTGTTATTTTTTGTGTTATAAGTGATATAAAATAAATCTTTAACCACGCCGTTATATCATTGGAAAAAAAGATTAAATTAAAATGATGATAATGATAAATACTTATTTAAATATTGTTTATAAATTATATACAATAACTGGCGGGATATTTAGAGTATCAATATTTTGACAACACTGCCGGTTGTGGTTATAATATCTATCAACTAATTAACCAATCGGAAAATTGAGCTTGACGGAAATTAGTATACCTAAATATTAAAGATAACCTTCTGGAAATAAAACCTATACCACTATAGGTTATTAATCTGTCAAATAATAATATTAAATTTAAAATAGCTAAGGGTTTTTTTTATCCTTTTCTTAATATTTTTGTAATATTTTTTAATTTTATAAATATCAAAGAAAAATATATATTAAATGACTCTACAAATACTCTAGAATTTTCTATTAGATTATGCCATGTTATTGGACAAATCGAATAATTATTATTCCAACTCATATTCATGAATGGCGGCCATAACAATGATGTGTATTAACTATTTAACAAAGAGTAAATGGTACACATTAATACTTTATGAAACTTACTGTTCAATCAAATTAAAATAATCCATAAATCTTTTATTATTTATTAAATTAAATTTTGATCAATATACATACCTAATTATATATTACTTTTTAAAAATAACGAATGGTTAAATAAAATATACAAATACTATAACAACATAACTAATAAAATTTAAATTAAAATAAAATATAGTTTTAATTAAAGAAAATTGGTTAAGAATAAAATTATATTACCTTGGTACTTTAACATGTCAGTTTTTTTTAAATAGTTTGTCTTTATCCATCCACTAAAGTTTCTAGAAGAACATTTGATACAGTCTCAGAGCGCGGACGGCTCTGAAAACCTATTGATTATTGTAATAATACGCGCAATCTTATATTGTCGAATGTCCTTATGTAGCCTAATCAAACTACATACATTAAACCTTTAGTAATAGATCCTATAAGATGTAAGACAAGAGTTTTGGAAGACGACAGCATCCAATCCCTTTCGTGAGCTGCTTACACATGTAGATTTCGATGTAGTAGATTCTGTTTGTAAGTATCTTTAAGTTGATAGACAAAAACAATTCCTAAAATATCATTATTTATGTTTCGCTTAAGGTATGACGTATATATATAATATAATTGTATAAAGTAAATATTTTATGTATATATATAAATATTTTTAATAAAAAAAAAAAAATAATAAATCAACAAACCGCAATATATATTTGTTTTATAAACCCAAAATTAAACGCTATGTATACTCATAAAGAAATGTTTTAATCTCTAGAGTCTAGATCTAAATAAACAAGTCAACCTGTTAAGCCAAGGTTGAAAAAGTTTGTGTGTTTGTTGGTAGATTTCTCACCACGCGTTATATATTAAAGAAGAAAATAACCATGACTCTGATCATGGATAACTATTTATAACAAAAATAATATAGTAATACTGTGTTAAATCACAAATTAATGTGGTTTGCTAAGTCTAAACTATTTGTGTAGTGACTTTGATAATAAAATAGATTTAATATATCAATCTAAATAAATTTAATCGTCAATCTTTTCTTTTGAACGCTATATTGGCCTTGTTAAATGGAAACACTATAAAGATAATTTGAGCAATGATTCATTATAAAGATTATAGGCATGTAAGATATATTGGAATATTTAAACTTAATCTGCGTATATTTGTTTTACAATAAGTCGTCTTAATCTTAATTAATCTCTCGATTGTTTAAAATATTCTCCGCTTCCTCTCGGACCGCTGCTAACTATAGACGTACAAACTGTTTGTACAGCAATGATTTATTGTATCTGTAAAAGTTTATAAAAAAATCCTCTTCAAATAATAGGAGTGTATAAGTGTACAAATCATCTAACATTGTGATTTGTTCTCGTATCATACATATCGATATCCTATGCTTTACTTTGTTTCGTTTTGTTAGCTCGTTAGAATTTAGATTTACATCGATATAGATTTAATAATAATCTATATCGAATGGTATTCTAGTTGAGGAAGTTGTTTAAAATGTTAAGTATATTATTTACTAGATTCAATATACCTGCAAGTTTATCACTACAAATGTCAGAGAAAAATAATGACAATTTGGAGCGGTATGTTCCAAATTGTATTGTAAACTCATTTTTATATTGTGACACTCTTGTAAATAGACAATTCTCAATCTCAACCCCCACACTATACACAGATTCATAATACTGTAATAACGAAATGTGCTTCATAGTGACATTCAATATTACATTCTTTAGAGGGCACCGGTTCTAAGTAGCAGTAGTATCTAAAGTAGCTCTTATAATTAATGAAAATAATTAAGAATGATGTCTTACTGATAATGTGTTTAAAAAAAAAATCTATCTCTAGGTAGTTTCCATAGATGATAAAACATAGTGTAATGCAAGGTTGTATCATTAAATACCCGCCTAATTATGATTAGTTATTGCTGGCGTTGCTCCAAATGAGGGTAGTTTGCATTTGCATCAAATGTTCATGACGTTTATACAAATAAATACATCTATTACAGAGTAATTTTAGAGATGCTTTAAATTTCAAAAAAGCCTTTTATCTGTAAGTATTATTTAGATTATTTAAGTATAACACAATATTTAAACGAGTTAACACTATTATTATATTATTATTGTATCTTTTACAAAAAGATTTAATCTAAATCTACATATAGTTTAAAACAAGCGGTCTTGTTGTTCTATATGATGTGTCCAAGTTCTTCCTAATTACCTACGTGGGAACATCATCAGGACTATTTCGAAGAAATTTATTACTTCTTAATTTTAGTTTTATTGTAAAACTTATTTCTTAATAATTACTTATTACAATCATAATCAATTATGAATTTTTGAGAGTCATCAAATATATAAACTGTTATTTGTAATTAGTTGACTATCTCTTGGAGGCATCTTCTTTACATCAATCCTAACAACATTTTATTTCCAACATTTGTGAGTCATATATCAGATAACTCACAAATTCATAATTTAATTTTTACGTTACCTACACTGTGAAGTTAAATACTGATATTCCGAATTTTATTACTTATAATTCAAAGCGTCTAATTATTTAAACTTTTAACGAGGTCCTTGATTTTGTAAAATGAAATTTACATAAATTAATCATCTACATTTAAGCCTTAATTTCTGTTAAGCAATAATAATTTTAAAGTACTATTTATTTTATATACTTTTAGCTTTGATCACCCTGTCTAGATATCGCGTCGCCCTGTAAATATGTTTAATCAAAATAGGAACCCGAAATTGCTCTGTACCCCTAGTGTGAGTTTTATGGTATCGTAGCGTTTGGCCTATATGGTGCAGACAGGATAGTCTGAGTTTTTGGCTATCAATGGTAGTATGAGTTCAAATAGTTCAGACTATATCGACCAAATTTTAGGTCGATCGCAGCAACTTCATATATGTTTCATTTACTTCATTGTTTCTCCCTTACGTACGTTGAAAATGAAAGAGATAAACATATTCTTCTATTTTTAGTCGTATTATTTGACAATTGACAATTTGGATCTAGTATAATAATATTATGTTGTTATTAGAGTATTTTCTCCATTGAATTCAAATCTTAGAAGGTTAATTCTACTTTAAAATTAACATTGAATGTAGTATTTACATAGAAAGCATCTTGTCAAGAGAAAATTATAATGGCCACTATAACTTATAGACATGTGAATTCTATACTTTTATAACAATTACTATGTTATGAAGGAGACTAACAACTACGATTGAACACTTGGCCTGCTGAAACGAGTTAAATATTAGAATGGTAGTTCTCATAATAGAACAAGGACTATTCAAGGTAAAACAAAACATATTCTTATTTTCTCTTTGATAACTATTAGCATTCTTTGAAATTTAACAAAGTAATGCTTCAAGATAGACATCGTTATGTGCTTTATGAGTTTTCTTGCTTGGCATCCTAAATAAACCATTCACAATATGATTTATTTTATTATAACTGTTAATCCAAATAAATATAATAATATCTTGTTTACTCTCTTAACAAATCATTAACTTTTATTTAAGTAGTTCATCAATGCTCTATTCCACTATTTACAATATAAATCATCCAATTTAATGCATAAAACTAAATACCCACAATTGTACCTTGTATAATAATATATAATAAATATATATATATAATGTTTACCATAATATAAATATTATCATTAAAATATTTTATAAGTTTACATATACACATCTTATAGTTTTGTATTGTATTATGTTTCAAGTTTATAAATTAACAAACATTAAATTTATTAAGTTTGGTTCAGAATTTTTTATATCTTGTGATATAATGATAAAAATTTGTTCCAATTTAAAGTGTATACAAAATTTATTTCATGGCTTTTATAACTTAAATGAATATGAATTAAAAAGTAACTTGTTAACTTTATCTTTATAAATATGTATGTTTAATGTTTATGTTTCAGCATTCCTCACAGTCTGTATCAACTCCACTCTCCGCCACACCATTTGAAAGAAAACCAAATTTACAAATGTTTCAAAAAGAAATGTATAAGGAGTAGTTTTAGAATATAATATACGTTTCTTATACAATCATTACTGTAATGAAATAACAAAGTTTAGTTTTTAATTCTTTATATTTTTATTTCCATTTTTTGTCTTCTGTTTCAAATTACATTGTACACACATTTCAAAACTTAATTATTTTATTATTCATGGTTAAATGAGTGAATGAGCTTATAATGGTAATAGTACCTTTATTTACGTATGTATATTATTACATTAATATTCAAATACATTTTACCACCAAGGATCCACGACAGTATGGAAGTTCCATCTGAAAGAGGATGCTCCGGTGCTATATCTCTTCACGATGTCGCCGTTTTTTTCACGCCGTCGTTTCAAGATGCTTGCATTTTCATATCTAATAAAATATTTATTTAATTGTTGTCGTTTTAATAATGGTACATTATATTACTAATGTTTGTATTTAAATTATTATTTATTGAACATGCAAGGAAATTTCACAAAGGGAATCCCTAACTATTATTTAGTTAATTGATGCTCTATTCCACTATGTACAATGTAAATCATTCAATTGAATTCAAAAAAGTATCAACAATTATATATTTTACTAATGTTTAATATACACATTATTACTTTAAAATCTGTTTGAAAATCTTGGTTAATAATATAAATATTATCATTAATACATTTTATAAGTCTATACACATCTCAAAGTTTTGTATTGTTTTAATTCTATAAGTTAGAAACATCGCAATTATTTAGTTTGTTTAAGAAATTTTATTATTTTGGGATGTAGTGATATATTTTGCTCCAATTTAAAGTCTTAAGAGTATAATATATATGTACATAGTAGTATTAGTTCTCAAGGTTTTTAATACTTAAATGATTTTATATGAATAATATTAACTAGTTAACCTATTTTATGTTTTATTAATTATAAGTACGAGCATGATTATGTTTCAGTATTCCTCCAAGTCTGTATCAACTCCAAAGAAACCAAATTTACAAATGTTCGGTGTAGAGAAGTGTAAGTTATAATTTATTTACAATGTTTTAAATTTACACATGTTCCTAATACAATACATTATAAGAATATTTTTTAAAAAGCAATTTTTATATATTTCTATTTGTTTAAAATTCAATTTACTTATGTTCATTTCAAATCCTTAATTCACTTATTAATTATGGAGTGACTGCTTGATGAGAGTGAAATAGGTATTTTGCTCATAATGGTACTATGTTATATTATTATTATACTAATATTTATATACTTTCTAGCACTTAAATATTAGTATAAGGATCCATCATCCCTAACAAATTTATCCTGAATTAGGATACCCCAGTGCTGTATCTATAAATTTTCAATCCACTCTTTTAACGCCGTCGTTAGATGCTTGCATTTTTTATATCTAATAAAATGTTTATTTGTTGTAGTTTTATTAATTGTACATAATATTACTAATGTATGTATTTATTAAAAATTTTATATTACTATAAAATGTTATGTTCCTAATTAAAATTTAAACTTACAATGCTTTTGAAACAGCCTCATATAATTAAAATTTCTATTAGTATAAAAAAATTATTAAGATCAATGTAATCTTTTTTATTAAAACCATAGTAAATGGTTCCGTAAGAGAGTGTATTTTATTTGAGTAGGTATATGAGTTGTCTGTTAGTCATCTTTCTATTTTTTTTAATTTAATTTTCGTGGACTAGGATCTGTAGAATTATAACCCAAATAATAATTATAATAGAAAACACATAAATTCTCATATAATTGCGCATAGAATGCGATGTACACAATAGCGAAATAAATAATAAATCAATTTTAAAATAAAGATATCAACAAAATTAGTAATTGGTCGTGGGTATGGGTGCTGGTGAAACAAAAAATGTTGCTTAAATATCAAATTATTAACTTTTTATATTATTATAAATTTATTTAAATAACGTATGCAAATAATTAGAAGAGATTGATTGACTTATACCTATATAGGTATTACAAGAACATTTTAGAGTAAGTTAATCATTTATCAATGACAAATAGTGCCTTCAAGTATTGATGTATATTAGGGGATACCTAAATCTTTATAATTTTGTTTAACTTAAAATAGGTCTAGGAGGAAAGCTATTAGTAATAAGTCAAGGTTATAACGAGGTAAGATGTCTTTGTCACGGTGTTGGGGATTAAAAAGATCTTCGAAGAGAACAAAAATCACAGGAGTGTCTTATAGCCTTTCATATCGCTAAGTGACGATAATTTTACATTAAGATAACAAGAAAAAATATAAAACATACGGTATATCAAAATAATTAAAAAATAATAAGAGCAGTATCAGTATAGTAGCTATTGCTCTTAAGAATCCTCAGGTGCTTCAACACACGGTGAGTGCGAAAGCGATCCCGTGGCGTCCCGTCAACCGTTGGTTTTTTAGTGGGAGGTAAATATCTTAATATCTTAATAATAATGATGACAATGAATATCCTCGGGATCTCTAAGCTACTTTAAATAAAAGACATTATAAGATGTCGTAGGGTCGTCATGGTCCTTAAATTTATATCCAGGTTACTCTATTCAAAAATAGAGGGCAGTGTAAACAAAAAAATAATTGGTTTTTAAGAAAATCTATCGAGAAGTGGAAAAAGGTAAGAATATTATCTTTCTAGTGATAAAATATTGCGCTTCTTAAACCCTAATGACTGGTATTAGTTGTCAGCATTTGCTTTGCATTTAAGTGTAGAGTGATCTTAAAATCACTTCCTTTTATATCATTTATAACAGAGATTCAATGACTTATAATATATATTATGTGGGGGGAGTATGTGAATAAGCTCCCTTGATTTATTATAAGTAATTATAATACAATAACTGAATTTCTTCTTAAAGTAATTGAAATATAATAATTGTTAATGTAACATTGTATGAAGTATTAATAATAATATTATACAAAGTAAAAATAATTAATAATAATGTTAATATATAGTAAAGTAATATTATATAGGTATAAAACAATTGACTTTTAATTTAAATACGTATATTATGAAATTAAATGAAACAACTTAAGTAGTGGTATTTTTTTTATAAATGCAAATAGTACCTATATTGCACAAAACGTCAGACTTGAGTTGCACTGGCAAGAAACTTCATGAGTACTCTCTTAACTTATTTATATAATTGCAATTGTCCATAGTATATACATCAGATTTAATATGTGAGAACCATTTAGAATTTAAGTAAAGTGTGGTACTACGAAATGATTACTAGGCTCACCAACTATTTTTACCATTATTAGTTCTTTGATGTTATCACATTTTCAAGGCTTTTAATGGAAGCTCACTTAAAACATTCAACATATCACAGAACAAATTATACACATCTAACCCCTACACCACTCGACCAATGAAGCAATTATAATATCATAATCTTCTTCTTGTTTTCATTGCAGGCAACCAGTCACCTAAAATATAAAATTATATAGTAAAAAAACTTGGTAGATATAATATAAAATATACATAGCACATTTTTTCATTATTTAAAAAATGCTTACCTAGTAGCTTGCTATTCTTCCAGATAAAGGCATCGTGGGTAGCTTCCTCTTATTTATTGGAGGTATATCCGAAAATTTTGTACTGAATCCTCTGAAATCAAAGAGAGACATTCACAAAGATTTTAAGGATTGTAACTTAAAATATGACAAAAAAATAAATAAATATATAATATATGAAATTTTACCAGCCAACCTGGCTCTCATCAAACGGCCCAGGGTCAGCAAAGAAGAACCGTATTCCTGCACCACAGCAATGTAAAACTCTTGAATGTCTCTAAGTATAAGAAATTATATTATTACATGTATAAATGGTCAATAAAATAACATTAACTGGGTACAAAAGTACTATTTACCAGATGGGGCTTATAATGCAGTATTCTGTCCTTGCACACACATGTCCATCTAGTCTTTAAGTTCCCAAAAGCATTTTTAATAAGCCTTGCCCGACAGTGTGTTATGTTATAATCATGTTTAATTGTATTAGGCAAGGGATTAATGTAGGGAGTCATAAGCCATGGCCTTTGGGGGGTAGCCAAGGTCATCTGTTAATGAAAACCCTTAGTGAAAAAATTATGAGATGTAACATAGCAGTCTTATTTTTTTAAGAAAATGCTTACCATGGAGGTTCCTCATGACTGTACAAGCTCTGCAGTGAATTATTACTAATATTCTTAGATGAAGGCATCATGGATAACTCTTCCAAGTGTAGGGTTAACACTTAAAATGCTTCCTTGATCATTTGAAAGTTATAATACATTATTGTATTAATATACATTTTGAAAGCTAATTATGAAATAAATTGATATTTCTTTTGAAATATGATTTTTGTTTACCATTTGCACATTCAAGGAGTAGTAATGCTTTATAGAATAATAAGGATGCACATTCTGCTTTAAGGGTTTTACAATTCTAAAGTGACTCTTATCTATACAGTCTGAGCTAACTACCCCAGGAAACCTATGTTTGTTTTAAAAAGACATAGGTATTAATCATATTGTTGAACATGAATATTCTATAAAATAGAGACCATATACTAACTTTTGCTTTATTTGTTCTCTTATTTCTAGCTTCAGTCGTGTCAGAAAATCGTATGTAGCCTTTACTTTCGTCGGGGTGATTTAGAGCCTCCGTAACCTCTTCTACATTCCTACTCACTCACTGTTTTTTACGAAAGGCTATACCAATAACCTTTTGGTAATCACTCTTCACATAAAAGAATTCATTTAAAACCTGCAAAATTAAAATATGTAAAATTATATAAACTTGATCTGTAACAAATTAAAATTAAATCAAAGGTACATTCAATAATTTGCAGACGCCATTTTTTATAATAATTACTACTTTTGTAATGTTGTTATTATGATAAAATCTATATTTTACTAATTACGTTAAAAATATATATATAAATATATATTTACCTTCGTCTTCAAAAATACTCTTTTTGACCTTTTCTGGCCGCTTTTTTCTCGGAGGAGGGAGCACAAATATGTAAATGCACATTTTCTTATACGGTACCGGTGTACGAAATGTGTATCGGATATTATGATAGCCGATAATTCCAGCTGCTTTTTAGAACAATTTTGCCTTCTAAATCCAGCAATTTACATTCCACAGACCACCTTACTAATCTCAAAGCCAAACAATTTCTAGCAGCCATTTTTAAAAAGTATAAGATACGCTCACAGTTCTCACTTCTCACCGATAATTGTTTAGCGAGGGAAAAAACTGACAAAGTACGAGATTTTTAAAACTATACGGACTCTTAACTGTCAAAATTGCAACTCACACTACCAATTTCATGCAATATAGTCTGAAACGTCAACCATATGGTTTCCTGAAACGATCTATGCAACTCACACTACGGTTTACAAATTGACAACCGTTTTCAATTATTTATGAATGAACAATCTGGTATAGTATGAAACTCGTACGATACCATAAAACTCACACTAGGGGTACTGCTTGCGTACAAAAACCATGTAGTATTTGTCATATCCATTTATTTTATACTTTAAATTATTGCTTGTGAAAAAAATATAATTATTATGTTACTGATTATACTCGTATGTATTTAAGTGAAAAATGTTGACGGAAACAAACTTTCTAATACTTATATACCTATTAATAATATGATTTACAAAATTAGAGTTAGTTAGTTACCTAATATAAAATATAGAAAAGTATAACTGGTAAGTAGACCATTATGTTAGTAAAGGAATTTTTAATCTCTTTACTTTTTAGGAAAAGATGAACTTGATCAGTTAAGAATGATCTTATAAAGGATTATTGAAAAATATTTGAATAAAAATAACTTTTTCGCAAGTCTTTACCACATATGGGTTGAAAATAGTCGACATATATTTGAGATATGACGAAATAAAACAAAGCAGCATTATATGTTGGTTAATATAATATGGCGTATAAAAATCATTTTAAATCAAATATAAGGTTGTATAATTATATACAATAAGTGAATTAATGAAAACGAAATCGTAGTGAAACGAATTCGTTTCACAAAAATACAAAAAGATCTTTTAATAGAAAATACCTTTAGAGGCCTTCAAATTTCGTTAAGAGGTAGAAAGAGGTTCTTTGAAGAAAATATGAAGAATTATTTGATCTTATGAATTACCTTTATTGGCTTTTTGTAAAAGCCACTATCAGTAATTAATTAATATCGTATATGAATTATGTAAAATCAATTACATTAGTAATTTGTACGTAAATTAAAACTAATTTCTATCTCAAAATGTAATTTTTATAGTAAATAAAACCAATCGATCGCTTTTTTACTTATTAGTTTGAACAACATACGGATTACATATTTTATGGAAGTTGTGGCATTTTTTAATGTACTGTTATAAAACATTTTGAAATCTTACCTCAGCATATAGAGATAAAACGAAAAGTTATCGTCGTGATATAAATCCTTATATGTACTTCATTCAACCAGATAAGCCACTATAGCTCATTTAGAAAAGTATTGAGGACAGACTCCGCAGACTAGTTCCGTGCTTTTGTTGTGATGAAGATTATTTATTCTATATGTAAACAAAAATGTTAGCATTGGCTTAACAATTCTTTAGAGATTTTCAAATAAAGATAGTATCTAAAAGTGTTTCAAGTTGTTACTACTATCGGTCATCTGACGTACCACATGTCTGATGTCGTCTGACAATGTTATTTATTTACCAACACCTTTATTTCACAGCCAAAAGAATATGTAAGCTAAGTCATTGTTTATACTTTGCCGATTTAATAATTTATGACTGTAAGAGAGAAAAAGAGAAAGCACGTGATAGACATATTTGGTTTGTATAATTTTAAACTTTTTTTTTAAGTATCTTTATATTCGTTTTTATATTAAATATATTTAGCATTTATGTTGAGATTTCTGTTGATTACAAATACAGCGTGAGAAACATTTTATTCTTAATAAAATGATCTATGATCTATGATCTATCAAGAAATTGAAAATCTCCTTATAATAACGTAAAGTAACTTTTATTATTAATTATATTATATTATTCTTTTATTATTAATATTTTAAATTTATTTATTTGTACAGATTTAATTTAATTTAATTTAATTTAATTTAATTTAATTTAATTTAATTTAATTTAATTTAATTTAATTTAATTTAATTTAATTTAATTTAATTTAATTTAATTTAATTTAATTTAATTTAATTTAATTTAATTTAATTTAATTTAATTTAATTTAATTTAATTTAATTTAATTTAATTTAATTTAATTTAATTTAATTTAATTTAATTTAATTTAATTTAATTTAATTTAATTTAATTTAATTTAATTTAATTTAATTTAATTTAATTTAATTTAATTTAATTTAATTTAATTTAATTTAATTTAATTTAATTTAATTTAATTTAATTTAATTTAATTTAATTTAATTTAATTTAATTTAATTTAATTTAATTTAATTTAATTTAATTTAATTTAATTTAATTTAATTTAATTTAATTTAATTTAATTTAATTTAATTTAATTTAATTTAATTTAATTTAATTTAATTTAATTTAATTTAATTTAATTTAATTTAATTTAATTTAATTTAATTTAATTTAATTTAATTTAATTTAATTTAATTTAATTTAATTTAATTTAATTTAATTTAATTTAATTTAATTTAATTTAATTTAATTTAATTTGGGGGGAAAGGCAGGGTATAGTCTTGGTGGGAATCACTGTTAGTGAGAACAGTATTACCTACAAAATGCCAAGAAACTATCTGCAGTGTTAGTGGCGGATCACATATTTAAAGCAGAGCCCTAGCAAGTCCGAGTCACCCACGTCCCCGTCGGCCCTCCTGGGAACTGCTACATCCGCGCAGATGCGCGACCGCCACCACAGGATGTAGCTGAGCTGAGGGTGCAGGGCGAAAGGCGAATATTCTGCGCCTGAAAACAGAATCTACTCACTAGGGAGGCAACCCGAAACAAAACCGAGCACGCTCGCAGGCTCTGAGGTGGCAGCCCCGCCAGTGGGCTAGGGTATAGTGGGCTAATCACTCGCTTACCTAAACCCAAATGATTACTGAAACTGAAACAGAGCAAAACCGGACCGATCACACTACGACGACAATTGGCATGAAAATACGGACACGAATTGCTTGCTGGAACGTGCGAACACTGAGCGAGGATAGCCGACTAGCCCAAGCAGAAGCAGAAATGCTGCGATACAAACTGCATATTCTTGGTCTCAGCGAAGTGCGCAGAAATGGATTCGGAGAACTGAGAGCACCCAGGGACCTTACATTTCTATACTCCGGGAAGGAAGATGAAGAAGGCATACGGGAAAACGGCGTGGGATTCCTCCTTTCCGACGCTGCAAAAAAGAGCCTCCTGGACTGGAAACCCATCTCTGAACGAATCATCACAGCTCGGTTCAACAGCAAAGCCCGCAAGATAACCGTCGTTCAGTGCTACGCACCTACAAACTTGGCATCAGAGGAAGACAAAGACGATTTCTATAGTACACTAAACCTGACTATGAGGAACATCCGCAAACAAGACATAGTAATCGTCATGGGGGACCTAAATGCCAAGGTAGGCACGGAAAACGACGGCTGTCAACGACACATGGGTACACACGGGCTGGGAGCCCGCAACGAAAACGGGGAGAGATTCCTAGAGTTCTGCCAGGACAATGACCTTACCATCGGAGGTACATTATTCATACATGGTGATCACCATAAGTACACCTGGAATTCACCCGATGGAGTCACCAAGAACCAAATTGACCACCTTGCCATCAGCTCCAAATGGCGCTCATCACTGCTTGATGTCCGCAACCGTCGTGGCGCGGATATTGATAGTGACCACCATCTCGTAGTCGCCGAGATACGGCTCAAAGTAGCTGTAGCTCGAACCAAAAACGCTGCATCCAAGGTGGGAAAACAATTTGAGGTCAACAAACTACAGGACCCAGACGTAAGCGACGCCTTTAGGATAATGCTGCGTAATCGCTTCTCCGTTCTCGAGGATGACTCTCCTTCTGTCAACGCGGAGTGGAACCACATTAAAATGGCCTACACAGAGACCAGCTCCGACGTTCTTGGACACAAATCACACACACGCGAAGACTGGATGTCACAAAGTACTTGGTACCTCATTGAAGAAAGGCGCGAGCTCCACCTTCAACTTCTAGCTACTAATGACGAGGCAGAGCGCGAAGAACTGAGGCTGCAATATAAACGTATACGCAGGAGCATATACAGAAGCACCCGCCATGATCAGAGAGTATGGGCGGAAAATGTGGCGGACTGCGCCCAACGCGCTGCCGACTCCGGTAATCTCAGGGAAATGTACAAGGCCACGAAGACCTTGGCCGGCAATAGGAACCAGAAAAAGAAGAAACCCCTGAAAGATAAAAGAGGCCAACTGATTGTGACATCAGAGGGACAGCTCCAACGCTGGCGGGAGCACTTTGAGGAGATTTTTCGAGCCCCCAATGACCATGTTACCTCGCCCAAACCTGCTAGCCTGCCTGTAAAAAGCCTCGACATTGACGTGTCCCTCCCCGCTAGAGAGGAAGTAGTAAGAGCCATCCAATCACTTAAGAATGGCAAAGCGCCAGGATGCGACCTCATCACAGCGGAAATGCTTAAAGCAGATGTACCTACCGCTGCCAACGCTCTAACACCTCTGCTTCAGAACATCTGGTCAACCGAAGAACTGCCAGATGACTGGAATAAAGGGCTCCTCATCACCGTGCCTAAGAAGGGAGACCTCAGTGAATGCGGCAATTGGAGAGGCATTACATTGCTCTCCACTCCGTCTAAGGTGCTATGCAAGATCATCCTAGACAGATTGTCGAGGGCCGTTGAACCTCTCCTCCGCAAAGAACAGGCTGGTTTCCGACCCAACAGATCGTGCACAGATCAGGTAACCACCTTACGCATAATCCTTGAACAGGCATCAGAATGGCAAAGGGAAATGTATTTGACCTTTGTGGATTTCGAAAAAGCCTTCGATACGCTGAGATGGTCATGTATCTGGGAGCGTCTACGGGAAGTTGGCGTCCCCGAGAAAATCACCAACCTAATTATAGCCATCTACGGGAACTATTCCTGCAGAGTGACTCACGACGGCCTTATCTCGGAGGACATACCAGTCCAAGCGGGTGTGCGCCAGGGGTGTCTCCTTTCCCCTCTCCTCTTCCTTGTCGTCTTGGATGGTATCATGCAGAATGTAACCCACAATAAGCGCCGCGGCATAGAGTGGGGACTGTCCAGCATTTTGGAAGATCTGGACTATGCCGATGACATATGCCTGCTGAGTCACACACGCGCCGACATGCAAGCCAAACTGGACGACCTAAGACGAGAGGCAATAGAGATAGGACTAAAAATTAATACTAGGAAGACCCAAGAAATGAGATGCGGAGAAACAAGCACTTTGCCGTTGCTCATTGGCACAGAGGCTGTGGAAAAGGTCCACAAATTCACCTACCTTGGAAGCGTAGTGTCAGAGACTGGAGGGACCGAAGAGGACATCGCTTCGAGAATCGCCAAGTCAAGAGCTACCTTTGCACAGCTCCGGCCCGTATGGCAGTCACGGAAACTGACCAGAAGAATTAAACTCAAGATTTTCCGGTCCAACGTCAAAACCGTACTGCTGTACGGATGCGAGACGTGGAAGGTGACAAAAGACATCTCGCAACGTCTTCAGGTCTTTGTCAATCATTGTCTTCGCCGTATCCTCGGTGTTTACTGGCCCGAGAAAATATCCAACATAGACCTGTGGGCCCGCTGCGGTGAGAAGGCGATTGACCAGCAAATCAAACGCCGCAAGTGGAGATGGATTGGCCACACGCTCCGAAGGGACCCTGAACACATACCGAGGCAAGCCCTAGACTGGAATCCCCAAGGAAAGCGAAAACGTGGCCGCCCAAAGCAGACCTGGCGGCGAACAATCAACGCTGAGGCAAAGAACATCGGGAAGACCTGGAGTGAACTGAAACGCGAAGCTCAAGACCGTTCGGGATGGCGGCGCACTGTGGATGCCCTTTGCCCCAGCTAGGGGCCGCAGGACTATAAATGAATGAATTTAATTTAATTTAATTTAATTTAATTTAATTTAATTTAATTTAATTTAATTTAATTTACCTTGTTAGTTAGTTAGTTAGTGACCTTGTTAGTTAGTAAGTTTAAAAAAAAAAAAAAATAATAAGTACGCTATTAAATAAAATTTGATTTATGATATGGGCATTATGTAATAACAAGGTATATAATTGACCTATTATGATACATCATCAATTATTAAGCTTGTTAAATAGTCATCAATTGTTAGTTATTTATTATTCGGTACATACAAATTAACTACTTATAAATAGTTATTGTATAATTTTGTGAAGATAATAAACATCAAGATGAAGGGAGTAAGCGATCTGAGATACAGTAAAAAACTAAATAATCCAATTTCTTTTCCCTGTATATTGCATAAACCTGCTACTATCATACTCTAGGCAAACGTATGCTCATCATATTTACAGATGTCCTTGGTTTGTTATATAAGTCAACTAAGTAAGATTGTTAGTTTTTGCTAAGAAAGTAGTAATACGAGTATTTTAAAAAATAATTAAGAATCTTATATCTTAAAGTAAACAGCCTAAAAACAGTAGTATAAATAATGATATCCCATAATTACCTTAAAAGAACGAATATATTTTGATGTGAACTAAAATTACAATTTATCTACATTTCCAATAGACCTAATGTGATTGAGTACATCTAATTTTACAAAAGTTAATGAATGAATGAAATAAATTTAATGAGACTATATAATAGTAAAATATAATACATTTTAATAAGGATTCGTCTCTCAATTTCAAAATCAGTATGTAGATATTATAAATCTAATTTACACGGAATTGAATTGTATCTCAAGATGACGTTAATATTAACATACTTCATAGCAGATTTATTAATTTGATGAACACTAAATATGTACATAATCGGATACCGGATGCGTTAATAATATAATTTCGTAATTATGTAAAAAAACTATAATTCATTTATAACTTTCGTTAGGAAATACTAACATTATAAGGCAAAATAATTTTATTCACGTGTTTAAATTATCTATAAAGGTTTTCTAATTCTTTAAACAGAAAAAAAAACAAAAATTGTTAAATATATATAAAACCATAAATATATGTAAGGAAGGCTACTACAGCATTTATAATGTAAACAGATGCCATTGAACGAAGGGGGAATATGAATATTCATAAAAATGAAGAATTTTTCGGTGACTAAATGTAAAATTATATAAAACTTAAGATGTACTGAATAGCAAAGGTTACAAAATAAAAAAAATACATAACTTAAACGCTTTTTGTTTAATAAAACTGAAGATAACTATTTTTTAAATTAAAGTCAGTAAGAAGTATAACAATCCAATTGGAAAACTGCCATCTCCTCATTTGTTACGAAAGTTTAAAGCTTAACTTGAGATCACTTGGGCCTTTAAGTTAATGTCTGCAGCGTACTGGAAACAGTATCTCCAGCCGAATACAGATGAGATATTGTAAAAAAGGTTGAAAGGAATATTTATCGATTTCTCATAAACATATCACTTACCCACCTTCAATAAATAAAAAAATATATTTCATTCACATTATAAGAATAAAAATCCCTAAAATATTAACATTGTTTATAAAAAGTTTTCATGATTTACAAACAGTAATTTTGAGGTCTTTAAATAATAAAAACTTATTTCTTACTAATTTTTGACGCACTGTTGTATAAAATGCTAGTAAAATAGAATATTATAATTATTAAATAACATTACTTTGGTCTTAAAAAAATATAATTGGTAAACAAAGTAAAGGAATATCTTACTTTCAAGTTTTTATTAAAGTAACAGCTGTTTTTGTTTTATGTGTAAGCATAAAACATACAACTTACTTACGTTTTTTTGTTCAAGCTTATCAAGCTCTTGCTGAAATATCTTTAGAAAACAATATCTGACCATGCATGATATACCTTGGATTATCCAAATCCAAGTTTTAGGTTTTCGTATTAATAAGTTTTTATATATTCTCTGCAACCTAAAAATATTGTCTTATAACCGTATTCTAATATACTTGACAATTATACCAGACAAAATTGGCTCTCTCTATAAATATAAAGAAAATTTTCTGGAAAGTAAAATTGTCAAGTCCTTAAGAATCTAATTAATGTTGCTGATCTTCTACGTAACACGCAATCTCAATTTAAATGAAGGAAATTGCAAGAAAACCTCTTTTGTTACATATGAAAGAAAATTTTAAAGAAGAACACATACAGTTTTAATTTGAATGACAGACATAGTCACTGTATATAGAACAGTATAATAGATACATTATAGACGTGTTTTGGTATTTGATAAAATCCTATAAAAATAAAAATATATTCTACCTACGTAAAAAAAAATAGTTACAGGTAGGTAGGTAGGTAGAGTGATCAAAATGTAAATACTGTTTTGAATTTCTTGGCTGAATCTAATGTTTATAAAAGCATTGAAATAAAAATGTCTTTTGTTTTCTGAAAAGCTAAGTAAATATAACAATTCAGTAAATGCAAAAAAAAAATATTGTTAAATACTCTAAACTTTATAAAGTGCAGCGATTGCTTGCGACGATATCAAAATAATATACAAAAAAGCATGCTATAAGTGTGATAATATCTAAATACATTCACACATTTTCTGAGAAATGATCTAGATATTGAGGCCACATCCTTTGGCTGCATTGCAGTTGTTAGCGAAACGTTTTTTATTTCAAATACAGAGCTGAAACGAATCGTCTGAATGTATACGTCTGAAATGTATCGGATGTAAACTGATGTCTATGACCGGTATAAAAATGACGATGCAATATTTGCAATATGATATTCATTGTCCATTAGGTATATAGAATATATTGAATTGAGTATTTATGATACATTTATTAAAAGTGGGCTTTTTGATATATTTAGAAAAAACTTGAGAAAAAAAGAGTTATCGAATATTATAATTTAATATTATATTATTATTTTTATATAATGTTAACTTAATATTATATAAATAAAAAAATCAATTAAAAAATATCAAAACGAGAACGATTTCGATATAAAAAAGTTTAATAAGTACCTATTTTAATATTTTTTTTAATAACATTTTTGAATTAAATCATTACTTGATTTTTTTCATAAATGTGTTAGCTTTTATACATGTAGTAGTTTGGTTTTGACTAAAAATAAAGATATAATTTGTTGATTTGACTAAAACAATTGAATGTCTGTATAGAAGTTTAATTGATAAAATAAATGTAATATTGGATACTGATTTGACTAGGAATAAGAAGTATATAAATCGCAGCTCGGGTAAGAGAAGGCATTGTGTGAAATAGGGAGTACAAGTTGTGGGGTGGTATTATTGTGATAAAAGTGCAACAGTTATAATAAACCGTTGAGTGTGAGATCGAGAAACTAAGTTGTGTAACAGTGATAATTAAGTGTTTAAATGGTAAACAGTTTAGTGTATTTGTGAACAGTGTCATAAAGTGCTTTAAAGAATAGAACGACTGTCGTTGGCGATTCTTTGTGGTAAGAGAGTTCCAATAGTTCAGAAGTGGGATACACTCGGGCATTAAAACCACAAACTACCTACAAGATAAGTTTATTGAAGCTACAAAATCACATCAAGCAAAAAAAAAATGAAGTGATATTATTATTTGAAACGCATACTACAAGATAATAACAAAGAAGTTCCAGAATCAATACAATCAATCAATAGTTGATAATCAATGGTTGTAAATAAATCAATCAAGTTAAATTTGTTATCTCAAAACTTCAAAATTGAGATCTACCCACATATCAAGAAAATCGAGTGAAAATACCTATTTAATCGCTTATGCAAGTCGTTTATTAGATTATGTGACAAACCATTGGAAGAATTCTACGAAAGAAGGAATCGTTGCTAATGAAGAAAGAAGGAAATGAGAAATTATGGCGGTGACAACGCGGCGCGAATGGCGGTAATGGCGCGGTGTGAATGGCGGTAATGGCGCGGCGCGGATAGCGGTGATGGCGTGGCGCGGATGGCGTTGATGGCGCGGGGCGGATGGCGATGAAGGCGCAGCGTGGTTGGCGCTGATGGTGTTGATGTTGCTGATGGTGTTGATGGTGTTGATGGCGGTCGTGGCGATGGCAGCTATGGTAGCGGTACTGGCATGGCACGTGGCGAGCAACACGTTGATGTCTGCGCAATTTATCCATCATCGATCACGTCACAGCATAAAGGTGATTCGTTTCGATTTACATCCAATTTTTGCGCTAAATACTTGCTAGTTAAAGAAAATTAAGCGATTAAATATAGTGGTAAGCACTTTATTATTATTATTAAGATAACTAGTATTGAAAATAGCGATCAACCTTCACGATCTTGTTTTTTAAAGTTTTACTGATAATTATTTCACTTTAACTTGACGTATTTTGTTACGTATTATGATAAGGCGCGAAATTATTTTATCCCGGATTTTCGTAAACGTGAGTGTTTGTTTTAAACTTGGAAAATAATGTTTTAAACTTTTGTTTTAAATAGTTTCGTTTTAAATTCGGTATTCTTAGCTATTATTTGTGCTTATTTATGTGTTAATTCAATTCGGTATTCTTTATTATATTATTATTTACGTATTAATTCAATTCGGTATTCTTAGCTATTATTTGTGCTTATTTATGTATTAATTCAATATATTTAATATGTAGAATACATTAAGATGATAAAAGTAATTACTTTGAATAGTTTTCTAAAAAGTATTATATGTGGATAAGACTTTTGTTGTCTGATCACTCACATGAGGCCGATAAGCCAACTTCCGAGTAGTACTTGGTACATTGAGGATATTGAACTGACTATGACTAGTGACATCAAATGCTCACATGAGGCCGATAAGCGAAATGATGAGTGTAGCATTTGAGGTATAGGGACATCAAGCGCTCACATGAGGCCGATAAGCCAATTTTTGAGTAGCGTTTGAGAAGATCAAATACTCACATGAGGCCGATAAGCCAACTTCTGAGTAGTATTTGGTACATTGAGGATATTGAACTGACTATGACTAGTGACATCAAATGCTCACATGAGGCCGATAAGCCAAATGATGAGTGTAGCATTTGAGGTATAGGGACATCAAGCGCTCACATGAGGCCGATAAGCCAACTTCTGAGTAGTATTTGGTACATTGAGGATATTGAACTGACTATGACTATGACTGATTATGATTTATGAGGCAAAATTTTTGTGGCCAGTAGATATTTTTTTTTGAATGAGGCTGCTGAGCCAGATTGAACACGTAATCAGACAACTTATACCAATTGATTATTATAGTTGAAATTGTTAAGTCTATAAATTTCAAAACATTCTCTAAATTGGAGGACCAATTATTTATATATGATGGCCGAAAAATGTATAAATATTAATGTATCATAATATATAGACTTTAGATTAGATTTTGTGAATTTACAATTATAATAATTAGATTTACAAATCACTTCAGAATTAATATTGTAAGTAAATGGTTTTTGATAACGAGCGGACTCGTTATGTTTAGGATGGCCGAGCTGTTAGCTTTTATACATGTAGTAGTTTGGTTTTGACTAAAAATAAAGATATAATTTGTTGATTTGACTAAAACAATTGAATGTCTGTATAGAAGTTTAATTGATAAAATAAATGTAATATTGGATACTGATTTGACTAGGAATAAGAAGTATATAAATCGCAGCTCGGGTAAGAGAAGGCATTGTGTGAAATAGGGAGTACAAGTTGTGGGGTGGTATTATTGTGATAAAAGTGCAACAGTTATAATAAACCGCTGAGTGTGAGATCGAGAAACTAAGTTGTGTAACAGTGGTAATTAAGTGTTTAAATGGTAAACAGTTTAGTGTATTTGTGAACAGTGTCATAAAGTGCTTTAAAGAATAGAACGACTGTCGTTGGCGATTCTTTGTGGTAAGAGAGTTCCAATAAATGTTATTGGTATTTGTTTTTGCTGCTATTTTTTTTGTACGTTTTTTTTTTAAAGAAGTATCAACTTCTCAATTTATATTTTACCTATATTATATAATAAATAATATAATTCGTTTAAAATTAAGCATTTGTAAAGCATTTAAAATTAAGCATTTGCAATACCCCATAGACTAGTCCCCAAAAAAAAAAATGTAATTTCTTCAGGATCAATTGAATACGTTTTTACAAAAAGCTTTCTAATAAAACCTTAAATTTGTTTCTAAATAAATTAAAATTATATATTAAAAATAGTTTACTAAAAACAATCCTATTATAGTGTCAAAGGTTACATTAACGACTATGTGGCCTAGAAATGAACCGCAAGTGACCTACGCTATTTGTTAGACTTTTGTTAGCTGTTCTTGTTTGATAAAATGGCTGCATCTCTCAAATCATCATACATCAAATATGTAGATCCGATTTAGTTCTGCCGTATGCGCGGTCCAAAGAAAAAGCTGTTTGACAAATGATTAAACCTAGTTATTTTCTCGGTATCATATCATATGAAATACTATTATGGGGTAATCCATCAGATATTGATAGATATTTACACTATAGGACAGTTAGAGCAATTTATAACATCCTCATGTAATGGCTTCATGGCCTCCCATATAAATCGTTAACAAATTTTCAAGAGTATTACAGCTTAATCGGTGAATGCTACTAGGATAACATTTTTCCTATCAACTGCATGATTGTGTTATACACGAATGTTTTGCTCTTCCCTCTTAGTCCATTGTAGTAAAGGCATAATTATATTATAGGGTTCATATACCCAAAATAATATCGGACATCTTATGTATGTACCCAATGAATGATAGTGTCTCAAATAGGTTAATATGTGTCAAAAAAATATTTATAGGAAGAGCTTAGTTATTGTTCGGATCCAGTTCTAATAATAAAGTACGATGGTATCACTCTTTCATACTCTTTCACCAATATCTGGACAACAGACGGACCGATTTTAAAAAATCTTGTTTTTCCTGGAGGACTTGTCAAACTTTTTAATTGGATATAAAACACATACGACATACAGATACTAAACACACTCTCTGCACCTATTACGGTTTTGTGTGCATGATATCAGCGTGTTATTAGAAGATTGTGTGGAATATATTGCATTGAGTAATTTAATTTAATTGGATTATTTTAATTTAATTTTAATATTTTAAATATTTTTAATAAATAAAAAAAAAAATACAGAAAATTAACAACAATTGTACATTTGTATATTGGAGCTCTCTTACCGCAAAGAATCGCCAACGACAGTCGTTCTATTCTTTAAAGCACTTTATGACACTGTTCACAAATACACTACACTGTTTATCACTTAAACTCTTAACTATCACTGTTACACAAATTAGTCTCGATCACACTTTCAGCGGTTTATTATAACTGTTACACTTTTACCACACAACTTGTACACTGAATTCTCTTAACCGAGATGCGATTTATATACTTCTTATTCTTAGTCAAATCAGTATCCAACATTACATTTATTTTATCAATTAAACTTCTATACAGAGATTTGTTTTAATCAAATTAACAACTTATATCTTTATTTTTAGTCAAAACCAAACTACTACATGTATAAAAGCTAACATGTATATGAAAGACGCAAGAATACAATAACTCTAATAATATTCTAAAGAGAATAAGAAACTTTACGATTGAAATAGTTTAAAATCGGTTTGACATTATACATTATCTCGACTCCCAAGAATCCTGAGGATTCGCTTAATGTTTAGAACTCCTAAACTGAGTAGATATTTCATATTCCATTTATTATTTTATAGTCGAATATCATTTATTTTTATATAAATTTAGCTGATTTACTCTTGTTATTTCCACGGTTGAACATAAATATTTACGTTCATCCACCCTCAACAATTAATTCATTTATAATATTTTCATATTCATTCATTATTACGTTATTTCTATATTCATAATATTTGGATTTTAAAAGGAAAACTTTTTCAAAGAAAATAATTTATCTTTCTTTTGATGATTAAAAAAAAGAAACAACGGTTACGTAAAATATGTAAGAAAAATATTTTATTTGAAGTCGTTCTTTAAGTAGAGTTATTAAAAGCAACTACATAGAGTATATCACCTTTAAGTGAAATTTTTAACTGTTCTCGTGGCGCTTCACCGGTAAGTGAAAAGTTTATACAAGAAAAGCTATGTCACCAAATTTTGAAACATTCCTAGGAAACTACGCCATTGGCTTATGTACAAAATTTTCAATTCCATGTAAATTAAAATCTCATGTTTTTATGGAAGACTTTTTTTTAATTGTAGTAATAATTTTATTTGCACTTTGCACGATTCGACGTCTTTCGGCGTCTTTCAGGGAAACGTTGTAGGAAATCATGGCTTTCGTAATGATATCTGTCCATCTCATCTTTGGTTTTTCAATTCTTCTGGACTTATCTCCAGACCCCTTGGAATCCTATGAATGGGATCTTAGGGTTAAGGGGACACATGTCTTTTAAGTCTGCGTTAAGTGATGTCTGGAAGTACCACACGGTACTCGGTCGCCATTGCCTCGTATTATTTTATAGAAAAGATCAGTATTCTGTACCGTGTTCATAATATGCCAATTATACAGCTTAAATTTCCTCATAAATTATATATTCATTATTGAATTAACCCATAAGTTCTTAATAAATCGTTTAAAGTGTAAATCTTAATAAATTAATATAGATGTATAAAAATAAAATTAATTTAATTATAGTAAAAAATACCAAATGTATTTCTGAACATGATTCTCAGGAATGATTTGTGGAGTAGATCTTAAATTCACAGAAACACAGAACAAATTAAGACAAAAAACGTGGAAATAGAACTTAACTTTTATAATAATGAACTCGGGAGAATGCTATCCTATCTCATTTAGAGGTAATAAACAACGTGCGGGCTTAATAAGTACTAAATAAATAAATAACCGATATAATACTCTAACTTTTTGTTTGAATTCTGGAATAGAAAGGAATTATTGTACATTTATTTAATGAAGTTTACCGGGATTTTAAATGAGCACCAGCAGACCTCAGACTAAGTCATGTTTTAAATTTAAGTGCAATAAATAAAACTAAATTTTATTTTTACGATCCCTGACTTTAAAAGATAACATGGACTAATTACTATTTCAGTGTCGTATATTACAATAACACTTCTGCTATATAGACATCACTCAATATTAAGTACCTACTTATCCAATAAATTATTAATTTTGTGGTTGTATGGGTTCGTTTAAATGCTTGTATACGAGGTGATTGTATGTGATATTTGCAGGGCTGGTCATAAGGTATGCATTTTTATGAATAAGAGTTAAAAAAAAGTTCTAATTATCACCTTCAATACAGAAATGTTAAATGTTTTATCATATCCCTGGAAAGTATCTCGTAGCTTCTCTTTTTTCTTAGATATTTTCCTATTAAAATACAAATTAAGTAAAACAATGCAATTAAATATATTCTTAGTATTTATAAAGTGTGTTTCTATGTATTTGTATCGTTGTCTGACACCTAAGGGTGTGTTAAGGCACAAGCAAATAATTTGTTTATTTAGGGGTTAAATCAATGTTTGTAATTTGTCCTGTATTTAAAGGACATATTATTATTATTATTATTAAATTATATGAAATATGTAAATATCGTAATTACTTTGAATTCTTTTCTTTAAATTGATTTCTCCAAAATTCCTAATAAAACTCTGTAGTACAATCATACGAGCATATAAGTAAATGTAAATTTGTTTCACGCTTAAGATTTATCATTCCTTGCAAAATATTCAGTTTAGCCTATATACGTTTATTTTCAAATATCTGAACGCATTAATGTAAGAAATACAGTCTATTATCTTTTGTCTCTTGTGTACAGATTGTTAGTTAGTCTTGTGTGTACAGATTGTTAGTAAATTATATCATTATATATAATTAAAGTGATAATTGAAGAATATTAAATTATCAAAAAAATATGTACCGAGACCCTCTTGTTTGCTTTTCGCTCAGAATAATACTATTTATCTAATAAATTTATTCCCATCTGACCTACCTTATATTTAATTCTACTCCTCAATTCGAGATTTTCAAGATCTTTTATTAGTATTATGTTAGTCTTAAAGTCAAACTGAAAGTTCTTTTTGCCCAAACTTCTTTCCGACGGAATAAAAGTATTTTATATTACTTGAACATCACAATAACATAACGCTTAAATATCTTATATTGATATGTGTGAAGATTTCAATTAAGTTAGGGTTTGTAATTTTTTTATTTTATTGTAACCTTAAGAAAAGATTATAACTAAAAAATTAAAGAATCTCTATGATTCAATTATTCCTAATATGGTATGTTATGAATCATTAATCAATATGAAACAATTTTTGAAAATATCTTTAAACATGTATAGCCATGTTAAGCTTATTTAAATTTATATAAATATAGAATGTAAAAATATAAAACAAATAAAGAATATAAATAAAGAATGTAAAAATATAATATAAATATGAAACATTTAAGGAAGAAAGATAGGAAGGGACGTGGTTAATTATCTAAACACATTGAGTTGAATATGTTTTTGTTATCACAAAATTTTACTGTTGTAATAACTATATTCATATTATTTATATAGAAGCTATAAATTGGTATTGATAAAAAAAATAAATTTACTATTTATTTTTAATTTTCTTAAATTTAATAAAAATTGGTAACATACGATTGAATTGTCTCTTTTCACTGCATAATATATACATGTTTTGATTTTTTTATTTCACTCAAAGATCGTTAATATTTGCGCAAGGACAATACTATGTAACACTTATATATGTTTTCTTTTATATATAAATTTGTCCTAACTTACAGATCTATGGCTGTAGACTTATTTGGAGTAACGTGACTTGACGTAAAATTCGTCCCTTATGGGGTTGAAGAAAAAAATGTACAGAATTCATTTCATTTGTTGTGGATTAAGACTAAGAAATCTTTTTTTATGCGAATTTCAGTTTGGAACCAAGAATATAATATATAATATAAATAGAAAACAATATAAATATTAGCAATCATTAAAAGCCGTCTTAATATTTTATAATAAAATTAATAATTATGTATGTATGTGGTGTTGGTGTCTTGTTGTCGGTATTTGTTTCTCAATTTCTTGTAAATCTTCCGCAAAGACTTATATATAATACAAATCTAGAGTAAGTTCTTTATACTATAAAAATGTGTAATGCCTTTCATAGTATTATCATATACTAATTATGAAAAAGGTGCGACACGTGATAGTGTCATGTTAATATACAAACAAATGGTCGCATTCAGTTGATTGATGTCATCAATTATTGTTAGAATGGAATGTCATACCGGCTGGTGACATACGAGACTAATTGATGAACACTGACTAACTAAAGTATTTATTTACTAGTGTGTGAGTGGCATCACCAGCGTATTACTGTATGAGGTTTACTAATAAAATGTTTATTGTATATTATTATTTTTGCAATCATAAGTTCCTAGAATATACTACTCGGTTGATCGGTTAAAAAATGAATCAGTTTTTGAAGCAATACGGACAAAAAGTCAGAAATCACCGCAGAATTTAAGAAATAGCAAAATTTTGCTCAGTTTGCCAATTTATTCAAAAAGCGATTATTACCACATACCCAGTTAAATGTATTCAAATTTTTAGGAAAATAACATTTCATTACATTCATTTAATTTTTTAATTTAAATCAAAACATTTTAGCATTTGCCGTCAGGATCTAGTGAAATAAAATAAAAACATAAACCACCAGAAAACAAAATGTGTATTACTTATTTGTGGTTACATAAAATAATACAGTGATATATATTTATATTGCTGATAACTATCGATAACTGATAAGAAATACTTTTATAACTAAATAGAATATATATAAATAAATTCTTAAAATATATATAAAAAAAAAATATGGCCTTTACTTGATCTTTATAAAAAAATGAATAATTATAAGGAGTTAAGGCTTTGTGTTGAAAACTGATTATTGAAATCAGTTGATTAAGTTACAATATTAAACTAATTTTCTTATTATAGTCAATGTACCACCACAATAGTTTTTTTTATCACATTTACTTACATTCTTATGATTGATTTTAAGATTTTTGATTATGCTATGTTCTGAATAGAACAATATATATCGCCTTCATTTACTTTGTTAAACTAGATTATTTTTTTTATAAGTGAGCTATTACCGCTTGCAACTTCGTTACTACTTTGTTAGGATTACAAAGGACTTACTCTTCTTTTCTTTACTTGTGTTGCGTCGTCTATTTCACCCGAGTCTTCTGGACTCTTAAAGAAAATGAGCTAACTTAAGATAAGCGCCAGTCTAAAGTACTTTAGTTAAATAACTAGTTTTGAACATTTATATATATCACCTACAACTGCAACTTTTTTGTGATGACTAAAATTGTTAGGTTATTATAAAACATAATAAAAATAAATTTATCAAAATATCAAAAATATATTATTGACAAATCATGAACATTAAATCATCCTTTGTCAATAAAAATATATTATTGACAAAGGATGAACATATCTCTTTTAAGAGATCTCTTCCAGCTACCCAAAAGTTTTGGAAACGGGGTTGTAGAGGGCAGAGATAGGTACATAGACATTATAAAGTATTTCTTAATATGTATTTATCATTACCACGGGCACCAATCGGTTCTTAATTTATTCCTAATAATATTCTGTTTCTCTATGCCGGTCACAACGATCGTTCTGTAATCAAATTTTCGGAAACCAGTGTGCTTGGTTGGTACAATAGATTTATTTTTGAGGTAATTTAAGTGATGATTTCTATTTAATTAGTATTATTTATTAACTTACTTTAAGTCCTGACACGGTGATACATTTTACAAGTTTATTATTATTTTATATATATTTTTGCGATTAACATTTTTTGAACTTAGACATTGTTTTATACAAACATCACACCGATCAGATAAATATAATGTGTTTTCAAAAGATTTTTAAAGTACTTTTTTGACATGTTTTTTTTTGGTTATTTTTGAATAGACAAATTGAATATGATCTTTCTGTTTACATTAAGAAATGCTTTATCTTAGAAGAATCGAAAGATTAGAAAAAAACTATATTTTTTCGCTGTTTTTTCAACTTGTATTTTTGAACATAAAATCAATTTTTATGGCAAGACATTTTATGTGGATTTTTATATAACTACTAAATAAAATTATTAATTCATGGTGGGGGCAGAGTTAACAAGTGAAGCCATACAGACGTCAGTACCACAAAACTCTATACAAACCAATTTTTATCTGTCATATTCAGTGTGTGTGCGTGTTGATCCAACAGGATTATATAAAACGGCTTTAGTGCATTTTTTCAGGTTCTTTATATTTGGAGAAAGATCAATAAAATTTTGGCCAATAGTTTCCCAGTGACGACGATCTGCATTTTTTGGTTTTTGGATAAAGCGTCAACAGACCCATATAGCGATTTCAGTTCAACCATTTGTAAACTAATTTTAATTTATTCTTAATCCAAACCAAAGCAACCTTAATAACCATCAATTTTGAAAACACTGTCTTGTGATAAAAAATCATAGTTTAAAGTTGATTTTAGCTTAAATCGACACTTAGTTCCCAAGCGTTGGAATATCGTTAAATTATGGTTTAAAAAAATTTTTTTTTTTTTTTTTAGTAAAATAAACTTTGAATAATAAATGTAATTATACAATTTTCTACACTGTTCACTATATTTTACTACACTTATCACAAATTCTGTGTTAATATTACATACATTAATATAGTAGCGGTAGATTTAGGTAAATTACAAACTCTAACAGAAAAAGAACCTGCAAACTATGGGGCGTTAAATTTACATTCTTATATCGTTCTGGATTTTAGTAGCAACTTCATTCTTTGAACAAGACGTGAAATTGCTGCCTTTTTTACATATTTTCATACCACGTTTTAACATATTTACGTTCAAGAAATGCCATCTATGCAACATCAAACGGTCCGCCAATTCACTACGTCGCAACGCCAGCACAGATTTTTTAGTTGATAGACCGCTATGCAAGCATCGAAGATATATTTATTATTATTATATTCGTATATAAGGCATAAAGCTATCACCCGACTAATTAAACTATCAACAACTTCAAAATAATTAATAACCTATACACGAAAATGACACTTCATTTAACCTTTATAGAATAAAATTACAAAATAATGTTGTGTTATTTTTTATTTTCAATTAGTCTTACCTAGCCATACCTAGGACATCTAAAGGTACCTATACCATTTCATTTGACTGTTTTAATTGAAGGGCTAAACATCTTAATATACCTACAAAGCTTAACAATTCATAATATAGCTTTGATAAAAAAAGCTGAATTTTATATTTTGTGAAATATAAAAATGTAAAGGAATAAATAATATATGTTATAACTTCATAAGTCAATATTTAACAACAATTCAACTTTCAATGTTTATTTATTTGTTTATTCTTTATTGCACAATTTAACAAAAGGAAAAGTGTACAAAAGGCGGGCTTAATGCTATTTGGCATTTTTTACCAGCCAACCTTAAAAAGATACAAGAATTAACGTCCAGGCGTGCAAATTACAATTACAGTACAAAAAAAAAAAAAACAAAGCGAACATAAGAAACAAAATATATATATGTATGTATATATATATACATACATATATATATATATATATATATATATATATATATATATATATATATATATGTGTATGTATAATGTTATGCTATGAACAAATATATCAAGGTGCAATTTTACTCTCGATATTTAATGACGATTAATCATGGCTGCTTTAGATCTTCTTTTATACATGCCATAGTCCTTGGAAGTATTTTCTGTTGGTCAAACTAACTGATAAAAATAGAAATAGCATGAGTACAAACGAGAAGTTAATGTTTAGTAAATAAAGTTCTTTGAATAATAAACTAAATTCACAGTCGGTTTAGCAGAAAATATGTAATCTGTTCTGTAGAGCCTATTGTGATAATAATATCAAAATCGATTTGTATTATCCTTCATTACAATCTCGTTTTCTGTATTGTCTTGATATTCTTAAATACTTCCTTCCATTTGAGACAATTTAAATTAAATGAATAAAATGAAATTAATAAAAACTGACGATTCTACTTTGTAAATGATGTTTATAAATTTTAACCTTGCAATACAAATGGAAGGAGTTGCCAGTCCTAGAGCCTAAAAATATCATACAAGTACCAAACATAACGATAAAATTGTAATGTAGATAAATATTATAAGGCTTTTCTTAAAACTTTTTTTTTTTTAAATTGTAATGTAGATAAATATTATGAAGCTTTTCTTAAAACTTAATTTTTTGATAACTACTATAATATTCTTTACGGCTCTTCCTTATGAGATTATATTTTATGACTACTTGGTAAAAGAAAATGAAGTGTAACAGCTGGTGACTTAATTTAAATATAAAATATGTAGTTTCAAAATTTGTTCTATATATTTTAAAATTTATAATTATTAAAAGCGTTCCTTTTTTTTATCTTTCCAGATACCATATTTTTATATTTAAAATACTATTCTATAATTTTAAATAATCCCTTGACTCTTCGAAATCTCTTGACTCTTCGGAACTAGAATTAAATAAAGCAAAATGTCTACAGTCGTCCAATCTATGACAATTACTAGAACTTCAGTTAATTGACGTCAGGTTTCAGATAACGTTACGGTGTAACTCTATACGCTGTTATTTATTGAGTTACAAATTTCAGTTTTAAATATTATATTAATGAAAGTTATTAATTATATATTTCTTTTTATACATAAATTATAATTCATCCATTAAGCGAAGTAAATGCATGTAATCATTGTAATGATGATTTTATTAATTCAGAATATTGATATTCCATCCGTTCAATTAATTGAAATTGTAAACATATTTTATCACTATAATAATTATTTTATTCATACAGAATTAATATTTTTATTGAAGGATGAATTTGAGAGTTCATACATAAAATATTTTCTTTATGATGAGTATATTTTATATTACATTGATAATAAAACTCACCTTCAATATTTTCAGAATTATGTAATATAATAACTATATACAAAACACATTTTAAATATTATGAACTGTGAGGTTTATTCAGATAATCACAATAGGATAATATTACATTATAGAGTGTATTATTAATTATGACACTGTGATAACAGAACATAATATAAGAGGAACAAGTAAGGAAAACAAAAAAGAGAAACGTTGACTATATATACAAAAACATTTCATTATCAAAATTAATAAAAAAATGATTAAATTAGATAAACTGAAACCATAATCAATGAATTTCATCTGAGTACAAATATTACAAAAGAATAATAATTTAAACTTTAATCTTAATTTTTTTTGGTCAATTTAGTATACATTGTTAGTGAAGCTAATGATTCTACCTAACAGCTTTAACTTTGAAGCTTTCACCACTAAAGCTGAAATATAATTATCATAACCTCTTTTATTTGTAAACTTGTATTACAAACATCAAAAGAGATGGAATTACATATAATACGTTTGGTGGTAGAGAATAATAAATTGAAGTTTGAACTACTGTTCAAATTATCGCTATTATATATTAATTATAATTATCTTAAAGTAAAATTATATTTTATTCCTAACCAAAATATATTTCTTTAATATTATATTATAAAAATTATTTCCTATCATTTAATATTGATATTTTGTAAAATGATTATCATTTTGAAATAAACAAAAATAAATTCTTATTACTGCAATGTATTTGTTAAAAAAAAACATATGTTACTAGGATATCTGGCAGGCGTCTGCTTAAAAAGTATTTTTATTTTCAGAAATAAATTTACAATATTTCAATTTTACTAAAAATCTTAATTTATTTATTTTAATCATTTTTGCAGTTATCAACAGGTGTCTTTGTATTATAGTACTTGTATTTTGTTTCAAAGTTTAAGTTTTAGTGTTCATCAATTATGGATTGAAGGAATTGTAGAGTTCTTCCATTCCAATTATTTTAAGTTATTAACTAATTCTTATAACTTACTTTGATCATTTTACATCAATTAAATGGTGGTATTTTAATAAAATATCACTCATTGTTTGTATTCTCAGAAAACAGAACATAAATACGAAACAAAAGCTTCACTTCTGGGTAGTCTCCATTCATAAGATTTTCTAATACATAATATCAGTCTACAGTATTTTACACGTTTTTTTCTTTTCTGTATATTCTTTTCTGTAAGTAACAAAATAAGTTATTTTTCAAGGTTTTATTATTATGTTGTATGTTTGCTCAATATATTCAAAATCAAATGCGTTGATATTATTTGTGAAAAAAGTAATTTGATTTATAAGACATGAAAATTTATTAAACAAACAATCTGTAAAATTTAATATAGTATTTTTTCTATTATGAGGGAATTACGAGTAAATCTAAATCTCGATGTGAGAAGTAATAACATGGCGTACTCCTTATAATCAATATTTACCTACATACTATAAGTATAAATAGTTAGATTTGAAATTAAGGAATGAATTAAAATAAAATATATAACAATTCAAAAGTTTACGAAATTAAATAAATCTACAAGAGTAAGAGACTTTGTATTATATAATAGGATTGGAAAAAAAACAAAAGGTTACATTAGCTGTATTGAATGGTATCATAAGATATGGTAGTAGGTACCAGCTAATGAAGTTACTAAGAAAAAACATATAAATAATAATAATAAAACAGTTACAGCAGATAAACCGTACCTCGAAGGTTACTAGAAAAATACATAAATATTATTAACCCCCGACTAAAAAGAGGGGTGTTATAAGTTTGACCTGTGTATCTGTGTATCTGTGTATCTGTGTATCTGTCTGTGGCAAATTGCCGGCCAAACGCGTGGACGGATTTACATGCGGTTTTTTTCAATCGAAAGCTATGTTTGTCGAGATGGTTCTTATCTATGTTTGATTGAAATAGTAATAGTCGTCTCCAAGATATTGACGTTTTATTCGTGCGGGGGAGAGGTTCTTATGCAATAATTAGCTGTTTGGGGCCAAACGCGTAGACGGATTTGGATGCAATTTTTTTTAATCGAAAGTTATGCTTGCCGAAATGTTTCTTAACCATGTTTGATTGAAATAAAAATAGCCGTCTCCAAGATATTGACGTTTTATTCGTGCGGCAGAGAGGTTTTTATGCAATAACTAGCTGTTCCCAGCTGTTTTGTCCGCTATATAGAAAAAAAGCCTTGTTATGATTGTCAAAAGGTTTTTACACTTACTTACTCAGGTAAAGTACTTTATTAGGGATAGCTGTTGCCCGTGACTGCGTCCACGTAGACTGTAAAAATTTATTTATATGGCTTATGATCGTAGTCATAAAGAATCACGGGCAACAGCTAGTGATAATATAAATCCCTTCATCATAGTATTATAAGTGATTGTAAATCATTTTAACTCTAAATGTTTATATTTATTAATATTCGTATATATGAAACCTACCTATCTACCTGCCCATATGGAAAAGTCTTGAATCATGTTACTTAATACATTTATAATTTATTACATTGTCGAAACTTTCACGTGGATCTTTATTTTATTAAATATAATATATATTTCTCTAATCTAACCTTTGTACATCTTAATATATGATTCTAATAATAAAAGTTTTTTTTTAAAATCGGTCCCGTAGCTTTCGAAGCCTATTCAATTCAAACAAACAAACGAATCTTCCCTACTTAAATTTTCAATTGTTTAATTGAAAATTTTATGTATCTGTAGGTTCATTTAGTACAATTCAGAAACTAGTTACATAACTTTAAAAAGCAGAAAAAAATTAAATTAAAAATTTAAAAACCCCCGATACAAAAAGACCTCTAAAAAGAATAAAAATAATAATATTATTATGTACTTATTGAATTCGTTGCATCGGGGGACCGTTTAATAAAGGAAGAAATTAAAATGCAAGTAAGTTAACAAGGCAAATAAAGAAATTACATAAAAATAAAGTCCTCAATGATTAACTTCGTAATATATACACTATCAACGTACATACAACGGTACGTACGTATGATTGGTCCCCAGCATTATTAAAATTCTATCTTAATGCATTCCAAATGACTCTCCCAGATCAAAGTAATTTACTAAGATGGGGCAAAGCCACCGAAAAGTCTTGCAACATCTGTGGGGAGGCAATAGGAACCGCGAAACACCTATTAGTAGGGTGTAGGGTACTTATAGATAAAGGTCAATACTCGCGTCGCCACGACAAGGTATTAGAAATCATACGGGAAGCGGTTAGTCTTTCAGTAGCAAGAGCGCGGAAGGGTATAACAACCACCAAACGATCTATAGAATTCGTAAAAGAAGGCTCCTCCAAAAAATCAAAAGCGAAGCCTTATTCAATATTAGGCGCGGCTCCTGATTGGACTCTCATGATGGACACGTATGAAAAGCATTACAAAATCCCTGGGGATGTTGGTGTTTCGTCATCCAGACCGGACTTATTCCTGTATTCGAAACATCTGAGGCGCGTGATACTTGTGGAGCTTACTGTTCCTTGAGAAACAAACATCCCAAGGGATCACACATTCAAGCTCAATAAGTATTACGAACTATCCAACGAACTGATCAGGAATAAATTTATAGTTAGTTTGTACGCCGTAGAAGTGGGAGCGAGAGGTATAACAGCAAAATCTCTCTATAGCCTACTTAAAGATCTTGGCCTATCTAGAACAAGCATCGGTTCATTTCTAGAACGTACTTCAAAGGCGGCATTAGTAGGTTCTTTCCAAATTTGGTTAGGTAGGGAGAGGAGTGTGGAGGGTGAAGGTGAGCGTTTTTGCGCATAATAAAGGGGCCCCTTAAACCTACTCCTGGGTCGCAAGTCCCAGGCACTGCTTGCACTCCTCTCCTTGCAACGCGATGGGCCCGGCACCCGCACGGTGAATCTATGGATTGCTAAGAAGCTTCGTCTCTATTTTTTGTTGGGAAGTAACTAGATGTTTTTTTCTAAAACAAGCTTGATTTGTAGTTCTCTTTTTGAGTAAAAACATTTTGATGCACAACGACGATACCTTTATGTATAATTACCACAACTTCATGCAACTGTCACAATGAAGTATTATGACTTTAAAAATCATGGGATTTGAATTAAACAGACAACAAAGCCTTGTTAATTACATGTTCATTTTATTATGATTATTAATTATACCTATAAGTCATCCAAATGCCTCAAAAGCGTTAAAGCATTTTCGGTTTATTTATTATTTTCTTTTTTTATGTAGGTACTCGTGTTTTGTAGGCATTTGACTGAAATAAAGTTTTCGAATATTAACACTATTATTTAATAATATGTATAAATATTTTTTATCAATACAATAAAAAAAATCATGGAACGAAATAAATCAACAATGGGAAGATTCAAAAACGGATCTTAAAAGATTTTAATATCAACATACTCGTACTAATTTTAAACGTCATCATATACAGTCAAAATTTAATACGAAGTAATTAACTTTAACTTATATTTTTAGTCGTGTTTCACCGATATTTTTCAATAATTATGTTTTAATATTTTGTAATTTGCTTAATATTCATTTTCCACAATGTGGGGCAGATAAGTATCTTCCACTCGCTTCCATCATTCGTTATATCAATACCTGTGATAGTATGTCGTAAATTATCGTTTGAACGTGTTCCATGATACCATCTGCATTATCATTATAGAACCTGAAGAGACAACGTGTAAATTATGAAACGTCGTCCATGTTGTAATATATTATAGTCTATGTAAGATGTCTATGGCAAGACAGGAACTACAATGTCTCTGGTTCCAAATGTAGCTTGTTGTAATGGTAGTCATTCGTATCAATTTTTAATAAAAGTATCAAAACAGAAGTCTCTGTCTAATTCAATATATATATCCAAGAACGAACCCTACAATATATAACACATGTCGATTGTTAACACGTCACTGCCTTCAAAAATGCCAATGGACCGCAGCAGATATCCTCGCCAAGGAACACAATACTCCCTTAATGACACGAATACCGCTTTATATTTGGGGTATAAAGCGGTGTTTAATTTTAAACGTTTTCAATATTAACAGTTTGTCGTTACGAAAGATGAAAAGGGCATTTTCTAAGATTTTCACGAGTATTATACCTCATTTAACTACACAATTTTACTCTAAATTTATGGTTTAAAATATAAACTTAATTATCCGCAAGCTTTATCCAAGATTTATGTTTATTAAAAACGCAGCGTGAGAGTTAATTATCAGACAAAACCTATTGTTACGTTAAACAACGAAAATAAAACTACAGTCAATAATAAGAAAACAAGAAATTATAATAATATTCTATTAAATTGTACAAATTATACTTAAAATATTAAAACAATTATTCATTAATTCATAATAACATTTTATAATAATTTAATTATTAATAAGTATTCATAATAAGTATTCATAATAAGTATTCATAATAAGTATTCATAATAAGTATTCATAATAAGTTTAATAATATTATGTTACACTAACTAAACATACAGATTTTAATACAGAACTAAGGGATCTATATGTAGACCTATTTCAGACAATAAATATAACAAGTCATTAAAATCGAAAAACTATGTTAAAACACTTTAAAGCTATTCTTCTCTCTCTTCTCTAAACTATATTTTGCAACATCTTCAAATTTAACTTTTTCATAATAAAAAAAAAAAAAGTGAATGGGGATGGGAAATGACAGTTGAACGAAGCGGTACGTATCGAACCCGACGTCGAAGTTGGTTATGTTATGCCACTGGGAGGCTAGCCTGGAGACTGCGGGGACGCCCGAACCCCCCCAGGGATCGCCATCGGGCCTCCTCTTCTGGTCGCCAACCAGCATGATGGAGCCACCCTGGGATTTCTCGCAGCTGGCGGGGCAGCCTTTCGTGGTTGGCTAACCCACTGATTGGGCCCCCAACTATCTGCGGGCGGCCAGCGGAAAGCCGTCTCTTCGGATCCCGCTACCCTCCTCGACTAGACACCCGACAAAACAAATACCAACTCGACGTCAACCGGTTCGCCAACGTACCGCAGCTGTTCAGACCCATTTCCCATAAACAGCTTCATCGAGCAACGTGCCGGAACACGACTAAAACTTTTTTCACGAGGATATAATATGATATAAATGGTGGACTATGGTAAAAATACCTTCCTATCTGTAAACAATTTATTTAAAGAATATGTTATTAAATCTAGTACCGTAGGGAATATATTCACATGAAAATAACTTAATAATAAATTCATGGAACTTCGGCATAGAATAATAAAGTGACATAGTATCGTGACGAATGAATTTAGCCTGTTAGTTAATGTTATAATTAGAAATAAAATATTATAAAAAGAAAAATAATTAAAAATAAATATTTTTAAAATAAAATTTAAGCTTGCTTTATTCGAGGCTCACAAAAAAGTAAAATTAAACCAGCCAAGTGTGAGTCGAACTTGCGCACGAATAGTTCTGTTCAGTTATATATAAAAAACAGCAAAAACATCACTTTTGTTGTATAGAGGCCTTAAATATTAATTTTATATTGTTTTTTACTATTACGGTTCATGAGACGGCCTGGAGATATACAAAAGAACAGGACAGATGTATAAACAGACATAGCATAGCGAAGTCTTAATAATAAGGTTCCGTTTTTACCCTTTGGGTACGGAAGCCTAAAAAAATTAATAACATTTTTATGATGGAAGTGCTACATATATTTTTAATAATTGTTAATATAATGAAGCATAGATAAGTGTTAACTGTCTCTAAAATTATAAAATAACTGACTCCAATAATTAATACTCCAAAATAAAATAATTATTTATTAGTTATTAATATTATCATATTAACATATGCCATGTTAATATTATCATATTACAATAGCAATATTTGATCACATGCATGCTTTTGTAAAATATTAAGGAATAAAGAAATTAAAATAATGTTTACTATAATATCAAAAACAGTTGGCTTTCTTCTAATTAATTTATAATTATGTTTACCTACATATTATGATGTATCAGAAAACACTGAAAGAATAGATGACCAGTCGCTTTTAAATTCCTGAAAAATATTTCTCTTTTCACTGAATTTAATTCAACTCATGCATAAATTTCATCAGAAATTATATTTTTAGTTTTTGACAAAGCAGTAACTTATAAAATTATGATGCTTACATTTAGTAAACAGTCTTATTTTGTTTTAAAATTATTATTCGATTCTAAGAACATTACAAACATAACTTCATGTGTTATAATATATTCATGATCTACAGATATTAATACCTACTCGATATGTTCATTTATTATTTATTAGTCTTAGTTTATTTTTTCTTAAGTCACTTAAAGATCAAACCTTACTACAAAAAAACCGTGTTGAGACGATGAAAACGAATTTCATCAAAATAGAGGATGTTAATATAAAGAATTGTTTATATATCTTTCTGCGAATTACGTTTAATATACGTAATAAAAATATAAAAAAAACGTGTAAACTACGACATTCCTCTAGATTTATTTTTCACAAATAAAATTTCGCTGACAATTGAAATTCAGCTACCGGAAGTGGTGGATTTAACATCCGACTACACGAATAAAATGTTTTTGATGTTACAACATTGTTATACCTTTTCTATTTTCTGTTTTTGTTTTATTGAAAACATTGCTCATACTTAAAATATATTTAAATAATCCAATATATTACAAATTTTGAACTTATAGTTTATTTAAAACTAATTGATTCTAATTTTCAAAGCTCAACTTGTTACTTGTATAAAGAGTTGCTTAGAAACAAAAGAACGTTTCATAAATGAAATTATAATTAAAAGAAAATACAGAAATACGAGCTAACCAAACAAAGGTATCAATTACCTCTCTTTACATTCAGATTCTGATACTATATGTCTGATATATATTGCACTCTATTCTAAACATCCTATCTGTAATATATATTTACCCGACTATAATCATGTAATTTTTAATGGAAATTTGCCCGACTAGTTTCGAACCCATTTGGGGTTCTTATTCATGAGCTCGAAGAATGGCAAAATCGCGGCATGAACTGAGTGCTGTCTTCGCATGATGATTATAGTCGGGTGAATATATATTTAATAAACATCATGGTTTGCGAAACATTAAATACAAAGAAAATCACATATCTAGTCCATTCATCGATTCTAGGGACGTAAAGGAATATAACAATCTTTCATTTATACTACATTTTATGAAATAAGGTTTAAATAATCTTGTATTTATTCATGTGGGAATTAAACTCCTACATATTTCTCTTTTAATTGAATCACGAAGTCATAGCGGAGAACAAATTTAAACAGTAATTTTAAATCAGTGGTTATTTTGTTATTCTCTGAGCTCGTTAAAACTTTAACGAGGATCCAGAATTCTAATGCATATTTATTCGAAATCTGTTGCTAGCCTTAGTAAATATTCGGGGTTCCTATTGCGTTGGACAGATACAACTGGATTGCTAATAAAACAAAACACAATTATTATTTGTTTAATTAGCTAAACTTATTTAGGTAAGTCGAACGATTACTATTATTTTTTATATTTATGAAATTCACATAGCAACTATTATTTAAAATAATAAAACAAAAACCTACAATATAATAACTTTTTTTTATACAAAACTAGGTTAATGTTTGACTACATTCCACCTGATGGAGAGTGGAGATGTAGTCATAGGTGGTAAGACGCATTAACCTAGCAACCTACTCACTCTCTCTTGAAGACACCCACATTATATTTGGCCGGAAATACAAACGCAGGCAAATTGTTCCAGTCCTTTCTGTACGCACGAAAAAAGACGAAGCATAGCGCTTCGTTCGGACAGGTGCAGTGTCCATAACGTAAGGATGGATACCTGCCGTGCGTCGGGACGTCCAATGATGGAACAGGGACAAGGGAAGTAAATCGTGTCATTCCTGCGCACACTCTCCAAAATGTATCCTATAGAATACTGAGAGGCTAGCAATTTTACGCCTGCGTTTAAGGTTGTGGAGGTTGACGTCAACCAATTCAGGGTCACCAAGATGAGTCTTTGCGGCACTAGCAAATATGTGACCACAGTATTCCACACACGACCGGATCTGTGCTTTGTGTAATACAAGTAGCTGTCCCGGTGTAAAGTAACGGCAAGCTTTCCTGCAGCTGCTCTTGCTCTGGACTCAATGTACCGACCAAAGTTGAGGTTCGAGGAAATCTTTAAGTCTAAAAATTGAAACCGGTCATACTATTCCAAGGATACATTCTGGAAAATGAGAGCCAAGATGAAAGGGCTCCTTTTGGCGGTGAACAAACACGTCAGCCTTTTGGTGGCGTTGAATTGATTGAATAAATAGCGCCATTACCCATCGTTGGCGTATTAAGGCATTCTATGAAAATAAGATATTAACTGACAGGTCAACCTTGTTTGGACACAAACTGAAACCGTTTTTTTTAATTAAAATTATAACTTTTGTTTGTATATTTCTTATATATCTTCTTTTTATGTCTTTTATTTTTAATTTACATATATTAATATCTTTTTCAGTTTAATTTTTTAAAGCTTGAATTATATTTTTTATCACATAGAAGTACATCTAGAAGTACTGTCTAATTAAAAGTATTTTTCTTTTCTTCTTCTTCTTCTTTAAAACATGAACCATTAAACAGCATATCTAAGTTATTGTATAGGTACAGTTAACACATAGGTAATCTTAACGGTAATGCGCCTTAACACAAACTAAAATATTTTAAATAGCTCATCTGGATTTATATTAAAGTGATCAACGAGATATGAGCTTCGAAAAACTAGTACGACAAAAGCCGATTTTTGAGTCATTTAGACAAAAGTTTTTGGGAATGTTTTGGAATTCGTCAATTTGTAGAATCTGTTGGGGGTTAGTTTTATGATGGGCGATATCAAATAAATTGAGGGACGAATTGGTCTTTCGACTTTATAAAGTTATTGAGACTTATTACAACAGTGTATTCACTTCTATGATTTGACAAAGAATATACATAATTTAATAAAACTACATAATACATAAATAGTTATTACGCATTCTAGTCTCTTAAAAAATCTTAATCGAAAGTTCATTGAGTTTTTCAATATAATTTCACAAATCTTCATTGGAATAGTAGTAAGAAGGTACAATGTCCCGTTATTAAAGCTACCACAAAAGCTACTGTAATTTAATTAATATCAAATCAACACATCTATAGAAGTTATTGAATATATTTCAAAGAACGTTTGAATTTCATTGTTTAAGTTTTATATGGATAAAATTAATATTTGAATAGTTAATTCTGATCTAATTACATATTACTGTAGAGCTACGTACAAGATAACAGCTCAATCAGCAATTAATTCAGGTAATGCTGAGTACAAGAAAATTTATTTTTGAAAATAAAACTCTCAATTAAGCACATCAGGTTTTAAGGTGATTCACTAAGTATTGTTATAAAGCCACAATGAACCCGTATAAACATAAAAGAATTACCGTGTCACTGAACATAAATGTGTACATATATAATCATTATTTTTTTTTTTTTTTAATAAAAGTGTAGAGATCAGTTATTACTTAACCGATAAAAGACGAATATTAAAGTTTTTCATAATATAATCTCCTTCTTTTAAATTTAAGTAAATTTTTAATAATAATAGAAGTTTTTTTTATACATATCATCGTGATTATTAAAAAAAATCTTTAGATAAACTACATTGAATTCGAACAATAAAAAAACCTACAATTAATGGGGCGTCAAAATAAATATTTTATATAAGTATAGTTCTAGCTCTTTGGTAACGGTTTAGCTTTTGAAACAAATCCGATATGTCAAGCTTTGTAAACGAAAAATCAGACTGATTTTTTTTGTAAATGTACAATCCATGTTTATCTAGCATGTAATGTTTTTTTTGATAATTTATATATTTTTCATATAAGAAAAAAATTGTTTGCAATGTTTGCAGAAAAAAATATGCAGAGCTTGATGTGAGGTTATAACATATATTCATTAAAATATAAAGTATGATTATTATAATTATATTATTATTATATTTTAAATCCATTATAGTATCTTTTAGGTAGGTTAATTCTCTTGTAATTTAAGTAAGTGTTGGATTCCTGTAGTAATGCAACTATATAATTATCAATTCAATGATTGAAGGATAAGTAAGTAAGGCACCCTTATCATATTGATCTGGAAACACCACCAGAGTAATTCCAGGTCTTGGTGGTTCTTGGTAGAAAGTTCCTATAGAACCGCATTTAGTAAAAACTTTTGATAGAGTATTGAAGTTAATCTATATTAACTTATAGTCTATACTATTAACGGATTAGTCAATATTTAACACTATGCAATACACTGATGATTTAGTTCTTCTTGCAACAGTTTAATAATTACAATGAAAGGATTTGTGATTTGAAAAATACTATACGAAATTCATTCCAGTAGCTGGTCTATTTATGACGACAATTTTTATTTTATGTAATATATTTTATATAACGAAGATTTATATGTATCTGTATCATTTGTGCACTATTAAAACTTTTATGATATAGGCTTGCTTCATATATTGTAAGTTTTTAATTGGTGCAGTATTAAACACGTGAACTTTTATTTAAATATTTGAGAATTCAAGTCTGAATATTAATATAGGTGATGTAATTTTCGGCACCACTGTTTTAAATAATTTAAGCAAAAAATATTATAAAGCCTTTGGTTATTAATGACCTTATGTTGAAGTTGTTAGTTGCCAGCTGAACGGAAGTTTGTGGGTTCGATTCTCACTAGGGACAATTCTTTCTGTGATTCACAGATTATTGTTCCAGCAAGGTATCCGTTATTAATATGTTTATTAAAAAACAATAAATAAAAAAATATTTTGTTGAATAAATTTTAGAATAAAATATGTGCATTTTAATAGCAATTCAGTGCAATTTTTAATACAATTTCAAAAGTAGTATGAAGTAATATTAAGAGTTGATTTTATAAATTCTAAATCGACATACGAGTAAAAAGCTTTATGTTGTAAATCTTCATTTATAGTCTGTAATTTAAGAGAGTGTGGACTTCAAGCTTCAGTGAGCACAGGTTTGTAGATTTATGTCGCTCTAAATATGTCAAGTTTTGTACTTTATACTTGAAATAACATTTGAATTCGAGTTTAATTCCAAAATTACTATAATTCATTTTCTATTACATTGTAGTGCAAATATACATTTTTTTAAATTTTGACACTCAATACTTATTTTTTGAGATTCAAGTTTGTTTTTTTGTTCTAAACCTAATTAATAACAATAAACTTCTCTGAAAATGTATCAACTTAAAGTTCTATAAAATTTTGAAAAGTTCTCGTTAGTGTGTTAACTTTTATAACTTTTCAACACAAAAGACCTTTTTAAAGGTAGTTAGAGGTATTTAAGCCGTTGCCTTGACGTTCAACGCCTTGCCAATTGCCTGATACGAAAAATAAAAAGTGTACTGGAAACAAAAAGTTTGCCTTATAAATCATAATCATAGCCATAGTCAGTTCAATATCCTCAATATACCAAATACTACAATCAGAACTTGGCCAGAACTCCGAGGATTTGATTCCTCTAATACCTCAAATGTTTCACTCATAATTTGTTTATCGGCCTCATGTGAGCATTTGAAATATAAAAAAAACATAAAAATTATGAGAGTAGCATTTCTTATCATTTCTCATTATTTCTTATAAGCGTTCTTATAAGCATTTGATGTTTTTACTGTCTCAAACACTGTAACCATAGATCGGCTTTTATCGGCCTCATGTTAGTAATCAAACAAAACCCTCATCCACATAAAATACTTTTTAGAAAATCTATTCAAATTAATTACCTTTATCTTAGTTTATTCTATATATTAAATGTATTGAAGTAATAAATAAATAAGAAAATGTAAAAGCTAAGTTACATTTCCTTTTAGAGGCGAAGACTGGTTTTGGGCAAAAAAAACCCTTGACTTACTACTTACCCTTACTATTTAAACTCTTTACTATCACTGTTACACTTTATTATACTAGTTCTGTTCATAACTTAGTCTCTCGATCACACAGCTAAGCTAAGAGAAGAGGTGGGAGACGGTTTATATATTCACTACCCTTAATCAAATCAGTATCCAATATTACAATTATTGATTCAGACAATTGAACTTCTATAGAAACATTACATGTTTTAGTAAAACCATCAACTGATAACTTTATTTTTTTAAATACCTATACCCTACCAGAAGGTTTCAAGGAAAAATTTCTTACAAAAATTAAATATAAAAAGGCATTAAAGAATTTATTATTATATAGAAGACAATTCAGTTATAAGTATGTGTGTGTATATGTATATGTATATGTATATGTATATGTATATGTATATGTATATGTATATGTATATGTATATGTATATGTATATGTATATGTATATGTATATGTATATGTATATGTATATGTATATGTATATGTATATGTATATGTATATGTATATGTATATGTATATGTATATGTATTTGTATATGTATATGTATATGTATATGTATATGTATATGTATATGTATATGTATATGTATATGTATATGTATATGTATATGTATATGTATATGTATATGTATATGTATGTATATATATACTTTATTGTAATAATACTTTTTAACAAGATTTCGATCTGCCTACAAACTACTCAGTAGTTTGGCGGAGTTATTATGTTGTAAAATGTTTGTATTATTATAATTAAATAAATAAATAAAAAAAATTAACGTCGGTTGTGTAGTTTAGAATTCCTCAAGTTTACATGGTCATATTTTGATTATTTTCAATGAAAATCTATAAGTGTGATAAATGGTTAGAATGTTTATTGAGTACTCTGTTAAAAAAGTATTTTAAATACTGGAGGTTTAAGTAAAAACAAAAAAAAGGTTTGAAAAAAACATAACGTTTATAACATTTCTATAGCAATAAATATAAACTATCACCTTTCAAATCGTTTGACGCTAGGAATTTTCCACTCGAAATATTGCATTGAGTATGTAGTTTTTGACATTCTAGAAAAAAATATATATAGTTTTCGCCGACTGCTTCTGAAGGACTTCTTCTGTTTTGTTTTATAAAAATGTTTTTATTTCTACTAAAATATAGATTTAATACAGATATAATACCGTCAAATTCAATTAGGTATATACTTCCAAACTAAATAATCTTTATAGATAGTTCTAAAATAGAAGTCAGTAGAACATAATGGTTCGCAGTTAATATTAAATATTAAATATTAAATGTTAGAAGATAAACTACTTTGCAGTTAGTATTAATATCAATTATTAAATTTGTATCTAATATGTATAGTGTGTATGTATATGTATAACGTATCTAATATGTATAATGTGCAACATAGAATAAATCATTTAGTTCTATTTTTTTATTACATTATTTTTTCTTCCTGTCTCCTTAGATAACCTTTAAACTGCGGAATTAGAGATATTAATCTGAAGATAAGAAAAAGTGTTATACTGGAGTAATATAGTAAATATTGTTTTTAGTATCTTGAAAATATTCGTGAGCTACTTTTAATGGCGGTTATTATAAAACTTAGTCATAATTAAAAAGTAAGAAAGAAATATTTAAAATTTAATGTCATTACGTTAGTAAAATATATTTCATTTGTTTTTGGAGTTTACTCCTTAAGAATCGATTTTTGTATATAAGGCGCCCGGTATGAGAAAAATATGAGGAGTAAAATCCACTGAACGATGACCTCGTTACGTTTTTGGTGCGCAACCTATCGTGCGCAACTAGTTTTGCCATCTATCGATAAATAACAGAACTTTTAATGATTTGAAATATCACGCTTGTCTCTTTAGTTCACCAACTCGCCTCTAGGGGGCATAGGTTGTATCAGCGTTACTGCGCATGCGTAATCCTGCATAATACTTGTACAAATATACTTTTTTCATCAAGGCCTTTAATTTTAATAACTTGCTGTTATTGTGTTACAAAAGACCCTAAGTACAAGTACTTAACAATCGTAATTGTTCTTTATTCACAGAAATAAGATTGAAAATAGTTTTAGCCGATATTATGAACCTTTTTATGATATTACAAAGCAGTTAAACTTCTCATTTTAAATAGGACTGTTGATAAAATATGTATGGAAATATCGATATTATTACTAAGAAATATCGATATTTATTACTAATACATTTTTGTACGATATATCGATACTTTGATATTGAAATTCAGGTATCGTGGTCGATATTTATTTCAAATATTTTTAAGTTATTGCATAGCTTATATCGTGGGATTGGAGTGCAGCGACCGAATCAAGAAATTTCGTAACAAAAAAACCTAAAACCCCCACTCCGCCTACTATGTAGCTCGGCCGAGTATTGCGTACATATCATTTAAAAATAGCTTAAGCGCCTTGTGGATACTTGTATTATATACTTTATTGCTTAATAGTTTAACAAACGTAATTAAACTTATTCGTGAGATTTAAGGTTGAAAATATTTTTAGCTAATGATAATCTTAACCTTTTTATGACAGTACATAGGAATGACAACTTCAAATAGTATTTTTTTTAATAACAGAAAAAATTGTTTTCTTATCGGTCACAACATCCAACTTCAATTAATATAAACGCAAAAAAAATAAGTGTGACACTCGGAGATTGCCGCAGTAAAGCTTGATATATCGACATTTTCAAATACATCAATATTGGGGTTTGGAATTTCAAAATATTATCGTTATTTCGACATATTGGCTTTATTTAAAATAATTATTGCAAGTCATGTTAGACATGCGAGATGGTATTTATTTTTTAAGTGAGTTGCTAAATTAGTTGTATTACCGCTGCTTTTATATTTTTCCCGCATAAATTCGATGAAACACTTCTTGTATCAACTTTTTTAAAATACATACCATAAAATGGTAAAAATGATTAAAGAATATATATTTTGGCAATGTACTATTTCTATAAAACTAGATATTGAATGATTTAGTGTGAATGAATTAGCTTTTACCGCTACGATAAGAGAAATGACGATGATAATGAATTTGTAATAAATATCGATATTTCTAAGTAATAATATTGATATATCGATACATCGATATTTTATAGACCTATTCCTATTATGATATGATTATATATTATGAAATTATTCTATTCCTATTTAAAATATAATCAGTTAAATAAGTTAAATAAAGTTCAATTACGATTGTTAAATTCTTGTACTCTGGACTTTTGTAAAACCATAACAGAAAGTCATTAAAATGAAAAGGCTTTTTGAAAGAAATTCATTTGTACCAGTAAAACATTTATTTTAAAATAAACATTAATTATTATTCAATAAAGATCATAATACATATTATCAACTTGGCGCTTATGCTATTTTTAAATTATAAGTACACAATACTGGTGTGTTAGGTTATTTTCGTTATGGAATTTCTGGATTCGGTCTCCATACTCAAGGCCCGCGATAGAAGCTATGCAATAGCTTAAAAACTTGAATTAACATCAATAAAAAAAAATACTACATAAATAATTATAATTGCAATAGTTGATAAAAATGCTATGCAATAGCTTTACCGCGGCAGACAACAAGTGTCGCACGTTTTTTTTTCATTTAAACTGTCTTATTTGTAAATTGATTCTAAGGGAAAAAACTCCAATATGAAATAAATAATAAATAACTACTAAGCAATTTAACATAATACAAAAAATAATAATGAAAATAATTAATTAAAACCTAAAATATTTATTATTTGTAATGTAAGTAAAGACTTATATTTCCATGTAAGGAACGATACATTTTTAATTTTTATGTTATTAAATTTTTAATATAAGCTAATATGCTAATGATTACTGATAAGAAAATATCAATATTAAAAGATGCCTTAACAACATAGTCAGAACCATACATATTCATCGTATTAATAAAAGCGAATATGCTCATGAATGTTGATAAAATCAATGAAAACATTAAATGTGTGTATAGAGTAATGTATATGCTGCAAAGCGACTATATCTATATGTTATTGAGCTTGTTAATTTCTATCAGTATCAATTTACTTATGTTGCTGTTTTTGTTATATTTATCAATAATTAACATTGTTATTGTGAAGTTATAATCTTTATCATTATATTTGGCTAAAGTGAAATGCAAGTATTTCGAAATAAACTATGGCAGAAAGGGGTGTAGATAATATTTTATAAGGTATCAATCTTTTTTTTATTTTTTTTTCCGTCTGTTTAGACAATTATACTTAAGGAGTAAACTCCAGTCGTGCGTCGGAGCTGACACACACAATTTTTTTTTTTAAGTATTTTTTTTTAAAGCTAAATTTAAATATTTCATGAAGGCTATAGTTTTAGTATGTTAACGAGTAATATTGTAAGCCATTAGTGAGATACTAAGATAATTTATGGTCTTAAACTTAAAAATACAAAATAAACTTTTAATCTCACGGAAACAAAAAAAAATTGGAATTGTTATGGTACGTTATATGACATAGACTTCTTATTACTAATCTGGCGGTAAACATTGTCGCTATAAAACATAGCACATTTCTATAATAATATTTGCACTCTGAGTAAGAAATACCACCATCGCTAATGTAAAACATACTTAGAATTTTATAAAAACCAAGCAGTAGCACTTAACAAGTCAAGAATGGATATCTTCGAGTCACGTAGCAGAGGACTTCATAGCGACGCTTATGAACGAAGTCATAGATTTAACAGTGACACATTCCAACGGTCTTTTCATACCGTTAATATAAAAATAGTCTCGTTTTGAATGTATTTGTTCTAATGTGAACCAATTCTGGATATTCTTATTATTATATTTTTTATTTTATTAAAAAAATATTTATTCTATTCATAATTAATTCTTTTTTTACTTACTGTTTTAAAAAAAAACATTTTTATTTTTCTTATTCACTGACGGACCTATAGCTAAAAGTTTGGTTTTCCAATCTTTAATAACAAAAACCTATTGTCTACACTATACATATATATTAACGAATTCAGCAACGAATAATTATACATTAAAGACTGACATGAATGAGATCTTTTGAATTACTGTAACGTATCGTCCGTCAGTCAGTTCTTTTCGATATATTTAATTATTTTCAATGAAAATGTATCTATAAATACTTACTGTATGTAACAAAAGGATAGGATACAACCAAAATGCTACCTTTTCAAAAATATATATTTATTTCATTACCAGGGGCGCAGCATCCGACGATGTTCTCTCCCTGAGGGTCCGTCAGTAAACTGTGAGTCGCTCGCTGGAATGAGCGCTACCTAGTAACGGAGCTTTATCACTTACGAACTGATAACAAACCGATTTACAACTAACATGCTCGAGTGATATAAATGTTACCGTATTATTTAACATATAAAAGGTTATAAGTTTTCGTCCAATATGTTATTTTTTCTTTTAGCAGCAATTTTGGTTGTTGGTAAGTTTTTTAAATAATTGTTTTTAAGTATATCAATATATGAATGCAACATTTAAGTTTTTGACCATAATATTTTGTAGAAGTAAATATGAGATAATAACAAAGAGGGTAAATCAAAACGTTTGAAAAAACCCTTTCATATAAGAGATCTGTTTTGGTTCAGAGACTAGATTGTTAATCATCTTGTCTCTGCAATCATCAGCAAAACAAAAACATATCAATCAATATGATTGTATTATTATGAAGGTTATATGATAATTTATAGAAATGTTAATGTCAATTACATTAAAACTATTATGGTTTAATTTTTTTTTTATTTTTATATAAATATAGACTGAAAAATAAGTTTAAATATTTCATGAAGCCTAGAATTTTACTATGTTTACGAGTAATATGCATTTTTTTGTTGTTAACTGTGTTTAATTAATATACCAAGTCGATTGAGCTACCGTATCGATACGGTAAAATTTATTTACGTTTTAGTAAACAAAAAAAGTTTCTTTTAATAGATCCAAATGCTATTTTTGTTTATTTATAAATAGAAGGTAAGGTTATATTATGAGGTTGTGTTTGGTACATAATTAACATTATGAACTTATATAAAGTTTATATTCATGTAATATATTTGTTTCGTATATTTGCATATTTTGAAAGCTTTCAATATTTTCGCCACCACGGCTCAGTCGTTCATATGATGATGAAATAGATCGTTTTGGCATACACAAGATTATTTGGTGGCGGATACGATAATAAAAATAAACATCTTTTACTAAAGTTTCATATATTCACAATACAGTCAAAAAGCAAATGTTACAAAAATAATAGATGAAAGTGAATGTTAAGATTGATATGTAATTAGTATGTAAGAAGTAGTTTAAAAGTAGCACCAGTAATAGATAAAATTAGAAATTTTCGTTTATTTGATAGAAGGGTATTGAAGATGTTGATATCTTCTATATTGCGTTGACTGAATAACAGCAAGTGGATGACATAATAACACATACATATAAATGTCGGAATCGGTACAGGTGGCGGTGGTGCTGAAACAAGTGAGGACAGTTGTGACCCGCATGAACTAAAAGTGTGCATAGACGCAACTCCTCGCACGCAGGTTGGACTACCGCGAACCAAGGAAGAGCTAGATAAGCACTGTTTGTGAGTACTTAACATTCTTAAAAAGACTATAAACATAAATATCTATACACAAAATATCCCTAAATAATAATTCTTAATATATCCTTATAAGATTAAAAGATGCTCCTTTATAGAACATGATACTTAGATAATAAATGTTTATTACACAGACGGGCCCATTAAATTTTCTCAAATGCTCGTAAACGATATAGTTTTAACAAGAGCGGCTGTTATTAGCTAGAGAGGGTCCACAAAAAGTTTATGTTATGTCCTCGCAATTTCACGTAGTTTGAAATGTGATGTTTGTGTTTCGTTACCAGTTGACCTACCGGGACAGTTTCCTATTTGTTTTAACTTTCATTCTATTTCTATTTATATTTTAAAAAAGCTCAACAAATTTATAAATATTTACAAACATTTATTTTGGTTATTTAATATTTTTAATATTTAATCTCTTTCTTATAAAAAAAAAGTTCATTTGAGTTTTTTTATATTCTGGTCCAAATAAAGTACTTACACCAGCACAAATAGTATAATGTTGTTATATAATGATATTGTATACAGAGCATATCAGACGGGTATGTCGTGTATGGACACGTGGATTAGGCGTTGTTTGCCCACGGACGGACAGAAGCTGGTCCAACAGCAGATTGGAGGTGCGAGGGCGCTCATGCGTTATCTGTGTAGCAACGACACCGCGCTACGGAGAGGTGAGTGAGTCTATTAACATAAGGTATTATGCCATGTATAGCAAAGCCATAACGCCATAAATAAGAGTACTATAAAAGTGTATTACAATCGCTATTTACAATTATGTACCTTGTGTTTCCAATTACATTTACACTTATTTATAGAACCTATTATAATTTTATGATAACATAGAGTATATGTTAGAATATCATATACAAAGTATTTTTTTGTTGTTGAATATTTTCTAAGTTATTTTGTACTGCAAAATTAGAAACTTCGGTTAGGATTTTTCAAGAATATTTACAAATGTCCCTTTCGTTAAAATAAAGACTATTATGTAAAATATATGTATACATTCTAAATACTTTGAAATGAGTAGTGATATGCTGTCTTAAATTAGTGAAGGGACTCCGAGCTCAGAAGAACAATTCCAATAATGTTGGAAATTATCTATAAACATTTATAGCCATGTTAAGCTTCTTTAAATTTATATAAATGTAGAATAAAAAATAAACTGATACGGGCAGGGATTCAAACCCGCGACTACTGTGACTACAGGGCGGTTTCCCAGTAGTCACGGGTTTGAATCCCTGCCCGTATCGGTTTTTTTTTCTTTCTATATTTATATAAACATATCAATAGTTTATGCCCATATCGATTGTTTGCTTAATTTCATGTAATTAATAAAAAATATGTAATGTATGTTGATAAAGATTCTAGAGAAAGTTATTAACAATCGCTTAAAAACATTTATCCAACGTAACAATCTAATTTCTAGCAACCAATTTGGTTTCAAAAATGGTGTCTCAACGGAGGACGCGGTCTTGGCCCTAACAGAAGACATTATCAATAATCTCGACTCCGGAAACAAATGCGTTGGAGTTTTCTTGGACCTGGCTAAAGCGTTTGACACCGTTTCGGTGCCTATCCTGCTAGACAAGCTATTTAACATTGGCATAAGAGGTCTTCTTCATAAGCTTCTAACCGATTACCTTACTGACCGCAAGAACCAACTTAAACTAGCAGGCTACATCAGCCAACCATCTAACGTTTCTTTTGGCGTACCACAAGGCAGTGTCCTCGGTCCCACCTTATTTCTCGTATACGTAAATGATCTTTGTAATTTAAACCTCCAAAACTGCAATATTTACACCTACGCTGATGACACGGCACTTATTTTTAATGCAAATTCTTGGGAAAATGTAAAAATTATAGCTGAAGCTGGGATCCAACATGTCTTAAACTGGCTAAATTCCAACCTCCTAACCCTCAACTTTAGAAAAACCAAATACATAACTTTTTCCATTCGCAAAGCTACCTTACCTGATCCAAATTTTACCATAAGAGCCCATAACTGTAAACATCCAGAATTAAATAACTGCCCGTGTGAAGAGATTGCCAGTGCTACTATTGTGAAATACCTTGGTGTTACAATTGACCAACATCTTGACTGGAGTCTCCATATACGTAAAATTGCCGATAGGATCAGAAAACTCACATGGATGTTTAAAAAACTGAGACATGTTGCAAATGAAAATATTCTTGTTACCACTTATAAGGCTCTAGCTCAATCTATTTTAAGTTACTGCATAACCATATGGGGTGGTGTGGCGAAGTCACATCTCATTAATTTAGAAATATCCCAGCGCTCACTCTTAAAAGTTATATTTTTTAAGCCATTCAAATTCTCCACATTTCTATTATATAATTCGAAACAATTACTCACCATACGTCAACTGTACATATTTAACTGTATACTAAAAACCCATCGTCAACTACCTTTTATCACAAAACAGTTATCCCAACGTAGAAATAGAACTGTGGGCCGTGTTCCTAGATGTAAAACCAAATTCAAACAAAAACAATATACCTTTAATGCCCCATACCTCTATAATAAACTCAATAACAAATTCAACTTTTACCCGATGACACGATCTGCTATCAAACATCTTCTTAAGCACTTCCTGATAACCTTAAAGTATCACGATACTGAAGATCTACTAAAACGGTATAATTAATCAGTTTTCCTAGATTTCAAACCTATATGGCCTTGTAGTAATATGATTAGAACTACAAATATAGTACATCACACATACAATCACTCACATACACTCATGCACACATATCATTATGCACACATATACTCATGCACATACACACACACACATACGTACACACACATCCACACATACACACACATTCACACGTACACATACTCCCACGCTCACACAACACATTTTGTTCGTTTTTGTTACTTTTAAATTTTACTTTTGCTGTTCTGTTGTAAATCTACTTATTTATTTATTTTTTTTCTTCTTTTTTTTTGTATTGGATCAATCATATTTCTCAGTTGCATTGTTGTAATTATTTTTCTTTTTACTGGTTTTGTTAAATGTCTCGGTGGATGAGCTTGGCACCCAGTAATACGGGTCTAAAACCTAGTACAGGGGCCCTTGCACCTAGTTTGTATTGAAAAAGGTAAATGAATAAACATAGTTTTTTTTTTTTTTTTTTTTTTTTTTTAATATATATTGAAGAATATGATAAGTTTTAAATTAAAGAATTTTATTCTGAACTGTCCTTTTTAAAATACGCCAAGTGCATATTAATTAATATTTTTTATTCCACCATGAATACTGCAGAAATAAAATCCAATTGAACTTTTAAAACTTTAGTTACAAATCAAAAGTTGGCGTGGCTCCAATTGGGCTGTTATAGTTCCTTTACAGAACTTCTTATTGAAGGCAGAAGTGTTGATTTTATTAGTTATGATGTGTCAGACTTCCTGAAAGAGCCCACATGCTGGTCACTGGTGTCACCGGACTGGTCACGCTGCGTCAATGAGCTACAACTAGCAGCACGGGATATTTCCGAGCGCAGCCATCACATCGTCTACTTCAACAAGAACACGGAGCTGTGCTGGTAAAATTACTTCTAATATTGTAATAGCCAGTTATCAGACTATGTTAACATCAGTGAAACTTAATCATTAATAAAACGTAACTAGATACTTAAATTATAAAAAGAAGTACCTGATATTTAGAAGAAGCATCTTAGAGGCTTTTACTTTAAGTTATCTTACTTTTGAGGTTATTTTATTTTAGACCTGGAATCCAGCTATCTTCATTTTACTGTAGATCTAACTCCAGTCGGTTTTACCTACATTCCCGCAAAATGTCCGCGTTATGTAGCTATTAAAGATATATTGTTAGTACGATAACTTAAAAGTTTCAAGCCTGAACATCCTCTTCCTTCCGGTCTAAATATCTTCCATATTTCGAAATTCCTTAAGGATGGTAACACATGTGCATATTTGCACTTGTGCACATGTGTTAACAAAATTAGATCGTAAAAGTGAAATTTTAGTAATAATGTTTAATGTACCTATATCGGTTATATATAGTTATCAAAGTTATTAATAATTAATATTTAACAATCGATTTTATTTTACATCTTTTTTAACCTCCGACTAAAAAGAGGGGTATTATAAGTTTGATCTGTCGATCTGTGGACCTGTGTGTCTGTCTGTGGCAATGTAGCGGCCAAACGCGTGGACGGATTTGAATGGGAGGGGGTTTTTTTTAATCAAATGCTATGTTTGTCGAGATGGTTCTTACCTATGATTGGCTGAAATAGAAACAGCCGTCTTCAAGATGTTGACGTTTTATTGGTTAAAGGTTTTTATGCAATAATTAGAAAAAAAGCCTTGTTATGTAGGCCCAAAGGTTTTTACACCTATTTACTCAAGTAAAGTACTTTATTAGGTATAGATGTTGCCTGTGACGTGTGCGTCCACTTAAACTGTAAAAAATATATTTATATGGCTTATGATCGTAGTCATAAAAAGTTAAGGGCTGTTGTCTAGCTAGTGATAATATAAATCCCTTCATCATAGTACTATTAATACCTACATGAAAGGTTCTTGAATCATGTTACTTAATACATTTATAATTTATAACATTGTGGAAATTTTCACGCGGATTTATTTTTTCTCGTATTAAATATAACCTATCTTCATCAGAGGGATAATGTAGGATTCTAAAGGATTTTTTTTTTATTAAATCGGTCCAGTAGTTTCGGAGCCTATTCAATTCAAACAAATAAACAATCTAATCTTTCTTCTTTATAATAATAGTGATGGTGATGAAGATTATTATTATAAAATTTAGCCTATGTTCATCAGGGATAATGTAAGATTCTAATGCTAAAAAAATTTTTTATAATCGGTCTAGTAGTTTTGGAGCCTATGCATTTCAAACAAAAAAATAAATCTTTCCTCTTTATAATATTAGGAAAGAATAATAGAAATACTTAAACAACTGAAAATTAGTGTGTGTGTAGATTCATTTAGTACAGTTAAGAAACCAGTAATATAACTTTAAAAAGCAGAAAAAAAAACTTAATTTAAAAAAACTTAATACAAAAATTCCTCTAAAAAGGTTATAAAAATAATATTATGATGCACTTATTGAAGTAATTGCGTCGAGGGACCGTTTAATAAAGGAAGAAATTAAAATGCATGTAAGTTAACAAAGCAAATAAAGAAATTACGATATCGAAACATTTAGTCTAAGTCCTTAATGATTAACTACGTAAAATAGACACCATCTTCAACGTCCGTATAACGGTCCCCCGACGCAAAGACTTCAATAAGTACATAATAATATTATTTTTATTCTTTTTAGAGGTCTTTTTGTATCGGGGGTTTTTTAATTTTTAATTTAATGTTCTACTAAATACTATGTTCCTGCGAGAGCTGTAAGAATCTTACTAATACCATAAATTTGAAAATTTATGTGTGGATATTTAAATTTCACGTACATAATTTTCGAAAATATGAGTTTGTATAAAAGTGTAGTCAAAGACTGTAAGCGGATCGTTTGTTGTATTAGCGCCCGCGATGCTTTCGTGTCGTGCGTGGGCCACGCCGGACGCGCGTGTTCGTCAGCGGCGGGAGCGCTGCTGCGGCGCATGGCATGGGTGTTGGCGCAGGACATGGCAGCATGCAGCCGAGTCGGCGAGCATCAGCGCGCGCCCTGTGCGGCGTCGCGATCTCCGCACCTCTCAGCGCTGCTGTCCTTGCTGTACTATGTTTTCTACTACTAGAAACATGTTGTTGGTAAAAATATGTCGAATTATTTTAAGAGTAACTTTTAACTGACGAAAAATAAAACTGTTAGATTATTTTCTTTGCTACTATAAGAATATAAATGTAATATATTTAAGAATTATTTCATTGTAGTTTTAATTTAAAAATTCCCTTTTTTTAGGTACCATACATAATCCGCGGAAAAGATTTGTTAAATAATAAACATGCTAGAGTAAAGCACGGACCTTTGCTATGGCTTAGAATATCATTGATTTATGTATCATAATACAATGTAGCTAAAATAACAACAAACAAAAATAATTACGGTACGTAAAACCTTCTTGTTTTCGGAATTGTGGTGAAAATAAATTTGTCTCACTTTTTTGTTTAAAATAATTGTACCTATTTGTATATATTTAATATTAAGAAAATAATTCAAAACAATTTAAAAAAAATTGTAGAGTTTAAAGTTACATATAATTAGAAAGATTAATTTCTATGACCATTTAAATAATAAATAACACCATTCCATATGCAACGACTATAGAAATAATGCAGTGTCTGGATACTAGATCTTATAACATTATTACCCGCATATAACTAAATGTAACAAGATGATAAGATTGTCGTCTTTCTCAATAGAAATCTGCTTTCCTAAATACAAATTCCGCAATTTATAGTGGACCTACGAACGTTAACATGTAGAGTTTTATATCATAATTTACATAAGTTTCAGAGCGACTACATTCTCGGTAGTTTATGTCCTCACTAATGAAATTTCGTACCTTCAGTTTTGGTGAAACTAGTTTCGTAACTTTGTGATGGAAACTTAAAATAAAACCCGCCTCTAAGAAGCTTGACGGCATAATAAAAAAAACTGTTTGAAAGCATAGTATTAAAATATATTATTTATTGATAAGTTTATAATAAACCTACTTCTACCTTTTTAAAAATAATACCCCTAAGATTTATACGTTATAAGTTATAAATTTGACGTGATGTGACGTTACACATATTTGCGCAATTAAGTTTTTGTATATCTGTGGCCTTAGAGCTCCCAGACGGATGAACCGATTTAAGTGCGGTATTTTAATCGTAGGCCGTGTCCATTAAGATGGTACTTTGCTATAGCTATGGTTTGTGGAAATAAACACAGTTCTCAAATTATATTGACTACATTTTAGTTGAAATAAAACAATTTTATGGATTTCACTCGCGTATAATTAATTAAATTTTAAATTTACTTTTTAAATTTGAACCGAGGTTTCAAATGCTTTCAGCAATCTGATTCATGTAAGATGATATGGAGGTGTCTGTCAATAAGTCAGTTAATTAGTAATCTACCTCCAACGGTTTCTAAGTTTCCGGGTGTACAGTTCAGGATTCGCACAAAACACACTAATAGTATCTTGAGGTCTTACAGTGTGGTCACAGAAAAGGAATTTTATATTTTTCAAGACTGGATCCCAGGTGTTAGAGAACCCAACCATCTTCTCTATTATAATAAGGATATTTTTTTAATTTCAATAGCCTCACGAACTATTCTTAGAATGTAACGTTGTTCTTTAGCGAGGATTTTAGGATTATCAAATCTTAAATAATGATTGGGCTTGTCTATGGTATGTTCACACACTACTGACTTCGATGTACGGCTATGCTTGATATCCGAGATTAGTTCCCTAACTCTTTTACCTATGCTCCTCCTTGATTGACCCATGTATGACAAGCTTTCATCTTAGTTTCATATTACATTTACAAATTTGGGCTTATTTAGTATTTCGAACCGAAATGAGTTTGTAAAGTTTCAAGTAAAGGGATAACAATAACTTCATACTTAGCTAGTCAGTAGCTAAACACATAGGTAAGCTCTGCTCTGCTCTGCTCTTTCGTTTAACAACAGAATATCAAGATAAGCAAATGTAACCGTTTGTAAACATTTTTATATTTTATTATATATAATAAAGTATGAAAATTAAAGTTCATCCTCTTGTAAATTTGGCATTCATTTAATATTAGTTTTCTAGATTTCTACTTCTTAAATATCACAATCATAAAGCTTGATCTAAGCAAATGATAATCTTGCTATTTCTTAAAAGATAAGTCAACTTTTAAACGGTCTCTTTTTATTTGTAATGATGTTATTCTTCGAAATTTGCAATTCTTAGAAATCTAATATTTGCTATCTGCTTACTGAAGTGGGTTAGTCTTTTAAGAAAATATACCTATACTATGAACCAAATGATCCTGTCTGTGCTATGAAGCGTAATCTTATAAGAAAAATATACCTACACTATGAACCAAATGATCCTGTTTGTGCTATGAAGCGTAAGTCAATTTATTATTCCTCGCATCGAGATTTAGTTTCAATTCCCTCTTAATCGAATGTATAATATCTCAACCTACAGATAGATTGAAAATAAATTTAAATATCATATAGTATTAAAATTTGAACTACATAAAATATACTTACTATTTATTAGCCATTTCCAATAATTGTATTTGTATAATAAAAATCTTTTCTCTTTTTCGTGTTTTTTTCTTCTACAAATAAATAATGTTAATTTATTAATTCATTGTTATTTGTTACGTAGTTACTTGTAAAAGCAAATCACTTATTTAATTTATCTTATTAAATAGTATTACTTTGATATGACGTTATGTGAAAAAAACTAAAGTATAAAAACACTGTTATTTTTAAATTATATGATTGATTTCAATTTACTTAGCAATTGTTTTTAGTACAAAATTGAAATGTATGGATCGTGTTTAAAACGGCTAACAACATTTGTAAGCTTATTTGATTAAATAATATGAAATTCCAATATCATCAAAAAATAAATATTTTGTATCTGCAAGCTTTTGGATATCGTTTTTCTTCCTTTCTAGGGATATTTTTTGAAACATTTCCGTATTTAAATACTTAAATGCAACATTTCTAGAAACAGATATCAATAATTCTGAAATACGAATCAAAAATGTAGCTTTTACAAAGTTTTTAAAAATCAATATGGCTTTATAAAGAAAAAAGATCCGTTGTAATCTGGTTTTATAAATTTTCATTTTAAGTAACATTATAACTACTCCTACTTTTTTACTTTATTATGACGTCATATGGGTAAAATAAATTACCTACAAAAAAAATCATTCACACTGTATATCTGCTAGTGGCAGGAATATTCATCGTCACCAATCCTCATTGATACTTTCAAAACCTATCTTCGGGTATGTTTTAATGTATGCTAAGTGAATAATATTACAAATATATATCAAAGTTTAAGAACATACGAGGGGGAGTCAAAAAGTTCGCGGAATGAGAGGTATGGAGGGGGAAAAGGCAACTTTTTACTACCTGCTCTAGTTGTGACACTCGTTAAGAGTATAAATACTAAGTTTCAAAACAATTAGGTCATAATTCACTGAGCTACACGTCAATCAACAAGTCAATCCGGAAGAATGCTCACGCCACACCAGAAGTAGCGGCGAGTTGAGTTTTGTCGCGAGTTTTTGGCGCTCTGTGGTGATCAAAAGGATGAAGTTTTGAACCGAATTGTGACTGGCGATGAAACTTGGGTTCATCATTATGAGCCTGAGTCTAAACAAGACTCCATGCAGTGGCACAAAAAGGGCACACCACCCCCGAAGAAATTTAAAGTAATTTAAGATAATTGATAGACTTAACTATGGGAGCGAAAGCGTCGAAGTAAAAGTTCTTAATTTAAACTATTACTTAATTTATATGTATACGAACCAAAAAAAAAATAAGCTGGATTAAGTGCAAATAAATAGACCTACAGAACGAGACTTACCAACAAAACTACTTACAGATAAAACTTAAAAAAAAAACGAAAGAGCTTTGAAAGTCTACATTATTACTAAAGGACATATATATACAACGGATATATTATCTTTAGTCGTCTTGGTGTTAAATTTCTTTTTTTTATTTATTTAAAATTATATTTTTACATAAATATTATTCACAAGCATTGTTTACCTTTAAGTTTAAAATAATGTTTACGACTTTGAAGAAAAAGAAGTTTCGGTTTTGAGTTAGTTACTAAATGACCAAATCTTTTAGAATAAAATCTATCTTGCATCGTTTCACTAAGTCAAGATAAATCTTGGACTAAATGGATAGTAAGAAGTTGTAATTTATAGTTGGAGTTAAAGTGAAGCGAGAACATTCACATTACAAAGAAGTATTACTACATTAAAAAAATTATATACACTTTTTTATTTTTAAACTACGTGCTATTTTGTAAAATGTTACATTGCTTTGATAGTTTATAGTTTTGATTACAATTAACGTTATGGTGTAGTTAGGACAGTAATTTTTTACATATTTATACATTATCTTCATAGTTATTGACATAATCGGGCTATAGCATATATGTACAAGCCGATAATATATAAATAAATAATAATGTTTTGGGGAAAGGTTATACAGATACAATTTTTAATTTATTAAATAAATCTAAATAAAACCAAAAAAACATGATTGTATGACGATCGTATGTCTATTTATTTGCTCTATTTTCGTGATGAATGATAACTCATTACAAAATATTAGTTCAACATAGTTTAATTAGTTTGCATAGAAAAATATAGATTTTAGAGAATGAAATAATAGAAAGAAATTTAGACTTCTAAAGTAGGAATCGTAATATTGTTTGTATACATATATTAAATTAATGATTATAATTGTATATATTATTTATTGGTAATTAAACCAATTATAATATGGTAAATTATATTAATACATGGCTTATGAATCTCCTAGGTTCATTACATTATTTTATTTATAAAGATTATTCCGCAATTTATATAGAATGAAATAGAACTCATTCAATGAATGCTTAAAAATCCTAAAAGTATAAATGTAAGAAATTTAAATACATAATTCCTTTTTACTTTAATACAGTACTCAGAAAGATTCTAGAATTACATAGTTTTTGTTTTCAACCATAACACTAACGCTTTTACAATTTATATTCATGTCTTTAGATGTTTAATTTTTAAAGTGATTTTCTGTTCGTATGAAAATAATTTAAACTTGTTAAGAAAAAAAAATATCTCTCTCCACTTTGTTGATAAACTAGTGGTAATGTATATATAAAGTACATATTCTAATATTATTGGTAGGTAGCAATGTCGCGTTCACAATATTATTATTCCATCACTCTTACTACGCAACTACTAACTCTAACAACGACCAATGATAGATGGTACTTTAATTTGAAGAATCATTAATATTTTTTTTTAATTTTTCAAAATTCCACCTCGATGATTCCTATTATTCCAGAGAACATTAGGTACGAGACATTGTAATATTGATGTTGTAATTTGTAATATAACAATGTAATGAATATAACAATAATTAATTTCCTTAGCTTCCCTCCTGACTAACGACGCCCCGAGCCGAGGTCCGTGTCTCAAGCTGAGACGCTGGGACGTCGTTCCCCATGGGGGCCATCTGGCCCCCCCTTGTTAAGGGTGGGTCTCCAGACAGACCCACCCGCTCCCCCGGTGACGCTGTAATAGCCAACAGGGCTAACAGTATAAACCAAAAAAAAAAAAAAAAAAAACAATAATTTATTTATTAAAATTTAAACAAAGAGTTTCGTAATATAATTTATAATCAAAAATATATTTTAAGGGTTCCGTACCAAAGGGTACTAGTAGTCTATCTGTCAGTCTGTCTCCAGGCAGAATCTAGTCAACCGTGATAGCTAGACAGTTAAAAGTTTCACAGATGTTGTATTTCTTATACCGCCATAACACCAGATACTAAAAAAATCAAGGGAGCCTCTAATACAAAAAACGTGATTTTTTTGATCGATTTTTATAACGGTTATGCTTAAAATATTTACAGAATTTTGTTTTGTTTTCAAAACAATATTCTGTGAATATTTTAACAAACTAAAACATTATAACATTATTTAACATATAAAAAAATTAATCTAATTACGCCAATAAACCAACGATTGTTCTACTTTAGAACATATTTATTGCACAAATTGCGACGTTTCGACCGTCAAGTTCGGTTATAACATGCATACATAATATATGTTATGTCATATCGTTGGTTTATTGGCGTAATTAGATTCATTTTTTTATATTTTTAATTAAAATCACCAACGTAATTAGAGTCAAATCATATAAACATTATTTAGCGATTTTGTTTTTCTCAGACTATTAGTTAGTACATTTTTAAGTACAAAATTAATATATATAATAACCTATTCACCAATTAATTATATAGGTATACTTATCATTTTCACTCTTCGATTGAATACTAAATTTCCTGATAAAATTGGGTTAAGTTATAGTTTTCTAATTTATGTTTCCTATTTAACATTTCCTTGATAAATAGTTAATACAAATCACTGTAATGATGATTCATGTATTTTAGTGGCAATAATATGATATATCATGTTTATCTAGACGATAAAATTAAATACACTTTCACTGAATGTAAATGTCATTATCTATAAAACCAAAACCACACTCTGTTATGAAATGTTAGAAATTCAAAATCTTCTATTTTTTTAATTTAGGTAACAGTTTTTTTTACCGAACAGAGCAATATGAAATATATGTCTAGACTTGTATTATCAGTTAATTAAATGTGAAAATTAACCATATGGAAAACCCTTGATAGACTTAATAGTTAACTTATATTTAATAAATAGTAGGTAAACTAATAGTTAACTAATATTTTAACGTTTCAAATTTAATAACTGATAGTATAACTTATAAATTACATCCATCATTTTGTTGTGTTACCTAATGCCTAAGTACGTAAAACTTGACATGAAATAAAATAAAATAAAAGTCGACCCATAAATAATAGATCAAAGAGAGAAATGCTTTGCATTTTGATAGATTAGAAAGAGGAGATATAATTCTTACTATCTGAATATTATTTTATTTAATGTTGATGATAAAATAGTCCAAATTTATCGGATAAAGAAATATAAACGGAAAGTAGCTTATAATTTTTGATGTACTGGCAAGGCTTGACAAACCGATAGAAGGATAATAAAGTGAACGTATGAAGAGCTCGGTTATTTTTTCACATCACTACCCTTTGGTTTAAGAAAATTCACAGAACATATTTCATAAATAAATCGTAGCCATGGCACTTAAAGTTCCGTAATCCTTATAGATCTTTATTTTATTTCTTACTTTTACTGCTTTTAGGTTTATATACTTAAGTGTTTTAAAATATGTAGTTGTAATGATTATGATTAGTTTTCTCTCATAGTTATAAGATTTTTTTTTATTTGTTTATTAAATTATAACATATCAGTTTAATTATTCTGAATTAAAATACTAAAAGTGATTCGGAACGTGAGAGAAACATCATTGCTATTAAAGGGGTAACTGATGGATATTGAAGATGTACAAAGAGACTTATTAAAGTAAGTAAGTACCATCTGTGTGATAATCTAGCTCACTGAGATCTTGATCGGGGCCCCTCGCAGGGGGTTCCGCCGGGTCGTCACGGTGAGTGCGAAAGCGATCCCATGGCGTCCCACTAAGGCGATGAGGTCAACCGTTGGTTTTTTAGTGGGAAGCCTTAAAAATGGCAGCGTCCTATATGCTGCCGGGCAGTCCCACATACCCCCTCGGTCATCACCTTCCTGGCCGCAGGGTTAATGCGTAACGCATTTTTCCAACGATAAAAAAAAAGCTCACTCAGATTAGAACCTGGAATGTTTATTTTTTTTCACACTAACACTTAGGGATCGAATTCCAAGTATAGTACGTAGAAAAACTACTATATATATATTATGTACTATAGCTGGAGTTTTTGGAGTTTACTCCTTAAGAATCGATTTTTGTATATAAGGCGCCCGGTATGAGAAAAATATGAGGAGTAAAATCCACTGAACGATGACCTCGTTACGTTTTTGGTGCGCAACCTATCGTGCGCAACTAGTTTTGCCATCTATCGATGAATAGCAGAACTTTTAATGATTTGAAATATCACGCTTGTCTCTTTAGTTCACCAACTCGCCTCTAGGGGGCATAGGTTGTATCAGCGTTACTGCGCATGCGTAATCCTGCATAATACTTGTACAAATATACTTTTTGGAGTTTACTCCTTAAGAATCGATTTTTGTATATAAGGCGCCCGGTATGAGAAAAATATGAGGAGTAAAATCCACTGAACGATGACCTCGTTACGTTTTTGGTGCGCAACCTATCATGCGCAACTAGTTTTGCCATCTATCGATGAATAGCAGAACTTTTAATGATTTGAAATATCACGCTTGTCTCTTTAGTTCATCAACTCGCCTCTAGGGGGCATAGGTTGTATCAGCGTTACTGCGCATGCGTAATCCTGCATAATACTTGTACAAATATACTTTTTTCATCAAGGCCTTTAATTTTAATAACTTGCTGTTATTGTGTTACAAAAGACCCTAAGTACAAGTACTTAACAATCGTAATTGTTCTTTATTTACAGAAATAAGATTGAAAATAGTTTTAGCCGATATTATGAACCTTTTTATGATATTACAAAGCAGTTAAACTTCTCATTTTAAATAGGACTGTTGATAAAATATGTATGGAAATATCGATATTATTACTAAGAAATATCGATATTTATTACTAATACATTTTTGTACGATATATCGATACTTTGATATTGAAATTCAGGTATCGTGGTCGATATTTATTTCAAATATTTTTAAGTTATTGCATAGCTTATATCGTGGGATTGGAGTGCAGCGACCGAATCAAGAAATTTCGTAACAAAAAAACCTAAAACCCCCACTCCGCCTACTATGTAGCTCGGCCGAGTATTGCGTACATATCATTTAAAAATAGCTTAAGCGCCTTGTTGATACTTGTATTATATACTTTATTGCTTAATAGTTTAACAAACGTAATTAAACTTATTCGTGAGATTTAAGGTTGAAAATATTTTTAGCTAATGATAATCTTAACCTTTTTATGACAGTACATAGGAATGACAACTTCAAATAGTATTTTTTTTAATAACAGAAAAAATTGTTTTCTTATCGGTCACAACATCCAACTTCAATTAATATAATTCGATTTAGTGTGAATGAATTAGCTTTTACCGCTACGATAAGAGTAATGATGATGATAATGAATTTGTAATAAATATCGATATTTCTAAGTAATAATATTGATATATCGATACATCGATATTTTATAGACCTATTCCTATTATGACATGATTATATATTATGAAATTATTCTATTCCTATTTAAAATATAATCAGTTAAATAAGTTAAATAAAGTTCAATTACGATTGTTAAATTCTTGTACTCTGGACTTTTGTAAAACCATAACAGAAAGTCATTAAAATGAAAAGGTTTTTTGAAAGAAATTCATTTGTACCAGTAAAACATTTATTTTAAAATAAACATTAATTATTATTCAATAAAGACCATAATACATATTATCAACTTGGCGCTTATGCTATTTTTAAATTATAAGTACACAATACTGGTGTGTTAGGTTATTTTCGTTATGGAATTTCTGGATTCGGTCTCCATACTCAAGGCCCGCGATAGAAGCTATGCAATAGCTTAAAAACTTGAATCAACATCAATAAAAAAAAATACTACATAAATAATTATAATTGCAATAGTTGATAAAAATGCTATGCAATAGCTTTACCGCGGCAGACAACAAGTATCGCACGTTTTTTTTTTTCGATCCCTAAGTGTTAGTGTGAAAAAAAGTGATTTATAAATAAAGAAAAATGATAATGTTTTATGCGATTTGTTTATAGAGTCGCTACTAAACTTTTTTTAAAAATCTTCTGAGGGATTTGCTATCTTATGTATTTTTATTTCGAAATTGTCTAACCCATCGTCATGAATATTAATAAATAATAATAACATGTTATTGAACAAATGAAAGCTTTTGTCTAAAGCTATTTAATTTATTAGCTTATGAGTATGTATCAATTAATCTCGTGTGTTACGGGCCACTATGAAATTCCATTTAGGCAATAATTCATGACAACAATTAACTGAATGTGATTAGCTTGTCTATGAATGTGACACTATAATACGTCGCATCCATTTAATAACTATTAATACAAAACAAATTCTAAAAATAATTAATTTTATAAACACGGCATATAATAGTAATTTATCAACAAATGAACAGCAGCACCTTTTTAGCAGTTAATTTTACCGTCTGCAATATAAAAAAGAACCTAATAATTTTGTATTCACAGTCTGTCACATTCATAATCATAATGTGATAACAAATTGCAATCAAGCGTGGTACCGAAAAGTATATTTGGATAACTAACCTTGACACTACTATACCTATAATGCTTTTACATTTACAAAGACTTAAAGGATCTAATCAACATTCAAAATTATAATAATTATGTTTTTCATATTTCTCTTAAACTGAATACCTATAGTTTAAGACTAAGTTTAAGAATGGTGAAGAAATGGTGAAATGTACAGTGAAGCAACATGAATGCACAATTATCAACAACTTACATATTGCCGAGTATTGGCGTATAGCTAACTTATTTTTATAATAAGTGTTAAAGAATTTTTTTTTTGTCAAATATTTGACAATTTTATTCAGATTTTTTTTTGTCTTAATTTAGGAACTATTGTTATATCGACTTCACTACTAAAAATAGTAGTAAAGTCGCTAATGTAAGGTGCTTTTTAGATTGTGCTTGCAATTTTTTTCTTGAGTCGTATAAATTTCCTAACCGCATATATATAACTACCACTAAAATTAAACGCTTACTACTGTGTTGAGAGAAACGCCCAATTGTTATTGTGATCCTTATGATACTAGTGTAATTTCTGTCAACTTTAGAAATACGCGAATCATAGGCTAAAAAGATAATATTACTTTTATTGGTCATGTAATGCGGTAGAAACATAATAATAGACAATCGTTAGTTTATAATTATAATCTAGATTGACTAGGGCTGGGGTCTTTTATTTCTAGATATTTTGTATGCATAGATACAACTGTCTCTAACGTCCACAGTTGTATGTGCTGTGTCTCCTGCATAAGCAATTAGGCCATAGATTCATCTTAATCATTTAAGCAAAGGATTTGATGAATAGTTTAGTAAAGTCTAGAACTAAAAATGTTTTATAGATATTAAGAAATTGATATTAAAGGTTTGCGCTCTAAAACATGGAAAATACTTTGTTAAACTACAACTGTGTCTTTTGCTTAGCATCATACATTTTTAAACTTTCATTTTTAGGTTGTTTTTTTAAAAAAGCAAATAAACCAGTAATTTTTTATCTCCTAATTCATTGTCTTCTCTTTACATGCTTATATTAAAGGACTTGAAGATGTAAACAATTAAGAATCGAAAATGATAGATGGTTTTCAGAATCTATGGTATTTTAGTATTTTTATTACTTAATTAAGAACATCAACAAACAACTATTTAATAATGACTAAATATCACATCTAAATTTACATGTATTGGAATAAGCGTAAATATTACCCATAAAATTTCAATGCAGCTTTTATCATTTAGAATCATCTTTAATGAAACTAAAATTTAAACTGTACTCGGAAGTAATAGGTATTTTTTTATAACATAAATCATTATCATAGCCCCTATTTCCATAGAACCTAGAATGTTAAATTACTTTTTAAATTTATTTTTTTAAGTGGAACTTAAAGTGTTTGTCTAAAGTTTTCTTATTACTGTGTAAACAACACCCACAATTCATCTCCAATAAATCATTTCCTCCATCTAATTTGCCCGGGAGAGATTGTTCTTTAGTGATAAAGCCAAATTAGTACTATTTTCCTGTATATATTTTTTTATTTGTTTAAGAAATAATAACGAATACTTATTATTAAGCTTAATGTCTATATTTATTTCAAATAAATAACAGTATAATTCATTCATTCAAATAAATAACAGTACTTACGTGTCAAAGTGTTTTTAAATATAATAGGGCAATAAGTGAAATTTCGCACTTCACAAGTTTTCTATGTAAACTAGAACTACCCAATATCTAGCTCATCTATTGTTTATTACTTCTTTTCGCATAAAAAAGTATAGTATAGGATTACATCTACGACGCGACGGTATGGTCTGGGAATGAATTGTATTGTATTGCGAATAGCTAGTAATCTCCGCAATTTGTTTTTTGTTGAAAATTAATTTTGCTTTATCGACCTGCTGCATCACACCGATTCCTTAGAAGTCACTACTTGCGGTAGCGTCGGGATTCGGGTTGCCTTTCTCCCTCAAATATTGCGAAATGGGTGATGGCTGGCTCTTGTGTTATGCTCGTGAACGGGTGCTGCTTGCGGTGACTGTTTGTGTGGCAGGCCGAAGATTTTTTTTTACTGTTATTGTTATTTCATTTTCGTTGCCTGAAATCATTAGGCTTCATTTCCGATTTATTGCGACTGTTCTAGTTGTTTCAAAATAGCTTTTAAGATTGACGTTTGTGAAACAGTGATAACAATAACAAAAAATATATCCGGCTGAGTTTGTTGTGTGGCTTTTCTCAGACCAGGACGCGTTTGGTACCTTCATAGCTTTAACATTAAGATGGAAAGTGCTTTACAGAAAGGCTTGTTACGATAAATCTGGTATCGAAATAGGCCCTCATGACACTTCCATGTTGACGTAAACAAATGATCACTAATTATGATTCTAAGTGGAAAATATATAAATATATAAATTTTATCCTTACCTGTAATCACTTTACTACAATTCATTTAGGCTGGATCAACTCGAGTTTCTACTCGCTCACGAAAGCTACTACTACGATATCAGAGTAAAATAGCTACGTTTCGTACTTGAAGTGAATTCCGACCACCTTTAATCGGAAAAAACTTAGCAGCCTTGAAAAGTCGATCCTGAGTTCGAACTTCATAAATTCTATAAAACTTTTGGTAATTGAAGAAGTTTAATAATTTTATAATTTTTAATGAATAAAAAGTCATAAGAGACATTTATTACATAAATAAGGTTTATGTCAATCATTAAATTATTCTGTATCAAAACAATAACACTTAATGTCAAAGGTTTCCACGCACTCATATCTAAGGGCAGCGACTTAAAAATCTTACATCTTTAGGTTACATTATTGTTAAACGACTATTTAATCATAATTAGTAATGTTTTGATTCATTGATTGATGAATTATTGATTTAACTTAAATAGTAAGAACCAATAAGGTCTAAGTATTTCGATCATTATTTCGATCATTAATTTAATAACTTACGTAGTGATATTTAGGATTGTTATGTCAAGTAGTTGTATTTTTTTATGCTTAAAGCCTTTTATTTGACTAAGATTATTATTTAAGTGAGGGGGGGGCATTTGCTTGATTAGTACCTAAATAGTTGAATAAACTAGAAAAGTGAGAACCATTAAGACTTCATAATAAAAGCGAATATTTAATACTCTGTACGGCTCTCGCTCTGTATCAAATATTGTTATACTTAGAATTGTTCATTTACAAATAGTTGTTATTTTGGTATGTTTGAAGTGGTTGATTAGACTAAGATTATTGTTTGTGTGAAGAGGGAGTTTATAAAAAACGCTATATAAACTTCGTTTAGGATAATATTCGTGAGAGAAGCTGCTGTATAATGACAAGCAGGAATTAAATACAAGTAATTGTAAGTGTTAATAGTAAAATCCGTGAAACAATTCATTCCGACGTGGCCCTTATATAAATTGTATTACAAAAATTGTTGAAGACAAAATTGTATTGTTCACGTTAAAGGGAAGCTGAACTTCATGTGATTATAATGTTAAAAAAAAGTATTTAAATAGTACTGTAACAAAATAAAAGATGATAAATCAAACAAAAAACAATGATCATAAGATATGTAAAAGGTAAGTAGCTACTTAAGTAATGTAAACGGTAACTTATGAAAAATAAGTAACTAATAGATTTAAATTTTTACCCAATGTTTTATAAAGCGAGTTTCTGCATAGTATTCTTTGTTGTAAATTGTTTATCTTAAGGTTAATAACTGACAAAGGAGGCCTTTCTTTAAAAAGGTACGACGTATATTGCACGTAGGATACGATGTTTACTCTCCCGTTAAGTCCTCCATTTCGTAATTTTTTTTTGTCTATTTTTGTACTATTTTGCACTTGAAATCCTTTGTATTTCTATATGATTAAAGCATCTATTGCATTGATATTTGTATTTCAATAGATATGAATAATTGATTGAAATAGAATTGAAAAAACAAGAATAATAAGAATGAAGTAAGTAATGCATTTATTTATTTTGACCGAGTAACTTTCATTAAAGGTCAATAAAATGAGTTAATAGACTTCTAGAACAGGTTTTTCCTGATCGACTTTAATAGTATCATAAAAAGGTAAAATTTTAGGAACAAAAAATATTTTAAAATTTTAATGATCTAAACACATACTATATTCCTGTTTATAATCCTGTTATATTACTGTTTTGTGGTTTCTCGATATGAGACTTAAATAAGGAAACACAAAATGATAAAATACATCTACAACAATCTAAAATATTTTGGTGAAATAATAAGAATTTTGGTGAGTGTACGCAGGATTTACACGATCTAATTCCCCCAGCCCCATTCCAACACTGGACGTTCTGACGCACGGTGGGTATCCATCCTTTTGTTGTGGATATGCCACCTGTCCGAACGAAGCGTTTTTCTTCGTCTTTTTTACTTCGTACAGCAAAGGATTGGAACAGCTTGCCTGAGTCGGTATTCCCGGCGGAATATACAAGAGAATAGTGAATAGGTTGCTAGGGTAATGCACCTTACCACCTAAGACTACATTCCACTTACCATCAGGTGGAATGTAGTCAAGCATTGCCCTAGATTATATAAAAAAATGTGATAACAGCAACTAGTTTATAAAAAACTCTAGTATCTTAACGCATGTATCCTATCTTCAATACATAACCATAGATTAAAATTTTCCTTATTTTTCTTAAGTGGAATATTAGTGTTGATTTCATTTATAATAATCAATAATAAACACAAGTTACATTTATATATATTATATAAAGAAAGGGCTCTAAATTAATGAATAAATAAATTTATTATTATTTTTTTTTGTATGCACAAAAAACACATAAAAGAACAAACTGAAGAGAAAAAATATTTATTAGGGAGGGTAATTGTTTACGTTCTTTTAAAATAACTTTATAACTAGCATTACCAGCTTTGAATTCCATTGAAAGGCGCGAAAAAGGCTAATAGGCGATCCTCAATTGTTTGATTCTAATTCCAAATGCCTCAAACACAGACGTAGGGTTGCCAACCTCTCAGTGTTCTATAGGTTACATTTTGGTGAGTGCGCGCACGATGTAATTTCCCCATCCTTCTATCAACGGACATTTCGACACACGGTGAGTGTCTATCCTAACGTCGTTGATTTTAGATCTGTCCGAACAAAGCGTATCGCCTCGTCTCTTTTGATTCGCGCAAGGAAGGACTGTAACAGTTTGCTTGGGTCGATATTTCCATCCGAATGTGATTTAGAGTTTTTAAAAGTGCAGTGAATAGGTTACCACCTAAAGTAATGTGATTAACCATCTTCGGCTACATTTCTACTTACCATTAGGTTGAATGTAGCAATGAATTACCTTATATCAATTAAAGAAACAATGGCTTATATTAATAAAAAAAACCGCAGTGGTTTTTTTTATTAATGTAAGCCATTGGATTATAATATAATGTTATATATAATCCAACTGAAATACATAAACATGCGTTAATCTTAGTCATGGATATTTGGTAATGATATTTGTAATATGGCCGATATTCTTTTTGAGACATTTATTTTTTGAGCTTCTCTATTATGTGAATTATTAAGGATAGTATGTATAACAGTAAAATAATACAAAAACCAATGTTTTGGTATTTTTTTTATATAAAGGTAATAAAAAATATACTGTCTTGAGATACCTTAACAAAGAAAAAGCTTCTTGAACAGATGCTGAGAAAATAACAACTGATTTCAACGACGGCCTCACATAAATCATGTTTACAGAGAATGCGATCATATTTTAGTAGGAAAAATTTTACCATGATTTTACAATGTATATAATATGAAATACTATTAAACTTCTTAGAGATAGTATATTATTTTTTGTTTATCTACCAATTCTCCTCTGTAGGTATATGTCATGTTTAGTAGATGACAAATGACCTAAAATCATTTCAAGAGATTAAATGAGAAATTATCTGCCTAAAACAATTTTCAACGTCTGTATAACATATTTTTTTAGGTATACAATATTATTCTAGTTTCTTTTAAAATATATTCTAGAGTTGACTTTTAAAGATACGTCTATATGGATATAATTAAGTATCTGGTATGGTATTTAAATATGGTATAACATACTATAATTAAGTATTTGGTATGGTATATAAATATGGTACAACATACTATATTTAAGCATAAAACTTGATATTGCAAAATATTACATAATCTAATTGATCAATGACTGATACAGGTGTGAAATAAGTAATAAAAAAATCTATTTATCTTTTTTCTATTTATCTTGTTTTCTTTGTTATTGCTTTCGAACGCCAAGCTCTGGAAAAAGTAAAATGACTAACGTTAAAAAAGGGATAATAGGTAAAAATCAAGTGATCTAAACAATAATGTTTTTAGACATAATCCTTAACATATAATTTTATTGTGTAATTTTTAATGTGAGTTTTATTGTTTTTTTTTTTATCTAAACTAGCCACACTTATATACTAGATAGGATTTGTACTAACTAGATAATATTTGTTCGTTGACGTGCTAGAAGTGTGCATTGAATGAAATTCGCATTGAACGCATTGAATTCATTGAATGAAAATATATACCAACCTAGGCATTGCAATCAGAATCTGTACAACAATATGAACAATACCAGTAAATGAATCAGCTTAATATTTATAGTTATTTTTTATGTTATGGTTGATAATCATATAGTTTTATAGAGCGAACAAGTCTAAGCGTCAAGTTGTGTGATAAAATTGACGAAAGTATAGACAATTAAAAAAATTTGCTTTACATATTATTCTAATGTTAATTTAACGTTCTTATAACACTATGTTACTTCATTGTTTCATATATAATCATTATAATTACACACATTGAAACTGAGGGCTTGGTCTTTTAAAAAAATATTTATTTTAAAGAATTAAACGGTTGTTTGAGGCATTTTGTAAGGTTGTTTTTGCAGTTTCCTCCTTTTTTTTTAACTCATTAAATTATTAGCTAAGATACTATTAAAGGTATACCTTAAATTTACAATCACTATTCCTCTTGATTATTTTGCGGTATCTTAAAGAAACATCAGTGCGTTGCAAATTTTTATCAACTTTTACGAATAAACTCAAGGAGTACAATCGAAATAAAAAAAGTAGAACAAACTTTTTCCTTTAATATTTTTTTTTTATTTTATTTATTTTTACTTCTTGTCTTCCCGTGAAAACAATTTTACTTCGAAGTGTTTTGGTTGAATTAAAAGTGGTTAAATTAAAAGCTAAAATTGTAAATTATATTAAAAATTAAAAAAGTTTTCACTTTAAAATAGGGTGCACCCGTACGTTAGCTTTCGACTAACGTTGCAGTTTGCGTTATAAAAATAACGGGTAAATTTTCTCCTCCTAGTTTAAGACTGCCGCACGCAAGCCGCCGGTTATACGAACGTTCGAACCGCGCATCATCGCGTGTTCAAGTGAACTTGGCCTTAACATAAAATAATTACGACAAAACAAAAGAATATTTATTTCATAATATATTGGTTATTAAAACAACCTGAAGTAATAATTGGTTCATGTTATTTATTATAGCAAAGACCCATAAATTTAGAGGATCACTGAATATAATCTCTGCGTGTTTTCTTTTACCGCTTCAGTGTGCCTTATTAAAATAAAAAAAAATTGTTTTCATTTAAGGACCAAACTCACTTTTTATATAATTTTATATCAGTATATAAATAAATATTTAAAAGTTTTCCTTTTTTGCAATAAACGTATTCTAGAAACAGTTTATATATTATACAAATAAGAATGGTTTTAAAAATCACATTATCCTATAACGTTTTAGTTTTAATCATTAGTTTTTATCATATACACAATAATTAGTTTTATTTCATTGTAGTTATTGCCAGCGATTTTGAGTTTAGAAATGGGAGGAGCCTTTACCCTCCGAAGTATTACTTGAAAGTAGACAGATCCATATTTGTTTTAGTTTAAGCAAATTTCTAGGTTCTCCGTGAAAGTTGAGAAATGTTTGTAGTGTAAAACATACCTATATGTTCTCTTAAATAAAACGCCAACTACACCGAATTTAATCAAAATTCCTAAAAACTTATTATTATATGAATAGATTATATATATTAGATAGGTATTAGAGATTGAGCTAGACTTCTCCTTAGATGATAGCTCAGTTACAAGACGACGAATATTGGCTTTAAAATTTAATAAATTTACTTTCGTAAGCGAACAGCTAAAAGCGTAGCATAAAATTTACAGGCGTGCTTTTTACTTAACGTAGGCTACTTAAATAGTTTTGCAAAATCAATATACTTTTTCATTTATGTAACATAAATTCTATTTAGTTAGTTAATGTTAATTATATGCAGTAAATTAAATAATAAATGTTAATATATGCAATAAAGTTAAAGCAATGCGTATCTCAAGCAAATTTTCTATGTACTTTTTACCGGATTCAAATCATAATAAACTTTGATAATTATGGATTAAAAAGTGGAATGAGACATTCTGTCGGTACTAAACATAACATTCACAAAAAGAGCTGCCTCTACATACACAAAAAGAGCTGCCTCAATATTCACATACTCAAGCTACGATAAGCAAGCTATGTTAGAAAACATATTATTAATGTTGTTAAAATAAAAAGTCCAAGGAATATTTATACGCCAATCAGTACAAGAGCCATAAACTTAAATTATAACTTAATAATTATAAATTATAATATAAATTTAAGTTATTTATTTCATTATACGATTAATGACAGAGTATCAAGTAACATTGGTGTAGGTACAATAGCATTGTTATTGTACACAACACATGTCATCAATCAAATTAACTAACATGTTACTCTCTGAAGAAGCCGTGACTAATTTGCAGCATTCCCCAAAGTTACTTCGATCTATATTCATCTAAGTATAAGAAATACTATAGCAGTGTAAGTTATTATCTCATTAATCGTCGTGCTCTAGATCTTGTTTCATCTGAACTTATTTCTATAGTAGACGGTAATGACAAAAAAATAAAGATTTGGTCTCATAATGGGTCATTTTAAAAAATATTTAAGACACAGTTTGAGTAGGTAATGTTAATAGTACATAAACGCAAAGCTCATAATTAGTTTTTTTTAGTATCAACCCAAGTCCTTTTCTCAAGAAATTGATTAATATACGAGAATTACAGCAGCTACTGGCTAAGTAATGAATGTTAAAAGCCTTTAAACCTGAATAAAAATCAAAGATAACACTCTACTAACATCACAGTCGTATTATTTAATTCATTGTAAATTTAAAATTTAAAAAAAGAAAATAAAAATAGAAAACACAAGACATTTCGATACAACTATTAGCGATCATAGTATAAAAAAAGATCATTCATTTTTATAATTTAAATAAGAATCAAAGTGATATTGAAGTTGAAACGTAATTTTTTTTTAAATAGTGCAGACAATCTTCTTACTTCATGTCGTAATTTACTTCGCTCCCGAGACCGCTACTGCTACCGATTCCGATACAGCTATCGTTACTACTCAGGCTGCCATTTCCGATCCCTGTCCCGATATAACATTTTTTTTTCCCAGAATAGCGTTTCCTATTACTATTTTGCTGACGCTACCACTTCAACTTTAGCTTCCGTTAAGCTACTGTTATATACTGCTTATATTAGTTGTAATAAATATAGGTTGTCTTTTTATCGAAATTCTTCTCAAAATATTGGTGATAGTTATTAAGTTACTTTTGAAACTTCTAACCAAGTTAAGTAAGAAGCGTAACTATTTAGTATAGACTTACTTTGTACAGAAGGTATGGCGTAATTTAAGCTTCATATTATCCAAACTATTAAGAATTTAATTAATTATAAAAATTATTATATAACATTTTAGACATCAAGGTACAATTTAATATTCAAATCGTTAACCATTTCGAGCCTTATATTATTTAATTATCTAAAACTTATTAGGCATAGAAAATTTTCATTACTTAGTCATTAGTTAGAGCATACATGAATTATGATCTAATATAAATATGCTTTATAGTTTATACTGTTATTAAAATTTTAATGAAGTCATAAATAACATAACTTAACAAGAAGAAACTAAAACAATTATTTTCAACATTTTGGAAATAAAAGCTGCAACTCGGCGAAGTAGCGTGTGTAGTCTATTCTGCGGCCAGCATACTGTTATGCTACTTTAGGAAGTCTTCAGAAACCGTAACTAATAATACAGTATCAGCACTATCAGCAACACTCGGTGTTATTGTTGGGTTGTCAGATATGTTCCGCTAGATATGGCAAGCTGCAACTGCTTGTGAAGGCAATCCGGTGCCGACCAGTGATGACAAGAACTAGAACTTTTAGGGGTACAAAATTTTAAAGGCCCAATTGTTATCATTCTAGTGTAGCTCCTATTGGCTGACTCAAAAAGGGTACTACTAATCTCTCATAAAAAATTGGCGTAAAGTATCCATTATGGTAACGTTTAGTACAATGAGATAGGTGAAAGACGTAGAATTATAAAGCCCACCTTTTCTGCCTCAAATAGTTTCTGAATCCAATTCTCTCCTTTTCTTAAGGCTGGTAGTGTATTTGCCACTTCAGTTCCAAGTATTTATGATCAACGGATCAAATTTATCAGCAGAAGGATCGTCTGTTCTCTTATCATCATCACAATGAATTACCAACAGCATGACGGCTCATTAAGAAGATACTATACCAGTTACCAAAGGACTTAGATTTGTTATTAATGTAATCGTCCATTGTTACCTATATATTTTTAGTTTATGTAAAAGCACCAATCATTTTATATTTGAATAAACAAATCAAACGCTCTCTTAAAGTCATACTCATTTATTTAAGCGTCATGAACATTTGATACAACTGCAAACTATTTGCATTTGGAGCAACGCCAGCAGTAACGGTTGATTATGTATTTCATAATAGAGTCTATAATTACGTAAAGTCTTACGTTATAGAAGCAACATCACTTTTCAATTAATTTATAAGTTTATAACCGACATGTTAAGTCAATTTGGTATAATATACCTATGTAATAGTGCGGGTATACAAATCAAACCTTATTTACAATTGGGTGAATTATAATAAATATTTTTTCTGCTATATACGGTTTACAAAGAATTTAGATTAGAAATAAATCTAGATAAAACGAATTCAACCCAACTTTATTCAAAAATGAGCCAAGTATTAAAATATCCATCTAGAGCCGTTTTCTGGCCGGACAAACTCATTTATTAAAAAAAAAGATTAAACTTGCATTACATATTAATAGTCAATGATCAATATCCTATCGTATGATCAATATTATATTATGATCGTGATATATAGTTAGGCCAATAGTTGTGTATAAATAGCAACTGTTGACCTGTATTATATGGATTGTATTGTATCTCAAGAGGTTGGAAACGTTCGAAAGAAATTATTAATAAAGTTCGTGTGCAACTGGTATCTGTCAAATTGTATTATCTGGATTGTACTTTATCTAAAGAGGTTAGAAGAGTTCAAGAGATTTTTTTAATAAAGTTATGTGCAACTGGCATTTGTCAAACTGTATTATCTGAGTTGAACTATACTTAAAGAGTTAAAAGAAAAAGGTGGAAAAGTTTGAAAGAAATTTATAATGATTTTTGACTCGTGTAACGACTTATTCTGCTTGTACTATCTTATTACCTCAAAACTTTAGAGTGGCCAATTGTGCATGGAATGAAATACTTAAAATATTTCTTTACTAAACAGCGTTGTAACTATTGTCTTATTTGTCTTATTTGTCTTGCAACAAGTCACTTTAAAGTAATCTAAACAACTTTAATTAAGGTTTAGAATGAGAGTACAACTCTTATAAATATTTTATATCAAAAAAGTAATTAAACTATATAGTACAACTAGCGAACCCAGCCCGCTTCGCTGGGCTAACCCTTACTTTACCTGGTGGCGAGTTACATCAATGGGCATAGCATATTCGTTTTCTTCGAGGAAAAATACATGGTCATACCAATTTTTATGACAATCGGTTGAATGGGGCGGAAGTCGATATTTGACAGCGCCGCCTGGTGGCGAGTTACATCAATGGGCATAGCATATTCGTTTTCTTCGAGGAAACATACATGGTCATACCAACTTTTATGACAATCGGTTGAATGGGGCGGAAGTCGATATTTGACAGCGCCGCCTGGTGGCGAGTTACATCAATGGACATAGCATATTCGTTTTCTTCGAGGAAACATACATGGTCATACCAACTTTTATGACAATCGGTTGAACGGGGCGGAAGTCGATATTTGACAGCGCCGCCTGGTGGCGAGTTACATCAATGGGCATAGCATATTCGTTTTCTTCGAGGAAACATACATAGTCATACCAACTTTTATGACAATCGGTTGAATGGGGCGGAAGTCGATATTTGACAGCGCCGCCTGGTGGCGAGTTACATCAATGGGCATAGCATATAAACCTTCTCCGTGGAAAAATACATATATATACCAATTTTCATAATCATCGGTCCAATAGTTTCGGAGTTCATCGATTTCATATATACAAACATCCTTCTATATATATATAGATGAGAAGGATCTTTTAAAGAAGATGTTTTGTGTTGGTAATGCTGTATCCTATATCAATTTGTTTTTATTGAAGTGAAACTTCTTTATCGGGGTTGGAAAAAAATTTAGTTTAACATTTTTTCGTTACGCGTGACATTTTTCCGTTACGCGCCAGCTTTTTTCGTATAGCTTCATCTCTTTTACACCATGTTGCTATGGAAATACTAAATAATCAAAATTACAAGTATGTGGATTACAATGTGGATTAAAATTACAATTTACAATAACCAAAAATAAAATTATCGGATTAGAGTTTTATAATTAAATAATGAATTGTAATTACATACTGGACAATACGATTTTATGGACTGGCTATTGAAACTAATAAATAAATTCAAGATTATAACATGAAGAAGAAATTATGAAATATAATTTATAATATTTTTAAAATACATTGATTGTCTGCAATACAAGAAGTAAGAATGAAAAGAAATACGAGTTTTGACTGAGAAATGGAGCATTGGGGTCCTGATCCTTACAAGGTCTGTTTTGCTATACCTAGAACGAACAACAACTCGAAACAGCAGAAACCATGATGAAGAATAATTTTATTTGTGATATAGTGACGATCCAACATGTTAAGAAGCCTAAAGTTATTATTTTTAAAGTGGATTGTGTACATTTGTCTGTTTTTATGGTACTTATGTGTTTCTTCTGTGATAATATTATACGTCAGAAACAGTCGATTCACTTCTTAAGTTTTAATTAATTAATATTAATGAAAATTATGACGTTTTTTTTTTTTTTTTTTTTTTTTTTTATACTATTTCTGTTACGCGTCATTTTTATTTCTAAGTCACATTTAAAAGAAAATGTGAATTATATTTACATGTCATAAAGAAGTTTCACTTTTTACATGTGTACACTAATACACACACACATATTTTTTGGTATTTTTTTTTTTTTTTTTTTATTAATTTCTACTTTTATCCACGGACACGTCGCCCGTGCACTTTTCGCATTTGGTTTGTATTTTGCATATTAATTGTTGAAATTTTGAGATAACATACTCAAAAAGGAGTCTATTACTACAGGTACCTTAAAAACTATATTAGTAAGGTAAGTCCTTTGCACAGCAATTACACATACTTATATAAATATAAATATTATATATATATATACATATATTTTTTTTAATTTTTATTTATTTATTTAATTATTTTTTTGTTATTGTACAATGTTATAATGTGAAGTATAGTATAAGTATTTGATGTATAAAAAAGAAAAATATTATTAAAGTTAAATTTCTTACATTTTCTCATTAATGCCTTCCTACGAAAACACTATTGTGGTGACCTACTGTTATTTTTATTTTTTTCACTCATCACGAGCAAGGTTTCCACGATAGCGAAGTTTTTGTCTTTTATAGCCATCTTGGTATTATATTCTATGATGTTATATTTTGTCGCCTTCATCGCTCTCCTGATGAATCTGCCCGTCGCGTCGTCCTCGCTGTCGGTAAAATACACACAGCTCTCGGTATGACGCGACACTGCTACAACCGCGTGGGGAACGCTGTCGTGCAGTTGCATCTTACTCCTGCAATTTTTTGGTATTGTGGCCGGGTTCAGCAATTATTGATACCTAAGTGAAATTCATGGTGCTAGACGTTCTGGGTCTCGCTCTTAGTATAAATGGTAACACCAGCAGAGGTTTCCAAAAATGTCCTTGAAATTTTGATTAAATTTCATTCGAGTCAAAACAAATTGCGGAGTTGCGACTCTATACCCATTATAGCGGAAAATTCTAAATATTCACAAAGGTAACAAAAACTAATTTGTTTTAAACTACTTTTGTACAATTTCTTGATGGGTTCTTGTGTTGACAAATTACTTTTGTTTCACATAATATAACTTGCATTACGAGAAGACAGAAATTTTGTGTCGGGTGATAACTATAAGTTTAATCAAATAAGAAATATTTCAACAAACTTAATAACCTAAACACACATAATCGATGGAGTTTAATGTACAAAATTAAATACTTGGGAATATGTAAAAATAATATTGTTTTTATACAAAAATTAAGAAAAAATACACAAAATTATAAAATTCAAAATAAAATCACGTGACTACAATAGTAGTCATCATAAAACCAACGCCCTATTGGTAAATTTTAGATAATCCTTCCATTTATAACAAAATATTATTATTGAATATCATAAACAGTACTTAGATAATTACATATTGCATAATTACGACAACTGACATTCTACGAAAACTGGAACAATGGTGGTCTTTCGACATGAGGCAACTGCATCAACCATGTAGACCGCTGAGGTAGCTGGAAGCGAGCCACCCAGTCCGTGGGATTGCAACACATTGTTGGAAGCGCGGGATTGCAACACATTGTGGGGAGCGTGGAAACGGACGATGGCTGGGGGCGATCGCGTCACTTCAGATTCACACTTCGAATCGAGCACATAGTATAGTTTAAACTTAAGAATTTTATTATAATATTTTAATTTAAATAAATTAGTTGCAAAGATTTTTGGTTTCTTTAAGTCCTTCGGCTGCTGCTCGCATAATTAGATAATGTATATTGAATGTAAATATTTTTTAATTGTGTTTTCGAATTATTACTATAATTATAAGAAGCTATTAATAGAGTGTCTTAAATATTGACCTAGCAGACTATCTCAGTAAATAAAAACCGTAATAGTAGCAGTAGCATTTTTATGCTGTGGTAATATTACAAAATACTTTATATTAATATATTTAAATAACGAGTTTTATTTTTTTCATTATGTAGATTTCAATTTTTATATTCTAAAGGGTCACTGGCTCATCGAAATGATAATAACATTTAGAAACGAGAAATTTTCAAGATTTTTTAAGGCAACCCTATTCATATATTACTATCATCATAATTTAAAAGCAACAAGGTACATTTCTGTATTAGATATGCTTTAATAACATGTAATATTTTAGTTATGAATATCAACTGTTTATATATTGTATTTCTAAACATTTGTAGATTAATTAAAAACTAATGAATAAAAATTATCCTAACCAACCCAATAACTGTTTACTACTTAAACAAAGTAACTTTAAATTCATAAATCATTCGGGGATTGCATAAGTTTTGAGTTAATATAAATATACATTAGAATTTTGGATTAAAGTTGAGAGAAAGCTTTAACAAGGTCAGAGAGTAGCAAAATATTGAAGTTAGAGATTAGTCAAGTATAACTTTGGGAGCAACTAAAATATAATCATTAATATAGTATTAATATACTACCAGTATAAGAAACATTTGCATTACAAATAGTTAAAACAGATCGAAACTTTTATCTCACTTTTTGTGATTAAAGTTGAGAGAAAGCTTTAACAAGGTCAGAGAGTAGCAAAACATTAAAGTTAGAGATTATAACAAGTATAACTTTGGGAGCAACTAAAATGTAATCATTAATATAGTATTAATATACTACCAGTATAAGAACCATTTGCATTACAAATAGTTAAAACAGATTTTTTTAAGTTACTTTTTGTGATAATAAAATATGCTGTTAAGCTAATAATATTAATAATAAAGTCATATAAGGCGTCGCACGTACAACCTCCATAAACTTTCTCATTAAAGTAAAGCCTCTTTTTCTTTCTCAATAAATAAGCCTTCGGTCAATTTAGTAGATCATATTTAATATTTGTCAACATTAGCACAGTAATGTGTTTAAAATCATCTAGTAAATTTTATTTTTCGATATTGACCTCGAACATATCGAGAGAATCGAATGCAGTTAATGTAAAAAAATGTTTTGATGCTGCAATTTTAATTAACTTATATTGTAAAATGTTTGTCATATTCTTTTATCATTACTATACAGTATGATAACGTTAGGATATTTATATATTATTTGTATATTTGGATAGTTTGTATATATCTATCTACTACCAAAAAACCGTTTTAAAAGCTTCAGTGAATCAAAATATTAACCTAAACTTTAGAAGTAGAAGTAAATGCAACGAGTTTTCTGTACAGTTATCAAACCGATTATTTCTATTATTTTTCTTAAGAAACAATTCAGCTACATTTAATTTCACTCAATTTTTATTATCCACACATCGCACGCAGAGAATTTTGTCCACGTGCGATAAGTAAAAAAATAATCTCGATATGTCAGATGTCTGTCTAAAGGTATATTATTAATCTCGAGGGAACTGTACTATTTTCAGAAGTAAATGTTGTGCTGTGTTCGTTTTAGCATAGAAATCATTAAGATCTCATGAGTAGTTCAGGCTAGAAAGCAGAACGTACTAGCATTTTTGGAATATAATTATTAATTCTCTACACATTATAATATGATGAATCATATACAGAGATCAAAGAATCACAATAAACACAACAAATCAATCAATGTCTAAATTAGGTTAAAATCAGCAAAAGTGTTAACATGCGAATGTTTGACAACGCTTGATTGATTTTGTATGCGTTTATATTTTGTTTCAGTAAACATACCCACACATATGTACCTACTGAATGTGGTATGTAGGTCTATTCTTTTATTCAACCATACATCAACATCACGTTCCTTCTTAATAATGTAAATAAGATGTAATTTATTATAAATATAGCTACTGGTTTTGACGTGGTTTATTTATTTATTTATTAATACTTTATTGTACATCAAAAAATACAATGGGCGGACCTAATGCTAAAGCATTTTCTACCAGTCAACCAATACAGCTCTCTAGCAGAAAATAAAACAATGAGGGTACACAATTAATGAAGACAATAGAAATTAGTGCTATAATAAACTAAAGTATAGGTAATATATAATAAATATTTACATATACAACAATAATATAAACTAAACATAAATTAATAATAAATACCTAAATATATACATACATACATAGCAATAAAATAAACTGAGTACATAAATTAATAATTCAACTTAAAGAATAATTATACAGGTAATTATGAATATAGGTAATAACAGGATACGTGGTTGATGACATTTTTCTATTAATTATAACAAATTCCAAATTAAATAAAAAATAATGAATATACATTATACCGCATTAACTTACATATTGTCTATGGCTAATCCTCAAAAGTGAGTAAGGAGATACATAGGAAATATAGAACCAAATTGATCTTCTATTAATCAGAACTGTAATAATATAATGATTTATAATATATGATGAAATATGATATAATATTTATATTAATACTCTTTATATTCCACCCGGGTTAAGAAAATGGATATATAAATTCATAAAAAAAAAGAAATATGAATTTTGCGGCCTCATGCAACCTTATCTAGATAACAGACATATGGGTGAAGGAAAAGGCATACAAAAAATAGAACAATATAAGTAAAAGAGCCACAGAATAAATCGGCAGAAGGAATAAGAAATTTTCTCAGTAAATATTGATATAGTAAAGACAGTAGATATTGAGAATCTCAATATATTTTTGTTTAAAAAATTTAATCACCTAACTTTTATAAACATCGATAACTTTTTAATGTTATAAGAAAAAAACATTTTTAACATTTTATAAAGTCTTTAATATTTCGTATTCAGATTTGTTTCCTGTTCTTTGATCATGGGATGAAATAAATTATCTTGCCGTTACGAATTAGCGGCAAATCAAATCAACTAGGTACATCAAACAATCTGTGGTTGTTATTTATAGCAATTTATTATTTCCTATTCCGCTAAATAAGAACAAACCTCAAACTTTTAATTTGTTTTCATTGAAACTTCTAGTTAAACTGTAATGAAATATGTATTAATTACTCTTTTGTTTAAAGCACCTTTAATAACAATTCTAACAAAATATGTTTAATATTTGACGAACAAAAATAATTAAAACCATTAGATTTTTTTTAATCCAAAAGAGCTTTTACTGTGTTATATAAAATAACACAAATAACTTTATTTGATTAATAAAATAAGAATCAATACAATATGTTAAGGTATGGAAAAGTAAGATAAAAGAAAAGTAGTATGCTTAAAGTTTTGTTGTCAGACTCATAATCTGCTTATAGACAATATAAAAGGTTGATCATTATGCATATTTAAATATATCTTTGGTTATCTTTGGTTATGCTTGGCTCTCAACCGTTTCTCCAAAAATATTATAACATCTTCTCAATATCATTCCTATTAAAAAAAAGTGACGGAGATAGCGGCAGTTCGACGGTATCAAATTAAAAATCTTGAAATATCATCTTACTCATACTGTGTCTATGAAACAGATAACACTATAATTTTCACTAGACATACACAAGGGTACAGACAAATGTAAAACGTTTTCAACCGAAAAGAAACAAGATTATCAATATAATTTCTTGCAGATAAACACTTAAAATCACTTAATTAAAAATCGTCAAGAAATATTGATAGTTTTAGTCATGACGAAATTTTGATATAGATATTATGGTTTTAAAAGACTTCTTAGTAGCGAGATTGTTAGGCAACTACCATTTCGGCACTTGTGCCACAATATACGGACGACCGCTGGCATCCGTTAGAGAGGCTTTTTTTTTTTTTTTTTTTTTGTTTCCGCGGGGAAAATGCTTTGCGCACCGTACCCCTCGCGGGGGAAGCGAGGGGCGTGTGTGGGACTCCCGAAAACGGTGTACCCACTAAAAACCCCGCGGCGCTCCTTCCTCGCCTTATTGGCGGAGTCGTGGGTACGGCTTGCCCTTCATCCACGACCCCACCGGCGACGGCCCGTCTATTACACGACGGACCCCACCTGCCCCCCTAGCTGAGTGGGGGGGCCTGTGGGAGCGACCAGGAGCGCCCGGTCGTACCCACCCGACGCGGGTGGTGCCATGTTCAATGTGGGCGGGAGTGTCCCCACACCCCCTGCCCACTGGCCACCACCAGGCTGGAGAAGTTCAAATTGCCGTCTTCTCCGGCCCCTTCGACGTCTGCGGTGCGGGGGCGCAAGGGGATCGTCCATGCGCGCCCGCTCCGCCGCTTCCTTCCGCGACATTACTTCCTCGCAGAAGGAAGCCACTTCTACCCAGACCTCCTCGCTGCCCAACATAGCAGTAACCACCGCAGGCAGCGTTAGGTCCGGGCCTACGGACGCCTGGAGTCGTCGGTGCTGCTCCACCCAGGCCGGACACTCGACCAGGGTGTGCTGCACCGAATCAGCTTGAGCGCCACAGTGGTGGCACGCCGGGGTCTCCTCACGTTTTATCCGGTGCATTAACTTCCCGAAGCAACCATGTCCGGAAAGAACCTGCGACAACCGGTACGTGAGGAACCCGTGCCCCCTGTCGGTCCATGCCTCCATGACTGGACCGATGGCGTCCAGACTCCACCGTCCAAATTTGGCTTCGGCCATCTCCGCCATCCATTGGCGGAGAATGTTCTCGCGGGCCGCCCGCCGGACGGCGGCCCTCTCCTCCGGTGCGGGGCGCTCTCCCCGCGCCCTGTTGTCCGCCGTCCAGTTATAGACGGCGGATAGCACCTCGGCCTCCAAGTGTCATAGTGGAGTTTTCGCCATGGCGCAAGCCGCACCATGGCTTACCGTCGCAAAAGCCCGCGCCACTCTTTGAGCGATGGCCCGTTGGGGCCTACGTAGGTGGGCCTGGTTGTACCCCCCCAGGGCGTCCGCCCATATGGGGGAGCCGTAAAGGGCCATGCTCTTCAGCACGCCGGCATAGAGGCGCCGGCATGCTGTGGCTGGCCCTCCCACGTTCGAGAGGAGCCAATTTAGGCTCCTCGCCGCCTTTAGGACGGGCGGTGAAAGTTCACGAAAATGTTCTCGGAACTTCCACCGCCCGTCCAAGGTGAGGCCCAGATATCTCATGGTGGCACTCACCCGCACCCTCTCGGCACCCACCATGATATGGGCGTCAGGTGGCGCACCCCGCCGCGGCCCATGAAAATATAGGGCCTCGGTCTTGGGTAGCGCCACTTTCAACCCCAGTTGCCGAATCCGATCGGCAACCAGGGTCCCCCCATTTGACGCCCGGGTGGCTGCCTCCCCGAATGTTCTCCCCCGCGCCGTGAGAAGGGCGTTATCCGCATAAACAAATGACACCCACTCCATCGGGGAGGGCGCCCCGGAGGAGCCAGTCGAAACCGACGTTCCACAGGAGTGGTCCAAGGACCGACCCCTGCGGAACACCCACCTGCACTGGCCGCCGCCTCATGTGGCCGTCCCCGCCGACGAACAGGACTTCCCTCTCCCGGAGGTAATCCGCCAGCAGGGCCCGCAAATATGGAGGCACCCCATGTTATCGGAGTGCCTCAGTAATTGTGGCGTGGGGGATGGTGTTGAAGGCATTGGCGATGTCAAACGACACAGCCAACACGCCATCCCCCACCGCCACCGCCTCCTGTGTGACGCGCTTCAGCTCCTGGAGCGCGTCTATCGTGGACCGACCCGCCCGAAACCCGTACTGGGCCCCGGATAAGTCCGGGCCGGTCCCCCTCAGGTGCTCCCTGAGCCGTGCTGCTATCACGGACTCAAAGAGCTTGGCCGCATCGTCCAAGAGGACGACCGGCCGATATCCGGCAGGAGAGTCCACCGGCCGCCCCGGCTTCCGGAGGAGGCACAAAACTCCCTCCTTCCACACCCTTGGGAACCTCCCAGACGCAAAGCAGCGGTCGAAGAGGTCCCGGAAGCGTCGCTCCATTTGGCTGGTGGTTATCGCCACCACCCGCGCCGGCACCCCGTCAGGCCCCGGCGCCGTCTTCTGTCCTCGGAGGCGGAGCGCCGCCGAGGAAAACTCCTCCTCCGACACCGGGACGGAACCGGTGTCGGCCGGCCCACCCACCGAGGCGGAGCCATCCGAGGAGGGACGAACTCCGCCGATCGGTCCGGGAACAGTCCCCGGACTACTTCCGACAGGAGCGCCGGCTCGAGGGTCTCGACGACGGGGGGGCCGATCGGTCGCAGCTTATTCCGTGCCGCACGATACGGCCTGCCCCAGGGATCTTCATCGAGCCCCCCTAGCATCTCCTCCCTCGCCGCCTTTTTGGCCTCCAGGATTGCCACTTTGAGGACGTGCCGGGCCTCCATATAGGCGGTATGGAGGCGGTCCGCATTGGCGGCGTCGCGTTGGCAACGGCGGCGGGCCCTCACGTGGGACCTCCTCGCGGCCACACATTTCACCCGGAGGCACGCGAGTTCCGCCGACCACCAGTAGACCGCGCGCTTGGGAGGCGGCTGGCGGGACCGAGGCATGCTGGAATCGCACACCTCCGTCATCGCCTCCCTCAGCCGGAGGGCGGCGGCGTCGACGTCCATATTCGGACTTGCAGGCGGAGCGAACCAGTCCTGGATTATCGCCGCTTCCCTGGCCGCGTCACGGTCTAACCGCGTCAGGGCCCACCGCGGCAGGGACGACCGTTTTCCCAGCCCCCCCGACCGTGGACTCTGGGTGGAGAACTCTATCCGAATGTACCTGTGGTCGGATAGATTCTCCTGCAGGTCCACTTCCCACCTGCAGACGTCGGCGGCCAGGGCTGGGGTGGCGAACGAAACGTCCACCACCGAGCTCCCGTTGTGCCGCACGCACGTCTGCACTGTCCCCCTGTTGAGGAGCACCAACCCGTTCGACGCCACCCACGACTCGAGTGCCGAGCCACAGGCGTTTGTGTCCTTGCACCCCCAGGCCGCAGATCTGGCATTTAAATCGCCCAAAACTGCGACTTTGCTCCTCCCTATACGCGCAATCGCCGCGGTCAGAGATTGGAGATATCTCTCAAACTCCAACCGCGGGCGACTTGGGGGAAAGTAGACGCCCAGGAGAGCGGCATCCCCCCACGCGGCGGCCACGTATCCATGTCCCCTCTCGATGAGCGAGAGGGAAGGGGAGTCCGTGGAGGGTCGCGGCGCGATGGCCACCCTGCCGGTATTGTCTTGCAGCCAGCTGGCTGCAATGTAGTAAGGCTCGGCGACCACGGCGAGATCCCCCAACCACTCAGCTAGCACCTGACTCATGAGGTCCTGTGCCGCTATGCAGTGGTTGAGGTTAATCTGCATTATTGTGCGATGTCCCGGTCCTGACATTATTGGGACATCACACCGTCAGAGGAGCCCGGTGGTACCCGGGCATCCGCAAGGGCTGGCCGCACTGTGGCCTGCTCCCTGCCCTTCCTGGCAGGGGGGTTGCATTTAGCCCCCCCCATGACGTGTCCCGCCGGCCTTCCGCTGGTCGAGCACACAGCGCAGTGGGGGTCCTTTGCGCAGGTGGCCTGCTTGTGGCCAGGCTGCCCGCACCGGAAGCACAGGTCGGACCTGTCCACCGGCGATGGGCAGCACGGCCGGGCGTGCCCGGGCAGGAAGCACCGGAAGCAGCGCCTCGGCTGTTCCTCTGCCGCCCGGACCACGGCCGAGCTGAAGCCAATGAGAAGCCGCCCCTTCTTAAGGACGGCCTCGGCGGCCACAGCGGGGCACTGCAGCCGGACGCGGTCCATACCCCTGCTGCCCGGCCGGATTTCACCAGCCCTGACGTCCGCGACGCTACAACCTCCCACCGCTGCTACGGCGGCGGCTACCTCGTCCTTAGTGACGGAGTCGTCCAGCTCCATCAGTACCAAGGACGAGGTCTTAACCGGCCTCGTCACCTTGGCGACATTTGATATCGCCTCCGCCATCTTGGCTGCGAAGGCGTCGGCCTGCTGGTTCCGGTCGGCCCCTGGGAACTCGAAGATCCGAGCTCCCGTCTGGGTTTTTCCGGCACGACACCCGCTCGATCCCTATCTCGGCCGGGCGGACCGTTTGTCGGGCTTTTAAAAAGACCGACTCGTAGGTCTCGCCCGCGGCCGCGGCCTCCTGAGATATGGTGACCACCACGGCAGCTGTCTTCGTGGCCGTCTTCTTTGCCTTATTGGCAGGCCCCTTATGCGCCGCTGAGGAAAAAGACGGCTGAGGCGCTTTCTTCTTCTTCCCCTTCCTTTTAACCTGCGTCCACTCATTGGCCGTGGTGGCCGAGGGCAGCATCGGGTCCTCCTGCGAGGGCAACCCGATCTCCATCGGCTCAAGACCGGACGGCCCAGCGACCGGGACCGTCGGGACGGGAGCCAAGGCAACCGGGGCAATCAAAGTGGCCTGCTTTTTGGCCGCTTTCTTCTTTTTTGCCGCCGTAGCGGCGAAAGTTGGAGCAGGCGCTGGGGCCGACACCGAGGTCGGCGCCTCAGAGCGCCTGTCAGCCGCAAGCGGCGGCCGAACGGTCTTTGCGGGGAGGAGGCGGTCCTCCAACGCCGCTAGACAGGCGCGAGTGAAGGCGCGCTCCTCCTGCGCGATCTCGCGCAGCGCCTCCCGCAGCTCCTGGGACGTCGTCGCCTTCCCCTTCTGGGGCTGGCGGAGCCCCTTCAGTTCCTCCCGGAGGGCCGCGATCTCGAGGCTCTGGCTAGTGACCTGTGCCTCAAGTCGCTGGACCTCCTCAGAGGCGCTCCGGTTCATGGCCTCCGCCACAATCTCTCGAAGCGCTACCGCCGACGTTTTTAAGGCCGTCTGGCATGCCTTCGGCAGCTTCGATGATTGGGTGGCCACGGTTATGATTGTGTCCACCTCCACCTGAGCCTGTTTGCTTAAGAGGTAGGCCATCCTCTCCATTTCCATTTTGTCGGCTGGGGTATTCCTAGCCGCCAAAAACCTGGCGCGCACCTCTTTGGCGTGCTTTACTCCTTTGGCCAATATTTCGGCCTCCTGCTGTTTTGCTCTGGCCGCAGCTGGGTCAGAGGACGCCGACACGGTACGACGGCCACCTGCCGGGGTGCGCCCGCTACCACGACCGCAGCCGCGCTTAGACTTCGCCTCTTTGATTGTCGAAGAGCTCGACGACCCGGACACACGAGCCCGCAGGCGTTTGCGCGTGTACATATTCGACACGTCGCTGGCCACCGTCGAGTCCGTCATCTTTTCTTCCGTGAGGTCGCTTGGTCTCACGAAAATAGGCGACACGTTTCCGCTCCTAGGCGGCACTAACACTGGTCCTGAAGGACCGGGTGGGCCCTGAAAAGGGCCGTTAGGTTGGCCCTGAGAAGGGCCGTTCGGAGTCCCGGGGGACACGGGATTCACCTCACTATTCATATTTTTCACTCCTTTTCCACACAGTATTGTCACTTGAGATTTGGCTCCACTACTGGCCACTGCGTTACCGCGCACCAAGTAGGGATTTCCAGGGCAGACGACGAGGACGTACTCAAAAACACTGTGGGGACTGCCCCTCCGTTAGAGAGGCTTGGGTAGGTTTTATTTTACGCACTGTATCGCAACTTGGATCAAAGAAAAATTTAGCAATAAGACAATTATAATTTGAATCGCTTAGAAATCGCTTTGGTTAAATACTCAAATAATTTTAGACTCCATAACATAATCTATTGGTTCTTTAGCATAAATATTTTTTTACACATCGTAAGTCGAACATAATTCATATCTGTAGCATATCTTTTATCATGCACCATAAGACTCTGCTGGACCTTGTATATATATTAAATTAATTTCAATCTCGGTAGCCACACATTTGTGTTCCTTTGGCTTCATGCTTTGAATCTGTGACTTCAAGGACTACATAAAGGTATATATGCCATTTGAGCTATCTTGTCAGACAAGAAACAGTTTCAAATCCTTGTCCTCTTAACATAAAAATATTTAGCAAAATATGACAGACATGTTTTACATAATTTTAAATTAATAAAATTGTAGATTTGTTATTTTGTCGTTTAAAGTTTCATAATTAATAATACATTTTGTGATGTAATTTTATCCTATATCTGACATGGTAATAAATCTCACAGTTGATATACAGTAGAAACTCGATTATCCGGCCCTCAGTTATACGGATTCGCGATTATCCGGACAGCCCAGCTATATTCAAAATATGTACCTACAAGTCGAATTTGGAGAAACCGGTCGTAAGTTAGCTGATCAGTATGGTGTGGGTACATCCACGATAAGTAATATAAAAAAGAATGCCGATTCAATTTTGTTGTACACTTGTAAATTAGATAGTGAAGACGGAAGTAAACATCGGAAAAATATTGAAGAAACCGTCAGATGACAATTACCAAATATTTTAAACCACATTAAACTTATTATTTTTTAACAAACTATACGTATGTACATACGTACATACCTTATATTTTATTTTGTGATTGACGCTGCAGTATTTAGTACAATACATGTACGTATGTAATCTAAGAAAATGTATCTCTTAATTATTCCTTAATAAACATTGATTTTCGTTCATATAGATATATTTGTTGTTTTTAATAAATAAATATATAAAATTATATGTACCACATATGTATGCTCAAAACCCACTATTCTTCATACATCGATCTTCATTCGATTATCCGGATTTTCGATTATCCGAATACCCAATGACAACAATTAGTCCGGTTAATCGGGTTTCTACTGTAATTTAAAACTGTTTTCACTTTGTTAATAATGTAGGCAAAATGAAACTAATGTAGGTTACATCGACTTCTCCTTCTCATTAGCTCTATCTTGTCATAGCAATTCTGTTATTAATATAATAAAAAGTTCAGTTTTATTAAAAAACTTTTTGAGAGAACTTAATAGATAAAACTAGGTGAGTATTAGTATATCTTAAGGTTTCATCGGTTTTTTTATATATCGTCTACGTAATTGTTGCTGCTCAACTCATATTAAGGCTACTGTTCTTTTGTGTTTCAAAACTTAATTATCGAGTTCTTTTGTAATTAAATTTATCCTCGCAAGCCAAACATTTTTTTGTCTATAGCTGTCAGCGACATTGAACTAAAAACAATATGAATATAGTGCTGAATTGTTTCTTATTACAAGAATTAGTGTTTGAAGAATATAATTTAGGACTAAGATATTTTCCTTACGCTAAAATATGGTATTAAAATATTGTTTTTTGATACTAGGTTTCTAGAAAGGTATTGTACCCTAATGATTTTTAAAAGTAAACAATGGTATCAGTTTACAGCAATACAAAGTTATTTAAGTTAGATATCTTGTTTGTAAAACAACTAGAAGACTTTTTTATTCTTACAACAACAAAAAAATGGTTTGAAAATCATTGAAAGGAATCAAAGATAATTTTGATTTATAGAAAGTTAATATTTCCATTTGTGAAGTTTTAAGTATAGTATAAAATATGTGGTATTTATTTTCTAAAACTTCTATGAATATATGAGATTTGTTGATGAGGTCCTCTTAAGTATATATGATAGTAGTACTTGACTTCAAGTGAAATGAAGTAGGAAGATTAAATAAAACAAAAATGGGTTATACAATTGTCTTTCAAAATAAATTACTAAGATATGATTTTGTGATCAATAAGGTGCTATTTTATTTTAAAATTCTTTAATAATCACATGGCTTACAAGTAAATACGCTGTGTTTTTCGAATATAAATAACATATGGGAGAAATGAAATAAAAAAAAATATAATAAGAACATTTGGCGAAAGTGTATGATTAATTATATTTCTGGGGTAAACTATTTTTAAATTGGCATTTAAATAAGGTCAGGATTTATTCACGTAATCCTTGTACATTTGTCTCATTTCGGTGATATTTTTCCATTGAACTCATGTTGATTAGCAAGATATATTAATAGTTAACCAATATTCAGCTGGTAACGAAATGAAAGCAATACCAGATTCCGCAATACACCCTTTTATTTGAACGTTATTCTTCTCTATCACTTTTAAATTACTGACACAGTATTGTAAGCCAAAGTGATAATTATAATTATTGTGAAAAGCCCACACCAGTTTTTTTTCTCCAGAAAAAAAAATGTGTTTATAATATAACACTTGTGTTTATTGTTGGACCGTGTTCTGTTTCGCATTTTTACACATTTTTATACATTGTGCGTAACGCATTGTTACAAAAAAAAAGTATTAACATTTTAGATTTCAATTAAAATTGTACTAAAATATTACCTGTTTTGTTTGCAAGCGCTTTGTTTGAAGTTTGAAGACATTTGTTGTACATATAAAGTATTATTTGTTTATAATATAAAATATTTCATTACTATTTGAATTCCTTATAAAATAAATAATTATTTTAAAAATGCCATCAATATTTTTAAAGCAAATTTTTTTAGTAAACTTATTATTTCTGAACTAAATCGAAAAGCATTTTTTTTTATTTTGCCAAAGATCATAAAATAAAGTGTATAACGATAAATGTTGCGATAGTGCTATAGTCCGGTCAAATTAGACCAAAAAATTAGGGTGAAATTACATAAATTCGCAACAAGCTGAATTTTGGTACAATTGTTCAAAACACGATTATAAACAATAGCTGAAAGTTCCCCATAATTCCCGTGTGTGGAAAAAAATTTATTTAGGGTCAAATGTCAAAAATGAGTTTTTCGCGATTTTCAGCAAAACGGTAAGTTTTATCAGAAAATACCTCAGACTAAAATTTTAGATCATTAAATTATCTATAAAAAATATATCAATACTTTTTTTCTCACGAGACACCGTTTCGGAGATATCGCAGTGTAAAAAGTTGTAACAGTTGCAATTGTCATAACATGCCTGAGTACGTCACGTATATTCATCCCTAGAGTTGTAATATTATGTAGTATAGGTTAAAATATTTTTCTGTCGGTCATTGTAACTTGCACTTAAAATATAAAATATACATCAGCTATAACTATAAGAATATCAGGTCATCTTTTGGTTTATGTGCATCTTATAATGATACATTAATGTACGAGGCAGCAGCAGTTTTTCATCGTCCTCCTCATATCCTACCACCGGAAAGTGGTACACTTATTCAATACGTGGCAGACAATGCTGATATTAATGTCAATACTCTAGACGGTAATAACACGCTTCACATAATGGGTTTAATTCAAATTGTTACTCCGAAAAATTCTGTTTTACTAGAAGAACCTATGCCACGAATAAAAGAATCTCTTTCCGCAGAAGACTTCAAGGCAAAAGCTCATGTTCCGATGCAGATCTATCAAAATGACGGAGTGGTTGGTTACAGTAAAATAAATGTTAAAGATTTTGTTTATGAAACTGAATCGGTATCTTTATTCAAGAAATCTGATGCAGTATGGTTTTACGTGAAATGGAAAAATCCATATTTACCTGGTTGGAATTGTTTTATGGGGCGTTTAACTAATAATTATATGAATTATTGTAAATCTCAAATTACATTTTTACCATTTATTCACCAACAAGCCAGTAACTATAATACTATCTATACGACTTTACTTTGTGCATTAGAAAATACAAAACGATATGGCCACACTGTATGCATCGTGACTTTCGACCAGCCTCTGTATGCTAAAGCTCGAGAAATAGTAGCAGCAGCACCTGAGAGCTCTGAAGTATCAAAAATCATCATCAGAAAAAAAAAAACGCGCTAAGTACACTACCTCATAGGTGGCGTGGAAACGTGTGCATTTTATGACAATTGCAACTATTAAAAATTTTTACACTGCGATATCTCCGAAACGGTGTCTCGTGAAGAAAAAAGTATTGATATATTTTTTATAGATAATTTAATGATCTACAATTTTAGTCTGAGGTATTTTTCTGATAAAACTTACCGTTTTGATGAAAATTGCGAAAAACTCATTTTTTTGACATTTGACCTTGAATAAATTTTTTTCCACACACGGGAATTATGGGGAACTTTCAGCTATTGTTTATAATCGTGTTTTGAACAATTGTACCGAAATTCAGCTTGTTGCGAATTTATGTAGCACCGAATGTCTAATTTGACCGGACACACTAGTAGAAATTCAATATCATATTCAGGAATGCCAACTGCTTACACTAACAACGACAAGTGATAGATGGTTCCTTCCTTTGCAATATCACTACTATTTCAGAGCACTCGCTTGAATAATTTTACAGAAGATTAAATACAAAGCATAGTACATTAGGACAATTCAATGAAACTTTACATTTTAACATACACTTTCATAATTTATATTATTCTCAAAATATAATATTAAAATTTTACAATAACATGTTTTCTACATATGTAGTGTATATAAAAATAAAAAAAATATTAAAGAAAAAATAGAATATTAAAGATACTTGCCTGGTCAAAATATAATACCTGCAACTGCAACTGCAAATCTTCAAATAATTAAGAGAGTATTTGTCCACGCAAGTTGAATGACCTTAATTCTTTTAGCATAAAATAAAAATGCCATTACATAATTCGTGTATATGACAATTGACAGTTTGTTTGTATTCATCTACCAAAGAAAAATCTGGTAGTTTTAAAAAAATATTACATAATACCTATTTTATTTTAATATATTTATTTTTAAATAAGTAATTACTTTTAAAAAACTGCGTGCATAGATATTAACATCGTTAACATACACATTTTATCGGTTATGTGTGTGTGTGAACGTGTTTATCTACAACAAAAACTTAAGTTCTATATTTAAAATTGAAAATAAACACTACCATTATTTATTTTCAGTTCATTGTAGCGTTTACCAATATATAGTAGAGAAATCTATCTTAAAATATTTCAGCACAGCAAAGTATATAATCATCGAGTAAGATTATGTTTCAGCACACAACATAAATTTAACAAGCTAACAAAAGACAAAGCAAAACAAGACAGATCGTTATGTAGGATACATCTCATAGTAATTGCTTGTTTTCGGTACAAATAACGCTGAGAAGTTATCTTAAATTATTATTTTAAAAAAGTAAGTACTTATATAAATGATTAATATTTTTTTCTATTTTATTTTATTGCATATTTTGATAGTCAAATGTAAAAAAAAACAAAATTCCATTATCTTTCAAATCTAACTTTACAATATGTCTTTAAATATGATCCCATGTTTTATACTGCGCACACAATAATTTTAAAACAGCATTACCTTTTTCCATCTCACCTCCTTCCATTTGCTTCTTGAAATATTTTCATAACATGTTACTTCCGTATGAAGATCTAGGTTTTGATAAAATACAATATTTATGTAACATTTAAAGTAAACTGTTTTACTGAAGGGAAACAATTATAGAACACTAATATGAACCACCGTGTTGCATTGATCATAATGCTGAGCTACGAAAAGAATGGGTGTAAGGTAATTGCGTGGCGCTGAAATGCGAATGATGGTACTTATGTGTGATTAGCTTATAACGTAAGTAACTAATATTTTATAGGTAGTTTAAAAGTGCACAGGTGATAATAAAGATGAAAAGTAATCTATTTTATACTCTTACCTCGTTCTACTCGCCTTCGTTTTAACAGCAATTTCTTAAAAGTATCAAAGGCAATGGTTTCTTAGATAGTTTCCTATTAATAATCATTTAAAAAATATTATTAAATCATGTTTAGTACAGCTGTTATAAATTCTGTAATTAATAATAAAAAATCGATATTAGATTTCATCTAGAATGACTGTCAATCTGAAAAAGAAATATAATAACTACTAAAATATAGCGAACTAGAACATTAAGGATATAAAACTAGATAATTATAAATCTATATTAACTTAGTGTTTTTTGAGGCTTTCACGAGTACTACAGACAGAGAGACGAAGCTTCTTAGCATTCCATGGATTCACCGTGCGGGTGCCGGGCCCATCGCGTTGCAAGGAGAGGAGTGCAAGCAGTGCCTGGGACTTGCGACCCAGGAGTAGGTTTAAGGGGCCCCTTTTATTATGCGCAAAAACGCTCACCTTCACCCTCCACACTCCTCTCCCTACCTAACCAAATTTGGAAAGAACCTACTAATGCCGCCTTTGAAATACGTTCTAGAAATGAACCGATGCTTGTTCTAGAAAGGCCAAGGTCTTTAAGTAGGCTATAGAGAGATTTTGCTGTTATACCTCTCGCTCCCACTTCTACCGCGTACAAACTAACTATAAATTTATTCCTGATCAGTTCGTTGGTCAGTTCGTAATACTTATTGAGCTTGAATGTGTGATCCCTTGGGATGTTTGTTTCCCAAGGAACAGTAAGCTCCACAAGTATCACGCGCCTCAGATGTTTCGAATACAGGAATAAGTCAGGTCTGGATGACGAAACACCAACATCCCCAGGGATTTTGTAATGCCTTTCATACGTGTCCATCATGAGAGTCCAATCAGGAGCCGCGCCTAATATTGAATAAGGCTTCGCTTTTGATTTTTTGGAGGAGCCTTCTTTTACGAATTCTACAGATCGTTTGGTGGTTGTTATACCCTTCCGCGCTCTTGCTACTGAAAGACTAACCGCTTCCCGTATAATTTCTAATACCTTGTCGTGGCGACGCGAGTATTGACCTTTATCTAGAAGTACCCTACACCCCACTAATAGGTGTTTCGCGGTTCCTATTGCCTCCCCACAGATGTTGCAAGACTTTTCGGTGGCTTTGCCCCATCTTACTAAATTACTTTGATCTGGGAGAGTCATTTGGAATGCATTAAGATAGAATTTTAATAATGCCGGAGACCAATCATAAATTAAGGTGCGCCACTTCAAAGCTAGTGGAATACAAAAATCTCCTATGGTCACCCATTCGTTTTGAATTTCTAGGCTCATCGCGTGGAGTCGGTAATTATCGTTTTCGTCTTGTCGAATAAAAGATTTTGTTATGTCTATGTCTTGAACTTTCCTACTTGATCCTAGCCCTACTTTATTTGTTTGAGCACCTATCATAAATTTTTTATGGAATTGAAGTCGTGACTCGAGGTCTGAGGCAACTTTGTCTTTTGGGAGAGAAGTTACAGTATCATCTTTAGATTTTCCGATGATATGTCTTTTGGTAACTCTTAGATGTTTGTAGAGCTCCGATGGTTTTTTTAATTTTAATCCAAAATTGTTTCGGTCTCTAAATAAGGTTGAAGAGTCCGCTGAGTGCGCTAACCCGAGCCATAACTTCAATATCTTTATCACGCTTGCATCTAACTTTTACAAAAGGGTTTTATTAATATCATAAACGAGGAAAGGCCAATTTAGACGTGATGTTAAAAAGTTATCGTAAATCCAAGCTTTTTTGACGTTACTTATTGGTTGGTTGTCTACCTTTTTGAGATCATTTAAAAAGCTATCGACTATTACTTCCAACGATGGAGTACGGCCTTGGTAATCGATTTTTTTACCTAAAAATTTAAACGGAGCTGCTTCCGTAACCGTACTAACGCACTGACCGCCTATTATAAGACCCGGATCGTAAGAGGTATATTTGGTATTCCGTCTACCCAGACACAGACTAAAACATTTACTTGGTTTTGTCCTCAATCCGCCCGTCCACGTACAGAAATCCTCAACTACATTTAAAAGTACCTGACATTGTTTCGGATTACGTGTCAGTATCGCGAGATCATCTGCAAAAGCTAGTATGGATTCTGTGTATTTGTTGTTAAACTTAAACCGATAACCCCATTTTTTTTCATTTTTTATTAATTTGTCTATTAAAATATTAATAACTATATTAAATATAATAGGAGAAATACAACAGCCCTGAAATAAACCAACGTTATAATTAAGTGGTTTTGAGTGGTTTTCATTAAAAGTTATAGAGAATTTTAATTTTGAATAATATGATGCAATAATGTCGCGAACTACCGTAGGAAAGTTGTACCATTTAAGCGCGAACATCATCAGTTCATGTCGTACCGACCCAAAGGCGTTCTCTAAGTCTATCCAACAAACCGTAATTTGTCTCTCGCTAGTTCTAGCATCTTTAAGGCTTTCCGATATTAACGTATTATGTTCCAGGCATCCAGAAATTCCGGGCAAGAACCCTTTCTGGTGATTAGGCCTGAAATATCTATTGTTAATCATGTATTGCGTCATTTTTGTTTGTAGAAAAGAGAAAAATATTTTAGAAATTGTATTTGTTAGGGCTATCGGTCTAGTATCCTTAGGATTATTGACATTGTCGTTTTTCGGAATGAGGACAAAAAGGGCTTTTCCGAATGATACCGGTATTTGCTTTCTTGACCAGATTTTACCGAATATATTTAAAAGATGTTTATGGAGCGACGGACATTTTTTGTAAACTATATAAGGGATACCATCCGGACCTGGTGCTGACTTAGATGGTTTAATTTTAATTATTTTATTGATTTCCTCCAAGGTTGGTGGGTTGGCATGAAAATCTTCAGTAGGAGTCTCAGGTTTGTGTTCGTTTGGATCCCCATATAGTCTTTGGTTTTCTGGCACTTCGTATGTGCTTTTATAATGATCGAAAATTTGCTCGTTGGTCAAGAGAAGCTTACCTTTTTGATCTTTGAAAATGTTTTTTGAGTATTGAAAAGGATTTTTATCAAAGTCTACTTCATGTTTTGCCCGATCAAAGCTATCACGATTTTTTGTTATTTGGTTTGTTATGCCTTGGATAAGTTTAAGAATTGATCGCAATGCCCTAGACAGTTGGTGACTAAGTTGATTATCGCCCGAGGCTTTGGCTATACGAAGTTTCTTTATAAGGTCTCTTTTTTTCCTCCTCATTTTCAATTTAAAACCGTTTTCTTTATTTTTGTGAGCATAACGATTCGTAGGTGGATAGTGCTCATTGAAGTAGTCATAAATAGTATTTTGGAAAGTCTCTACTTGCGCATCGAGTATCTGATTTGAGCCCGGGTGCTCTAACAGGGCCGCTATATTTTGGTCATGTACTTTCCAGGTCGATCGTTTAATATTAGGAATGCTAAGACGCGTCCGGATGGTCATGGACTCCTGGTAGTTTGCATTCAATGGCTCACCATGAGATATATGAGGGTAAACTCTATCCGCAGTGAAAACTGAAGATCTTACCGACGGTTGCCGCACTTCAGCACCATTGTGTGTTTTAAGATGTTTATTAAACCAGGCTCGTCTTTTGTAATTTTTCCCGCACGTAGGGCATTTCAGTTCCGTTATCGCGCCGTTTTCGCCGTTATTGTCAACCGGTGGACAGTTCTTCCGCCCCCCCTCTCGGACTGTCCTAGGGGTATTTTTCTTGTTTGGACTTTTAGCGTTTATCGACGTTCCCGGGCATGGCTTGCTAGGCCATCGCCCTCGGCTGTCTTTCCAGCAGTCTGCTGTCTTCCCAGCTGCCAGCTGTCTTTCCAGCGTCAACTGTCTTTCCAGCGTCATCCCGTCTCTCCGGGCTGTCAATTTAGATAAGACGAAGCTTCTTAGCATTCCATGGATTCACCGTGCGGGTGCCGGGCCCATCGCGTTGCAAGGAGAGGAGTGCAAGCAGTGCCTGGGACTTGCGACCCAGGAGTAGGTTTAAGGGGCCCCTTTTATTATGCGCAAAAACGCTCACCTTCACCCTCCACACTCCTCTCCCTACCTAACCAAATTTGGAAAGAACCTACTAATGCCGCCTTTGAAATACGTTCTAGAAATGAACCGATGCTTGTTCTAGAAAGGCCAAGGTCTTTAAGTAGGCTATAGAGAGATTTTGCTGTTATACCTCTCGCTCCCACTTCTACCGCGTACAAACTAACTATAAATTTATTCCTGATCAGTTCGTTGGTCAGTTCGTAATACTTATTGAGCTTGAATGTGTGATCCCTTGGGATGTTTGTTTCCCAAGGAACAGTAAGCTCCACAAGTATCACGCGCCTCAGATGTTTCGAATACAGGAATAAGTCCGGTCTGGATGACGAAACACCAACATCCCCAGGGATTTTGTAATGCTTTTCATACGTGTCCATCATGAGAGTCCAATCAGGAGCCGCGCCTAATATTGAATAAGGCTTCGCTTTTGATTTTTTGGAGGAGCCTTCTTTTACGAATTCTACAGATCGTTTGGTGGTTGTTATACCCTTCCGCGCTCTTGCTACTGAAAGACTAACCGCTTCCCGTATAATTTCTAATACCTTGTCGTGGCGACGCGAGTATTGACCTTTATCTAGAAGTACCCTACACCCCACTAATAGGTGTTTCGCGGTTCCTATTGCCTCCCCACAGATGTTGCAAGACTTTTCGGTGGCTTTGCCCCATCTTACTAAATTACTTTGATCTGGGAGAGTCATTTGGAATGCATTAAGATAGAATTTTAATAATGCCGGAGACCAATCATAAATTAAGGTGCGCCACTTCAAAGCTAGTGGAATACAAAAATCTCCTATGGTCACCCATTCGTTTTGAATTTCTAGGCTCATCGCGTGGAGTCGGTAATTATCGTTTTCGTCTTGTCGAATAAAAGATTTTGTTATGTCTATGTCTTGAACTTTCCTACTTGATCCTAGCCCTACTTTATTTGTTTGAGCACCTATCATAAATTTTTTATGGAATTGAAGTCGTGACTCGAGGTCTGAGGCAACTTTGTCTTTTGGGAGAGAAGTTACAGTATCATCTTTAGATTTTCCGATGATATGTCTTTTGGTAACTCTTAGATGTTTGTAGAGCTCCGATGGTTTTTTTAATTTTAATCCAAAATTGTTTCGGTCTCTAAATAAGGTTGAAGAGTCCGCTGAGTGCGCTAACCCGAGCCATAACTTCAATATCTTTATCACGCTTGCATCTAACTTTTACAAAAGGGTTTTATTAATATCATAAACGAGGAAAGGCCAATTTAGACGTGATGTTGAAAAGTTATCGTAAATCCAAGCTTTTTTGACGTTACTTATTGGTTGGTTGTCTACCTTTTTGAGATCATTTAAAAAGCTATCGACTATTACTTCCAACGATGGAGTACGGCCTTGGTAATCTTGAAATTGAATTGAAATAAAACTATTTTTACGGATTTAACTCGCGTATATTAAATTAAATTTTAAATTAACATTTTAAATCTAACCCGACGTTTCGAATGCTTTGCAGCAATCGTGTTCACGGTAAGACGAGATGGAGGTGTCTGTCAGCAAGTCAGTTAATTACTCATCTACCTCCAACGGTTTATAAGCTTCCGGGCGTACAGTTCAGGATTCACACAAAACGCACTAACAGTATCTTGAGGTCTTACAGTGCAGTCACAGACGTGGGATTTTATATTTTTCAAAGTTTTTTAAAGTGGGTCCCAGGTGTTAAATAATCCCCAACCATCTTCTCTATTAAAATTAGGATATTTTTTTTATTTCAATAGCCTCACGAACCATTCTTGGAATGTAACGTTGTTCTTTAGCGAGGATTTTAGTTTTATCAAATCTTATATAATGATTGGGCCTGTCTATGGTATGTTCACACAGTGCAGACTTCGATGTACGCCTATCAAGCAAAGGCTTACATCGAATCCGAAGTAAACATGTTATTTCATTATACAAAATAATGTTGTCAAGATAAATTAATATAAAAGTATCAGTCAATTCTTCTCTGTTATAAGTCAGAACTACTTTATAGAGTTTGTCAAAAGAACCATTTTACAATAATAGTGTAGTAAAGCTTAATACCTATAACATTAGTTTTTTCTTTAATTTAATTCAATTCAATTCAATTCAATCCAATCCAATCCAATCCAATCCAATCCAATCCAATCCAATCCAATCCAATCCAATCCAATCCAATCCAATCCAATCCAATCCAATCCAATCCAATCCAATCCAATCCAATCCAATCCAATCCAATCCAATCCAATCCAATCCAATCCAATCCAATCCAATCCAATCCAATCCAATCCAATCCAATCCAATCCAATCCAATCCAATCCAATCCAATTCAATTCAATTCAATTCAATTCAATTCAATGCAATTCAATTCAATTCAATTCAATTCAATTCAATTCAATTCAATTCAATTTAATTTAATTTAATTGCTTTCAGTTGTGCCAGTAAGACACGATCGATTTCGCCACTGTCACCTAAGGTGCAAAACACACATGAGATTGATCGGTACTTTTTGTTTAATTTAATAGGGAACATTCACGTATTTTTTTTTGATCTCTATATCGTAGCAAAAAAATATAAATAGGCTTGAAAAGATTCTAGTTTTTTTTCAAAGTGAAAATTAAAACATTGAGTAAATTTGACCCGTTTAAACACCGCCATTTTGCGCGCGTTTTGCGTGACGTCAAGTGATACGTCCAGTGAATGTTTGAATGTTTACTATGAACTTTTTAGTTATTTCATAGATATTTTAAGTTTTAATTGCTTTACAAGTCATGGAAGAAGATAAAAATCATCTTACGAGTATTGTATAGTACCGGAGTGCAAAAATAGTATTAGAAAATACCCGACAAAGTGTTTTTTGTATTCCAAGAGATGCGAAAATACAAAAACAATGGTGTATGGTAATTAAAAGGGATAATATATGTCCTAAATCGTGTTTATATGGTTGTGAAGATCAATTTAACGTAAGTATACTTTATTTATAATAAGTTTAATATAATAGTTTAAATTTATAGTAAGTATTAAACATTAGAAAATTTGAGTTTAAAATTAACCTAACCTATCTTACAAATTTCAGTATAACTTTCTATAAAAACCGTAATCTTTTTTTGTTTTACGCAATTTTTATGGTCTGTCGATTTATTTCAGGTTAAGGAAGATACAGCAAATTGTATTGAATATAATATCTACAACGAAACAACAAGGAGAAAAATGTTATCTAAGGTTGAAGAAAAGAGTTGTGCCTCATAGGTATAATTTTGTGGCAAAAACACCAGCTGATAGAATGAGAATGTGCATAGTCAAAAGGCATAGATTGACATCGGTTAATGAAGCCTTTTCAGAGTTAGCTATCAAAAGTAGTGTTTAAAAAAATTGATGACCTTTACGAAGAAGTGATATAGGTAGTAAGTCCTAGTACCTACTGCCCATACAAATGTCTGTGATATTAATCAGCCAAGACTCAGCTCAGACTTCTCCTATTGAATGTGATGATCATAAGGCAGAGCCTTGCTTTTCGCATATTAAAGATATATTACCAAGTGACTAAGCTGTGCAAGTTAATAAGTTAATATAACCGAAGTATGGAAGTAAAGGTCAATGTAAATATACCTGCTGAAAAACAAAATGTAGCATTGTCACCATTTCCTCATTTAACACACAACATTGTTAAACAACAGTTTTAAAAGTAAAACTATCTTTTTTAAAAAGAAAATTGTTTACTGAAAACACAGCTGATAATACTTCTATAGCATCTTATATATCTGCTGATTATCAACCAAGTTATTTATCTGAGTCAAGTGAAGTGAAAAATGATTCAGAGGCAGAAAATTTTAAAAATGTATTGTGTAGTAGCATGCTAACTGCTATTCAAGAAGAGGTTGTAGGTATTTGTTTTGTTAGAGTTGTTCGAGTATTTAGAAAATGTTTTTAAGATTACCTAAACAATTGTATCCTTTAATAAAACCTTTAAGCACGAAAATATAGGTTTAAATTATTTATTTTTCTCAGTCACACCGATACCACAGTATGAACTTAAACGCCGATATATTGAATGGCGTGTCAAATGACGTCACATTTCCTTTCGACCAATGGTGGCGCGTTTTGGAAGTTTGAATTTCGCTCCCTAAATTTACACTTTTCATAAATTATTTGATGGCCTTAAATGATTAGTAAATTAAAAAAAAATGATTTTATTATAATAAGATGATAAAAAGTAATCGAAAAAAAATATTTGAGACCATTTAAATTTTTTTGCATGTTCCCTATTCTGTTAAAGTCAATTACCTATTAATGTGTCAAGTGGCTAATAGTCGCCTGACGTAATAAAATAAAAACCAAAAATTATATGCCTATAGGTCCAAACCATCATGAAGGTTATTTTTTGGGGTGAAATCACACTATATTGCTTACCTTCTTGTCTTATACTTCGGAAATGAATAACTTTTTAGAAGTTAAAAGTATTAAGCATATATTTTTTGTCTCGAGAAAAAACTTAATATAAATTTTCATTTAAATCTCTCTAGTATTTTTTGCAAGGTATGCGAACATAGCCATAAAAATTCAAATACACATTTTTAAAACTGTCATTCGAATTCCTCTACTATATCACCTCCAGTTAAATTTCTTTAATAAAAAAAACTGAAAGAAAGTAAAATAAATTTTATTGAAAATTTATAAGACAAAAATAGCGAAACCAAATTTATTTACTCAAACGAAAATTCATTATGTAGAGACACATTTCTCAAGGAGTATAATTATGTGAAAATAAAATTATTTATGATGATAAATTTTGTGCGAAAACGGCTTTTCGTCCTCGCCAAATGTTTTTTTGAGAAAAGAATTCTTTTGAAACAGACATCGATATATCTTGTGTTTTTATGGCGTTGAATTGATCGCGGGTTTAAAATAAAATAAAATAATTTTAGGGTTCACACTTTGATAAATAATGCTGCTAATTGTCAAAAATCAATATATACTATTTATTTTTATATAATCAGATCGATTCACTATTGGACGGGCTATCGCTGGGAAAACGTCCCGCTACCGTCACTCTACCATAAAAGTTGTATTATAACTTAAAAATCACAACAATCGGAATATTGCTTTATAACCACTATACTATACTGTTTCCTCTAAGATTGAATATCTTTTATTAATGGATATAACATTTTGTAAGAAACAATGTTGAAAGATGTTTCAATATGCTAGCCAAAATAAATAACGCAAGGTTAACAGATAGCGGTAAAGACGAATTAGGTTCCAAAGCCACTCGGAAGGAGAATCTAACAGTCACTGTTTTTAAAATATTACCGGTGAAGAGAAGCGAATTTTCTCATTTCCATTCATTTCGCTTACCATTATATTTCGTTTTTTAGTTTTGTTGTAGCCACAAATTATCTGTGACATGAATTTTTCACTTGCATCTACTATATTTCAAAGCTCCTAATTTATAAATGAAATACTTTGACAGATTTATGTTTATAATATTTATATTTATTATAAAATAATAACATGTTAGTAATCAAACTGTGTAATTTATTGTAAAATGATATTTTACCACAATTCTATTTAGTGTCTTAGACCAGTGTTTTGTTAACAATTTGTAAGCACGAAGATTTAATATAACTGTATTGTGTGGCAAGCATAATTACCTTTAAATTACCTTTATCTTGTAAAATAAATTGGGATAATACAATCACTATATAGTAAATAGACTTATACGAATAATATTTGAATATACATTGCTCACATTGGATATCTTAGGAACCTATTAAACTTATAAGAGATATATTCATAAAAAAAACAATTGCGGTATTTGATGTGATAGTAAATAGTCATTAAACAGTTATCTGTTAATTTACTTAAGAAGGTTTTAACAAACATAATCTCCATTTCAGACTATATTAACAATGTTTCCTTTTTAACCACTGATTTACTTTTATTAACTTTGATTTACTTTTTAACCACTTACAGAGATATACCATTAGTTTTTTGCGAAAACAATACAAATCTGCATTCTTAATTACTATTGTGATTTTTTTATTCAGTAGGTACAAAATAAATATACTTATAATTTTTGCAAACTTACCTGATGATTCTTTTAACATCCAAAATAAAAATAAATTACCAAATTCAAATTTAAAACTATTTAACGATTACTTGTATTAATGAGTAATAGTGTCATTATTAAAACTACATATATTAAAATGACTACAGGTTGGTCTGGAAATTGTTTTGTATTTTTGTACGGTATGAACAGTTATTAAATATTTGCCTAAAATCATGATGCCACATTTATATATATACATATGGTCGCAGTCAGTTGATTGTTGTCATCAATTATTATCGGAATCAAATGTCACATTGGGTGGTGACACATAAGACTAATTGATAAACATTGAATACGTAATATCTACTGACTGTAGACAGTGAAAGTACAGTATAAGATTTACAAATATTATTATGTGCCTATCATTTGTGCAATTCCAATTACATTGCTACTATTAATGTTGACCGGTTATTTTTTATTTCTCAATTTGGTAAATTACTCTAGAAATAAATGCAAAAGTAATGCATATAAACTTATATTTATTTTTGTTATAAAGGAATTTTTATACATTGAAGTTAAGTCTATAGAACAATGTGCGCCTATTTTTAAGATATACGAAATTACAATAAAAGTCAAATAATGACAATAAAAGTCAAATAATCATATTCATTTGCCTCTTTTCAAGCGCGTTTCGTACGTTATTAACTAACATTTTTACTTTTTCAAAGACTCAAGGTGTGTCATCTTCCATTATAGGATTTCTGAATTATGTACAGAGAATTAAACATTTTAAAATAACTAAATCTTCTAGTTCAAAATTTTAAATCTCTTTTTCAGACTCGCTACTAACATAAATTAATTTGTATACTATTATTTTTTTTGTAAATATTTAAATTTTATAAATTTGTAAATTCATAGTAATCAAAAATAACAAATACAGTAAAATATTTCATAATGATAAAAGTTAAAAATATTAAATATTTTTGAGGGAGCTTACTGCCTTAATTACAGTTTGGAAAATTTAATATTACTTGTTAAGCAATTTTCGTACAGATTATTTAATTATTCAAAATTTATTTTATCATTTAAATGTATTTTTCTACTAAATAGACATCATAGGACTATTTATCCAATAGAGATCGATTTGAAGAGAAAAAAAAAGTTCGTGGTGGTAGACCATAACATCGGGTCGCCGGCAAAGTTACCACCCATCGGGCAAAGTCGTGCCGCAAAGCGACATAGTCGTGTTCCGGCACGTTGCTCGATGAAGCCGTTTATGGGAAATGGGTCTGAACAGCTGCGGTACGTTGGCGAACCGGTTGACGTCGAGTTGGTGTTTGTTTTGTCGGGTGTCTAGTCGAGGAGGGTAGCGGGATCCGAAACGACGGCTTTCCGCTGGCCGCCCGCAGATATTTGGGGGCCCAATTAGTGGGTTAGCCACCCACGAAAGGCTGCCCCGCCAGCTGCGAAAAATCCCAGGGTGGCTCCATCGTGCTGGTTGGCGACCAGGCGAGGAGGCCCGATGGCGATCCCTGGGGGGGTTCGGGCGTCCCCGCAGTCTCCAGGCTAGCCTTCTAGCGACAAGACACCACCAATTTCGAAGTCGGGTTTGATACGTACCGCCTCGTTCAACTGCCATTTCCCATCCCTATTCACTTTTATGTATTTTTTATTATGAAAAAGGTAAAAAAAAGAAACAAGTTGACACAGCGGTTGCACTCCTCCTCATACAAAGTGCACCTCACTAATATAAGGGGTTTGCACTCAAATCTTTTAGCTGTCCACCACCACCTGGAGACAGAGCAGCCGCACTTGCTCTTTTTGACGGAGACGCAGATTTTTTTTATTTTTTTTTTTTATACAATGTCCTTTGAGCGCTACATACTTGGATTATCCCGGTTACTCGTTGGAGCACAACTTTCGCTCACGGGCCGGAGTCAGTATGTACGCGCGGAACGACCTCTGTGTTCAGCGTCTCCGTCACCTTGAAGACCCCACTTTTTCTTCCCTATGGGTTTTAGTGGACACAGGAAACGAAAAAATCCTGTATTCCTGTGTCTACCGTTCGCACAGCGGTGACCAGGAGACAACTCGTTTATTTGAGTATCTCAGTGAGGCTGCAGATATGGCTCTGTATCAGTACCCTTCGGCGCAGCTCGTCTTTCTGGGAGACTTTAATGCCTGTCATCAGGACTGGCTGTTCCCGTACCAGAAGACCGACCATGCTGGAAGAGAAGCGCGGAAATTTGCGTTGTCCTTGGACCTCTTTCAGCTGGTGAAGCAAGCGACAAGGGTACCAGATGTGGTAGGCCATACAGCCAATTGCCTGGACCTTCTGCTGACAACTGATCCGGACAGGTATCGTGTAGAAGTCACCTCCCCCTTGGGAACCTCCGATCACTGTCTGGTGAAATCTGTATTTACATATTCCCCACCAGCTTTCGAACCTCATGGTGTTAGGCGAGTATGGAAATACAAGTCAACAGATTGGGATGAGATGCGACACTTTTTTGCGTCTTATCCTTGGCGGCAGGTCTGCTTCTCTTCATTGGATCCGTCGAGTTGCACGGATGCTATAACCGATGTGGTGCATCAGGCAATGGAGTATTTTATTCCTTTTGCTGACGTACCCGTCGGTGGCAAAGCTCGCCCATGGTTTAATGCCGAATGTGGTCATGCTCAAGACCGAAAACATTCGGCATACCTCATTTGGGCTGATGCTCGAAGCCGCAAAACTCCGGATGTAAGTACAAAGAAGAGAGCCTTTAACCAAGCTGCCAAGTCCTACAAAAAGGCATTGCGGAACGCTCGTCTCGATCGAATCGCTAAGATTGGCGAAAAGCTCTCTGTCAAACCAACTGGCAGTCGAGCTTTCTGGTCTCTTGCGAAAGCGATCGAGTCGAATTTCTGCCAACCCTCACTGCCTGCTCTGCTGAAGCCGGATGGATCCCTGGCCCACACAGCAACAGAGAAAGCGAATGTACTTGCTTCTCTGTTTGCTGAGAATTCGCATCTAGACACTGGCAATGCTTCTCCAGCACATCTTCCTCACTGCGGTATTTCGATGCCTGAAATCCGCATCACTAACAAAGAGGTATGGAGAACATTGTGTCGTTTAGATGTGAATAAAGCCAGTGGTCCTGATGGTATACCAGCCATTCTGCTCAAGAGATGCGCACCTGAGTTGTCTCCTGTACTGACACGTCTGTATCGCCTCTCTTTCATGACTGGAATAGTGCCGAAATCCTGGAAGCTTGCTAATGTGCAACCCGTGCCCAAAAAAGGCAGCCGTGCCGACCCTGTCAATTACAGACCGATTTCAATTACCTCCATACTCTGCAAGATTATGGAGCGTGTATTAAACTCGCGCCTACTAGCATACCTAGAAGGTAACGATCTCCTCAGTGACCGACAGTACGGGTTTCGCCGTAATAGGTCTACTGGGGACCTCCTAGTGTATGCTACTCACATTTTAGGCGAGGCCATCGAGAAGAACGGAGAAGCGGTCGCCGTCTCTCTGGACGTCTCGAGGGCATTTGACAGGGTCTGGCATGTGAGCCTTATATGCAAGCTTTCAGCGTACGGTATATCTCCTGGTCTGATCGGCTGGGTAACGGACTTTCTGAGCCACAGATCTCTCCGAGTAGTTGTCGACGGGTGTTCCTCGGAACCCTTGACAATAAATGCCGGAGTGCCTCAGGGGTCCGTTCTTTCTGCAACTCTGTTTCTGCTGCACATTAATGATCTGTTGAAGCCCGGTATCTATGGGTATGCAGACGACAGCACAGTTGTAGAAAGATATCTGCCGAGTACTCGGGCTAGTCGAGATCAAGTACAGTCTGAAAGAGAAGCCATGGTGCAACGTTTGAATGACAAACTTCAGGCAGTCTCCGCATGGAGCAATGCCAATCTTGTCAAGTTCAACGCCACCAAAACGCAGACGTGTCTATTCACCGCCAAAAGGAGCCCTTTCACCTTGGCTCCTACTTTCCAGAATGTATCCTTGGAATACAGTGACCGGCTTCAGTTGTTAGGCTCAGAGATTTCCTCGAACCTCAACTTTGGTCGATTCATTGAGTCCAGAGCAAGAGCAGCAGCAGCAAAGCTTGCCGTTCTTGCGAAGGTTCGCCAGTACTTTACACCGGGACAGCTTCTTGTTTTATACAGAGCACAGATCCGGTCGTGTGTAGAGTACTGTGGACACATATTTGCTGGTGCCGCAAAGTCTCATCTTGCGGTTCTGGACTCAATTGAGAGGCGAGCAAAGAGGCTTATAGGCGATCCCGAATTGGTCGAAGCCGACCTCCAAAGTCTTGAACACAGGCGTAAAATTGCTAGCCTCTCAGTATTCTATAGGATACATTTTGGTGAGTGTGCGCAGGAATTACACGAGTTAATTCCCCCGTCCCCCTTCCATCACCGGACGTCCCGACGCACGGCAGGTATCCATCCTTTTGTTGTGGACATTCCACCTGTCCGAACGAAGCGCTTTGCTTCCTCATTTTTAGTGCGTACAGCGAAGGACTGGAACAATTTGCCTGCGTCGGTATTTCCGGCCAAATATAATGTGGGTGTCTTCAAGAGAAGAGTGAATAGGTTGCTAGGGCAATGCGACTTACCATCTAAGACTACATTCCACTTACCATCAGGTGGAATGTAGTCAAGCATTTTCCTAGATCATATATAAAAAAAAAAAAAAAAAAAAAAAATATGGAAAATAAAAAAAAAACCTGAAAAGCACTACAACTACAATTGAACAAACTACAAAATGTGTATAAAAGAATTTGAAACATACGGATTTGTCTTCATTACAATTTTAATAATTCATATTTTAATCATAAATAATGACTCACTAATGTTTATAGAATTGATCCTTATACTTCTTAAATAAAGAAATGGGACTTATAAAAAGACTGCAAAGAATTATTTAAAAACTTCTGTATATGTAAGTCTGAAATATTTATTTTTCGTTAGAAAACGGGGACGATCATGAGACTGGTCTAAATATATTTAGTCCACCAAATCTAATTTAATCTTATTTTATTTAGTCCACCTAATCTAATTTAATCTTATTTTATTTTTATTTAGTTCAATATCTTCTTAAATCATCTTTATTTTGTCATTCTTATAACGTTATTGTCAATGGACATAAACTATCTTGATTAGCTATATGCCGTTGGACCTGGAGCTATCGCCAAATAATAGGTACCAGATATCACTTTAAATTTTATCCAATTACATTCATCGCATCTAGAATTTATCTTATATAGTTGGAATTTTGGAAACGGCCATTAGTGTGACCTTTTTGGTTACCACATTCAACAGAATCGTATGCTCTAAAATTCAATCGTCTATATTTAGATTAGGAATGTTGAATGAAAATTAAATAAAAACATTGTCTTGTTTTTTTTACATAAATTAATACAAAAAAGTGATTAAAATTTCTGATTATTTGCAACCTTACTATTACCGGATATAATACTTATATAACTGAATAGTATATAATAATTATATACAATAGGTACTGGTTACTATACCATTATTCTTAAAGATATCACAACAATTTTCTTGAATATTTATATTATATATATAATAATCCAAGGAATGAATTATTCCAATTGAAAGCTGCTAATTAAAATAATTTTATTTACTTATAAGTTAATTTAAATTTCTTATTTGAGTACAGGATTAATATTAATTACAATACTTACTTTTACTTAGAATAATATGTCATGATTTTAAGATTTTGTATTATTCCACGACGCTATATATTAATAGAATAATACACATCGTCTACATTGATATCCTTAAATTTATTTTTACTATGTTCCTTACAACAAATTATTAACTATCGTTTACGACTTCATTAATTATCTGTTAGTTTTGAAATTCATTTTGATCTTGCTACTATTTCGCTCGTGCTATGTCGTCTATCTCGCTTAAGTTTTCTTAATTAGTAAAACTATCTAACAAGGATGAACCCCAATTCAACGTGCTTTAATTAGACCCGCCGCCTTTGGAGAAATTTGTAGGTTTCATAACTTAATCTCATTTTATGGCGAGCAAAGTTTTAGGTTTAATTATTATCATAATATAGAAAGAGAGTACCGTACAAAAAATCGAATTCTTCTTTCTCTAACATATATGGAATTTATGACTATAACATTTAAAACAATTAAGTACTAATACTAATATTTTCTAATAAGTGTAAGTTATACTAAGTTCAAATAAATAAGGAGTAATCATAATTATTAATTAAAGGTAGATTTAATTAGTAGGTTGTCTTGTCATTAATACGAAAATAAAATAATGTGTTTCAATACTTTATGTTCAATATAAAAACTCCCTTCGGGTTACGTACGACTTTTAAAAAACAGTTTGTACTAAAAGATCTAACTAAACTAAATGTTATCCTGTAGACAAAGACACGATGTAAGCCAATTATGTACTAACGAGATTTATTAGAGTCGTCTTCAAAAAGTTTAGTTTTGTGATCAGTAATAGAAAATAAACTGAGGCTTGAGTTTTAAAAAGATATTTAATTTATTAGACTAGTTGTGACATGGTTTTAATTTTAACTATCACATACAACCACATAAAAAAATAAAGTCATATAAAGTACATAGTATTAAAATACTTATTAGGTATACTTATCCTTAAATGCTTTTAAAAATAAAATCTTTAAGTATTAGAACACTCAATAATATAAGATACAACAAAAGCTATTGTAATTTAAATAATAGTAAGTCAAGTTAGCTTTGAACGAATGAATGACGATGAATATATTTTGACGAACATAAATATCTTATCTGCTTATCTTTTAATTGGATAAAATTAATATTTCTAAATGGTAATGCGCAGATGAAGTCCTCTTAAGTAAAGACTTTAGAGCTAAATTCAAGATAATGACTCCACCTGCAGACAGTTCGGAAATTGCTGACTATAAGTTAATTTATTTGTGAAGATGCTACTAAATGCTATGTCAGGCAATTCTGTTAGCTTTGGTACAAACCCACAATTAATCCACATAATGAAAAGAATAATATACTAAGATAAAAAAAAACTAAATAACTTTATCTTAGAATGCCTATTAATGATATACAATATTCTGGATGGATAATTGAAGTACAATTATTATTTCAAAAGATAGACCAACAAAAAATAAGTTACATTTATTAAATGTCTACACTCAGCCTTCCAAAAACAAAATGGAAAAAAAAGAAACCTTAAGAATATTTAACGATTTTGTATCCAGTTTTTGATTTTTTAATGTATTTGTCAGTTTATTTTTACTAATTAAAAAATATATATTGTTAGGAGTCGAGGGTATTTCTAAATAATTAGTAGGCATCAACTCCTATAAATTAGTAAGCAAGTGTTAGGTTTATTAATTATCGTGTCATAGTCGTTTGAGAGCGGAAGCTCTGCAGGTGTGAATAGTGATTGTCGATGTGATCTTTGAGTAGCTTATCCAGCGTTTTATTACTGTGGTAGATTTGTCGTTTTACGTCATAGTTTTATTACTAAATTAGTTATAACGTCGTAATCTGGCTTTCGTAGTATTAAATAGCGTGAAATACGTGAATTTGACAATACTAAATATTAAATTTCTACATGAATCCTTAGATCAGAAGTGGGATAGTCCCAGCCTCTCTGCCTTGACGGTTTGGCTATCGAAATTAAGTCGGATTGGAGAAATCAAACATACCCTCACTTTCGGCTTTATTTTCTTATTTTTATTTAGTTGTTCTAAAATAAAAGTTCTAAAGACTTCCGAAAACTCAAATCATAGAAAGTATCACCCCAGCATCGCTATTCACGTGGTAGTCTCCTAAATGTTCGCGAAAATATCGTGCAGAGTCGTTGGCTCGTTGCTATTAACTTGGTCGTACACATTGAAATTAATTTCTTGGTTTGCGTGTAAGTAAGAAGCGTTCAAATCTTGTGGTAAGACAACAGTTTTGGTGAGTATATTCCAAACTTTTTATGCTGGACATTGAATGGAATGTTTATTTACACGTACATTTTGTGTAACTTTTGGTAGTTACAACAAACTACCCTTTTATTAATTTGTTTAAACCATTTTGGTATTAAATGAAGTAGTAGTGAGTCGCTCATGAAATTGCAGTTGGCTTACAACGTGATAAGCGTAGCAGATAAAACAACTTTCCTTTTAATATTCTAAGTGTTAAAAATAAAATAAATTCTAGAACGGCTGTTTCCATTGGAAGAACAGTATTAGCTGCCACTTCGAAAGTGGGAGCCTAGTGTGCAGATAAGATCGCCGCCGCTTATATGGTCGACGGCATCTACAGCTCCAAGGGTGCTGAGGTCGAGACCAGTCATGGATGCGCGGGCCTTTAAGTCCGAGTCAATGTGGTTTGGGCTTGCCATTTCGACGCATCGCTTACGTCACGTCGGGCGTGTCCTGTGGGGCTCCTAGGTTCCAGTACATGGGATGCTGGAGGCGAAAATGATGTGTCGCAGAGTTCGAAAGCTAGCATTATACTGGGTACCATGAGGTATGCAGAGCTGATGATACCAGTGGTCGTGTCCTTACTTCAGCAATTCAGCGGACTACGTCAACCGTATCGGTGGTCGACCGTATCATTTACGCGATACGTTTTACAAATGTACTGGTAAGATCTAATAAATTTTATTACATTCCAAACTTCGATGCCAATATCACCAACATGGAGATCTAGAGTCAGGAGGTATGCTCGCAAGTAAATGTAAGGTTAGGCCGAGCTACAGAACTAAGTACTTAGTTAGCAAGTAAATTGGATCCCAGTATGCTCCAGCGCTCTTATCGCGTTCTATGTGGATCTTCTAGAAGGACTGCTTAAGTAAAACAAAAGAGAGATTTGGCTATATTTTGCTGTTTTAATTTGTTTTTCCAGTTGGTCGGGATACTCTACTCTGGCAAAAATACCATGTGACATGTATGGTCGAGAGCGGTCTGCTGTAGCTAGCCTACAAGGCCTGCATCAGAGACAATCCAGTGATCCTGAAGCTGTTGCGCAGAGCTGACTCCGGATGACCAGCTTCAGCTGTGGCCGTCCACAGTAGCATCAGCGTTAGTCGGCTGTTGGAGTCGGCTGTTGGAGTCGGCTGTTGGAGTCGGCTGTTGGAGTCGGCTGTTGGAGTCGGCTGTTGGAGTCGGCTGTTGGAGTCGGCTGTTGGAGTCGGCTGTTGGAGTGTGCTGCCAGCGCAACTGCCACTGGCTGGTTACTGCGTTTGGAACATACTGTGGTCACTGTCCATTGTGCATACTGCGGTCACTGCACGTATTTACTGAATGACTGTATAATTGACTGACTACTTACTGTTAGTATAATTTTGTGTTTTGCGGAGATGATGAGTGTTGAGACGTCACATGAGGATGGATGACTGGTGTATGAATCGAGAGAGGGAAAAGTTGTGAAATCCGAATGAGAAAAGCTTGTGTGTTATGCACACACAAGCTTAATCCTTGTTTTTGGTATATGTGTCACACACACACAGGTTCAGAGCCTGGCGTTCATCGCTGTACCCTACTGATACTCGACTGTTGTGGAGAGGTATCGTGTGCTTTGACACTCAGGCAAATATACTTGGCGTTCGTCGCCGTACCTTGGCGTGTGTCGCCTAAAGTGGAGAGGTATCGTGTGCTTTGACACTCAAGCAAATATGCTTGGCGTTCGTCGCCGTACCTTGGCGTGTGTCGCCTAAAGTGGAGAGGTATCGTGTGCTTTGACACTCAGGCAAATATGCTTGGCGTTCGTCGCCGTACCTTAGCGTTCGTCGCAATACTATGGCGTTCGTCGCCCTACGATGCTGGCTTACGGAGCTGCTGGCTAAATGCATCGTGGGAAGCACTACGGTAATGAGCGCTATGCTACACATAGTTTTATTTAATATCACAATCTATCGAGTGGTAAGAGTCCGGAATCTTACCAATCGAACAACATGTACAAATGGTTACATTACATCTCTTTAAACACTAAAGACTTATCCCTTTGTTACAATTTTGAAATCGTCGCTTGAGGACGCTTGAGTGCACGCTTGCGCCGAGAGCATCGATATCTCTTAAATTTTTATTAAAAACTTAAATTGATATCTCAAATTTACATCTTACTACATTTTTCTAACTTTATGCCTTTTGTTTAGGAGAGTTTTCAGTTGTTTTTATGATAATCAGGATGGACGAGTAGAACCGGACGATAATGATGATGAACGGGTCAGTTGAAGACTATCCCTTACCAGTAATGACCATCTTACAAGCACCTCTCCTCAACCTGGGTCTGGGTCTGGGTCAACTGGAAGATTTGTAAAAAAAAAGGAAACTGAGAAGTTCTTTTTCTTGCTGTTGAGGTTGCTGCTGGCTGTTGAAGTTACTGCTGGTCGGAGCTGGCGCTGCTGATCGTGGAGCTGGCGCTGCTGGTCGGAGCTGGCGCTGCTGCTCGGAGCTGGCGCTGCTGGACGGAGCTGGCGCTGCTGGTCGGGGCTGGCACTGCTGGTCGGGGCTGGCGCTGTTGAGTCTCGTAATCCTTCGTGTCCGGTGATGGGTTACGACCCAGCACACCCAGTACACAGGAGTCCAGAAGAATTTACTACGTAGCCTTAGGTCTCATTTGGAGACAACATTTTTGGAAGCTTCATTCGTAGTTTTAAAAATAAAACTTCAGGATTAAAAGGTCGAGGACGACCTCCTGTCAGGAGAGGCCGTGTTAGGAGTATAGGGTATTTCTAAATAATTAGTAGACATCAACTCCTATCAATTAGTGAGCAAGTGTTAGGTTTATTAATTATCGTGTCATAGTCGTTTGAGAGCGGAAGCTCTGCAGGTGTGAATAGTGATTGTCGATGTGATCTTTGAGTAGCTTATCCAGCGTTTTATTACTGTGGTAGATTTGTCGTTTTATGTCATAGTTTTATTACTAAATTAGTTATAACGTCGTAATTTGGCTTTTGTAGTATTAAATAGCGTGAAATACGTGAATTTGACAATTACTTTGAATTCTTATTATTTTTTTTAATTAAATTTCTACATGAATCCTTAGAATATATTAATGTGTCATTTATAATTATTGTCCAATTCAATATTTATTGTTTAAATTTTATTCGTAAATTTTATTAAATACGAAATGCAATAATTTCAGTAAATCATGTTTACTAACTTCATTATAAAAAAAAAAGTTTAAATAATTCATAATGAATTAATAATTAAATATAGTATTCCATAAACTGAAATATAAGAAACTATTTTATATTGAAACCTGCAATTGTAATGCTAGCACAACTTAATGTAATTAAATGATTGCTATCGCGGGAGATGATGAAGTAATATTGGGAGCTCATTATTATTGTTACTCGTGTACTCGTTTAGTAAAAATGTATCTAAGACTTTGTAACGCTATCCGGTTAGGAAACGAGGCTTTAATTAATAATAAATTAAGTATAATTATTTGTGAAATTTTTCCTATTTTGTATTAAATAGTTGGACCATCAAATTTCCATTTTAGGAATCAGCAAAGTTATTTTATTTTGTCTGTTATGTACAGATTTCACTTTATAATTTAACCTAAACCAAATTAAAATGTTGGGTTTCAGGAGATAATAAAAATTGGTATTTATTTAAAGTTGATTTATGTCTAAAACAAACTCGAAGTTTTTGACTGGTAAAAAACCATTTAAAAAACCATTTAAAAAATTGTAAATATATGTAAATTGATAGGAAATCGAATAGGGAAAAACTTGGAAACTATGGGTTTGAAATAAACATGTCTCTACCATTCTAATAGCGTTCACGCTCTTTAGAAGATTGCATAAAATGTTAAGTTACATATTTGACATAATTTAAAGTGATAATTTCTATACAAACTTTAAAATTTTTAACTTATTTTTAATTTTTAACTTAGGAATCATACTTCTAAAACATCGACTGTTTTGAGTATTTGTGTAAAAGGATCCTACAAATACCAAGTTCTAATCCTAACAATATAGGATATGCGTTTAAGGAGCTGTTACTCAAGACCTTTCACATCATACCATACTAAGTTGCAATACATTTTGATAACACTTTAATTACTTCTTGAATGACAGTAATTCTTACGCTGAATATGTAAACAAACGAAAGTGTAAATTTAGAAATATTGATAATAATTTATCTCTATAATGATATAAGATAACTTATAATAATCACAACAACTATTTCAAAACATGTAGCTACATAGATTAGATGGAATAAGAAAGATCAAAACAGATTTCGAAACTTTACGAGCAACGGCTTCCAAACGTTTATGAAAAAAGTTGTGCAAATTCTGTAATTCCAACCCATTAGGGTAGCTACATAAAAAATTGTTTTATTTTTAATGTAATGGTTATTTTCGAACTATATTCTAAAACTCTGAGGACTTGTTTACTGTTTATAAACAATTTCATACAACAAAATACTTAGTTTTAAGGTAACTTAAAACCGTAGGGTAATGTAAATAAAGGTAAATAAAGGAAAAAACAAACGGGAAATTTTAAAGGATAACCGCTTTGTAAGTCTGTCCAGAAGCCTCTATATCTATTTATTATTTTTTTATTTATTTGTTAAAATAGGAAACCAACGTGATATACAATATTACCTTGAATATAAAGTTTACACATCATACAATTAAAAAATAAATCAAACATAAAATTGTTCTAAATAACAATATCAAAACTCTCGCGAACTCTTTTATAACACTAAGTAACACAAAAAACTAAAATTTTTTCAGGTCTACTGTATTAAAAATAATAATAAACAGATAATATATAAATGTAATAAAAAAATGTATGATATAATTAAAAGGTTAATTAAGCAACTAAGTATATTTAGAAAAAGATTTTTTTTTTTTTTAAACTCGTAAATAAATCTATCTATTCTACTTCCATTTCGTTACTATTATAGGAGTTAACTACTCTTTTAAATTAAATTGTGTTTCTTATACTAATTATACTTTTTAATTATTCTTTATATTTATTACCTAAGAAATATATATATTTTATCGAAAAATATCATTATAAAAAGAATTTAAAGAATCGGTAAACACAGGGATTGCAAAATTATTACTTTTAAAATATCAAGTCTCTTGAGATCAACCTTCAAGCTGAAAGTCAACTAAAAGTTGTTCATGAAATTTTTTTTTGTTAAACAATCCAGGAAATACAATGACATATGAGTTATAAGCTTTTGTTTTTGAATTTTGCAAGTACGTACCAATTCAATCAATGCTTTTTGGTTTCATTCAGTAGAATTAACCTTACCAGCATTTGATTGATGTTTCTAGACGCAATTTGTGTCTGTTACTTCAGTAATCAATTGACGGATGAACTATACAACTACACTGAATATTCTGCTTTTTTATTGTATTTTAGGGAGCAATTAGGTCAATTGGTTATAAATGACATTCATGATCTCTTGAAACACCAGAACAGTTACAAGAGCATTTCTAGCTTTTAAGGAGTAGGCACTTTTTAACCAGTGGTATAAACAGTGCAGACAGTGTTATAACCACATTCAGTGCAGACAGTCTTATAAACACAGATAGTGTTATAAACACAGCCAGTGTTTATAGCACTGACTGTACGCCAGCGAATCCCCATGCTCATATTAAATATGCTTTCTATAAAACACTTGTACTTACAGTTGACTAATTTTTACTTGAAATTAAAATAGTAGTGCTAGAATACATTTTATATTTTTTAAACTGTCAAATTTATATCACCCATTTGAAAATAAGTTGTAGAACATTGTATATTTTGCTTTATATATTACTCGCAAATATATTCGAAATGTATCTTATTAAATATTTTAAAATGCTTATAACCTTTAACTGCTTATTTAACAATTTCACTTTATTTTAAAAGTTAAAGGCTATGTCACAAGAAAGAAGACATGAGTTTGGAAGTCAACATCATCCATCATTTGTCGTAATCTATTTACGTATGTTGGTTTTCTTTAAATGAATTTCTTAGCTGTTTGACCATGTTGCTAATATCTATAACGGGTAGGTATATATGGAAAAGACGATATACCATGGAGCGTGTTTGCTAAATATGTTCTGGAACAGTTACAAAATTAGTTTTCTTTGATATTTTTTTTCAAAATGTGTTTTCATGTAAGTATGACTTAGGTTCTTTATCAACATATATAAATAGATAACTATTTTTCACGGCGATATCTTGAACAATGTTAAAATCAATACATGAATACAACAACATGACAAAATAATATTTTCATGGAAACGCCACTATGTAGTAACTTTTATAATACTATATATAATACTATAGTATTTATATTACTATGTAGTAACTTTTATAATACCAATATCCATAGAATTCAATCAACCAATATTCGTTGAAAATATAAATCTATTCTTTAAGCACTTAATGTTCGTTTTCACCCGTGCACCTAAAGAATCTCCTAAATATGTAGGTCCTTTAAACGTAGGTGAAAACAAAATAACTGCTACGTGATACTAATTTTAGACATAGGACCCTTAACAGTTAGTTGTTAGTGGAAACAGACCTAAAGATTATAAAAAAATGTCCTATAATATCTATTGTCCACGAGTTATTATTAATAAGTATATTTTAGCAACTCATTTCGTATTGTTAAAAGTGTTTTTTGATTAACAGCAAAAATCTGTGCCAAGTTCAGTTAGAACTAGTCAAATATATAGAATAAATATTAAATAATAAACCCATGTAGAAATTAAATTTATTTTGTTTCAATAAAGCCTTCCTTCAATAAAGCGGATTCCTTTGTTTCAATAAAGCCTATTGATAGTCCATATGAGAATTCTCTATTTAAACTCTCACTATTTATGCTTTCTATATAACGTTTCTGTTTGCTATAAAATGAAAGTTTTATATTTTAAATAGAAAATATATATTTATTTTAATAAACTGTAATTCGTTCGATAATTTTTTCCTGAAATTATCTATAACAAAAACACTCGGACCTGCTATAAATAGTTTTTTAATTGCATAAAAGTTTTTAACAAGTTAAAATGTTTATTTATTTTATTTTTATGGCTGTAATGTCGATGACACAAAAGTTTTACCTTTTTAATAAAGTCCCTTGTTTTGATGGTAGAGTACGTGGTGGAGGCTGAATCAACATTTATCAATCGTATCATGGCACCATTCCATAAAAACATATTTAGTTTTACAGAGAATTCTCCCCACAATTATTATTATTATGATAGTTATATAAAAGAGATTTTTAGTTACAAAACCACACACAGAAACTAATTTAATGACCTAATTTAAATTAATTAATTATTAGTCGTTAATTTTTTTAAACATGATTCAGCGGCTTTAAAGAGATTAATATACCTACTCCTTAGTACCTATACTATGCATATATACATATATATATATATATATATATATATATATATGTATATATATATGTATATATATATATATATATATATATATATATATATATATATATATATATATATATATATATATTACGTTTAATTGAGTTTCACCTTCTCGAATAGTTTGATTGTATACAAATAAACAAATTAAACAAAAATAAAAATTTTATCTTTGAATCGTATGATTCTCACTGCAATTGTTATTGAATCGAGATCTAAATGATCTTATGGCAGATAATGCTCAATTTTTTTGCTTTTTGTGATGTAACAATAACTTACAATACTTAATAATTTTTTTATTGTTATTGCATTTATTTTATTTGATAAAAAGGACTATGGAAAAAATATGTACGAATTTTATTACAAATGATGTTGCTACTGAATCAAAATGAAAGTATTTTTAAATAAGTTATTGGTTATTTGCACATATAGAACTTCAGATTCTAACTGCACGATTCTTTGGAATTATATATAGTATTTATATAATTATGTTCAGTGTTTATTTTCTGAGACTTAGAGTTTGGAAACGTAAAAGTTGTAGCATCTTTATAAACAGCCTTAAGCTCTTTTTTGTAAAAAAAAAACTATATCTGCCTCTGATCCAAACAAAACCTGAACCTCGTGAGATATACTATGAAAATATGAAAAGTAAACTAACAATTGTCAGTAATTTTCTTTTCTAAAATGTTTGAGTGAATAGAGAAATATTGACCTCATCGATTCGATGGCGGACAGAGTGTAGAGAAAAAAATCTGTTTCGGGCACCTGTCAGCCAAGACCGTGATGATGATGATACGTCACCATAGATGACGCTGCCATTTTTAAGGCTACCCACTAAAACCGGTTGACCTCGTCGCCTGAGTGCGACGCCACGGAATTGCTTTCGCACTCACCGTGACACAGCCAGTGCAACCTAGATGAAGGTTCAGGCAATTAAATAATATGTAATACCTAGCATGTTAATTTTCTTTTATAAAATAATGATACATAGTTCAACGCAATAGTTTAAAAGAATTTAAATAACTAATTTAAATGTATAGGCTTTTATTACCTACAATAAATCTAAAACCTTGCATATTCTTTTAACATTCATGTGAGGGTAGAAAGTAGTAAGGTTAACCGCAGATAAAGTGCTGAGCGGAAACTAATCTCAACTAAAATCTGGGTTACATACTTTAAAATAAATCAGACAAGGGACCTCATGTATATATACTGGTAAGTGCTATAGTTCCAATGAATAAATTTATCTTGAGCTATAAAAAGACGTTATGTGATCTGCGATTCATTAAATCGGGTTTTTAACAGTGAGATTCCATAAGTCTTGTATCTTGTCATTGTGTTAATAAAAATATTAATGATATTCTTGAAATTAAATAAGAACATATATTTGCTTTTATTCTACCTTTTGTAAAATCACTCTGTTCAAATGTCGATCTACGATAAAAACGGACCATAAAAACATGATTGATCATTAATAAATATGTACTTGCTAAATGCTCTTTAAACTGTGAATGTCAAAAACTACTTACAAAATATGGGTCGGGTAATAGAGGTTTACTGATCTTTCTATGGTTCATCTTTAGTTTTATTTAATTTCAATTATCATGATATCAGTAAGCCGTCATAATTTTTATTTTTTGTCTTGATAAAATTTTTCTCAAAATATAATCTAAGAACATTTTTCCAAATTGGTTTTTAAATTCGTTTTAGCTAAAATTTCTTTAAGTGAATATTGTACTAGTACGTATTATTCTATGCAAATAAAATCTTAGAGAAGAAACATATTTTAGTGAGTCTTATCTGGATATAAATATGTTTTTTCAAGATCATTTCATTGACATAGAATAATAAATACATTGACGAGATCAACAATATTAAAACTATTTTATTGTTTGACATTTGGTAGAAAATGTATAATAGGCGGTTACGTAAACATATTTTTTGAAAACATTCGTTGCATGAATTCATTGAATAATTAAAGAAATATATTTTTGTTACGGAAAATAAGAATGGAATGTCTTACAAATAATGTTTTATGTATGCTTTAAATATTTTTATTATATAACAATTTATATACTTTAAAAATAGTAATGGCTTTTAAATATTGACAACTGTAATAGTTCTACTGTTTCTTATAAAATATTTATAAAATAGAAGCGTTTTAGAAATGAGGAATCAGAAATACGATATTCGTTGATCAAGCGAGATTTTGAAAGGGTCTTTTTTCCTTTATAATATCATAGTCAAACATTATATCATATCAAATATATAATAGTCCGTTGTCAAATACAAATAATTCTAAATATCCAGTTTTAAATTGTCTTTTGTAATATGAAACTTAGTTCATTTTAAATTGATTTTACTCATTTAAGTAAGCTGTTTAAAAAATGAAATACATACAGAATTTTATTGAATAGTAATATTGTAATATAGATCTAGCTTATATTACATGTTCAACATTATATTTATTATTAATTTAGCTATTAATGTGGTTGTTTATATAGAGTAAATACTAGTACCTAGTTATATTCACTGTACATAATTATAGTAAAGTTTGAATATTATTGCCATGTATTATTTGTTTACACTCATAATAAAATGGTTCCAAATTTGATGCACGTTTAAGATAAATATTACAGTTGATATTTTCTTATTCAATGCTCAATTCGTTTTTCATACCTACAAGATGTCAATACCGAATTTCTTAAAAAATATAAAACCTTCTTCTTAAAAATTTTTCTTTAACTATTCACAAACTAAAAGATTATTTTTTTTAAGGAAAAAAATTTAAGTTTGATGAACTTAGCATCATATATATAATCATATTTATCGGAATGGTGGTGACATTTTCTAGGCTTCCTTCAAACTTCCTATTATTTCTAACTTTACAGCTAGAATATCCTTGGCAATTTTACAGTATACATTAAAATTAACATTTAAAATTGGTAAATAAACCGAACGATCTCCATGAGTTTTTGTATTTTCATAACAGGCTTATTATTCATTCTTTCTAAAATGCCTCAACTACTATAAGGTTTTATCTCTCATAAATATTGGTTTATCGGAGGAAGAGATATTAGCGGTTAAGTTACCCATAAACTCGCCTAAAAATTAGGTAATTCACACTTCAATCTTGCTCCTTCTGTTGAGACATGTGGAACACTTAGCAACTCTATTTCTTATTACTATTCTTAAAGATTACGGACTACCAAATGCTATGCTTATTGTTTTGCTGCGATGCTTTGCATGATAAAGACTAAAACTCCCTAGGAGCAAGTAAATGATATTGTTGATTACTAACTAACTAACTAACTAAATTTAAGTTTTCTTCGCCATAGTGGAAGTAATAGGGATAAAAATATTTTTAAAGAATTGCAGGTACTTCTATTTTATTTAACACGGGCGGTCTGGCGTCATTAGTCAAATGTTACCCAATAATCTAATTCTTGTATTTTCAATATTTAATCAAATATATTATCTTAATAGGTAGTTAGAATTTTGCATTATAGAATTTACTAGAAAGTATTATTTCAAATTGAAAATTTACTATAGAATGATCTATGATAACGTTTCCAAAACTATTTCAGTGGTGAATGTTATGTTATGTTTACAGAAAATTTTATGTTTATTTACAGAAATTAGCCACCAGAAACATCGGTAGCCTAATGACTACCGATAATTTTATTTAATAAACAATTACATTACATTTACATTAAATAATATAATTATATCAACATACTTATATATTTATACGGATTTGATTATTTGAATAAACATTTTTGTGATACAATGAATGCCTTTTAACGCTGTATATTTTTTATTGATTGATATATATATATTGATTGATGTAGAGAGACTGCCAGCAAGAGGTGGACAATTAACTACAAATAACCCTGTATATATCAGCATGAAGTTCAAGTTATTTATAAAATAAAAACATATTTTTTTACAGACAAAATATATTCTTTAAAATTCAACCAAAAAAGAAAGTATTTTACTTAAGCTAGGTATTTTACTTACCTATACCATGCTACTCATTATTTTATATTAATATATAAAATACAAGACAGAACAGATTGCTAATACAAGAATCTGTGTTTAATAAATATTGATATATTTTATGACAGGAAATATAAAAAATTAATCACCGAGTAAATGCCGTTATTGTGAAAAAACGGCGAGAATGCTAGCAGAATTTTGAAAAGCAAATGTTATTGTAAATAATTAAGATTATTAGAAAATAAAAACTGGCTGACTATTTGTTTAAAAACAAAATAATCTAAGCTTATGATTGAGAACGACATGACTTGCTGACCGGCCTACTTTGGTGGAGTTAACAGAATTCAGTCTTAAAATCTGCATTTTACTTACTGCAACAAGAATTGCTTTAAAATGAAGATTTTCTCAATATTGCTGGTTACTTTGAGTGTAACTCTGTTGCTCGGGACTTGTGAGGCAAGTCCAGTGAAAATTCCGACAAATGGTATCATCAAAGGTGTTAAATATGTCGTAAGTATTATTACATAACATTTGTACGGCTTATTAGTGTAGAGATCACTAGGCCCTGGCTGATAACCCAAATATGGTTAATGCAGTTCTTGGAGAGGTCAGTTTTTTGCATTATTCTTAGATTATAGTTGCGAGTCTAGGTGTTTTTTGTTTCATTTTTATATTTGTAAAACTTATCACCACACAATGTTAGTAAATATGCAGGAGTTGTTTTTTCCTGAGAAAATATTTTAAAGCATTAAATTATAATAATTGTAATAAGTATTTTAAAGTATTTGAAATCGAATCTATAGTTGAATGCATTATTATTCAAAAATGAATAAATGTATTGATATTAAGCAATGAAACATAGCCATTTATCTATCTATATGCATAATATATATTATATGTTTTAAATTTCAGGGTCGTGTCCTAAACATATGGGGAAACATTCAGGATGCACACAAATATAAGAAGAAGCAAAAACATTAATATAACTAAACATGAATTATAATAATCAGTTTTTTATTTAATCACTATATTATTTATAATGCGTTTTAACAAGTTTAATTGTCAAAATACAGCTACATTTTTATAAAAAAAAATAATAAAATGTCTTTTGTTTTTTTTGTTTTTTTTGATTGTTCAATAAATAGTTATTACCATTTATAATTATTGTTAAGCAATATGTGACACATTATTAAAGGTTGTAATTGTGACAAATTATGGAATTTAAATTAAATTAAATTAGACTTTAGTTTGCTGAAGGTTCGAGTTATAACAAAAATACTGTTTATTATATATAATATATTGTTTAAATATTTATAGATTTATAAAGGTAGTAATTGATTTTGATAAAACAAAATATTAAGTAACAATTCAATAGTAAAAGTATCAAGGATTGTTGAAATATTATGTACATGAATAAATAAAGAGTTAAATAAGCGTGATAAATAAACTCATCTCATATATATATATATACGAAATGAGTATTGTGTTCTCCACAGAACCCAGAACTGAGTTCATCTTGTCAGTCTACCATGCTTTCAGATTAGAAGTAACCTCCCTGACTGGATTGACTGGAATAGTTGAGCAAAACGTCGTTTTAATTAACCTATATTTCTCACGAATTTGTTAGGATGAAAAATACTAACACCAGTCTAAAAAGTGTTAATTCAGACGCTCGGGAATTCCGAGGAAAATGTATTTAGCTGGTAATGACCTATCATTAAAAACCGCACTACGTTGAAATTAGCCTGATATAAAAAAAACTGGAATTATTTACCTACATTTTCTCCTAGGTCAGATTTCTATTGTTACTATCGTGAAAATTTACTTCTAATTATCTTAAATTATATGAAAGGTTTTCACAATATATTATTGGTTTGTTATATGGATGTTTATAAGGATTTTTGGTTATGCAAGTTGGAACCAGCGTGTTAATTTGGAGTTTAGGTATTTTGAAATCATTAACCTTAACATTAACGTTAATATGTATGATAGTGTAAATAGTAAGCTTACTATAATAATAATAATAAAATACTATATGCCACTAATTCTTTCTACTTTTGACTTTATAGCTTCAATTTCTGATAGTGTTAAGCATGCATGCTGCCGGTTTATCATTATTGAACGTTACTCATTGGGGTTATAAGGTAGGCAGTTTAAATAAGTTGTTTTTAGTACAAAATATCAAAATTTTAGGTAGGAAGGGTTTTCTATTGCCTTTTTATAAACGTTACAAGTTGCAACTAAATTATCAGCTGACATTATGATAGCTGATATTACGATTTAAAACAACTCAAATGACCACTAATTTATTTGCTAAAATTATTATTCGATATAGGTAGGAATGACTAGTTGATGTCTTCTGTTATTTAGCATGCATTTTCTATGGATGTAAAATATTTTTTGGTAATACAATTAGACTTAAACGGTCCACTAATATTTACGTAGTCACATGTATAGATAAAACCGAATCGTAACTGACAGACAGTGTAAGAGATCATAACAGATAGGTATAACTTCTTTTAAGGTTTGCGGTATTTAAAAAACAGAGCTTCTTTAAAAAATATTTTTTATACAAACGTAATATGAATAAATAAAATATGGGGTATATTATTATATTATTATTATTATAGGTGTATTATTATTACCTTAGAAGTTTGTACAAAAATATTTTTTGTTATTCCTAACAATCCTTTCAAGTATGTTGCAAATATTTTGCAAGATACCATCAGAAGATCATGAACTTAAACCATCCTATATTTATTATAACCTCCTTACTCAATTGGTCAATTATCTCATTGCCTTCAATTTTTGAATGACCGGAAATGCGAGCCAGAAATGCTTTTAAGAATGACTTTTTAATTTTGAGGAGGATTGGAAATCTTTCAACTAATGTTAGCAACAAATAGCAACACCGACATATTTTTTTTTTGCAACTTGAGATCAGTTGAGTAGCCACATTAAAAACCACCGTGGCCAGTTTTGACTAATACTTGTCAAAATTCAGAATTAACTCTTCTAGTGTACCTTTAGACATTTTAATATCACGCAAAACATCTGAAATATTTTAACAACAAAGAAAGTTTGAGAAACGCGGATTAATCTTTGATGGGTAGTACGGGAAATTCAAATAAATAAGCTTAATATAAAGTAGCCTAATATAATATTATCATATATATATATATATATATATATATATATATATATATATATATATATATATATATATATATATATATATATATATATATATATATATATATATATATATATATATATATATATATATATATATATATATATATATATATATAAATAGAGATAAGATTATTTTTAATTAGTTAGCTTCAAATTATACATAAAATTGAACCTCACATAAACTATGACTTCAAAAAATTAATTAGAAAATATCTTCATACATCTATGACTTTAATTATTTCAATTGAATAATTCAATAGATTTGAAACTTAAGTATCTAATTTGCACTACGATACGATAAGACCCTACAAATAAATTTAAAGCTATAGTAAAAATTTACTTGGTAATCTTTTACCTCGCCTATTAAGGTAAAAATCGAAATATATATAAATATAAAATGAAAATTAAACCGATAATTGGAAGAGCGACGGGACCGTTTCCGAGAGGTCGCGGGTTTGAATCCCTGCCTGCTGTATAAATTTAAATAAGCTTCACAAAGTTATACATGTTCATAGATATTTCCAAAAAAAAAAATTTTTTTTAAATATTGGAAATTGAACGAAATGTTTAACATTGTTAATGTTAAAGATTGTTAATTTGTTAAATTTGAAAATTATTGATTGATCTATAATTCAAAAAGATACTAATCAAGAAACTCTTAACAATTAATTAATTTTGAAATAAGTCTCTAAGGTATTGTTATTGAACCGTTTCAGGCTATATACAGTTTAATACATAAGAGGTTCAATATAAATAGACTAATTGAATTGAGCTTTTCAGTAAACGTTTTAAAATAATATACACTGCATTATTTTTAGAACTATATTTAGAGTATATTATTATATCCAATTATTTCAGGAGAAGAATATTGGATGTCATATTGCGAGGTTAAAAATAATAACCAAACCCTTCGAGGGACCTCTCATATTGAAGAGTGTTATAGCGATTTCATAAAGTAAAATTTAACACAACTTTAATAAAAAACAAGGCTGATAAATGTAACTTTCAACAGTTTTTAAAATACAGCATTTTATCGCCGATGGAGATATTGTTTTCAGAACACTGTAGATATTAACTTTAAGGCTAAGTTTATCTTAAATTAAGCCTTAAACTTTCCTAACAAATGACAAATTGGCAGTTTTCCAATTGGATTGTAATCTTTACTGACATGACTAATTTAAAAATTATTTATCTTCGGTTTGAAGGTTAATCAATATTTCGTAAATTTATTTATAGGTGCGGTTTTAAGCAAACTATACAATAATTTGCCACACTAGAAGATATAAATAATTCTACGCAATTCTTCTATATTTAAATTATTCGAAACTGTTTTAAAGTGTATATTAGTAAACGTTTATATATTGATATTGTATTATTATAGGCTTTTCTTCATTTATTTAAGAAACTTTCTTTACTTTACATAATCTTATAAGAAGATATATCTCGGTAGGGCGAGCATATTTACGAACTGCAATCAAAAGACTAGAATTTTGAAAACAAGTAAATGATTTATTCAACTAAACCGGAACGATGAGTCTATATAATTGCTTTCATTATCTCCGGATATAGATTGCTGTAAACGATGTCCTGACTGCGTTCGAAAAAGTTCCAGCCAGATGCAGCTCATTGACGAAGCGCGATGAATCAGGTGATCACCAGACATGAGCATGACGCCTTTTTTAGTAAATCCCACAAACCATAACTGATAAAACATTTTTATTAATTATACCTAAATAAGCTATCTTATTGTCAATATATAGTATCTTTCCATTTCCAAAAGTAACAGGAAAGGAATTTACAACGTTCTGAACCCCGCTAAGTTTTATTTTATTTCGAAACATTATTACACTTTAAGATAAATTTAGCCATTAAATAACTATCAGTACCTAGTAGATAATAGCTGATCGATAACAAAATGAAAGATAGGTATCCAATGTCATGAAATTGTATTTTTTATTATGTCTATTATATAGCGTTATTCTCTATTATTACTAGTTCACTAGGAAACTTTAGGGGCTATATTTCCGGATTTTTTGTGTCCGCTAACACCTTTCTTGGCCCTGTACACAAATAAAACACTTAAGTAAAATATTTATGCATGCTAAAACGCCTTTACTTATTCGGAGTTTTTAATTGATTAATTAAAAGTTCAAGAAATGGTCTAGAGTCACAAAATATGCCTTAAGTTTGTGTCCGTGAGCTACACATTCCAATGGTAACACAATAGTATAAATATATAAGTATACTATTACGATGTACTATACTTATAATGTCTTACGACAACAATAAAATTAATACTAGGATTTGTTTCACTCTCTACAAATACTTCCTTCAGTACTATAAAAACCACAAAACGAATTAAAACAGAATCAATACAAATATTATTAACGTAATTGAATTTAATTTCGTGTAATCTATTTAAGTGATATTTTTGTTTAGGGCTATTTTTTTTGTCCTAAGTGTTGGGTACTTCCTGTCTTTAGACAAACATCCATCTAGTACTACATTTCAAAACTAAAATTAATATACTTAATTTTCGACGTTCATTACCCGTTATTTCAGTATCAATTCAGTTCAGTTCATTTCAGTTTATTAGATCTGTTTAAAATAATAATAATTCGATATAAAATAAGGAACTTAACTTCATAAAAAAAATGTGTGTGTGTATTAGTGTACACATGTAAGAAGTGAAACTTCTTTATGACATAATTTTTTGAAAAATGATTCACTAATTACAACTTTACAAGAATGGCTAATTAAGTTAAATTAGATAAAGTTTGAGCAAAAATAAAGATGGCGCGTAACAGAAAAACGTTACAATTTTTTGACATTGCTATAAAATTTCTCCCATCCGTCGATAAAAAAGTTTCATTTCAAATATGGCGCGTAACGGAAAAATGTGACTTAGAAATAAAGATGGCGCGTAACAGAAAAACGTCATAATTTTCATTAATATTAATTAATTAAAACGTAAGAAGTAAATCGACTTTTTCTGACGTATAATATTCTCATAAAAGAAACACATAAGTACCATAAAAAAACAGACAAATGTACACAATTCACTTTAAAAATAATAACTTTAGACTTAACATGTTGGATCGTCACTATATCACAAATAAAATTATTCTTCATAATAGTTTCTGCTGTTTCGAGTTTTTGTTCGTCCTAGGTATAGCAAAACAGACCTTGTAAAGATCAGGACCCCAATGCTCCATTTATCAGCCAAAACTCTTATTTCTTTTCATTCTTACTTCTATTTCAGACAATCAATGTATCTTAAAAATATTATAAATTATATTTCATAATTTCTTCTTCATGTTATAATCTTAATTTATTTATTAGTTTCAATAGCAAGTCCATAAAATCGTATTGTCCAGTATATAATCAAAATTCATTATTTAATTATAAAACTCTAATCCGATAATTTTATTTTTGGTTTGTTTGTTTTGAAATCCACATTCCTGTCATTTTAATTATTTATTATTACCATAGCAACATAGTGTAAAAGAGATGAAGCTATACGAAATAAAAGTGATGTCTCTTTTCCTCCTATTGCAGGAATAGAAAAGCGTTCGTTCATTTACGTCACGTCTACGTCACTAAGCAGGAATAAAACAATATTGTTTTATAAAGTTCATGGTACGAATCAAAGTAATATTATTGTAATATTGCTATGAAATGTCTTAAAACTATGATAGTTTTTAAGAGTTCATGGTAGGCCCCTATATCACAAATAATATTATTCTTCATCATGGTTTCTGCTGTTTCGAGTTGTTGTTCATTCTAAGTATAGCAAAACAGACCTTGTAAAGATCAGGACCCCAATGCTCCATTTCTCAGCCAAAACTCGTATTTCTTTTCATTCTTTCTTCTTCTATTTCAGACAATCAATGTATTTTAAAAATATTATAAATTATATTTCATAATTTCTTCTTCATGTTATAATCTTAATTTATTTACCTATTAGTTTCAATACCAAGTCCATAAAATCGTATTGTCCAGTATGTAATTACAATTCATTATTTAAGTATAAAACTCTAATCCGATAATTTTATTTTTGGTTAATGTAAATTGTGTTTTATAATCCACATACTTGTCATTTTGATTATTTAGTATTTCCATCGCAACATGGTGTAAAAGAGATGAAGCTATATGAAAAAAGCTGGCGCGTAACGGAAAAATGTCACCGTAACGAAAAAATGTTAACACTAAATTTTTTTCCAACCCCGATAAAGAAGTTTCACTTCAAAAAGTCATAAAATTAAAATGTGAAACAAACGAGAACTAATTTTCTGAAAGAGAAATAATTTACTTTCTCATCTTTTAGTACTTGCGTTATAAAATACTTCATAAAAATTTTTAGAGCGGGGATGGAGACTAAATTCTTAAAAGAACAGTGTATTCTGCTCTGATAAAGTAATAATATATTAAAATGTTTTTTTTTATTAATTGGGTGTATAATATGAGAAACAATACAAAATCTCTGGGGTTGTTATGGTTTCGCCATCCAGACCAGACTTATTCCTGTATTCAAAACTTCTAAAGCGCGTGATACTGATACTTGTGGGGCCCTCTGTTCCCTGGTAAACAAACATCCCCGGAGAGAGAAGGCATCCGGATGTAGGCCGCATTGTACCAATGCGGCCCCAGCGGCCAGAAAGGGAACAAATAACAAATAATATAAAGGAAATATATAAACAAAAAATGACTAAATCATAACTTAAATATAAATTAAAACAGTAAGAATATAAGTAATAATGTCTAAACAGCTGCCACCTGTTGAAACCCACCTTTACATTATACAAAATCTACCCACATTCAGAATAATAATATAAATAGATAAATAAAAAAAAACCCCGGAGATCACACATTTAAACTTAACAAATATTACGAACTAACCAACGAACTGTCCGAGAAACAATTTATAGTTAGTACGTCATGAAAGTATAACAGGAAAATTTGTCTATAACATACTTAAAGACCAGCGTTCTCACGATAAACACATGGAATGCTAAGAGGCTTCGTTTCTGTTAATAATATTTTTATTATATTAACAGACAGGGTTTAACACATACAACTCATTTAAAGCAATAATACAAAATGTGTTTAAATTTATACGTATTTAAATGTAATTAAAATGTATTACATAACGGAGCACACAATAGAGCCGAGATAATAGAAAATAATAAAGAAATACATGTCAAATATCCCATAAAAAAATACCTTAATTTAAATGACCACGTTTGTTTAAAATTATATAATATTAAAGCTGTTATTTTATTTTATTTTTGATAAAAGTTTCAAGATAAAATCACATGTTTATTAAAAAAATCTCTTATGTATCGCATAATATTCACATCTACAAGGAAATTCCATTTACTCGGTCGTTGAAGTTGTCTTCTCTAGGATCATACTTGAAAATAACAAGCACGTAGCAATATACAGTTTAGAAAACAATATCGTATGGAAATTAAGAAGGATACAAAATGATCTCACGTGCACACTTCCATGGTAGAGTATTTTTTATTGGAACACAGATTTTTCATTTCCAATTTAATATATATCTTAATGATGGTTACACAACAAAAAACCATGGGATTAGCATAATTTATACCATGTATAGAGCACAGTGTAGTGAGTTGTCAAAGAGCAACATGAAGCTTCTTCATGGTTTCGATGATAACAAGAACAGTGGAGAATTTATCGGAATAATTTTTAACAGTATTTTAATTAACAAATAATATCATTCATAATGAATAAACCGGTTGAATAATGCATTTGATTATTAATGCTTCTTTTGACACAATGGTGGTGAAAATGGTATCAAATATATGGAATATCATTTACATGAATGGGGATTGAGGTCTACCAACATGTGAAAGACAAAGGGCTTAAGACATAGCATCGACCGGTATATGCACATATTGTATATTATATTATAAATAATAGTGATGTTTATTAGTATCTAGTATTAAATTACTGACTGAAATTGATTATAATATTAATGTATTTAGCGAATATAATATTTTGAAATCCGTCCGTCCGATAACAAATTTGGGAACACTATTATTCAAACATGTTTCGGTTATTCTAAGGTTTTTAAAGATTATTGATGCTCAGTCGTAATCAAATTTAAGTATTGGTATTTAAAACTAGCTTTTTTTTGATAAAAACAAGAACAATATAAAATAAAAAACATATAAAATTTATGAAATTGTATTATAAAAAAAATATATATTCGCTGTTTATTAGATTGTTAGCTTTAAAAGCGTCAAATCATACAGACCCGACAATGTAGAGAAACTTCTAAATACTTTCCCAGGGTGAGATAAATATTCGCGTTAATGAAACAAAAGTATTAATTACAACCTAATTTTCATTTAATTTTAGAAAAATAAGAGCTGTGAGGCCAGCACTGTGAGAACTGCTAATGACGTGTTCAAGCATGTAAAAGAACACAGACGACCACATTGATAATTAATTAATTGGTTTTTTTTTTTTTTTTAATAATTTCTACTTTTATCCACGGACACGTCGCCCGTGCACTTTTCGCATTTGGTTTGTATTTTGCATATTAATTGTTAAAATTTTGAGATAACATACTCAAAAAGGAGTCTATTACTACAGGTACCTTAAAAACTATATTAGTAAGGTAAGTCCTTTGCACAGCAATTACACATACTTATATAAATATAAATATTATATATATATATATATTTTTTAATTTTTATTTATTTATTTATTTATTTTTTTATTGTACAATGTTATAATGTGAAGTATAGTATAAGTATTTGATGTATAAAAAAGAAAAATATTATTAAAGTTAAATTTCTTACATTTTCTCATTAATGCCTTCCTACGAAAACACTATTGTGGTGACCTACTGTTATTTTTATTTTTTTCACTCATCACGAGCAAGGTTTCCACGATAGCGAAGTTTCTGTCTTTTATAGCCATCTTGGTATTATATTCTATGATGTTATATTTTGTCGCCTTCATCGCTCTCCTGATGAATCTGTCCATCGCGTCGTCCTCGCTGTCGGTAAAATACACACAGCTCTCGGTATGACGCGACACTGCTACAACCGCGTGGGGAACGCTGTCGTGCAGTTGCATCTTACTCCTGGTGTTGATTATAAAAACGGAACTGAAAGTGAGTCCTTGTGCTTCGTGTATGGTTAAGATACGCGACCCTTCGCCTGATCCATAACCCTCGTTAGACAATGCTATCTTCTCTTCCTGGGTGTGCACTAAGTACAGGGTATTAGGTTGGGATCTGGGTATTTTCGATCCTGTGTAATTGAGCATTGTTAAGGACTGCACTAGTTTCCTGCTGGAGTAGATGCCGGAGTAGACCTCTTCTAAGGCATACGCGACATCTAAGGGATTCCGATGTGTGCACAGTAATTCTTGGCTGATGGACGTTATCAGGGTAGGACGACAGTACCTCATCTCGAATAGATTATCTCTATCGATGTAAGGTAACTGGTTCACGTCACCGACGAGGAGAATTTCGGCAGCGCCGGACAACCGCGTAGCCATCGCTATGGATCCGAAATGGTTCATAAGAGCCTTGTCTACCACCAAACGTTGATAGATTTCTGACTCTTTGAATCCATTTACTAATACAGAGGCCATCGTACGCACTCGATTCTTTGATTCGTCACCTATACACTGAGAGATCTTCTCTCTTAGATCTTTAGCCGCCTCAGTTGTGGTTGTAACGATGACGTCCTTCTCCGCGTCGAAGTGCGATATTATCCACGTGGTTTTGCCACATCCTGGAACCCCGTGGACCCAGTTTAGTATTGGCACGATCCAAGCTTCAAAGTTCGTTAATGTGCTAGCTTTGTCTAGGATCATATCCTCTAGCATAATCTTGGTGCATTGGGCCGTGACAACAATTGGGTCGTTAGATGGCGTCGTATATTTGGCTTTGCCTGTTCACTTCGTCTCTTCCCTATTCAACATAACGAAACCACTGGTCGCATTGTATGCTGCCATATGCTCTCCTGCCATTGTGCCGTGAATTATCTTTGCAATTTGGTTGTTGTATATGGCTGCATCTGCCTCCTTGAGTTTCAGCTCCAAGAACTTCCGATTACCGATTTTAAAGGCCTGAAGAATTTCTTCAAGAGGTATTGATTTAGCCTGTTTAGTCGCTTTTGTTAAAGCTTGAAACTCAAGGAAAGCATTTATGAAGTGATCAAGTGGTCCCTCTGCCAGACGAAGACAAGGCGAACTGACTATTCCCATCTTTGCCTTTGTTTTTTTTTGAGGTTTTACGGATTCAGAGCTGGTTTTATTTTTCATCTTTATGAGGTTAATTACCGCCGTTGCCATGGAGCTGGTGGGCTTTAGTGTACGACGTGAACTAGTGTGTTGGAGATTTTCCTCCTGGTCATCGTACACCACTTTCTTACCTAGTGAGGTTCTTGATGCTTTTACCATGGACCCTACGGCGGTTGTGATTGCCTTCATGAAAGATTTTGATGTCAGGCTAGATTTTGACGTGGAGGCTTCTGCTTGTAGTTGTGCTTTTGCCTTCTCCTGTAGTCGTTCCGAACCACTCTTTTTGATGCTGGTTCTGTATATCCTCCGTTGCCCGGGTGCTTGGTTGGTCCCAAAACATGATGTGACCTGAGGTATTCAAGGTTTTCTCCTCGGTCTTCATAGACAACTATCTCGTGGTGTATGGAGGCCTTTAAAATACCAATCCTTTGTGATACTTCAGCCTTCTCATACACCAGTACCATAGCATCAACACTGATTGTTCGGGGAGTGATGTTTTCCCCTCCTAACGGCTCTCCGAATTTCGACAGCAGACAATTAGCCTGAGCGTAAGGTGGCTCCACGTCTTTCCGCTCGATTAATACGATAGTTTTATTTACTTTTCGTAATAACCGGCATTCGATGCCTGCCACCTTTGTTACGGGCAATGCTTCGTAAACTTTGCGCTTCATGTTCTGTCTCGACGTACTCCCATTTATTAATGCCGCTAGTCCCGGAGAAATCGCCACTCCACTGCGACTACTAGGAACGCAAAAACTTATACCTAGCTTTTCCTGATTAGAATTCATGAATAGGGCCACCCCTCGAATTCTTATGGACGGATTACTTTTTTCACCACAAGATAAAAGTTGGTGAATTGTTATCGCGTTTGGCTCGGAGTTTATGGGTAACACAGGATGTCTTCGGGCAATCACTTCGCGTGTTTGTATGGGTTGATGAATAGATGGATTAGCGAAAGTACTATTCCTTCTAGCTGCGTTGCGGAAGACTTTTTCGGCAAAAGTAAGGAATGCAGGCCTGATCTCCGAATCTGCCAATATTTTAGGCAGTTCAGACTTGGCCAGATTTCTGTACATTTGGGTCTCCAGGTCATGTCTAGTCGCGGCATAGCGGGGACATTCCAGGAGGACGTGCCAAATTGTCTCGCTTATGTTTGGGTCGCATTCGCAGCCGGGACTATCTTTGATATGGAATCTGTATAAGTATTCCGCTATTCCACCGTGTCCCGTGAAGACTTGGGTGAGAGTGGGGTTTGTTTTTATTTTTCTGAGGATGTGGTATGACTCTTTTATATCTGGCCAAAATATTTTAGTAATGGCTCCTGTGGTGGAAGTTTGATGGTTTCTTTGACCGTACACAGAGGTATTTTATCGTATTCTGGATCACTGTTAGTTAGAGCTACTTTCTTCGCAAGTTCGTCTGCTCTCTCATTGCCAACAGTGCCCACGTGAGCCCTTATCCAAAAGAGTCTGATTTCTCTACCGTCTGCTTTGGTACTTCCAATGTTTTGTTTTATGGCATTTGCTAAGGGGTGGGTTGTTTGAAATTTTCTTAGCAGATCCAGCGTAGATTTTGAGTCGCTGAGGATGTTAACAACTTCTTTTCTGCTGGATTTAGCCAAAAGTGTTGCCTTATATAGCGCATATAGTTCTGATTGGAAGACCGTACATGAACTGTCCAGGCTGAATGTACCGTATTCCTTCTCTTTACCATCCTCCCACCACGTCAGGGCTGCTCCTACTCTGCCTGATATTTTGCTTCCATCTGTGAATATTAAGGGGCCTGTATTTTGTATGGTTTGGATGACGTCGGGTTGTGGTTGATCCAATTTGGTGTATTCTATATCTAATATTGTGGATGGGTGTGGCTTGTCTAAGTGATTGATGGCCATTTCCAGCTCTCTGTTTGGAGGAAGGTAATCTTTTGATATTCCCTTTTTAGTCCAGAAAAGGTGGGCTGACTCCTGGATTCTCAGGTCGAGAGGTAGGAGAGCTGAGAGTGTTAACGCTGACGTCAGTGAAACCGTTCTGTATGCCTTGCAGATCTTTTGTGCGAAACCTCTTTGGAGGGCATTTAGCTGTTTTTGTATCCTTTGCAGCTCAGTTGTTTGCGACTACACACTTGAGGCATACATCATAATAGGTTCCACTACGGCAACGTAGATGGTTCTCGTGATTTCACCGTTCAATCCCCAGGTGACCTTCGCGGCGCGCGCTAGTTGTTTATATATTTCCGCAGCTTTTTTACACGATGCGGACACATGAGAGGTAAAGGTGAGCTTCCTATCTATCACGAGTCCAAGGAGTTTTATTTCTTTTACAAGTTGTATTGCGGTTCCAGTCATGTAAATGTTTGGTTCATCGTACTTCAGTTTCTTCGTTAAGAGCATGGCGCCGGTCTTGTGAGGCGCGAAGTTGAGCTTATTACGATTTCCCCACCACCGTTTTCACCACCACCGTTTTCAAGACTGTGTTTGACTTCTCCTCTAGAATTGTTGTTAAGCTCTCCGAAATTATGAGTGTCACATCGTCTGCAAACGCCTGGCAGTATACGTTATCTGCTTCTAGCTTGTGCAGCAACGAGTCCAAGATTATATTCCAAAAAGTTGGTCCACCTATAGATCCTTGGACACAACCCTTGTTTGTTTGTTTTTCGTATGTTGACCGGGCGTAATTCACCGTGATCTTCCTGTCGGTAAGATACGACCCTACCAGTTCGTACAGATTTTTGGGACATCTCTTTTTTTGTAGTTGGAGTTTTAGAATTGGCCACCACGCATTATCGAATGCGCCCTCTATGTCTAGTGAGATGACGAGTACCAGCTTTTTGTTGGTTATTTCTCGTCGGATATGTGTCACCAGATTATAGAGAGCGTCCTCTGTGCCACGTTGAGACATGAAACCATATTGATTTTTGTTAAGTGTGGGAAAAATGTGCCATTGGAGTCTGCTGATAAAGAGTTTTTCGATGATTTTTCCAAGAACTGAGAGGAGACCGATCGGTCTGTAGGACTTTGGATGAGTATAGTCCTCTTTGCCTGGTTTTCTTAAGATGATCACGTGTGCCTGTTTCCATTGGGAGGGGAAGTGTTTCAGTGACAAACATTTATTTGCGATTGTCATGAAAACATCCTTTTCCATTTGGATGGCTGCAATACAGATATCCGCAGTAAGCCCGTCAGGTCCGGGAGCTTTCTTTGGATTTAGGGCTTGCAGAACAAGTTCTAGTTCTGCAGATGTAAATGGTGGATCATCTTCCTTCAGATCCGATGATATTTTCTCGTTCGTCAGTTCCCGGATTTCTGTGTGACACAGTTGGTCTGTATTGATCGTGTCATCGGGATAGAAGATCTTGGCTAGAAGCTCTGCCGACAATTCTGGGGTTAGAGTAGAACCTGTATTATCTCTTAAGAGTTGGTCCTCTTGTCTTTTGGTTGTGTTCCTAAACACTCTATAGATCTTGTCCCACATACTTTCTTTTTCTTGTGTCGTACAAAACTCCTTCCAACTATCCGTACTAGCTTTATCTGCTTTTTTCTTATACTCCAGTACAGCATCGATATAGCAATCAATAACGAGTTGTCTTCTAGATGCCGCTGCATTCATTATTCTGCGTTTTTTTCTTTTGACCTTTTTTTTAAGTTCCTCGAGCTCCGCGGTCCACCAGGGTGGTGTTGTTTTCCCTTTCCGTTGTCCTGCCTTTGGAATGGTGTTTTCACAGGCCTTGTGGATCGCGTCCGTGTATTTTCCTACTACGGAGTCGAGTTCCTCTGGAGTTTTTATATTGTTGATTTTGTGTTCGGTGATGCCCTCCTTCGTCAGGGCGATCTTGAGGAGTGTTTGAAAATCCGACCACTTTGCATTTCTTGTATTGTAAATGCGCGTTGTGGTTGGTTTTAGGGGCTCTAAACGTTTCCCTACGCATAGTTCGAAGGTTATTGCGTTATGGTCTGATGTTACTAGATTTTCATTCACCCTCCATTTTTCGATGGCATTTAGGAGCTGCAGGCTGCATGCTGTGATGTCCACGATGCTTGTGCAAATTCTGCTGTTCCTGTATGTCTCGAAGGTTGGAGCATCACCAACATTTACGATTTGAAGGTCTAATTCGTTTAGGAATGCATGATATTCTGCACCACGTTTGTTCTCTATTTTGCTAACCCACCAGTGGCTCCAAGCATTTACATCTCCTGCCACTATAAGGTTTTTGGTGTTTAATTTCCCACACACTTTTTTTAAACGACATAAGTAAGGCTCTATATCTTGGTCCCCTTCCAGGTAGACTGACACTACTCCTATTCTCGTGCTCCCTCCTACCAACAGTACTGCGGCCTCGGTTTCCGTTACCAGCTGTGGATCGTGTATGACCTCCAGCCGGTCGTCGAAGACTATGACCGCTGCTTTTGTGGGTTTTTGTTTATTGAGGGTGCATTGTATGACTCTAGTACCGGAGTATTCCTTTAGGATGCCTTTTCCTCCCACGTATGGTTCTTGTACTAGGGCAATCGACACTCCGGTATCCTTTGCGACTTGGAGTAGCTCCAGTGTTGCGACTTTGGAGCGTTGAAGGTTTGCTTGGATGAAACGCAAACCCGTGTCAGCCATCTCTGTTGGACCATATTTTTGATTCTTTTGGGAGCCTTTAGCAATATGAGATCTTAGATCTTGCTATTGCATCCCATTTTTGACGTACGTACACTCTTTGCTGAAAGCGTTGTGAGCCAGATTCGTACTATCACCCTTATCTGACTTGCAGTTTATGCAAACCCGTAGTTCCCCTGCGAGTCTTTTGGCGCATTTCTCCCAGGAATGTGATCCTCCGCAATGACTACAGAGATTTTCCGCTTCCTGGCAGATCGCCCTTGTATGACCGAAGCCGAGACATCTCACGCATTGTACTAGAGGAGAGTGATCTTGTACCGGTCTCCTCTGGAGGCCTATGTATATCTTTCCGGCCTCTATAAAACTTTTGTACACTGGGGGAGATACCTCTAGTACCGGGTGACATTCGTGGGGGTTCCGGGCTCTCTTGCGGTAACGTATTTTTATTGTGTTTTCCTTCATGTCGATGCCTTGCAGAAGGTGTTTGTTCTGCGCTAGTAGATTTTCTACGAGTTCTGCATCCTTATGATAGGAGAGCACGTCCTTTATTATTATCAGAGGGTTGCCCGATTTTGCTATCACTGCCTTCAGGATTTTGTTTTTTTTTATTTGGTTTTGTACTAACTTGAGGTCCTCTTTTGTACCGCAACTTAGCACTACCTTTTGGTTTCTTGCCTTCCTTACCCTGTCCACTTTAGCTCCGGTGTTCTTTGTATCTAGGGCATCCCTAATCTTCTCTACAAGGTTTTCCCCTGTATATTCTGGGTCTGTAGAGGATACGATTAAAGTATGGTTGGGTACAATTTTGGGCGGAATTGATGCCACTTTTGCATATGTTCGTTTCGGAACCGGTTCGGTTTGCTCCTTTTTTTTTGTGTAACCTAGTTCTTCTGCTAGGCTCAATTGATTATTTATTTGTTGGTGTGTTTGTTCCTGACGCATCGTCCTAAGCTCAGAGGACACCGCCTCCAAGCTTTCTTTAATTGGGAGTAGATGTTCTTCCATGTTTGCGGTGGTTTGTCTGGTATCGCTATGATGTGACGTATCAGGTTTTGGTATTATATTTTTAATGGCCTCTTTTATCTCCTTAATGATATAGTTCTTGTTATCAGGGGACCTTACCTGGTTTGGCGTACTCACTTTCAACAATGTCTCGTCGGTCTTTTGGAGTATGTCGCTGGTGTTTCTCTTGAGATCGCGTCGTAACTCGTCTAATTGGTTGGATATGGAGTTGACACTATCTCTTAGGGTGTTATGGTTTTTAGTGAGGGGCTCAATGTTTGTAGCCACTCCAGAAACTCCCAATTGGCTGACGCTTGACTCCAGCGATGACATCATTGAAATTATATGTTGAGTGCCTTTTTCTATATTTGCCACTCTCCGGTAAGGTTCCTGGGTCTCGTGACCTAGCCAGTCTCTTACTGCCTTCGTTTGTTTGGTGTTTGTTTCTATTCTACTTCTTGCTTCTTTTAATTCTACCAGCAAGTCCTTGTTTAACTCCGCTATCCTATGGTTTTGTGCTCGCTCTATCGCTAGAAGCTCCTGGGCATTTCTTTTTCTCTCTTTTTCCAGGTTGTACTTGTGACGAGACCTGGAGTCAGAGAGAGCAGGTACTGTTTCGTACAGAGACTGCAGGCTTTCAAGTGCAATGGCTTTGCACTCTGTTTTGATTTTGCCTGCAGTTTCTATAGCTTCCTTTCCCCGCAGAAACATCTCGTTGGCGTGTTTCGTAGCCATGTCCATCTCGACTCCTAACCTCTTTCTAGTTGACCAGCAAACTTGGTCTTCCCTGCGAGGAATCTTGAGTGAATGCCTCGAAGGACGTTACCGAGGCTACGGAAATTTCATCATCCGATAGAATTGGCCGAGGAGGGGATGTTCTCCACTCGGCCATGATGTTAGTTGCCAACTGAGCTGCCTCCTGGATGGTAATTGCGGCTTGCGATGAGACCTCGCTTGCGTCGCCATAGGGTGGAGTCTTGCGAGCTTTTTGGAGCTTGTTGCATTTCTCCGACTTGGATCGTTCGACGACTTGCGTTCCCTTGGCCCTTGATGAAGGCGAGACTTTCTCCGATTTAGTTTTGGCCTGCTTGGTTAGGACTTTCTCCCTTAGCGATCGCGTCTGCCTTACTGTGTGTTCTGCAATCTTAACAGTCTCCGCCACGGTCTTATTATTACTATATATTATCTAATTTCGGTAGTGGCATCTTTTCAAATATTTATCTATACTGCAAAGTTAGAAACATTGGTTAGGACTTTCGAAAGAAACCTAATAGGTGACACCACCGTCCCGATAAAAGACGATCACATATAGAATGCTTAATTCACCGAGGCGGACAGCGATACGGTAGCTCAGTTGGTAGAGCGACGGGACGGTTTCCCAGTAGTCGCGGGTTCGAATCCCTGCCCGTATCGGTTTATTTTTCATTCTATATTTATATAAATTTATGCTTTCTAAGGTTTAAATTTTACCAACGGTAGCTCAGTTGGTTCGGTTTATTTTTCATTCTTTATAAATTATTATAATAATTAATATTTATATAAATTTAAAATAAGATTAACATGGCTAATGGCTATACATGTTTATAGATATTTTCAAACATTAGTAAGCATAACATCTGTGTTTGTTTATTTACCACAACGTACGTATTGTATTTTTTTTTTCAAACTAAATGGACCATTTTTAATCTTTTATACATAACTAATCCATAAAAAAATCCATTTACAAAAAAACATACTTTTAAGTATTGATATATTTTTAAAATAGTAATTGTTTTAAATAATAACCAAATATAAACCAAGTATCAAATTTTTCAATATTTCGTTATTTCTTTATTTTAAAATCTAAATATGTCGCTACGTAAAAGGTAAGAAGATACATTTTGCGTAATTCGTTATTAAAAAGTTAGAAGTCCAATAAATTTGTTAGATTTTACTTTGACTTTCCTTGTTTTGAAACGGATTTGTTATTATGTTGTTTTTTTGTAAATTTCGGTACCTCCCATTAAATAAAACATTCTTAAAACCGATGTCTTTGATCTCAAAAGCTTTAAGTTAATATTGTTTTTTTTTATGTATTTAGCGATAATTCTTAAGACCAAAGTTCAGAGAGATTAATTCATTTTTTTAATTATGAACGCAAATAATTAAGCCTATTGGTAGTCTCCTGTTCAAACATTTTAACATTTAAGTGACAATTATAACTGTGTATAAAGTATGAACTAGGCAGTAAACTGTCCTGTATATGTAAAAGCATCACCTAAAAATAACATAACAAGTTGATATATATTTTAAAACATTGAACCTAGCTGATCACAGGACTGGCTGTTCCCGTACCAGAAGACCGACCATGCTGGAAGAGAAGCGCGGAACTTTGCGTTGTCCTTGGACCTCTTTCAGCTGGTGAAGCAAGCGACAAGAGTACCAGATGTGGTAGGCCATACAGCCAATTGCCTGGACCTTCTGCTGACAACTGATCCGGACAGGTATCGGGTAGAGGTTACCTCTCCCTTGGGAACCTCCGATCACTGTCAGGTGAAATCTGTGTTTACATATTCCCCACCAGCTTTCGAACCTCATGGTGTTAGGCGAGTATGGAAATACAAGTCAGCAGATTGGGATGAGATGCGGCGCTTTTTTGCGTCTTATCCTTGGCGGCAGGTCTGCTTCTCTTCTTTGGATCCGTCGAGTTGCGCGGATGCTATAACCGATGTGGTGCATCAGGCAATGGAGTATTTTATTCCTTTTGCTGACGTACCCATCGGTGGCAAAGCTCGCCCATGGTTTAATGCCGAATGTGGTCATGCTCAAGACCGAAAACATTCGGCATATCTCATTTGGGCTGATGCTCGAAGCCGCAAAACTCCGGATGTAAGTTCGAAGAAGAGAGCATTTAACCAAGCTGCCAAGTTCTACAAAAAGGCATTGCGGAAGGCTCGTCTCGATCGAATCGCTAAGAATGGCGAAAAGCTCTCTGCCAGACCAACTGGCAGTCGAGCTTTCTGGTCTCTTGCGAAAGCGATCGAGTCGAATTTCTGCCAACCCTCACTGCCTGCTCTGCTGAAGCCGGATGGATCCCTGGCCCACACAGCAACAGAGAAAGCGAACGTACTTGCTTGTCTGTTTGCTGATAATTCGCATCTAGACACTGGCAATGCTTCTCCAGCACATCTTCCTCACTGCGGTGTTTCGATGCCTGAAATCCGCATCACTAACAAAGAGGTATGGAGAACATTGTGTCGTTTAGACGTGAATAAAGCCAGTGGTCCTGATGGTATACCAGCCATTCTGCTCAAGACATGCGCAGCTGAGTTGTCTCCTGTACTGACACGTCTGTATCGTCTCTCTTTCATGACTGGAATAGTGCCGAAATCCTGGAAGCTTGCTAATGTGCAACCCGTGCCCAAAAAAGGCAGCCGTGCCGACCCTGTCAATTACAGACCGATTTCAGTCACCTCCATACTCTGCAAGATTATGGAGCGTGTATTGAACTCGCGCCTACTAGCATACCTAGAAGGTAACGATCTCCTCAGTGATCGACAGTACGGGTTTCGCCGTAATAGGTCTACTGGGGACCTCCTAGTGTATGCTACTCACATTTTAGGCGAGGCCATCGAGAAGAACGGAGAAGCGGTCGCCGTCTCTCTGGACGTCTCGAGTGCATTTGACTGGGTCTGGCATGCGAGCCTTATAAGCAAGCTTTCAGCGTACGGTATATCTCCTGGTCTGATCGGCTGGGTAACGGACTTTCTGAGCCACAGATCTCTCCGAGTAGTTGTCGACGGGTGTTCCTCGGAACCCTTGACAATAAATGCCGGAGTGCCTCAGGGGTCCGTTCTTTCTGCAACTCTGTTTCTGCTGCACATTAATGATCTGTTGAAGCCCGGTATCTATGGGTATGCAGACGACAGCACAGTTGTAGAAAGATATCTGCCGAGTAGTCGGGCTAGTCGAGATCAAGTACAGTCTGAAAGAGAAGCCATGGTGCAACGTTTGAATGACAAACTTCAGGCAGTCTCCGCATGGAGCAATGCCAATCTTGTCAAGTTCAACGCCACCAAAACGCAGACGTGTCTATTCACCGCCAAAAGGAGCCCTTTCACCTTAGCTCCTACTTTCCAGAATGTATCCTTGGAATACAGTGACCGGCTTCAGTTGTTAGGCTTAGACATTTCCTCGAACCTCAACTTTGGTCGGTTCATTGAGTCCAGAGCAAGAGCAGCAGCAGCAAAGCTTGCCGTTCTGGCGAAGGTGCGGCAGTACTTTACACCGGGACAGCTTCTTGTTTTATACAAAGCGCAGATCCGGTCGTGTGTAGAGTACTGTTGTCACATATTTGCTGGTGCCGCAAAGTCTCATCTTGCGGTTCTGGACTCAATTGAGAGGCGAGCAAAGAGGCTTATAGGCGATCCCGAATTGGTCGGAGCCGACCTCCAAAGCCTTGAGCACAGGCGTAGAATTGCTAGCCTCTCAGTATTCTATAGGATACATTTTGGTGAGTGTGCGCAGGAATTACACAATTTAATTCTCCCGTCCCCCTTCCATCACCGGACGTCCCGACGCACGGCAGGTTTTCATCCTTTTGTTGTGGACATTCCACCTGTCCGAACGAAGCGCTTTGCTTCCTCATTTTTACTGCGTACAGCAAAGGATTGGAACAATTTGCCTGCGTCGGTATTTCCGGCCAAATATAATGTGGGTATCTTCAAGCGAAGAGTGAATAGGTTGCTAGGGTAATGCGCCTTACCACCTAAGACTACATTCCACTTACCATCAGGTGGAATGTAGTCAAGCATTGCCCTAGAGAATATAAAAAAAAAAATAAAAAAAAAATCACAGCCTTTTTCCATTACCTCCAAATTGCTCCATAATATTGCTGTTAACAAAAATAACGGTATCATTCTCAATTGAATGAACTAGTAACATGTGCATTCTCTTACTTCCTTTAGTTACTCCTCGCACATCTACGTTACAATTGTGCGTCTTTGTCTATGTCAAGGTATACTACTTTAGGACCTCTTTGTAGTATGATCTCAGACGGATTAACATTTTTTTAATTGGGTACCCGTATTTAATAATAGATTATTAAGACAGATAGAATTAAAAAATAAGTGAAAATAACTACGAACTACGAAATACCTGTTTACACCTGGTAGCTCCTTCATTTTGACAGGATAAAAACAGACAGCCCTACGATTGCATGTTCCATAGGTTTTATTATTACTGTTAGTATTATTTTTTGACAAACTGAATGCTGAACCATTTCAACCAAAGAAGTCAAGTTAGCCTCGATTAAATGAGTGACAAATAAAACGACAACGTATTTCACGCTAGTCCAAACTGCCTATAAAGCGATGACCATGCCACAAAAAGTACTTATATGATTAGAAACACAGCAATGTGATGAGGGTTAGGTTCCTGATCAGTTCGTTATTCAAACGGGATGCTGTCGTTATATTAATAATAGGGAGGCTTTTGTTCATTGTTCGCAATTTCATTAAGATGCCCGTTGTTCAGTACGGATTCCCAATTATTTTAACCATAGAAAAGTATTGACGTTTGTAACAATGGTTTTGGTATAGTGATACGGGTGTTATTTATATAGTGTGAGAATATTCTTAAAGGAGTAAAACAAAATAGATTTAAGATCGAAATGATAACTATTGAGTTTTACTAACATTTGAAAAAGTAACAACAATAAAATTATAGGTAATAAAAATAATAATCATGTGTACCAAAAATACGATTGAGATTAAGAATATAATGTACCTTTGAGCTTACTAATCAGAACATATACATTCTTGTGTGAAAACATTTAATAAAGTTTAATTTTAATGCCATTTTAAATTCCAGAGATTGTTAAAATATTACCTTACATTAAATTTGTATTAAATAAAATAAACCAGTTTAAGGAATTTAGAAAAATATAAAACTTTATCTTAAATATCCCAAGAGGGCCTACATAAGAAAAACTTCAGTGAACCAAAACTTTGCTTCAGCTGATCTTTAAATTAAATATTCTTTAAGAACTTTCTTCAGCCCAAATAACGTAACTGTGTTCATGTTTTTGTTTGTTATTTAATTGATTTGTCACATAGTTTTACTTTTTAAAGTAAAAAAATTTAACATAATTTTGTCAAAATCAATATTGTATATTGTAATCAATAATATGGCTATATGTTTAGCAAAGCTAAAGCCACGCATCAATAAAAAAAATGCCACTGTATGGTTCATTACTATTAGTTACTTAACATAATGACATGACATATCAAACATAAGTATGTACTGTGCAGAGCATATCAGCCGAGTATGTTGTCCAAGGACACCTGGATTAAGTGTTGTTTGCCCAAGGAGGGACAGAAGCTCGTACAACAACAGACCGGAGGCGCGCAAGCACTCATACGATAGCTGTGCTTATACTTTGTATGCTATGGTATTGTATGCCATAGCATACAAAGTATAACAAAGATAACTATTCCTTAAACTAAAAGATATATACTCCTTTTTTGTTTTTTTATAAATATATTTTAAGAAAAAAATATAATTTTAATCAATATACATAGTACTAATCGTGCGTCAAAACTAGTAAGAAAAAGTTATGATTAGCTAACGACCTCATTATTGTTATTTTAAATGATTATAATGTATTGTTCATGAGAACAATATACATAAACATTGTTATTACATTTCCGGTAAGTAGTCCGATGTAAAAAAATATTATCATTTTTGCATTAAAAACTTCTTTTCAACAGATTTTACAGCATTTTCATGCTTTATGTATAGTATCCAGCACATTCCAGAGTTTAACTTCAAGGCTAAATTGTTATTAAGTTAATCTTTAAACTTTCTTAAGAAATGGAAATCTTATGGGAAAATATTAAAGTTATATAATAAGAAGAATACTAAATTTGTAATTTGTACATTTCCATCTTCATTAATTTATTCGGACATACAAAGATTAAATGGTATAAAAATGTTGGAAAAACATATTCTAAGCCAAATGACAGATTTTTTTTATAATCATGCACAGTAAACAATATGGTTTCACCGAAGGTAAATCATCATCTGATTCGGGTGCCACGCTTCTTAAGCATGTTTTCGACGCATGATAGAAGTCACAGAATGCAATCGGGGTTTTTTGTGAACTGATCTTAAGAACACAGACTTTATCTCAAGCATTTGATTGCGTAGCCCATCAAACATTACTATGTAAACTTAACCACTATGGTACACTACGCACGTAGTACTGCGATTGATCTTTTTGTCTCCTACCTAAATTAAAAAGATGTAAATAATTGTATACCGACTGGTTCTCGCCTAAAAATAGATGTTCCACAAGGATCCATTCTCGGCTCCTTTTTAATTTTAACTGTTGAGTTTCTGGTATCTCTTCTCAGCAGAACAGCATCCAGCTAGTTGTAGCCTACTTACGGACTGACTAAACCGACCAATTCAATGTAATAATTGACAATACAAAAGTGCGTGTAAATGTCTACTTGAATAAATATTTTAAATTTGAATGAGAGGTTTGCTAGATATTATCAAGAGATAGTTATATTGTGTCAAACTACCAGACGGAGCCTTCAAGTTGGTCGCTGATGTCTGCGCATTACCTCTAAGAATTGTAACTGACCTCTCATAACATTTCAGAATACAGCTAACATATCAACTGTTTTAATAGTTCATAATGTATTATATAAAAAAATCCTATATAGCAAAAGCAACTTTTTAAAACATAGAAATTCATTTCATAGTTGTTTAGTCATATTATTTACATTTACATAATAATGCATCAGTGATCTAAGCTGGTAAAATAATTAGATTATTAATGTCGTTTAAATGTCTACGAAATGAATTAAATCTGTCAAATCCATTGTTACATTACATGTACTTGTCAATTAAATTATACGAGATGTCCGTTAATTTTCTCAAATACACACTATTTCATAAGCCACCCAAGACACCTATATAAAATATTAACATAATGAACACATTGCTTTAGAGCGAACGTCAATAAATTATCGTCGTCTTTGGATAAAATTCAATTACGTGAAAATCGGATTTATTATATCTCCATCTACAGATTGATTGTGTAAAGAATATACACATTTTCAGGTAATATATATTTATATAATAATCTCATTTCATATTGACACGCACGTAATATACGTTACGTAATCATAATTCTCTTATCTCTCTCTGTATATCGAATTGATCAAACGATGGATTGTTGATGAGAATATATTCGCCTTTATGACTGTAAAAAGAAACAAATCAGTCAATAAAGGTATGCCTAAAAATATACCTAAGAGGTAATTAAAATGAATGGCTCGAAGTATCTACGAGTATAACATCGTTTCGCTTATCCAATTCCAGATCCTCGAGCTTTGCACATTAACCAAGTGTTACAAATTACTATGAAATTTATATTTAGTAAGTAATGAAAAGTTTATAAGTGATGACAGTTTATCAAACAATATTCGTGTATAATAACATTGCTACTGTTGGACAATACACATGGCATCAATCAAATTATACCCAATAGCGTACTTAATCACTAACGAGGTCATGACTAATAGTAATTGTAACATTCCCCAAAATTAGTTAGGTCTTAATTATAATCCTATTTATTATAGTCCTAACATATGTCAATAACAGATTAATATCAATAATAATATAGAAATATATTTCCATCACAAAAAAGTCTAAGATGTATTTTATTCACTTACTAATATTTAAGAATATCATATTTTTAGACACTAATGTTATTGTCATATTTTATCTCCTGTTTAATTAGTTTAATAAACTATTTACATTATTTCTTATTTTATAAATCTAATCTTTTATGGATTGAAAACTTATTTTTTTTATTATTTAGTAATATATAAGAAGCCTGTAAACTATATCACGAAACTCATTTTATACACACTTTATAGACTTTAACTGAAATATTTTAGTTTTAATTTTTTATACAAAAAATATTTATCTTTTATATTGTTTACGTGAAAGTAACACACGTAATACTTTTCGGTCAAATTGTAATATGATACAATTAGAAGATAAATAAACTCAATATATATTTAAAAAGAGAATAAGTATATAATGTTGAAATCCGTAAATGTAAAGCAAACACAAATTTAAAAAAAATATACAATAACATTTACTTAATGTCATCAGAGACAACACTGGAAATTTCAATTTCAAATCTGAATTGTAACATTTTCATTTATGATTTACAATTTCAGATAGTAACAATATGAATATTTATGGTACATTTAGATTTTTCAATTTACATAATATAACCATTGATTTATTTACTTTATCATTTAATATGACTTAATTTGACAAATTACTAAAATGTAGAGTACATTTTAGTAATTTGTCAAATTAAAATCGATGGCAAATTACTAACATCTATGTGACAGGGAAATTTATCCTTTCTTTTTTTGACTAATAAGTTTTATACTCAGTTTTCAGTGGTTATTAAAACTATTTAGTATCATTAATAAGTGAGCTCAAAACATTGCTATGGCGGGAGATGGTCTAGGGAATATAATTAAGTAATATTGGGTGCTCATTATAATAGTTACTTTAGTAGTCGAACAGTATGCACCTATCTAAAACGTTGTAACGCTGTACGTAACATCTTCTCTGCGACATATATAGAAAGAAATTATCCTCACAGCTGACTTAAAATAATTTAAAGTAGAAAAAAAAACAAGTTAAAATTACCGACCGACAAACTTCTTTTTAAGTTAATAAATTTATTTTAAATTGTTTGGAAAACATTAGCTACGTGATCGAAAATAATCTTAGGCTTAATCTTCTTTTAATTATTATCATATAGGAGGCTTTGATCCTTCTGGCAAGTGAAGTATTGGTGACCTGGCAAGTGATCAAGACTCAGCACTGGGTCGTTAATCTCGATCCATAAAATTGGCTGTATTTTTTTTTCCATGGAGAGTGCGTGCTACTATTGATAACTGGCCGCAACGTTTCAAGGACTTTATGTATTTAAGCCAATCTAGATCTTTTTGAATAAGCTTTGTGTATTTTTCATTATATTACACCAATTTACTAACTAAAACAAATTACAGTCATAATTAACGTTCTTTGCAAGATAAAACAAATATTTTTACGAGTATCAGTATTTATAGCAAGTAATCAATAATTGTTGATACAAACAAAGCCAGATACTAAAATAAACTAGCTATGCCCACCACTATTCTCTATAAAATAAGTAACTACTTCAGAGTCAATTGTATACGATTTTACAATAAACTTCCAAATAAGGCCTTAAAATGGTATTCAAATAAATTTAAATTATACAAATATGAAAAAGAACTTGATAAGAAAATCCTATTATAGTGTAAAAGATTTTGGTAACGACGGTATGGCCTAGGAATAATTATTTGTATTTTAACGACTACTTCAACTACGCAGTTTATTTGACGATTTAGTCTTGGCCGATCTACTTGTTGTAACATACTATTTCCTTTGCAGTCACTACTTGGTTGGCATTGAAGGGTAGCAGTCACGACTGCTAGTTTTTTTCTTTTTTTCATAGACATGTTTTTTTTTATTTCTTTAAAATTTTTTAATAAAACCAATATTATTATCCTCATTATTCGCCTATCGAGACCGAAACCGTTATAACGGTAAATATTCAAACAAAATAAAAGAGGTCTTATTTTTTAAATCACAATAAAAATTATTAAAAATTTAAATTTGTAACCATAAACTATCTTATTACTAACATTTTTATTCGTGAAATTACTAGCAACTTTTTGGAAACATCGCAATAAATCATAACTTATATCGTTGTATGAAATGCTTATTCCGTTGTTGAATAATTCAAGTGTTGTGCCAGGCTGTTCTTCAATTCAAAATAACCGAGCCGACGTGCTAGATACTTTGGACATTTGTATGTTAACGATTTCAAGTGTTTTGCTTTTGCAGAATTATGCTACAGTTGTGAAATTAACATTTTAGATCTTGTAAACTACTTCTAACGGAGCTTGCGTAAAATCTGGAAATGTTAATTTGAGGATTTATATTTTGGCTTTAACATTTTGAATATTTTGCTACAATGCTTTTCGTGGTGAATGATGGTTATAATTCGCTGTACCAGGTGTTAGTCATGTTTTAAAACAATCTATGCTAGAAATGTAATAGTTATATTTTAATGAAAATGGATTTGCATTTCTGAAACTATTTTATTTAAAAAAAATGTATGTATGGATGTGGGTGTGAATTCTTATATTGCTGTTCAAACAATATTCTGAAATGTTAAAGTGCATTTCTACCGAAATTGTTGACAATTTCTGTTTACAACGAACTAAAAAATCACCACCATCTCAAAAACCAAGTCAAAAGTAAGTTAGATGTGTCATCTAAATATGTTAAAAATGTTTCTTATGTCATCAATATCATATGGATGGAATATGTGTATAATAACTCTATGAGTATGAGTTTAATTATTACCTTCAGAGTTATTTGACATGGTTAAGTTTAGTCTAAACTATATCGACTATTAAATATTTATCTATTATTTCACTTTGTGTATTTGTAATTTATGACCATGTCAGTCTCTCTTAAATTTAATACAAATCTAATATTAAAATTATCCATTATATACATTCGAATTGTAAAATATGTCTGTGTGTTTTTTACTAGGTGATTACTGAAGCAATTACATAAAACTCAAATACATAAATCAAGATATCCTGAATAAGTTACGTTAATTCTATTCTTTAACAAATCTTAGCTTAGATATTAAGTGATGTTATTCATGTCAAATAGATATTATGTGAGTATTGTTATTTTTTATAACTTATCAGGTAGTAAATAGCAATATAAAATAAGTTACTATTAAATTTTCTGTTCGTAAATTGACAAGTAACAACTAATAGGTAAATGTTATTTTAGCAATATTTTTTTTTTTGACTTGCTTTTGTGACAGTCATAATTTATGTTAAATGTGTATTTCTTTATATGTGTATTTCTTTGTATTTATTGAACACAAATATTAGTAACTGTTCATTGCTTAGAGTGTAATTCAGACATTATAAATTATACACATACTACACCTCATGTTGTCCATCCAATTGACACGTAATTTAGATTGAGATTTAGATTAAAGCGACAAGTACTAAACAGACTTACGCTTCATAGCGAGGATTCATGAGAGGATTCATATGTTAATAATATAATCATGTAATAATACTTATAAAAGCTGATTCTTTGAATTTGATGTTCTCATGATATTATAATTAAGGACTATATAGTTCCAACAAAAAGATAACAGTTTGAATGTTACCTGTCATAATTTTTCAGATATATTAATAGGATTAGTTAAAAACTGAGTCACTCAGTCAGTCAGATGGGGATTTAATTAACCCATGGTTCCTTTACCGTTTCTCAATACTGCATTTTTGAGCTGAAAATCAGTAGAGCTTGCATTTTAGTACCTACTAAAAATCCTAGCTGTTGAGATACAACTGCCGTATACATTTTACAGAAGCAAATTTGAATAACTCAGATTAGAAGCTCGTTCGTAATGTCCACATTTTTGTTATTCATATGCTTATTTTATATTATACTAAGCCTTATCCTTATACCTTACTTATATACCTTTCTAAAACATTTTACAAAATAAATTACAATCAATTATTATGAAATAAACATTTATTTTAACTGTAAATTCAATATTGTAGTAAATCAGAATAACTTTATAGAGTAGAAATCCCAATCAACCTACAATTAAATTTAAAGTAGTTGCCTATCTTGTTTTTAACGTAACATATACATTGGCTAGACTAAAATATATATAATTTTCCAAGACTATACCTTAACAATTACAGCTACGCCATTAAAACTAACACAGTAAAATGTTTAAACCGCATCATTATCGTTTTACGATTTAATCCTTCCATTTAATTTAGAGTTCATCTTTAAAATTTGGTGCTAAAAATAAGTGCTTTTAAAACCACTTTTTAAAGCTTAAGGCATAGTCTACGTAAATCTTAAATATTTTTTAAATCTAAACCTTTCCGTTCCATTTTATTTAACTATTGCCTTACTTCCTGGTCTGCAAAAGCTGCCGAAAAGGCGGTCCTTTTTTTTTTTCATTATATGGACTCCAACGCACTTGACAAAACTACCAAACAGACTCAGTAATTAAAAAAAAATGTTCATATATCTTTAAATTAGTTCTAAATAAGTCTTTTAAAATATGGTACAGTTGGAACATAAAAAGTGGTATGGTTACGGTAAGGCTTAAGAAATCTCTCATCATTTCTAGACCTTATTATACTTCACCTACATAAATCGGTGTAGCTTCCATTGTCCATATAACTATTAGATGCCGATACAGTAGGTACTTTCACCCAGTCAAATATATTATCTATATTACATTCCACACATTTTTCAACGGTCTCCCTCTTTACTTATACTCTGACAAATGACGGAGTACGCTATGAATACGAGCTTATAGCGTAACCCATCATAAGATTCACATATATCTGCAAGATTTTATTTTTTCCACCTTGATACAATTTTCAAGTAGATAAATATTCTGCCACTTTAACTACTTAATAAATAGGTACTAACTTTTGTATTTGTATTAGGTATTCATTTCTGTCCACATTCATCAACTAACTCCAGACATTCCTTACACATATTAGCTACATGACTTTTAGTGAAAAATTCGAACACTGTTCAATTTTCTTTAAGTTTAAGAGATATCTAAACATTGTATATTTTTTCTGAGAACCACTAACATTATTGAATATTACCACCGATTTAGCCGTTGCTCGAACAAATAACCCAAGATGCCGAAAAAAAAGAGCAGTAAATCTCATTTTTTTTTTCTGTCCAATAGTTTTTATATTACTTTATGTTATGTCACTTCTGATTTTAGGACTCAAAATCCAAAAATAATTTTTGAGTAACTTTTTTATAAACTACTTATATATATTTTCCTAAAATAATAATATTTATATATACAATTTGATTGCCTATATAAATTTTAACCAAAAATTATACCATTTTTTAATGAGATATTCTAAAAAATAAATAAATATTTTTTTTAATTCATTGCCATGATTAATAAACTTATTTAAATGTAAAACATTAAAGAAGTTGGCCTTCCTTTTCTTGGTCATTTAAAAGGAAGGAGAATTATTTATGTATGTATGTATCTATGTTTATGTAAGTCATATTTATGTTCTTTTTTTAATCTATTACATTATTAACGACTACAATTAATTAATTGAATATAACAGCAATGTTTTCATTTGTTTGTTTTGTTAGTTTGATTGCTTTTTTTTTTGTTTGTTGTTTTATGTAATGTTATCGTTTTAGTTATTGTTAAGTTTTGATTGTATAATTTTAGCGCCTGATGTAAATTAATTATTTTACTGTTTTTCTGGGTTGACTGGCAGAGAATGTTTTTTAGCATTAAGTCCGCCTTTTGTACGATTTTAAATTATAGGATAGTCAATTTTCTTAGTTGTTACTTTTGGTACGCCAAATAATTCTATCATTGAGTTGAGACTCATGAATCAATTTTTGTTGATGATTTTAGATCAATTTTGTTGATTTAGTTGACATATAAGTCAATCAATACTATAAAGTTGTTCTGCCAATATGCAATTTGAATCTCTTATAAAATTATTAATTATTTTGTCCCTATTTCTAATACCCACTAGCCTCCTAATTATTATATAATTATACTTATGAGGAAAGCAATTGCACTTAATTGCAACTTGCAATTAAAAACTTGTATTGTATAAAATATTTAATTTATTGCTATTTTATTCTAATAATTACAAGTATAATAATCTAACTTTTATTTTTCAACATTTATAAATTATGCATTTAGTAATGAAAGCAATTTTAAAATACAGATGTAATGTTACTAGATGTAGTATATATAGTACATAATGGACAGTATTGCCGAAAGGCGCGGAGGTCGCGGTGCAGCACAAGGTGCGCGCGGCTGCTCGCCAGCTGGACTACACGCTGCTACGTCCTGCGACAGCACCCACGCCATGCGCCGCAGCAGCGCTCCTGCCGCAGACGAACAAGCACGTCCTGCGTGACCCACGCACGACACAAAATCATCGCGGGCGCTAACACAACAAACAAAACACATCTTATACCACTATATTAAATCACTAGATACACTATTAGGACAGGGAGGGAAAGATAAGGTATTTAGTTCCTGCTCTCTTTTCTTTCTCGCCATACAACATATGTCTGCAATAGCTATTATCTTATGTAAGCAGGTGGTACTAACCAGTAAAATAAAAGCTACAATCAAATGACATCTATAATTAATTATAATAGACGGACGGACCAGACTCTTTTGTGGCTACTGCTACGCTAAGTTACCAGCACAGCTCAGTATTCTTGTTAAAGTAGACGATGTTGTGGCTACGCTCGGAGATGTCCTGCGCGGCTAACTGCAGCTCGTCGACGCAACGCGACCAATCCGGTGACACCAGCGCCCAGCATGACGGTTCCTTCAGGAAATCTGACATACCATAATTGACAATAATTTCATAAATCTTTTCAGTTATGTAAGCTACTTTTTTTTATTCAATAATAGGTATCTCATTTCCAAAAGTGACAGTAAGGGGATTATTCAACCCAATTGGGGCCGCGCCAACTTTTGATTTGTTTGGAAAGTTTAAAATTTAAGGTCAATGTAACCTTGTAGTCATTATCTAGTAGATAGTAACTGAATAGGAATAATAAGTAAGAGAGGTATATCCAAACACATACAATTTAAGAGGTTTCAAGCTTTAAAAGAAAATACTTATGGAAAGTTTAATATATAAATGTAGCTCTTATTATATAAGATACGATTATTTGATCTTACAAACTTTCGGAATTTTCACTTTCCTTCAATGTCACATTATTTATCAACATGGTTGAACGAGCGCTAATCGTGAGATTGTTAATTAATGGAAAACAAAGTATACGAGTGCTTACTTTGTTTTCTAGTACAGTTACGACAGTTGTGCTTTCGCACGTACGTTGCCGTAAAACGCTACGCTAGTTACCTCTCCGTAGCGCGGTGTCGTTGCTACACAGATATCGCATCAACGCTCTCGCGCCTCCAATCTGCTGTTGGACGAGCTTCTGTCCGTCCGTGGGCAAACAACGCTTGATCCACGTATCCATGCACGACATACCCGTGTGATATGCTCTATATAAAACAGTTACTTAAAAATAACGTATTAGTTATTTGCAAAATATATATATGAATCAAAGTCTATATATACTTTTACGAATTTAATAATAATAAATTTCATAGTATTTTGCCACGTATTTATAGCTCTGTATGCTAAACAGCTAAAACCATGAATATATAGTCTAATAAAACTAAGAACAATGTTTTTGGAACGTCAGCAAATTTTGGGCACACTAATTTATAAATATATTATATAGCATGAATGATGACGGCCCCGTACCTGAACCTCTAGGGCTTTGAAATATAATAATACATTAATTCTGCACATGCTACATTGTAACAATACCCAAGATCCTGTCTATTAACATTCTTAGTGCGAGAATTTGGCAATAAATTATTATTTTTTATCTCAATGTGTAAAGATCTATCTTATAAAATGAAAATAAGAAATAGGCATAATTTTGACATTAACATATTAATTATGACCGTCAATATTGTTAAAATTTAAATGTAAAAATTAATTCATAAGTAAAAAACGTATTAATCTTCTCTATGTTTATCTTGAGAGTGACGTTTCATAGGTGCAATGTATGCCTATTTTAAATAAAACACTAAAAACCCTAAACAGTCAGTCAATAAATGTTATGATATAATGAATGTATTACAAATTTCTAATTTTCTTTTCTTTTTAATCATTTCTGTTTATTACATTCCATCTTTAGGTACAACCGACATACTCCTAAACACAAATCTTATCAAAAGATTGTCGCGCTTATTGTGTTCACACGCTTCATGGCATCATAACTACTAAATAATTAAATATATATTTAGCTAAACAAAAGAAAGAAAGAAGAAAAGAGACAAACTTCATATATATAACATTAGATTTGTCAATTTGGTTAGTTCTTACTTTGAATATAAAAGTGGTTTGTTTATTTTTTTATTTTGCTAATTAAATCAGCCAGCTTGTACGAAACAGTCATAAGTTTATAAAAAACAGATGAAAAAGAAATTTGTTTCTTCGACTTTTTGTAGAAACTTTCCTTTTAATGCCTTCCATTTCTTAAGGATAACATCCTAACCCTCTTATTTTAAATATGATGTAATTCCCATAAAAATATATTCCCAAGGAGTGTTTTTTCAGGTCGTACAAAATGATTGAGATAAGGGCTGTTGGATATTGTAATCTTCTCGATATTGTAGTCTACTCACAGACAGTGCTTGTCCAGCTCTTCTTTGGTCCGTGGTAGGCCAATCTGCGTACGAGGCGTGGCATCCACACACACATTCAACTCGTGTGGGTCACAGCTGTCCTCATTTGTTTGGGCACCACCGCCATCTACATTATGTAATTAGAAGATTAAAATCTTCTCTATTCATATAAAAAAGATATTAAACTTTTCATTGTCAAAAAAATATTAATTTTCTTGAAAGTAACCATTAATATTATAAATGTAGACTAAAAGAAAAATGTTAATGTTGTAAGCAATTTGATAAATTCTAGGTAAACCAATAAAAAAAATATGCAACTGGAATAAATATAAGATTCGTAGACGAACATTAGATGCGAGATTTGATATTTTGCAAATGGTTCCATCGTATCTCTAAAATTCTAATAATTATAATCATTTATATTGAAATAACATTAATTATAAAATACAGTCAAAATAATACAGTCGAATACAGTCAAAATCATAGCCATCAAAATAAGTTTAAAGTGTTTTATAATACTTATTTAATTGTAATAATACTTCTTTACTTGTAATGAAATGTTAACTATAAAAAATATTAATTTCCGATATACTTATATACTACTTACATATATATTAATTATAAGTTAATTATATTATAATTTTACTAAAACAATTAAAAAACATTGACATACAATTAGGCAAAAAAAATATCCCAATGGTTTTTAAGGAATTTTAAAAACATTCATTGCCATTAACATACTATTATTTATTAAAAAAATATGAAAAACTTACATGCAATCAAAACTGTCGTTAAAAGGATAAATATCATTTTATCACGAAAACTCTGTAACTTTTCTTTCAACACGTATTACGATAATATTTAAGTCCTACAAGCATATTATATCCGTCTGTTATCAGTTCGTAAATAGTTAAGTTTCTCGAGCTCCGTCACATCGCAGCGCTCGTTTCAGCGCACGGCTCAGAGTTTACTGACGGACCCTCCAAGAAAGAAAATTCGCGTCGGATGCTGCGCCCTTAGTACATCACTAAAATAAACATTTGAGAATCATTTTTGTAATAGTTGAAGTGTACACCTTTCTGATTTCCAGGTAACGTACAGAAGTGAACACTGGCATTGATACGAAGTACTGAATACATTAAATAATAAATTGATACCAGAGTCGTTAGTTGTAGAGAACATTAATAAAGTTTTTCATCCAAACTGTGTAGCAAAATGAGTAGGTTACCTTTACACAATATGTATCATATATTGTGTGCTCCGAATTAAAACTTTAAAAATTTTGCTTAAAAAACAATTTTTAGTATGTACATATTATAAAGTTACTACTAACTTAATAGTTTGAAACACTTAGCAAAAAATTAAGTCGGGTTGAAGGGACTCTGAAGTTCTAAAGGTTGAATGATAAGTTGGTTAAAACCAAACCAAAAACCAGATCAAAAAACAAAAGGCTTTGATAAACTGCAGTGAATAAATTGTTGAAGATATATCTTGATATAGACAAAATATACTGTTACACTATGACCTTAAAAACGGTATTTAAAATCGTACTACAGAACAAAATAAGATTTTGTTTTATTTTCATATTCGTTCAGTAGTTCCGAACTAATGTTTCGAACTGTAAACTGCATTCTGTAGTCCACTCTAGACACGTGTTTTTCATCCATTCTCACTATAACTCTTATAAATCGCAACTTGCAACATTTACAATATATCTCTATATACACTTACATCTCTTTAATTGAATGAAATGTAGCTTGATTTTATTTAATATAACATTATACAAGTGTTGATACTTATGAAAGGTTAAAAAGTCAAAATAGTGTCCATAGTTCTTTTTATGAAACTTAATGCAATAATAATTATATATTAATATTCTTAAGAATGTAAATTACTAAAGTAATATTATTACAAAGTTAAAAGGAAAAGACAAGAGTTTTTTAGAATACTTATCTGCATATTTGCTATTACTTCGTGAGAATTATCTGCCATGAAATAATTATGATCTCGGTTCTTAACAAATGCAGTGAGAATCATACATTTTTTTTTCAATGTTTCCATTTTATTTTTTTAACTAAAGCTGTTCTAAAAGATGATATCCAATCAAGCGTAATATTTTGTAAACACAAGATATACGAGTAGAGGCTTTATAAAATATAACTACCAAAGAGGGGGTACATTAATCTCGTCAAAGGCGCTGAGTCATGTTCAATTAATTAAAAAACAAATCAGTAATTCGACCTGACAAATTAGGTTTCCGTTTTGGGTGTTCTTCTATAACTAATAATTTTTGTAATGTAATAAACATAATAATAATAATTGTGGGCAAGATTCTATGCAAATAAAAAAAAAATATGCATGGAACGTTAGGTTGGTGGAATAGTGCCATGATACGATTGATAAATGTTTATTCAGCAAGCAACCTGCATAAAAAGTCTAATACTTTTGAATCGTCGGCATTATATAGCCATGAAAATAAAATAAACAATAATGTTTGATAAAATATCTGGTTTTATTTTGTTAAAAACTTTTATGCAAATAAAAACCAATTTAATACAAGCCTGAGTTTTGTTGTTATAAATAGTTTCAGGAAAAATAAGCCGAACGCACAAAACAATCATAACTCATTAAAATACATATTTCTTTTCAATTTAAAATAAAACTCTTTCATTTTTATAGCAAATAGAAAAATTACATTGACAGCTCAAACAGTGAGAGTTTTTATAGGAAATTCTCATATGGATTGAAACAAAGCAATCCGGTTTTAAAAATGACAAAAGTTATTCGTACTCGGGTTTATAATTTAATATTTAGTTGAGTTGCGACATACTCCTAACATTTGAACACATGAGAACTCAATATCTTTACTTATTGGTATTTTGGACAATAGATATAATAAGAGATTTTATTTATTATGATCTTCATGCACTTTTCCTCCAACAACCAATTTATAACATACCTACCTTCAACAAATATATATATATATATATATATATATATATCTTGATTTCAAAAATTGATATTGGTGTATATTTTTATTGGATAAACTCCGATACCCTTTTACGGAATAGTGAAAGTTAACACTCATTAATGAAATTTCATAGCGGAGATTCTAAGCGAAAACAGTTTATATTTCCCCTTACCTGCCTGCCTTCATATACCAGGTCATCTAAATTTTAAAGAAGGTTCAGGCCTAGGTAAATAAAAAAATGTGTCTAGATAAACGACTACTTATACAGTAGAAAGTAGGCAAGACCGACCTACCTAAACTTTGTCATGAAAGTTTTGGTCAGGTCCTTATTTCCGGAGATCAGCTACTGAGGAGTTGGAAGAGATTTGAGATTTTTAAAATTAATATTTTTTGCGTCGCAATACCTGCGTTCATGGATTCATTGAATTCCATTCCAAAAATTATATTTTAAACTTTTGTAAGTACCTTTAAATTAAATAAAATAGGACATTATATAATTGTTGTAATAAGACATTATAAATTTTAGTAATGAGGAGCCGAATATCCGAAAATCCTTACCAGTCGCCAAAATATTTTAATTAAATCGACTCATCGAATTCAAATTTTAAAACTCAAATCAAATCAAATCTTGATTCACAGGAAGACAGAAAGACAAAGAAGTTATCCTGGAAGAGGTACGGTTTCTTTTATTTTCATTTTATTGTACATTATCATAAAAATTAAGAATGTATGTTGTATGAAATTACTTAGTAGCGTATACAAGTCCTCAGATTATTAAGAGTTGGTTCAAAAAGAACGAATACATGAAACAAAAACAAAGCATAATGTAGCTACCCTAATGGGTTGGTGTTACAGAATTCACAAACTTTTTTCATAAACGTATGGAAACTTCTGCTCGTAAAGCTTCGAAATCTGTTTTGATCTTTCTTATTCCATTTAAGCTAATGCAGTTACGTGTTTTGAAGTAGTTGTTCTCATTATTTAAGGTAATATAACATCATTTATAATGCTTAGATAATTTAAAAAAATCTAAACTTACACATTCGTTTATAATAATTAAATAAACGAAAATAAGATTTAAAACTATAACAGGAACAAAAGTTATAGAGATATTTTAGAAAGATTACTGTCATTCAAGAAAAAAATAAAATTGTATTATTATGTATTGCACATAAGTATGGTATAATATAAAATGTCTGGAGTAACAACTCCATAAAATCATAGTATGTCGGTAAGATTTGAACTTGGAAAGTAAATTGCAGAATCCTTTTATAAAAGCACTAATAAAATGAGGAATAATCCTTTAGTGTGTTAGAAGTTTGTATAGAAGTTTAGAATTGTAAATTAGGTCAAATAAGAACTTTACATTTTTCGCGTTGATTTTTTGATCGTCCAAAATGCGTAGTCTGGTATAAATATGTTAAACTCAGACCCCTGAACTTCCGGATTAATCAATATTCGATTTCCTATAAATTTACCTGAACTTACATCTTTGAAATAATTTAATGTTTCGTTCAGTCTATTTTCCACCGGTCTAAAACTTCGAATTTGTTTTAGACATAAATCTATTTTTAATGAAATACCAATTATAATTATCTTCTGAAGCCAAATATTTAAATTTTGTTTGATTTAAGTTATATTATAAAAAATCTGTACATAGCAGACAAGTTAAATAACTTTCCTAGTTCCTAAGATGAGGAGTACACTAAGATGGTGCGAGTGCTGGCTAAGTGTGGTAAGACGAGTCGGTGAACAGTTGATTTTTAGGTGTGGTCTTTGTGTTGGATATGAAGGGGACTATTCTGCACCGGTATCCACAAGATATAAATTTAAGAGGTAATTTGTAAATATTGAATCCTTTTGTAAATAACATATTGTATTATTGTAAATAATCTGATTCTACTTTGATTAATTGTTAACAATTTTATACATCATAAGTTTTACAATTTTAATACACAATACGACGATTGAGTAATTATTATATACTGTTCGAAATAAAACAAAAAAAAAGTTATAATAGTATTACGTGCGTGGTACCTTACAAATTTCGTGCAGAGCTAGACTGCCGCGACCTATACTATAGACTTTTTACAAAATACAGAGTAATAAATAACCGAGGGAGCAAAAAATTTTTTTCTTTTGTTCTGAGTTACTTATCAAGATTTCTGAAAAGTCGTAGAACAAATGTTGTTAGGATTGATGTAGAGAAGCTGCCTGCAAGAGGTGGTCAACTAATTAAAAATAACCCTGTATATAACAAAAAATATATATTTTTTGCAACTACTATAATTATATTATATAAAAAAACGTATATTAAATTACTTTAATATTATAAAATTAAATATTGTACGGTATTCAATTTTACAATATCAAAGAATTGTAAAATGGTTAAATGTGATATTATGGTAAAATGGTGTCTTTATTATATTCTAAGATTCTTTTTTGTTAATTTGTTTTAATTGAATACAGTTTATTAAGGTTTTCCTAATTTTTTGTAATATAATTAGGGAACCTATTTTTGACTTAAATTTATTAAATCACGAAAATTTTGTTACTATATTTTATTACGTATAAAATACACTGAAAATGATAAAAGAAGAGATTAATAATTTATTAAATCTCGTGTATTGTTGTCTACATATATATGTAGAACAAATTTCGTTGGGATTGACCTAAAGATGCAAAACGTGGCTCATTAAAGTTACAAATAACCCTGTATATATATATGTACTTAATTTTTAGAAATTACTTTTTAAGTAAAAATATATTTGAAAAATGTTTATTATTTATTAAGTAAGTAAGTAAGTAAGTAAGTAATATTTTATACGCATAACATAACATAATAAGTATAAAAATAATTATAAGGCATTAATACACTACGGTTAATCCGTCATGCTGAATAGTGCTGTCATCGGATTTGTCACATTGGGGCTAGCTAGTCATAGCTGATTGAGCGGGAAATTCCCGTACACAGCATCCGTATCGTCCGCTTCTATAGAAGTATCCGTATATCTACGTTGGTAGTATACAAATACTTAATTTATGGTTAAAATTTTTGTTTTTTTTTTCAAAGTTATACTTGTTATAATCTCAAACTTACATATTTGTTATTCCCTGACCTTGTTAAATCTTTATCTAAACTGTTATCCAAATTTCGAATACATATTTATATTTACTCATTACTTAAATAATCCCCGAATGATATAAGAATTAAAAGTTTCTATGTTTCAGTAGTAAACTCTGAGAGGGTAGATAAAGTCATCGCCCATAAATTAGTTTTTAATCCATCTACAAATGTTTAAAAGTACAATATATAAAAAGCTAATATGTTACTCGTTATTAAAGTATATCTGAATCATAAATGTATTGTGTTCCTGATAAGTTTAATATGGTAGTGTTAAGTAATGTATGGCCTATGGTGCCTTAAAAAATATTGAAATGTTATTGTTTCTAAATGTTTTTATCGTTTAGATTAGCTTGTTATGCACCTTTATAAAAACATTCAAATCTACATATTCTTAAATAAAACTGTTTATTTGAATATGTTGTAATAGAATATTTTGAAACATTAGCACAGCATGATCAGCATCGAAACAATACATGTACTCAGTCAGGTAATAAATACTGTTACAATTAAAAATAAAAATTATTACATTTGAATTTGAAACTTGTAATTTTTATACGATTGTTCATAGTGTTTTCTCATTTTGAAGCAAATACCTTGTACAATATTTTGCATATTAAAATGGAGTAGGGTGATAAAGAGAACAGAATCGCTGTGATTACATTACGCAAAGTAGGTATGGATCCAAAAGCCATTTTTAAAACTCTCCATAGAGTTGGTATTAGTCAAATGTTTGTTTACCGGGTTATTAATAGGTAAAATGGGACTTCCTCTGTTTGTGACAGAGAAAGATGTGGCTGTCCATGTAGTGTTCGTACGAAAAAGATGGTCCTAGCAGTACGGGAAAGAATTCAAAGAAATCCTATCCGAAAGCAAAAGATTTTATCTCGGGAAATGAAGATAGCATCTAGAACCATGTCGCGTTATCTTAAGAGATGGCTCAGGACTTGCAGCCTATGGGGGGCCGTCGCCGAGAACCTCCTCGTGTGACCGTCTGTTTCCCTTGTTGCTCGGATTCGTCCGGTGGCATCCGAAGCGATACGGGCCGGTGCTCCCTGGGCAAAAACGGTTAATGTGATCCTTCGGGTTTGCATTAGCCGTTGGCTAATACTCGGCGCGGGGTGGGTCGGCCATGGGGGTTTGTGCCCGGTTCATGGCTGGCTGGCGGACAGGCTGCTTTTCGGGGTGGTCAGTCTGCGGGGTGGGCTCGGGCCTTTTGGCCTGGGCACTGAGGGTGGGAGGGCGCAGGCCCTCTCTACCGGGGACAGCAGTGGGGTCGCCCCTGGTACTTCTCTGTGCGCAGAGTGGACTGTGGGGCGGTCTCGTGGTTGTGTGGGGGGTACGCGGCGGTCTCTTCCTTGCTGAGGGGGAGGCGGTTGCGCTGATAGGGTGATGGCCCGGAATAGTCATCGTCAGGTACAATAGCGCTTGACGATGATTAGTCTGGGCGAGGTGGCGGCGGAGTTCTTCCTAGGGAGGGCTTCGTTGGCGGGGTGGCGGGACGGTCGAGGTCGCATATTCTGCGTCGTCTGCAGGTGGCAGTTTAAATTGCGGCGCAGATGTGTTTACCTCTTCCGGCCCCGTGTGTCGGGGTGATCTTCTTCGGAGGGTCGCCTGCGATGCACACCAGCCGCTGGTGGCGGCTTCGGGTTCGGACCACGACCGTTTTCGGACGGGGTCCGGCCCCGGGAGGTTGAGTCGGATCGGGACACCTTCTTCGTTGAGGGAGTCCTGATTTGGCTCGGCCGGCTTGGGTGGAGGGCAGGGGAGCCCTTCGCGATTCAACAAGCCGGCCACCGGAGTGGGACGCGCTCAAGTCAACCGGGCGCGTCACTCCATAGAGGTGGTGGTCGCTCACGCGGCCTTCCATCGGAGCAACGCGGATGTGTGCGCAAGCGTTCCCGTGGCGCTCCATTATGACGGAGAGGTGTTGACCGTCTGGTTTAGTGAGTAAGAGTCTCACATAACCGCTTCCATCTTCCCCAGGATGGAGGTGTGTATCCATGAGGATTCCAGACGTTAAAAAAAAAAAAGGACTTGCAGCCTATAAGAGACGCAGTAGCCATTTCTTAATTGATAAATTTAAGATGATTAGGGTGGTAAAATCGAAACCACTACTGAAGCGGTAAGCAAAGGGAGGTTCACGAAAAAAAATAGTTTACGGATGAGAAAAAAATTACAATTCAGCAACATTTTAATAGACAAAATCACCGTATTTATGCTCAAAGCTCTAAAAAATCTTCCCAGTTAGTCGACAGAGTGCAACGTGGTCATTATCCGACTTCAGCGATGCTTTGGTGGGGTGTTAGCTATGAAGGAGTGACTGAGTCATATTTTTGTGAAAAAGCTATCAAAACATCGACACAAGTATATCAAGATACCATTATTGAGACGGTACTTAAATCCCTCAATAACACCATGTTCAATAACTAAGTATGGCCCTTCCAGCAAGACTCGGCGCCGGGTTATAAAGCTCGCTCCACGCAATCTTGGTTTGACGCGAACGTCTCGGACTTCATCGGAGCTGAAGACTGACCGTCGTCTAGTCCCGATCTTAATCCGCTGGAATATGATTTATGGTCAATTTTAAAGAGTACTGCTTGTTCTAAACGCGATGATAATTTGCAGTCCTTAAAACAATCCTTACGATTGGCAGTAAAGAATTTCCCCGCGTCAAGAGCGCGCGCTTCTATTCATAACTGGCTGACTCAACTTTTAAAGGACTGTATTGCAGCCAGTGAACAACACTTCGAATAAGCTTTTTATATTTTAATTTTTTTTGTGTTTTAAACAAACACAGTGTAAAAGTAATAAATGTTATTTGCAATTAAAAAAAATCTCTTTATTACAACATTTATGGCAAGAATAGGTATATTGTACCTACTATGCCATTTTCTTAATTTTTAAAATGTATTGTGCAATAGCTACTGAACTTTACGTTGTTGGGAAATTAATTTTTATTTAAACTTTATACTTAACTACAATACAATACTGTTAATCTTAGTTTGTTCACTCTACTAATAATTCAGTGTAGAAAATGAAAGATGATTAAATATCTGAATATTGTTTTTTTTTTTAAATTTTATAAGGTTGCTACTCCCGTCCTAATGCTGCATGAAATTGGGTTGCAATGATTGCAATCCTGAATACGTGACAGCTCAACAAATAATATAGATTAAGCTTCGGTCAGAATAACCACTGATCTCTTAAACAAACTACCGAATAATTAACATTGCTCGACGATCTAATAGTAATAATTCAACCTTTTTGGTGCCTTTTTTTTTATATAAATATAAGTCAGAGGAATATAAGTAGTGCTTTCAATGACAGATGCTCGGTGATGATCAGGTGTCCACCCATTTGTCACTTAAATATGTTTTATAGTATAGCTTTAGATTAATAGACATTTAATTAAGTAGATTGTATCTATAATGATACCTTATCTAATTGAAGTTTAGTTATAATAACATACAAACATAAACTCTTAAAAAAAGAACCTGTTTAAAAGATCTATTACACTATCATTTATTTAAGTGTTAGTACAAGGATGACGAGAATGATGTCGAACACGCCCCCAGGATTCAGTTCTCTCGCCCATCCTCTACTCCATCAACGCTAGCGATATTCCTAGGCCGCGACCTAAAGTGCACCTTGCCATGTACGCGGAGGATACCGCGCTTTACACGTCCTCTAAGGATCACAGGGAAGTATACCAACGTCTCCAATCCGCAGTCGACTCCCTCGAGAGTTGGCTGCGGAAATGGCGGATCGAGGTAAACCCTGAGAAGAGCGTTTCGGTGCTCTTCGAATGGGGCCCCCCAAGGATCCTCCCGCTTATAAACTCTTTGATAAACCGATACTTTGAAAAGACAAGGCAAAATACCTAGATAGTTAGATAGTAAAGTAGGAAAGTAAGATTTCACTGAGCATATTAAGACCGTTCGTAGCAGAGCGGTCTACATATTAGGTCTTTTATATCCGCTGTCAGGCAAGCGGAGTAAAATGTCCTACGCAATAAGGTGACACTTTACAAAGCTTGCATACGTTCCGTCATGTCCTATCCGAGTCCCGCTTTTGCGCAAGCTAAGCTAGTTCTGAAACCCCTTCAGGTGATTCAGAACAGGTTTACACGGATTGCAACCGGGGCGCCGTGGTTCGTACGCAACTTCGATCTCCATAGAGTTAGACCTTCCGACCATCGCTCAGTACTTTAAGGGGCTTTTCCAAAAGTACTTTGAATGTGCTGAGCGACACCCGAACCCACTGGTGGCTGATGCCGCAGAGGATAAACCACGTAAGACTACTTTAGTCAGAAAAAGAAGACCCAAGTCGGTACTCGTTGACCCCGACGACGCGTTCACAGTAGGTAATAACGTGTACGCGTAGGCATAACTGACACCACACACACCGTCTATAACGGTATATTTGGTGAAGTAATAATATTTATGTTCTATAAACAAAAACATTTCATTATCATCGTATATATAAGCAATCTTTAAAATTATAAATCAAAACAAAGTTGTAAATTATTTAAAATTTGTTTCTATTTTGCTAACCAATTTATCAATTTAGCTTAAAACTTTTCAGTAAATATATTTCGTAGCAAGCTTCACTCGACTTATTCAAAAAAAGTACTAAATTTATTGAAATAAAAATTCATTTTGTTATTAAATTTATAAATAAGTCGAAACAAAACAAATAAAATAATATATGAAGTTACTTGCAGTTTATTCCTTATTTTAACCTTTTAAAACTGTTAAAGTGTCACTGATTGAAAACTGTACATGGAAAATATTAAAAAAAATCATTTTGAGGGCCTTTATAAGAGCAAGAGAACCCAAAACCATGGTTTTTCATTTAGTCTATTTGTCTGTATGTCTATGCACGCCAATCTCAGAAACGGCTTAACCAATTTAAATACAGTTTTCGAGAATATATTGTAATATTCCTCACTTAACATGTGTGTTTTGTGAAGTGCTTATTTCATCTAAATCAGTTAAGAAATAAAAAGGTATATCAATTTATGTCATTTACGTAATAGGTACCATGGAAATCTTATTCTATATATGTAATAAATCTGTAGAGGAGTAGTCTTTGTACATTGAAAATATTAAAAAAAATATACCAGGATGTGAAGTAATAAGTAACAGAATTCATTTTCAGCATTTTTTAAATCTTTGTCTGTTTATTTGTTTGACTTTTAGTTGTCATCTGCACACAACACGAAAAAAAATATTTTCAAAAATGAATACAGACCTTTATATAAGCAAGAGAACCCAAAACAATGTTTTTCTTCATTTTGTTTGCTCGTCTGAATATCTGTATGTTTGTGCACGCTAATCTCAGAAACCGATTAATAGATTTAGATGCAGTTTTCGGGAATATATTGTCATGGGATTCACTTTATGCTTTGTCTTTTTTTAACAATCCGTTAACAAATAAAGAAGTTAATAATCTCTTATTGTCGTACCATTGCTGCTTACCAGTTTGAAGGTATATAGTTTTTACATATATTGGTAAGTACAAAGGGTACGTTTCATCAAATTATCAAAATCGAAATCTACGCGTACGAAGTCGCAGGCACTGCTAGTTATATATATATGGTTATCACTTGACCAATTTTTCTGTCTTCTCGTAATACAAGGTATATTATGTGAAACAAAAAGTAATTTGTCAACACAAAACCCATCAAGAAGTTCTGTGTTAACGTAGTTTATAGCAAATTGGTTTTTGTTCCTTCCGTGAATATTTAGATTTTGCCGCAGTAAAGAGTACATATCCACAACTCGGCAATGTGTTGACGCGGATGAAATTTAATCAAAATTTGTCAGACAATTTTGCTGCGCAAAAAAATATATAAAAGAATATACATATCAAAAGCTTTTGTTTATAGGTCCTTAAAAAAATTGGTAATATTTGATTTTAATACATATTTTACATAATTTCCTTCCGAAACAAATCGTTAAGAAGTTATACAAAGAAATATTATTTCAACTCAATATACATCTTTTAATATTCCAATTTCAAGCAAATAATTTCCTTAATAAAATCTCTTTTATCTTTATAGAATTAATTTTACTAACTTTGTCCATCCAATCGGAAATAATTTTCTTAGGAATTTATTTACAAGATTTGATTTATTTTTAAAATACTTCTGCTTTCATCTGAACCCAGACATACTGAGAATGAGATCTAGAACGTCTAAGTACCAAAAAATAAACTTAACTAGATATCAATCTTTACTCAATCCGACTGTAATACCAAGAAAAATAAACTTACATAGGACACGCCATCACCAACATCACACTGAAGAAATCAAAAGATCTAACTCATTGTATTATATTTTTTAAATATATGAATTACTTTTTTAATGTAAAAGTATTTATAAGAGCTCCACTCTCTTTCTAACAGCAATCACAGTTATTTAGCTCACTATAAAGTTTTTTTTAAAACTGCCCAGTGTTAGATAAAACAATACTTACAACGTAGTTAAGTAATAAAAAATATATATATTTCATTGTATCCGCGATTGGCAGCCTAAAGTTTTTAGATCATAAGATAGTACAAGTAAAACAAGTATCTACTTGAGTCACAAATCATTCATATTTTCTAGCGAACTTTTCCAGCTTCTTCTCGGAATTCTTTAGATACAGTATAACCAGATAATACAATTTGACAGCTGCCAGTTGAACACGAACCTCATTATTAATTTCTTTCGAACGTTTCCAACCTCTTGAGATACAATACAATCCATATAATAAAAGTTAACGAATGCCAGTTATACACAACTATTGGCCTAACTATATATTACGATCATAATATAATATTGATCATACGATAGGTTATTGATCATTGACTATTAATATGTAGTGCAAGTTTAATCCTTTTTGTTATGTATTTAACGAGACTGCTGGCGTTGCTCCATATGTAAATAGTTTGCAATTGTATGAAATGTTCATGACGCTTAAATAAATGAGTATATCTATTAAAGAGCATGATTGATTTGTTTATTAAAATGCAAAATGCAAAACAACAAAATAGCAGACGATCATTCTGCTTGTAAATAAATTGAGTCGTCGCTCATACATACTAAAGATGCAAGTGAATTATCACCCTTAACAAAAAAAAAGCATTGACATCAGCCACAATTAAAAGGACAAAAAGTGATTATTCAGGATTCTACTGATCTCATTCGTCATACAAAACGTAACTATAGTTAATAACTTTACGTCAATTTTCTATGAGAGTTTGCTTACTCTTTTTGAGTCAGCCTAGGAACTGCAGTCAAACGACTACGGATAGGCTTTTTGAATTTTGTTCACCTAACAGATTCTAGTTCTTGCCGTCATTGGTCAGCACAGGACTTCTTTCACAAGCTGGAATTGACCTGGTCTTGCGAAACATTTCTCACAGTCATGGAGGCTCTTCCTCACCTCACCTCAGTAACACAGTATTGTTTAGTGTAAATACAGTTTTTTCAGTCATGGTTTTTAAAATTCCTGAAGTAGCTGTTACTCTGGCCGCGGATGGAAATGGACACGTTGGGTCTCTGAGTTGTGGCTTCCATTACAACATGTTGAAAAGTATTGGTTTAGTTTCTGAACTTATGTTATTTATGACTTAATTAAAACTTTAGTAACGCTATAAATTACAAAGCATATTTATAATAACTCATAATTGATGTATGCTTCTAACTAATGACTAAAAATGAAAATGAAAACTTTCTAAGCAACTAAATAAGCGTTAGATAATAAAATAATATAGGGCTCGAACTGGTTAACGATTTGAATAATAATTTATAACTTGATGTCTAAAATTTTGTATATTAATTTTAATAATTAATGTAACGCTTATTAGTGTGGATAATATTAGGGTTAATTAATACCGTAGTATCCTTATAATGTAAGTCTATACTAAGAAATTACGCTTCTAACTTGACTTAAGTAAGAGTTTCAAAAGTAACCCATTAATTATCACTTACAACCCAAGAGAACTCAGCGAGGTTTTGCATTTGCTTATATTTCAAAATTGTTAAGAAAATGTATCACAATTTATTTGATCAGCACATAACAGCTAGCTTAAAGAAAGCTAAAGCTAAAGCGGTAGCGTAAGCAAATTTGTAATAGCAACTGGGAACCGGAAAGGAGATCGTATGTGGCAGCTTCAGTGGTAATGATAGCTGTATCGGAATCCGTAGCGGTTTCGGAAGCCAAGTACCTACATTATGACATCCAATATGATTTAACATAGTCTGAATTATTTATAAAAATAGATTTTTGTTTCAACATTAATATCGTTAATTTCGAATCTTATTTAAATTATAAAAATGATTCATCATTTTTAGGGTTCCGTACCTCGAAAAGAAAAAAAGGGACCCTTATATTATATAGTATATCTTTATTATGTCAAGACCCCTTTTTCTCAGGAACCCGTGGAGCTATCGAGCTAATTGGTCCGGATATTAAAACGCAACTAAAAGACAGTTTATTCCCAATTTTTTCCAAACTCGTAAGGAAATTAGAATCTACAGGATACTTCTCGTGAACTCAGAATCTTGAAATATTGTACGAAATAACTTCTTATAGCACAAATAAAGAAAAGATTGCGAAAACCGTACATTTTTAGTCACATAATATAATAAAAATATTCTTAATAATTTTAAAGATACCACCCCTCTCCTCATGTACGCGTAAGGGTATTAAATTGAAATTCATATCAAGCATTCAATTCTATAAAATACCTTTAAGCTATGCAGGTCAAAATCAAACTTCTATGTCAACGCAATCAAAAGAAAGAAAAATTTAAGCCGCATATTTTCAAACTCGCAACTACTCGCAAGCGAATTAAAATCTAAAGGGTACTTCCAGTCATATTCTCAAAAAGGTAATATCAGGGTTCTTTAGTAACATTAATTGCTAACAAAAATAATTAATATTTGTTTTACAATAAGGCCGAGTTTTATTTTTATTTATATCACGTTACCGGTCGGTCGGTCAAAGAGTATTATAAATAATAATAGTATGTGTAAAAGTTAATATTAATTTGGTTTTAAAAATAGCCTAGAATAATGTTCGAATACCTAAATATAAGGTGTGAGACAGACATTGATTAATTATAACTGTGTCAGATAATTATACAATCTGTCTCTTGAATTGTTTTTAAATCATTTGTTATCTACTAAAAAGTAATGGTAGGCAAAAAACACTAAATAATAAGTGATCTTGGTAATGGATAATTAAGCATATAATAGAAAAATTGATATTTTGCACAATGTCCTTGAATTACTGTTAATTATACTCTTACAAAATTATTACTTTATTATTTATTCATATAAAATAGTAAAAGACATAAAAGATGTTTTTCGAATAAAGAGTTGATTGGACAAACCGGGCACAGTCGTTGTTGATTTTGTGAGCGCTGTTAAGAAAGACAGAATAATAAGAAAAACTCGAGAGTTTAACCGTAAAAATAACTCCAATAAATTAAGTACCAAACACCTCTCAATAGAAGGTCCTGAGAAACCAATTTTTCTCTCCGAGAGTTTAACGCTGCTAGGACACCACCTGTATCATCTCGCTCGCAGCTTTGCGAATGATAATGGATACAAATACTGTTGGACCTCTTATGGAAAAGTATATCTCCGGCGAGATACAAACGAACGTTACATACGCGTTGACTCTGAGGAAATCCTGTCAGAAATGTGGCGAAAGAAGTGACTAGTATTATTTTGTATATTGATAGCATTATTTGTATCGGCACTGTACATTACAATTACTATTTTTCTATTACCACCACTTACACATTTATTCACATTCCTTTTACTTGTTTTTGCATTTATGTCGCGTAAAACCTGTTTAACTTTAACTCCACAAAAACAAACAAATACTCACACACATGAACATACCCCTATTTATGTACACACAAAAATCATAAAACTTTGGAACTCACTTTCACAATTACAATATCGCTTTATTTTAATAATATCGGTTATATTCTTATGTCTTTGTAAAATTCGTAAATCATGTATTTTTTTGGCCCCCATGAAAAGAAAAATAGGCTCTATTAGTCAGTATATTCGATAGCACAATTTTAGAAAATATCTTCGAGGACATTGATAATGTATCTGTAGCTGAACCTCATTTCTGTGATACTGAGTCATATAACAAACTTGTTTATGCATCAAGTAATAATTTTTTAAACATTATGACTCAGAATATTCGTAGTATTTATAAAAACTTTGACAATTTCATTGTCCAATTATCAAGATTATGTGTATTAAATGACGTCATTATTTTAACCGAATGTTGGCTTTGTAAACATAAACCACCACCTTCCATGGATAACTATACATGTTACTATTCAAAAATCCTACATAATCAGAATGATGGTATCGTAATCTATGTTAAAGATGGTTTGCGTTGCACTTTTTCAGAACCTGAGAAGCACGGTGATAATTTTGCGGTTTTAAAAATTAATCTGGATATAGTTCTTATATGTACATATCGGTCCCCTTCTGTTTACAATGCAGATACATTTCTCGACTCTTTGGATAGTATTATTAGACCTATTAGGTGTGCTAACATATTTTTGACATGAACATTGACATTAAACGTGAAAATAATGATAGAAATGCTCTTTGTATCTTAATCTAATGGCGGAACTCGGACTTCTTCCGGGCCATTACTTTCCAACAAGAGTTAATAATTGCTTGGACCATATAATGATTAAAACAAAGTTTCGTGCTACTGTCGCTGTAATTGATTCTACTGTTACTGATCATGCCTCAGTTTTGCTTTCTTTAACTTTAAGCTCCCCGAAACTGTCTAATGGTGATTATTATTTAAGGACGAATATAAATGCAGCCTTAGACTATGTCAGAAATATCGATTTCTCTTTTATCTCCCTATCCTCTAATGCCGATGTAGCGGCATCAGTTTTTGTTAATAAGCTCTCCTTTGCTATTACTGGTACCCTAAAAGAGATAAAAATCCCCAGTAGAAAAAGGATCATTCTGCCCTGGATCACCCCTGGCATACTCAGATGCATTCGCCATGGCGACAAACTACACAAAATACACAAAGCTGAACCTAATAATTCTGCAATGAAAATTACCTATAAAAGGTACAGAAACTTTTGTAATTCACTAATCAGAAAACTTAAAATCCAATACGATAAGTCCTTAATTCAGAACGCCAGCAATAACAAACAAACATGGTCGGCTCTTAGGGCCATAGTTGGTAATTCGAATAAGAAAGCTTCATCTAAAGCACTTCTTCATAATTCTGATGAACCTTGTAATATTGTTGCAGCGGTAAATAATTATTTCGCAAGCATTGGTAGTGAGCTGGTAAGCAACAACGAAAACTATCACAATAGTACCCTATTGACTCCTAAATACAAATACTTACCCAACTCTATGGTCTTCTTACCTCCAGACGAAGCAGAGGTTTCATCAATAATAAATAGCCTCAAAACAAATTGAGCTGTTGGCTTCGATATGATTTCGGCTAAATTTCTAAAACTAGCTAAAGATATCATTGTTTCTCCACTCACAAACTTATTCAAACTTTGTTTTGAACAGGGAACTTTTCCTGAAATCTTTAAAAAGGCTCTTGTAACTCCGGTTCATAAGGGTGGGTATCGAGAGGATGTGACCAACTTTAGACCGATTTCAGTAAATAGGACTTGTGAACTTTTTAGAACACTTCAATATTCTATCAAATAATCAATTTGGCTTTAGACCTAAAAAGAGCACTGTAGATGCGGTACGAAGTCTAACTGACTATGTTACTGATCACATTGATTCTGGACATAAATGTATCGGTATCTTTCTTGATTTACCGAAAGCTTTAGACACTCTCTCGATACCAGCCCTTGTGAAAAAACTGGAAAGGATTGGTATAAGAGGTACTGCTTTATATATGTATACTAGCTTTCTTTCTGGTCGTTCACAACAAGTTAAAATTGATAAGTTTGTTAGTGATGTCAAATGTGGAGTACCACAAGGCAGCGTTCTGGGCCCGACCATGTTTTTGATTTTTATCAATGATTTGTGTCAGATGAGTCTAACAGATGGCAAAATTTTTACTTATGCTGATGACACTGCTGTTGTATTTCATGGAGTGACATGGGAAGATGCACAGTGTAGGGCTCAAGATGGGTTGAATAGAATAACTGATTGGCTACAGACAAACCATTTAACATTAAACGTTGAAAAGACAACGTTTATGCAATTTTCTACAGCTAAAATGAGTGCCCCTGACGTGGAAATTAAAGTTCATACCTGCCACTCATCGAGGACTGACTCTTGTGAATGCTTGCCTATCTTGAGATCCTCTACTGTTAAATACTTGGGTGTCATATTAGATGATAAGCTTGGCTGGTGGCAGCATATAGAATTAATAGCAACGCGTATTTGCAAGCTCATCTGGATTTTCAAGAAACTAAGAGATGTAGTTGATATCCCTGAGAGATTATTTTAAAGCGATTATCTTGAAGTGGCTGTCCTCGCTTAACTACCAAAAAACTGAGGACCTCCTCAAGGCAAACTGGGGGTAACATTTTGAACATTAATTACGCAAACATATATACAATACTCATCCACGCCACACACACACACACACACACACACACACACACACACACACACACACACACACACACACACACACACACACACACACACACACACACACACACACACACACACACACACACACACTCACACACACACATACAGACACGCATAGATAAGCATGCACATTCTCATTAATTTGTATTATTTTTATTTTTATTTTTTTTTATTTTTAACATTGTAAAATCATAGAGTAATATATCTACTTAATTTTGGTTTTGTTTAAGTTTGCTTATGTTAAATTTGTATAATGTAAGAGCACAACTGGTTCATTGTGGCTCAGGCTTTGCCTATCACAAAACCAGGGAACTCATTTTGTCTGTAAATATTATTTTCTGGAATAAAGCATTATTATTATTAAAAAAAAAAAAAAAAACAATAGTATGAATTATTCGTGAACAATGATATGCTATGAAGAAGTTGACAATTAAATATTCAATTATGGAATTTAGAAAGAACTTCCAAGGCTGTGTAATTTAGTAGGTTTCTTTATATGAAATATTTTATTCATAAAATTCTTCTTGATCGTGATAGTTTCTATAAGATATGAACATTTATTAAACTTAAATTTAATTGTTTTAAACGTATCAAATATACGTACCGTATACATTTCATTTAATATGTAAATATATACATATATAAATATAATAATATGTTCGATAAAAAATAACAATTACTGTTATTTCCTTTATTTTTATTATTATTTATTTTATTTTTACTTTACGTTATAATATAAAAAATAAAATATAGTCTAATGAAATACTTTAAGGCACTCTAAATATATGCATGAGATTTAAAACATTTAGTAAAAAGAAAATAAGATCTCTAAGAGAATACATAATACTTCATATATGTACAATCTTTCGGAGTTACTTTTTTCCTACTGATATATTATCGAATTCCCTGTAAACATGATTTATGTGAAGCCGTTTTTCTTAACTGGTTTCTCATATTGTTGAACGCAGTTGTTATTTTCTCAGCATCTATTCAGCTTGTTTTTTTTTTTTTTTATATATTATCCAGGGCAATGCTTGACTACATTCCACCTGATGGTAAGTGGAATGTAGTCTAAGGTGATAAGGCGCATTACCCTAGCAGCCTATTCACTCTTCTCTTGAATGTATCCACATTGTATTCTTTCGGAAATACCGACGCAGGCAAGTTGTTCCAATCCTTTGCTGTACGCAGTAAAAAAGACGAAGCAAAGCGCTTCGTTCGGACAGGTGGAATGTCCACAACAAAAGGATGGATTCCTGCCGTGCGTCGGAAAGTCCGATGATGGAAGGGGGCCGGGGAATTAGATCGTGTAATTCCTGCGCACACTCACCAAAATGTATCCTATAGAATACTGAGAGGCTAGCAATTCTACGCCTGTGTTCAAGGCTTTGGAGGTCGGCTTCGACCAATTCGGGATCGCCTATAAGCCTCTTTGCTCGCTTTGTTTCATTATTGGGTAACTCAAGACTATATATTTTTACTAGCTTTATATGAAAATGTTATCAAAACATTGTTTTGGTATACCAGTATACATACTCTCCATATTTATTCAATTAATAGAGAAACTCTAAAAATAAATTTCATAAAAACAATTTCCGACTTAGTACAAATATCATTTTAGTTTGGAGTTTCTATGAGTATGATTAACATATGATTATATATTTCAGTAGAATTATATTTTTTAAACATATAAATAATAAAATGAGATTATAACTAAGTGTCTTTAATGGATTTCTGTTTAACTATATTTCCAAATTTACATTAATTTTGCGTCAGAGAGTTCGTGACACATATGAAGATTTGCATATAATTCGGTTTATTAGTTTTGAAGTCAAGTCGATCAGGAATTAGATCCAGTGAATGGTTAAAACCTACGCTTATGCTCTGCTCAATTTAGGCCTTTTAAGTAAATTTAAAGATTAAAATTACAGAAAGCTATATACATATTCAACTTAAGAAAGATAAGGATAACATTAATGTGTGCTTATACTTTATAAGACAATTATTTATAGAGTAGGTAATTGTTATTATCACAATTAAATATTTTACATTGTTAGAAGTGTTTCTTTATCGTTTTGCTATTTTTCATTTTATTTTCAAATTAAAAGATAACAGAACATCAATAGCCTAGTAGGTATCTTTACCATAATAAAATTATATATTTTTTGAGGCTAAAATACTTACCTATTTTAGTCTATGATATTAAAGTAGATAACCTTTAATGAAAGTTATAACAAAAACCAATATAACTTTTAGTTTTCAGGACTTGGTGTTCACTATTTACTCAGAATAATAATATTTATTCTAGAACCTAAATATTTCTAAATCGCAACTCAGGATATTTGCACAACCTAGACAAGTTTACGGGAACGCGAGTGGATTTTTTAAAAGAAATAAAGAAATTAAAATTACATTAAAATTTACTTTAATTACGAACTTAAGAAATGACCGTGCAGAAGCGCATGCAACAATCAATTGAAATTAAAATTATAATATTTGTTCACATTAAATATGTTCCCAGGGTATAAGACGATTCGTATTACATTCTTATAATGCTGATCAAGCGTTTACTTCTACCGTTCTCATACCTTGAGCTAACATAACTCCTCCCTCCTTAACTTCGAAGCCATCAGATAATTTTTGATTCTGAGGGTTTCGAGCAAGAGTGAATATTTTAGTTTTAAATTTCTTTGAAATAAAAATAAAAAGTAAAATAACTAATATTACATATAAAACTATGGTACCGACACTGACACTATTGATTTTTATTATTGGCTCTATTTCACTTTCACTTTCACTAACACTTTTTGTCTTTAGAACTGTAGACAGATATTTCACGTCATCGAGATTAATTCCTTTGATGTCAATCGGAGAGAAGATTGAAGTATTTCTATTGTCGATTTCCGGTAACTTAATGATTGGTGTGACCTTATATTCCTCTCTTTCCATTATATGCGGAAAATAGCTTAGACGAAGTTCACCAAGAAGAATTTCACAGCCAGAATCAATTGTTAATAAATAGGTTCCTGATATAGATGTTTTTGATAAATCATTACCACATTTGTAAGTCACAACTTCATTATTTTGCGAATATATTATCCAGCGTTCAGTTGAAAGTCGTTGCGCTTTAATTTTCTCAATATGTACTGTATGTCTGGTACAATGTGATAAATTATATTGAAACTGCATTAACTGTTCCGTGCAAGTTGTAGTTGCATATGGCACTACATTATGTTCGGTACAAATGTACTGGTTATCACCAGAAAGTTGTTGACACGGCGCTGAAACCGGCAAGTATTTCGAACCTTTCACCATAAGGAAGGGATATTCAGGGATAATGATGGAAGTTTCATTTTTGACTTTATTAAAAATAGGTAACGAATAAATTTTATAATAGTTATACGTATTATTATCTGTGAGAGGCAATTCCATTATGAATATAACCTGGTTTCCTTTAACATATGCTTTTACAGTCATAGTTTGCTCTATTTTAACTAAATTATTTTCTATTACAGGACATATTAATCTATGAAATTTTTCTATTCCTAATAATATATTAAACAATTCTGTCGAGTTTATTATTGATTGATGTAGCACAGAAATTTTACCAAAAGCTAAAGAAGTTTCTATTTCATTTAATTTTATATATATTGAACGAAAATTATTAATGAACATGCTGTATGCGCCTAGAACATAAGTCGAATAAATAGAATTATTCTCTTTTGTTGCTATATCTTTTATCATTTGTTCTACGCGTTTGAGACGCTCATTCATAATAAGCGAATTGTTGTATAAAATTTCTGTACTGTTAATATTATAATCCATCATTTTGGAAACCAATGTGACTTTATTTTTGATTAAATTTTGTTTACCATACAAGTCATTGATCAGATTATCATAATGTATTGCGTCGTTGTTATCTAAGTTACCAGATATCGCCTTTACAAATGAACCTAAGGGATTAAACAACCCTCTTTTGAATTTTTTCATCGGTACTATTTGTCTTATTTTTTCAATAGTATTATCTCTTAAATATTCTACTTGCGATTTTAAATTAGTAAATTCATGTAAGTAAGGTTTATCGATATCTATTAGTTTATCAAATTGATTATATCTATTTATATTAAACTCTAGATCTCTAAAAACTATAGTTAAATCTAATGTTTTAATAATAATCCATTTACTTTCTTGCTTATAAGCCTGACCTTGCTTGACAGGTAATAATCCCGGATTGTCCTCAATTTTTTGAAGTCGAAGGGATTGGGTCTCCTTCGTCATCACCAGGATGATCAAGTACCACCTGTGGAGGTCGTTTTATATTTTTAATAGGCACCTTTGTTTTACGATCTCTAATTTTTACTGGGACTATGTTTCTGTTAATCTCTCCATCTATACATGCCTTTTGATAAGGAGGCTTATCTTTACTTCTTCTCGTATTAACTGCTTTGGTAAAAATAGTTCTACCTAACCCTAATTCTATATCTTGTTCACCACCTCTCGAATTTATCGATTTTTCTTTATTTTCACGTAATTTATTTGAAATATATTGATACAGATACTTTGTGCGTTTTGAGTGATCTTTAAGTAATTGTTGTAAATACAATTTTTGAAAATCTATATTAAATGCGTCATTAGAATCGGTATGACCGAAAACTACTTCAAATGGTGTTAAACCAGTAGCACTATGTATAGTATGATTGTAAGCCATAATAGAATAAGTCATAACTGAAGCTGCGTCTGTAAATTTTTGTTCGTATTTAGCTAATCTATAAATTTCTATTAAGGTGGAATGAAACCTTTCTACGATTCCTGTTGAGTTAGGATTATTTGGAGTGGTAATATGAAGAGTAAGTTTGTACATATCTGATAGCTCTCTCATTAACTCGTTATTGAACTCTGTTCCTGGATCTGCAGTGATTTTCCTTGGAACTCCATAATTAGAAAAGTATTTAATCAAAGCGCGTACTATTTCAGGGGTGGAACGATTACTAATTTTTATCGCTTGACCTAATTTACTGAAAGCGTCTACTAAAGTTAAATAATAATTTCCTTCTATACTAAAAGTATCTATAAATATTTCTTGAAAAGGGGCTTCTTGAGTTTGAGTTAGTTGCAATACTGATTTAATTGGTCTCCTATCATATTTCATTTTTTTACACGACTCACAAGAATTTATAACTGCCGAAATAGTTTCCTGCATATCGTGCCAAAAATAATTACGCTTCATTCTAGTCATCGTTTCTTTAATCCCTCTATGACATGTCTTGCCCTGGTGGTATTTTAATATAATCGCCTTTTGTTCTCCTTCATCTTCTATAAAAACTACTCTTTCTGTACATTCCTTAATGTCTATCATGTCTTTCTTAAATAAAGCTATTATTGTATTTGCAAAATCTTTTCTGTGTTCAGGATTTTCGAAATAGATAAAATATTTAATCTTTGGACGAATATATTCTTTAAGAAATTGTTTAATTAGGTCTAAATTATTTAAGGGTAAAAATACTTCAAGAATTTTCTCTCTAGGCCTAGATAAGTCTTTAACTTGCATCTCGTTTCTGAGCCAAGAAAATATTAAGATTTGATTTGGCTTTGTATCAATGGCTTCATGCAAAATTGGAATGCTTGATGTATCACATTCTACGTTCGAATGAATCGTTTCACTAGCAGAACTAGTAGTAATAGGCGGAATAGGATATTCAGGTTCATTGTCTGATAAATCTCTAGGACTAGCTGTTATTGTCGCTTCAGAGTCAGATAATGTAACAGTTCCAGATTCGTCAGAGTTTGAGTTTTGTCTAGTACTCAGTCTTACAATTTCATCAGTGATTTCTTGTAAATGGTCTTGAAGTCGGGATTCTTTTTCATCAACATTGACTGCTAGAGATGAATTTCGGTCTGAATCTATAGCATTTAACTTTATTCGCGAAAGTGCGTCGGCGTTTGTGTTTTGTTTTCCCTTTTTATAAATGACTTCAAAATCATATTCCTGCAAACGTAATCGCCAACGCGTAAGCTTGCTATTTGGTTCCTTAAGAGAATATAACCATGTTAAGGGACGGTGATCAGTATAAATGGTAAACTTACGACCATATAAATAGGGTCTAAAGTGTTTTACGGCCCAAATGATTGCTAGTAATTCTCGTTCTATTGTACTATAACGTGTTTCCGTTTCGCTAAGGGTTCTGCTAGCATAAGCAACAGGACGATCATTACCAATTGATCCTTGAGATAATACCGCTCCTAGAGCTTTGACTGAAGCGTCTGTAGTCAGAATAAACGGTTTTTCATAGTCTGGGTATTGCAGAAGGGGTGCATTAGTTAATAATTCTTTACATTTCTGAAACGCTTCTAGGTATTTTTCATCAAGTGTGATTTTATTTCGTTTTTTTAAACAAGCTGTTAGGGGTTGGGTAATTCGAGCGAAATCTTTTATAAAACGTCTGTAATATCCTATCAACCCTAGAAAACTTTTTATTTCTGTTACAGTTTTTGGTAGTGGAAAATCTAAAACTGCTTTAATTTTGTCATTGTTCGGTTTTAAACCATCTTTAGTAATATTATGCCCTAAATACAGAACTTCCTTGCGTAAAAATTCTGATTTATCAAGCTGTATCTTTAAATTAGTTTTGCGTAATCTATCAAAAACAATTTTAAGGCTTTTGATGTGATCTTCCAAACTGGGTGAGAATATAATTATGTCATCAAGATACACCATACAATGAATACCTTGCAACCCTCTAAGGACGTTATCCATCATTCTTTGGAACGTAGCTGGAGCAGTTTTTAATCCAAAAGGCATTCTTAAAAATTCGAAATGTCCGGATTGAGTACTAAAGGCAGTTTTTTGTCGGTCTGATTCATTGATCTCTATTTGGTGATATCCGCTAGCTAAGTCCAAAGTTGTAAAGTATGTGCTTTTCCCTAGTTTGTCAAAAAGGTCAGTGATATTAGGAAGAGGGTATTTGTCATCGACCGTCATTTCATTGAGTCGTCTATAATCTACAACCATTCTGTATTTTACTTCTCCAGAAGCATCCATCTTTTTAGGGACGAGATGAACTGGGGCGCTCCAAGGTGAGAAAGATTCTTGGATTACATTGTCATTTAAAAGTTTTTCCACTTGACACTTAATTTCTTCACTTTGAACAGGTGCTTGTCTATATGGTTTTATATATACGGGATCCTCGTTCTTAGTTCTAATAAAATGTTTTACATCATTTGTGAAAGTCAAGGGTAGTTTGTCACTGTAAAATATGTCTTTATATTCCTGACATAAACTATATATTTTATCCCTTTCCTCCCTATTCATGTGTCCTAATCTTAATTTATCTAAATTTTGTATTAGAAGTTGTTCTACTTCTATTATTCTTTTATCTGTTATGGTATTAACTTTGCACTCGGATGTAAGATATTTTTCTACCTTAAATGGAGACTTAATATTAAGGTCCATAGGTTTATCTAATGTATTTTGAATAATTGTTTTCGCATATCCATTTACACATTTTACTATAGCACTTGGCATTCTCACACCCTTGCAAAATTCTATAAAATTGAGAATGGCATCTCCAGAATGTTGATTTGTTGGTATGGATACTCTTAGTTCACAACGCGATGGTAAAACTATGATATATTCCGAATCGTTATATATTATAGGAATTTTTGAATATTTTGTTTTTAGTATTTTATGTTTTAAATCAATTACTGCCTCTAATTGTTTTAAAAGATCGTTACCAATTAATCCATCATATTTTGAATCCACATTATACACGTAAAATTTTTGTATATTATTACAATTAAATGTAGGCATCAAGGGGATTTTAACTACTTGATTATGCGAACTACTTGCATGTGTACTAATAACTTCGAATGGTTCGTAAGAAATGTAATTTCTAAAGTAAAAGTCAGCTTTTTTTGGACTTAAAAATGAACGGGTACTTCCGGTATCGATCATAAATTTTGCATCAATTTCGGGAATATACACATAAGGTAATCTTAAATCTTTTTCGTAATTTAATTCTATTTTTTCTTTAGATTTGAGGCACGTATGAAAAAATTTTCTACATTACTCTGTTGGTCATGATCACTGTTATTTTCTTCGTTAATAAAGTTATTTTCCTCTTCATCCTGATTTAAAATGTCTTCATGGTTATAATAATAGGGACTACACTCCGGGTCATATGTCATATGTTCTGGATAATAATTATTCTCATAACTGTCACAATAGTAATGGTCATTTGTATGTATTTCATTTACTGGGAAATGTGGCTTATTAGGTAGAACGCTTCTCATAGAAATGTCATTCTGATAAGGTATATTTTTATCAAGATTGGGCTTATTTCCAAATTGTGTCGGGGGTTTATAATTAGTAGCGTTAAATTGTGGACGATAACCTACCTGCTGAACTGGACGATGTCCATAATAAGGATTTACTCTCGGTTGTGGTATGTAAGGTCCTTTAGGAATACCGAACCTATATGGTGACAAATTTGGTCTAAGTCCCGTAGGTGGGTTATTTGATACTTGTGGCATTCCGAATTTAAATGAGGGTTGCTGACCAGATTGGTGAAATACTCTCTGGGAATTATAATTATGTGGTTTCGAATAAAAATCGGAATAATTTTGTGGCTTAATTTGAGCTGAAGGTGTAGATGAATTATTCTGTTTTAAAAAGTTTTTACTGCGTTGGTTATATTGTTCTTGGAAATTCACTTCTTCTAACACTATACTTAATGCAGATTCTAAATTTTTGGGGTCTTTTAATCTCACTATTCGTACCATACTCTCAGGTAAATTATATAAAAATACATTTAACGATATATTATTGTAAATAATTATTTTACTTTGTTTTATTTCCTCATTTAAAATTTGATTGACCTTGGATAATAGAACCGAACGTACTGATTGTATCCTATTACAAAAATCGAGGTAACTTTCTCCGGATTTTATTTTTAAATTTTCCAACTCTATGGCAATACATTCCTCACTACGTGGGTCTCCAAAATGTTGAATCAACAATTCCTTAAAGTCTAACCATGAAACAATATCCTCACGTTCACTGATAAGGGCAGCGGCCCTGTCGACTAAACGACTAGTAATAGCATGCATTAAATAGATATTTTGTGAATCACCACGTTGAAATTTCTCAATCACATATTCACATTTTCTTAAAAATAAGTTTAATTGGCGTTTATCGCCACCAAAAAGCGGAATTAATTTTAAAATTTCATTAGGAATTAAAGATATATGTTCCATTTTATTTTATTATAGTTAATTATAATATGAACAAAATAAAATTTAATATTTAATTTAACTAAGGTGATTTATTTCAATGATTTGGAATTGAAACAATTCGTAAAGAAAAATTAAGTTAAAACTATAATATTTCAATGATTTTGAATCGAAATATAATTTTAATATAATTTTAATAGAATTTTAAATATAATTTTATTAACTTATTTATCTCAAATTAATTCTTAACAAATGTTAATATGTAAGATATCTTATTTATTTCATTCAATTCTATTTAATTATTCACTTACAAATTTATTTTTTATTTAATTTCGGTACACAATTATATTTCTAAAATATTCTAACCTAAGAAAACCAGAATACGTCATAAAAGGAAAAGTCTTATCCTATTTATAACAGGGATTGATGATGGATGTAAGGAGGTGAAAAGTCGTACTCACCAACCGGCAATCAGCATCATCAGCTCCAGGCTCCTCACTCACTGTCTTATTTATTTGGTTCAGGATAGTTCCTTATAGTCCTTCGAGTCCTTCTAGCGAATTTTGACGCCGAACTTACAAATGAAGACTATAATTTATAGTAGAACTATCCTACCGGCTGCGCCAGACAAGTTTACGGGAACGCGAGTGGATTTTTTAAAAGAAATAAAGAAATTAAAATTACATTAAAATTTACTTTAATTACGAACTTAAGAAATGACCGTGCAGAAGCGCATGCAACAATCAATTGAAATTAAAATTATAATATTTGTTCACATTAAATATGTTCCCAGGGTATAAGACGATTCGTATTACATTCTTATAATGCTGATCAAGCGTTTACTTCTACCGTTCTCATACCTTGAGCTAACATAACTACCTTTTATTAGTCCTGATCTAGTCTCAAAATCAAACTAAAAAATAATTTAGATATAACTTTTATTTGATAGAATACTATTTTGATTCGAAGACGGTAGACTTTTTTGCCTTAAATACTTAGTAAGATTGAATTATTTGAAATTTCGTCTCTTAGTAGGTAAATACGAAAAAATATAAAAAAATTCTTCATTTACGATGAAACATGACATTTAATTTTTAATTCAATGTCATGTTTCATCGTAAATGAAGAATCAAATTGTCTAATTGAATAATTGTGTACTATTTTGCTAAGTGTAACTATGAATTCGAATTTTTCGTTTTAATAAAACTAAAAAATGAGTTAAATATCACAGTACATGCTGACACAAGGAAACAGCTTTCATACAAGTAACTTTAAAACTAAACTAAGCTAAACGAAACTAAACTATCGATAGATACATGTTAAGAGAAGCCAAAAACAAGAAGTAAAACTCTATATTATTAAGAGTTGGTCTATTCAAGCAAGATTAAAGTGTCAATTCTTTACTATGCATTCCCATGTAAATGTCATCTTCTACAATTCAATGTATAGGGCTTTTTAGAAAGGGCAAGGGATACAGTTGTTTTGGGTAGGGGTTATCACAGAAATGATAAAGTCAATTATGAGAAGAATCATTTTTCGACTACTGATGGGATGGATAATATATTCTCAGAAGGTAAGTAAAGGAATTACCAGTGGTCTTTGAAAGAGTTTTAAGGGACACCCGACCCACCAAAATAAATATATAAATATTCTAAGTAATATCTCCTTTATAAGAGCCTTTATAAGAGCAAGAGAACCCAAAACCATGGTTTTTCATTTAGTCTGTTTGTCTGTATGTCTATGCACGCCAATCTCAGAAACGGCTTAACCAATTTAAATACAGTTTTCGAGAATATATTGTAATATTCCTCACTTAACATGTGTGTTTTGTGAAGTGCTTATTTCATCTAAATCAGTTAAGAAATAAAAAGGTATATCAATTTATGTCATTTACGTAATAGGTACCATGGAAATCTTATTCTATATATGTAATAAATCTGTAGAGGAGTAGTCTTTGTACATTGAAAATATTAAAAAAAATATACCAGGATGTGAAGTAATAAGTAACAGAATTCATTTTCAGCATTTTTTAAATCTTTGTCTGTTTATTTGTTTGACTTTTAGTTGTCATCTGCACACAACACGAAAAAAAATATTTTCAAAAATGAATACAGACCTTTATATAAGCAAGAGAACCCAAAACAATGTTTTTCTTCATTTTGTTTGCTCGTCTGAATATCTGTATGTTTGTGCACGCTAATCTCAGAAACCGATTAATAGATTTAGATGCAGTTTTCGGGAATATATTGTCATGGGATTCACTTTATGCTTTGTCTTTTTTTAACAATCCGTTAACAAATAAAGAAGTTAATAATCTCTTATTGTCGTACCATTGCTGCTTACCAGTTTGAAGGTATATAGTTTTTACATATATTGGTAAGTACAAAGGGTACGTTTCATCAAATTATCAAAATCGAAATCTACGCGTACGAAGTCGCAGGCACTGCTAGTTATATATATATGGTTATCACTTGACCAATTTTTCTGTCTTCTCGTAATACAAGGTATATTATGTGAAACAAAAAGTAATTTGTCAACACAAAACCCATCAAGAAGTTCTGTGTTAACGTAGTTTATAGCAAATTGGTTTTTGTTCCTTCCGTGAATATTTAGATTTTGCCGCAGTAAAGAGTACATATCCACAACTCGGCAATGTGTTGACGCGGATGAAATTTAATCAAAATTTGTCAGACAATTTTGCTGCGCAAAAAAATATATAAAAGAATATACATATCAAAAGCTTTTGTTTATAGGTCCTTAAAAAAATTGGTAATATTTGATTTTAATACATATTTTACATAATTTCCTTCCGAAACAAATCGTTAAGAAGTTATACAAAGAAATATTATTTCAACTCAATATACATCTTTTAATATTCCAATTTCAAGCAAATAATTTCCTTAATAAAATCTCTTTTATCTTTATAGAATTAATTTTACTAACTTTGTCCATCCAATCGGAAATAATTTTCTTAGGAATTTATTTACAAGATTTGATTTATTTTTAAAATACTTCTGCTTTCATCTGAACCCAGACATACTGAGAATGAGATCTAGAACGTCTAAGTACCAAAAAATAAACTTAACTAGATATCAATCTTTACTCAATCCGACTGTAATACCAAGAAAAATAAACTTACATAGGACACGCCATCACCAACATCACACTGAAGAAATCAAAAGATCTAACTCATTGTATTATATTTTTTAAATATATGAATTACTTTTTTAATGTAAAAGTATTTATAAGAGCTCCACTCTCTTTCTAACAGCAATCACAGTTATTTAGCTCACTATAAAGTTTTTTTTAAAACTGCCCAGTGTTAGATAAAACAATACTTACAACGTAGTTAAGTAATAAAAAATATATATATTTCATTGTATCCGCGATTGGCAGCCTAAAGTTTTTAGATCATAAGATAGTACAAGTAAAACAAGTATCTACTTGAGTCACAAATCATTCATATTTTCTAGCGAACTTTTCCAGCTTCTTCTCGGAATTCTTTAGATACAGTATAACCAGATAATACAATTTGACAGCTGCCAGTTGAACACGAACCTCATTATTAATTTCTTTCGAACGTTTCCAACCTCTTGAGATACAATACAATCCATATAATAAAAGTTAACGAATGCCAGTTATACACAACTATTGGCCTAACTATATATTACGATCATAATATAATATTGATCATACGATAGGTTATTGATCATTGACTATTAATATGTAGTGCAAGTTTAATCCTTTTTGTTATGTATTTAACGAGACTGCTGGCGTTGCTCCATATGTAAATAGTTTGCAATTGTATGAAATGTTCATGACGCTTAAATAAATGAGTATATCTATTAAAGAGCATGATTGATTTGTTTATTAAAATGCAAAATGCAAAACAACAAAATAGCAGACGATCATTCTGCTTGTAAATAAATTGAGTCGTCGCTCATACATACTAAAGATGCAAGTGAATTATCACCCTTAACAAAAAAAAAGCATTGACATCAGCCACAATTAAAAGGACAAAAAGTGATTATTCAGGATTCTACTGATCTCATTCGTCATACAAAACGTAACTATAGTTAATAACTTTACGTCAATTTTCTATGAGAGTTTGCTTACTCTTTTTGAGTCAGCCTAGGAACTGCAGTCAAACGACTACGGATAGGCTTTTTGAATTTTGTTCACCTAACAGATTCTAGTTCTTGCCGTCATTGGTCAGCACAGGACTTCTTTCACAAGCTGGAATTGACCTGGTCTTGCGAAACATTTCTCACAGTCATGGAGGCTCTTCCTCACCTCACCTCAGTAACACAGTATTGTTTAGTGTAAATACAGTTTTTTCAGTCATGGTTTTTAAAATTCCTGAAGTAGCTGTTACTCTGGCCGCGGATGGAAATGGACACGTTGGGTCTCTGAGTTGTGGCTTCCATTACAACATGTTGAAAAGTATTGGTTTAGTTTCTGAACTTATGTTATTTATGACTTAATTAAAACTTTAGTAACGCTATAAATTACAAAGCATATTTATAATAACTCATAATTGATGTATGCTTCTAACTAATGACTAAAAATGAAAATGAAAACTTTCTAAGCAACTAAATAAGCGTTAGATAATAAAATAATATAGGGCTCGAACTGGTTAACGATTTGAATAATAATTTATAACTTGATGTCTAAAATTTTGTATATTAATTTTAATAATTAATGTAACGCTTATTAGTGTGGATAATATTAGGGTTAATTAATACCGTAGTATCCTTATAATGTAAGTCTATACTAAGAAATTACGCTTCTAACTTGACTTAAGTAAGAGTTTCAAAAGTAACCCATTAATTATCACTTACAACCCAAGAGAACTCAGCGAGGTTTTGCATTTGCTTATATTTCAAAATTGTTAAGAAAATGTATCACAATTTATTTGATCAGCACATAACAGCTAGCTTAAAGAAAGCTAAAGCTAAAGCGGTAGCGTAAGCAAATTTGTAATAGCAACTGGGAACCGGAAAGGAGATCGTATGTGGCAGCTTCAGTGGTAATGATAGCTGTATCGGAATCCGTAGCGGTTTCGGAAGCCAAGTACCTACATTATGACATCCAATATGATTTAACATAGTCTGAATTATTTATAAAAATAGATTTTTGTTTCAACATTAATATCGTTAATTTCGAATCTTATTTAAATTATAAAAATGATTCATCATTTTTAGGGTTCCGTACCTCGAAAAGAAAAAAAGGGACCCTTATATTATATAGTATATCTTTATTATGTCAAGACCCCTTTTTCTCAGGAACCCGTGGAGCTATCGAGCTAATTGGTCCGGATATTAAAACGCAACTAAAAGACAGTTTATTCCCAATTTTTTCCAAACTCGTAAGGAAATTAGAATCTACAGGATACTTCTCGTGAACTCAGAATCTTGAAATATTGTACGAAATAACTTCTTATAGCACAAATAAAGAAAAGATTGCGAAAACCGTACATTTTTAGTCACATAATATAATAAAAATATTCTTAATAATTTTAAAGATACCACCCCTCTCCTCATGTACGCGTAAGGGTATTAAATTGAAATTCATATCAAGCATTCAATTCTATAAAATACCTTTAAGCTATGCAGGTCAAAATCAAACTTCTATGTCAACGCAATCAAAAGAAAGAAAAATTTAAGCCGCATATTTTCAAACTCGCAACTACTCGCAAGCGAATTAAAATCTAAAGGGTACTTCCAGTCATATTCTCAAAAAGGTAATATCAGGGTTCTTTAGTAACATTAATTGCTAACAAAAATAATTAATATTTGTTTTACAATAAGGCCGAGTTTTATTTTTATTTATATCACGTTACCGGTCGGTCGGTCAAAGAGTATTATAAATAATAATAGTATGTGTAAAAGTTAATATTAATTTGGTTTTAAAAATAGCCTAGAATAATGTTCGAATACCTAAATATAAGGTGTGAGACAGACATTGATTAATTATAACTGTGTCAGATAATTATACAATCTGTCTCTTGAATTGTTTTTAAATCATTTGTTATCTACTAAAAAGTAATGGTAGGCAAAAAACACTAAATAATAAGTGATCTTGGTAATGGATAATTAAGCATATAATAGAAAAATTGATATTTTGCACAATGTCCTTGAATTACTGTTAATTATACTCTTACAAAATTATTACTTTATTATTTATTCATATAAAATAGTAAAAGACATAAAAGATGTTTTTCGAATAAAGAGTTGATTGGACAAACCGGGCACAGTCGTTGTTGATTTTGTGAGCGCTGTTAAGAAAGACAGAATAATAAGAAAAACTCGAGAGTTTAACCGTAAAAATAACTCCAATAAATTAAGTACCAAACACCTCTCAATAGAAGGTCCTGAGAAACCAATTTTTCTCTCCGAGAGTTTAACGCTGCTAGGACACCACCTGTATCATCTCGCTCGCAGCTTTGCGAATGATAATGGATACAAATACTGTTGGACCTCTTATGGAAAAGTATATCTCCGGCGAGATACAAACGAACGTTACATACGCGTTGACTCTGAGGAAATCCTGTCAGAAATGTGGCGAAAGAAGTGACTAGTATTATTTTGTATATTGATAGCATTATTTGTATCGGCACTGTACATTACAATTACTATTTTTCTATTACCACCACTTACACATTTATTCACATTCCTTTTACTTGTTTTTGCATTTATGTCGCGTAAAACCTGTTTAACTTTAACTCCACAAAAACAAACAAATACTCACACACATGAACATACCCCTATTTATGTACACACAAAAATCATAAAACTTTGGAACTCACTTTCACAATTACAATATCGCTTTATTTTAATAATATCGGTTATATTCTTATGTCTTTGTAAAATTCGTAAATCATGTATTTTTTTGGCCCCCATGAAAAGAAAAATAGGCTCTATTAGTCAGTATATTCGATAGCACAATTTTAGAAAATATCTTCGAGGACATTGATAATGTATCTGTAGCTGAACCTCATTTCTGTGATACTGAGTCATATAACAAACTTGTTTATGCATCAAGTAATAATTTTTTAAACATTATGACTCAGAATATTCGTAGTATTTATAAAAACTTTGACAATTTCATTGTCCAATTATCAAGATTATGTGTATTAAATGACGTCATTATTTTAACCGAATGTTGGCTTTGTAAACATAAACCACCACCTTCCATGGATAACTATACATGTTACTATTCAAAAATCCTACATAATCAGAATGATGGTATCGTAATCTATGTTAAAGATGGTTTGCGTTGCACTTTTTCAGAACCTGAGAAGCACGGTGATAATTTTGCGGTTTTAAAAATTAATCTGGATATAGTTCTTATATGTACATATCGGTCCCCTTCTGTTTACAATGCAGATACATTTCTCGACTCTTTGGATAGTATTATTAGACCTATTAGGTGTGCTAACATATTTTTGACATGAACATTGACATTAAACGTGAAAATAATGATAGAAATGCTCTTTGTATCTTAATCTAATGGCGGAACTCGGACTTCTTCCGGGCCATTACTTTCCAACAAGAGTTAATAATTGCTTGGACCATATAATGATTAAAACAAAGTTTCGTGCTACTGTCGCTGTAATTGATTCTACTGTTACTGATCATGCCTCAGTTTTGCTTTCTTTAACTTTAAGCTCCCCGAAACTGTCTAATGGTGATTATTATTTAAGGACGAATATAAATGCAGCCTTAGACTATGTCAGAAATATCGATTTCTCTTTTATCTCCCTATCCTCTAATGCCGATGTAGCGGCATCAGTTTTTGTTAATAAGCTCTCCTTTGCTATTACTGGTACCCTAAAAGAGATAAAAATCCCCAGTAGAAAAAGGATCATTCGGCCCTGGATCACCCCTGGCATACTCAGATGCATTCGCCATGGCGACAAACTACACAAAATACACAAAGCTGAACCTAATAATTCTGCAATGAAAATTACCTATAAAAGGTACAGAAACTTTTGTAATTCACTAATCAGAAAACTTAAAATCCAATACGATAAGTCCTTAATTCAGAACGCCAGCAATAACAAACAAACATGGTCGGCTCTTAGGGCCATAGTTGGTAATTCGAATAAGAAAGCTTCATCTAAAGCACTTCTTCATAATTCTGATGAACCTTGTAATATTGTTGCAGCGGTAAATAATTATTTCGCAAGCATTGGTAGTGAGCTGGTAAGCAACAACGAAAACTATCACAATAGTACCCTATTGACTCCTAAATACAAATACTTACCCAACTCTATGGTCTTCTTACCTCCAGACGAAGCAGAGGTTTCATCAATAATAAATAGCCTCAAAACAAATTGAGCTGTTGGCTTCGATATGATTTCGGCTAAATTTCTAAAACTAGCTAAAGATATCATTGTTTCTCCACTCACAAACTTATTCAAACTTTGTTTTGAACAGGGAACTTTTCCTGAAATCTTTAAAAAGGCTCTTGTAACTCCGGTTCATAAGGGTGGGTATCGAGAGGATGTGACCAACTTTAGACCGATTTCAGTAAATAGGACTTGTGAACTTTTTAGAACACTTCAATATTCTATCAAATAATCAATTTGGCTTTAGACCTAAAAAGAGCACTGTAGATGCGGTACGAAGTCTAACTGACTATGTTACTGATCACATTGATTCTGGACATAAATGTATCGGTATCTTTCTTGATTTACCGAAAGCTTTAGACACTCTCTCGATACCAGCCCTTGTGAAAAAACTGGAAAGGATTGGTATAAGAGGTACTGCTTTATATATGTATACTAGCTTTCTTTCTGGTCGTTCACAACAAGTTAAAATTGATAAGTTTGTTAGTGATGTCAAATGTGGAGTACCACAAGGCAGCGTTCTGGGCCCGACCATGTTTTTGATTTTTATCAATGATTTGTGTCAGATGAGTCTAACAGATGGCAAAATTTTTACTTATGCTGATGACACTGCTGTTGTATTTCATGGAGTGACATGGGAAGATGCACAGTGTAGGGCTCAAGATGGGTTGAATAGAATAACTGATTGGCTACAGACAAACCATTTAACATTAAACGTTGAAAAGACAACGTTTATGCAATTTTCTACAGCTAAAATGAGTGCCCCTGACGTGGAAATTAAAGTTCATACCTGCCACTCATCGAGGACTGACTCTTGTGAATGCTTGCCTATCTTGAGATCCTCTACTGTTAAATACTTGGGTGTCATATTAGATGATAAGCTTGGCTGGTGGCAGCATATAGAATTAATAGCAACGCGTATTTGCAAGCTCATCTGGATTTTCAAGAAACTAAGAGATGTAGTTGATATCCCTGAGAGATTATTTTAAAGCGATTATCTTGAAGTGGCTGTCCTCGCTTAACTACCAAAAAACTGAGGACCTCCTCAAGGCAAACTGGGGGTAACATTTTGAACATTAATTACGCAAACATATATACAATACTCATCCACGCCACACACACACACACACACACACACACACACACACACACACACACACACACACACACACACACACACACACACACACACACACACACACACACACACACACACACACACACACACACACACACACACACACACACACACACACACACACACACTCACACACACACATACAGACACGCATAGATAAGCATGCACATTCTCATTAATTTGTATTATTTTTATTTTTATTTTTTTTTATTTTTAACATTGTAAAATCATAGAGTAATATATCTACTTAATTTTGGTTTTGTTTAAGTTTGCTTATGTTAAATTTGTATAATGTAAGAGCACAACTGGTTCATTGTGGCTCAGGCTTTGCCTATCACAAAACCAGGGAACTCATTTTGTCTGTAAATATTATTTTCTGGAATAAAGCATTATTATTATTAAAAAAAAAAAAAAAAACAATAGTATGAATTATTCGTGAACAATGATATGCTATGAAGAAGTTGACAATTAAATATTCAATTATGGAATTTAGAAAGAACTTCCAAGGCTGTGTAATTTAGTAGGTTTCTTTATATGAAATATTTTATTCATAAAATTCTTCTTGATCGTGATAGTTTCTATAAGATATGAACATTTATTAAACTTAAATTTAATTGTTTTAAACGTATCAAATATACGTACCGTATACATTTCATTTAATATGTAAATATATACATATATAAATATAATAATATGTTCGATAAAAAATAACAATTACTGTTATTTCCTTTATTTTTATTATTATTTATTTTATTTTTACTTTACGTTATAATATAAAAAATAAAATATAGTCTAATGAAATACTTTAAGGCACTCTAAATATATGCATGAGATTTAAAACATTTAGTAAAAAGAAAATAAGATCTCTAAGAGAATACATAATACTTCATATATGTACAATCTTTCGGAGTTACTTTTTTCCTACTGATATATTATCGAATTCCCTGTAAACATGATTTATGTGAAGCCGTTTTTCTTAACTGGTTTCTCATATTGTTGAACGCAGTTGTTATTTTCTCAGCATCTATTCAGCTTGTTTTTTTTTTTTTTTTTATATATTATCCAGGGCAATGCTTGACTACATTCCACCTGATGGTAAGTGGAATGTAGTCTAAGGTGATAAGGCGCATTACCCTAGCAGCCTATTCACTCTTCTCTTGAATGTATCCACATTGTATTCTTTCGGAAATACCGACGCAGGCAAGTTGTTCCAATCCTTTGCTGTACGCAGTAAAAAAGACGAAGCAAAGCGCTTCGTTCGGACAGGTGGAATGTCCACAACAAAAGGATGGATTCCTGCCGTGCGTCGGAAAGTCCGATGATGGAAGGGGGCCGGGGAATTAGATCGTGTAATTCCTGCGCACACTCACCAAAATGTATCCTATAGAATACTGAGAGGCTAGCAATTCTACGCCTGTGTTCAAGGCTTTGGAGGTCGGCTTCGACCAATTCGGGATCGCCTATAAGCCTCTTTGCTCGCTTTGTTTCATTATTGGGTAACTCAAGACTATATATTTTTACTAGCTTTATATGAAAATGTTATCAAAACATTGTTTTGGTATACCAGTATACATACTCTCCATATTTATTCAATTAATAGAGAAACTCTAAAAATAAATTTCATAAAAACAATTTCCGACTTAGTACAAATATCATTTTAGTTTGGAGTTTCTATGAGTATGATTAACATATGATTATATATTTCAGTAGAATTATATTTTTTAAACATATAAATAATAAAATGAGATTATAACTAAGTGTCTTTAATGGATTTCTGTTTAACTATATTTCCAAATTTACATTAATTTTGCGTCAGAGAGTTCGTGACACATATGAAGATTTGCATATAATTCGGTTTATTAGTTTTGAAGTCAAGTCGATCAGGAATTAGATCCAGTGAATGGTTAAAACCTACGCTTATGCTCTGCTCAATTTAGGCCTTTTAAGTAAATTTAAAGATTAAAATTACAGAAAGCTATATACATATTCAACTTAAGAAAGATAAGGATAACATTAATGTGTGCTTATACTTTATAAGACAATTATTTATAGAGTAGGTAATTGTTATTATCACAATTAAATATTTTACATTGTTAGAAGTGTTTCTTTATCGTTTTGCTATTTTTCATTTTATTTTCAAATTAAAAGATAACAGAACATCAATAGCCTAGTAGGTATCTTTACCATAATAAAATTATATATTTTTTGAGGCTAAAATACTTACCTATTTTAGTCTATGATATTAAAGTAGATAACCTTTAATGAAAGTTATAACAAAAACCAATATAACTTTTAGTTTTCAGGACTTGGTGTTCACTATTTACTCAGAATAATAATATTTATTCTAGAACCTAAATATTTCTAAATCGCAACTCAGGATATTTGCACAACCTTTTATTAGTCCTGATCTAGTCTCAAAATCAAACTAAAAAATAATTTAGATATAACTTTTATTTGATAGAATACTATTTTGATTCGAAGACGGTAGACTTTTTTGCCTTAAATACTTAGTAAGATTGAATTATTTGAAATTTCGTCTCTTAGTAGGTAAATACGAAAAAATATAAAAAAATTCTTCATTTACGATGAAACATGACATTTAATTTTTAATTCAATGTCATGTTTCATCGTAAATGAAGAATCAAATTGTCTAATTGAATAATTGTGTACTATTTTGCTAAGTGTAACTATGAATTCGAATTTTTCGTTTTAATAAAACTAAAAAATGAGTTAAATATCACAGTACATGCTGACACAAGGAAACAGCTTTCATACAAGTAACTTTAAAACTAAACTAAGCTAAACGAAACTAAACTATCGATAGATACATGTTAAGAGAAGCCAAAAACAAGAAGTAAAACTCTATATTATTAAGAGTTGGTCTATTCAAGCAAGATTAAAGTGTCAATTCTTTACTATGCATTCCCATGTAAATGTCATCTTCTACAATTCAATGTATAGGGCTTTTTAGAAAGGGCAAGGGATACAGTTGTTTTGGGTAGGGGTTATCACAGAAATGATAAAGTCAATTATGAGAAGAATCATTTTTCGACTACTGATGGGATGGATAATATATTCTCAGAAGGTAAGTAAAGGAATTACCAGTGGTCTTTGAAAGAGTTTTAAGGGACACCCGACCCACCAAAATAAATATATAAATATTCTAAGTAATATCTCCTTTATAAGAGCCTTTATAAGAGCAAGAGAACCCAAAACCATGGTTTTTCATTTAGTCTGTTTGTCTGTATGTCTATGCACGCCAATCTCAGAAACGGCTTAACCAATTTAAATACAGTTTTCGAGAATATATTGTAATATTCCTCACTTAACATGTGTGTTTTGTGAAGTGCTTATTTCATCTAAATCAGTTAAGAAATAAAAAGGTATATCAATTTATGTCATTTACGTAATAGGTACCATGGAAATCTTATTCTATATATGTAATAAATCTGTAGAGGAGTAGTCTTTGTACATTGAAAATATTAAAAAAAATATACCAGGATGTGAAGTAATAAGTAACAGAATTCATTTTCAGCATTTTTTAAATCTTTGTCTGTTTATTTGTTTGACTTTTAGTTGTCATCTGCACACAACACGAAAAAAAATATTTTCAAAAATGAATACAGACCTTTATATAAGCAAGAGAACCCAAAACAATGTTTTTCTTCATTTTGTTTGCTCGTCTGAATATCTGTATGTTTGTGCACGCTAATCTCAGAAACCGATTAATAGATTTAGATGCAGTTTTCGGGAATATATTGTCATGGGATTCACTTTATGCTTTGTCTTTTTTTAACAATCCGTTAACAAATAAAGAAGTTAATAATCTCTTATTGTCGTACCATTGCTGCTTACCAGTTTGAAGGTATATAGTTTTTACATATATTGGTAAGTACAAAGGGTACGTTTCATCAAATTATCAAAATCGAAATCTACGCGTACGAAGTCGCAGGCACTGCTAGTTATATATATATGGTTATCACTTGACCAATTTTTCTGTCTTCTCGTAATACAAGGTATATTATGTGAAACAAAAAGTAATTTGTCAACACAAAACCCATCAAGAAGTTCTGTGTTAACGTAGTTTATAGCAAATTGGTTTTTGTTCCTTCCGTGAATATTTAGATTTTGCCGCCGTAAAGAGTACATATCCACAACTCGGCAATGTGTTGACGCGGATGAAATTTAATCAAAATTTGTCAGACAATTTTGCTGCGCAAAAAAATATATAAAAGAATATACATATCAAAAGCTTTTGTTTATAGGTCCTTAAAAAAATTGGTAATATTTGATTTTAATACATATTTTACATAATTTCCTTCCGAAACAAATCGTTAAGAAGTTATACAAAGAAATATTATTTCAACTCAATATACATCTTTTAATATTCCAATTTCAAGCAAATAATTTCCTTAATAAAATCTCTTTTATCTTTATAGAATTAATTTTACTAACTTTGTCCATCCAATCGGAAATAATTTTCTTAGGAATTTATTTACAAGATTTGATTTATTTTTAAAATACTTCTGCTTTCATCTGAACCCAGACATACTGAGAATGAGATCTAGAACGTCTAAGTACCAAAAAATAAACTTAACTAGATATCAATCTTTACTCAATCCGACTGTAATACCAAGAAAAATAAACTTACATAGGACACGCCATCACCAACATCACACTGAAGAAATCAAAAGATCTAACTCATTGTATTATATTTTTTAAATATATGAATTACTTTTTTAATGTAAAAGTATTTATAAGAGCTCCACTCTCTTTCTAACAGCAATCACAGTTATTTAGCTCACTATAAAGTTTTTTTTAAAACTGCCCAGTGTTAGATAAAACAATACTTACAACGTAGTTAAGTAATAAAAAATATATATATTTCATTGTATCCGCGATTGGCAGCCTAAAGTTTTTAGATCATAAGATAGTACAAGTAAAACAAGTATCTACTTGAGTCACAAATCATTCATATTTTCTAGCGAACTTTTCCAGCTTCTTCTCGGAATTCTTTAGATACAGTATAACCAGATAATACAATTTGACAGCTGCCAGTTGAACACGAACCTCATTATTAATTTCTTTCGAACGTTTCCAACCTCTTGAGATACAATACAATCCATATAATAAAAGTTAACGAATGCCAGTTATACACAACTATTGGCCTAACTATATATTACGATCATAATATAATATTGATCATACGATAGGTTATTGATCATTGACTATTAATATGTAGTGCAAGTTTAATCCTTTTTGTTATGTATTTAACGAGACTGCTGGCGTTGCTCCATATGTAAATAGTTTGCAATTGTATGAAATGTTCATGACGCTTAAATAAATGAGTATATCTATTAAAGAGCATGATTGATTTGTTTATTAAAATGCAAAATGCAAAACAACAAAATAGCAGACGATCATTCTGCTTGTAAATAAATTGAGTCGTCGCTCATACATACTAAAGATGCAAGTGAATTATCACCCTTAACAAAAAAAAAGCATTGACATCAGCCACAATTAAAAGGACAAAAAGTGATTATTCAGGATTCTACTGATCTCATTCGTCATACAAAACGTAACTATAGTTAATAACTTTACGTCAATTTTCTATGAGAGTTTGCTTACTCTTTTTGAGTCAGCCTAGGAACTGCAGTCAAACGACTACGGATAGGCTTTTTGAATTTTGTTCACCTAACAGATTCTAGTTCTTGCCGTCATTGGTCAGCACAGGACTTCTTTCACAAGCTGGAATTGACCTGGTCTTGCGAAACATTTCTCACAGTCATGGAGGCTCTTCCTCACCTCACCTCAGTAACACAGTATTGTTTAGTGTAAATACAGTTTTTTCAGTCATGGTTTTTAAAATTCCTGAAGTAGCTGTTACTCTGGCCGCGGATGGAAATGGACACGTTGGGTCTCTGAGTTGTGGCTTCCATTACAACATGTTGAAAAGTATTGGTTTAGTTTCTGAACTTATGTTATTTATGACTTAATTAAAACTTTAGTAACGCTATAAATTACAAAGCATATTTATAATAACTCATAATTGATGTATGCTTCTAACTAATGACTAAAAATGAAAATGAAAACTTTCTAAGCAACTAAATAAGCGTTAGATAATAAAATAATATAGGGCTCGAACTGGTTAACGATTTGAATAATAATTTATAACTTGATGTCTAAAATTTTGTATATTAATTTTAATAATTAATGTAACGCTTATTAGTGTGGATAATATTAGGGTTAATTAATACCGTAGTATCCTTATAATGTAAGTCTATACTAAGAAATTACGCTTCTAACTTGACTTAAGTAAGAGTTTCAAAAGTAACCCATTAATTATCACTTACAACTCAAGAGAACTCAGCGAGGTTTTGCATTTGCTTATATTTCAAAATTGTTAAGAAAATGTATCACAATTTATTTGATCAGCACATAACAGCTAGCTTAAAGAAAGCTAAAGCTAAAGCGGTAGCGTAAGCAAATTTGTAATAGCAACTGGGAACCGGAAAGGAGATCGTATGTGGCAGCTTCAGTGGTAATGATAGCTGTATCGGAATCCGTAGCGGTTTCGGAAGCCAAGTACCTACATTATGACATCCAATATGATTTAACATAGTCTGAATTATTTATAAAAATAGATTTTTGTTTCAACATTAATATCGTTAATTTCGAATCTTATTTAAATTATAAAAATGATTCATCATTTTTAGGGTTCCGTACCTCGAAAAGAAAAAAAGGGACCCTTATATTATATAGTATATCTTTATTATGTCAAGACCCCTTTTTCTCAGGAACCCGTGGAGCTATCGAGCTAATTGGTCCGGATATTAAAACGCAACTAAAAGACAGTTTATTCCCAATTTTTTCCTAACTCGTAAGGAAATTAGAATCTACAGGATACTTCTCGTGAACTCAGAATCTTGAAATATTGTACGAAATAACTTCTTATAGCACAAATAAAGAAAAGATTGCGAAAACCGTACATTTTTAGTCACATAATATAATAAAAATATTCTTAATAATTTTAAAGATACCACCCCTCTCCTCATGTACGCGTAAGGGTATTAAATTGAAATTCATATCAAGCATTCAATTCTATAAAATACCTTTAAGCTATGCAGGTCAAAATCAAACTTCTATGTCAACGCAATCAAAAGAAAGAAAAATTTAAGCCGCATATTTTCAAACTCGCAACTACTCGCAAGCGAATTAAAATCTAAAGGGTACTTCCAGTCATATTCTCAAAAAGGTAATATCAGGGTTCTTTAGTAACATTAATTGCTAACAAAAATAATTAATATTTGTTTTACAATAAGGCCGAGTTTTATTTTTATTTATATCACGTTACCGGTCGGTCGGTCAAAGAGTATTATAAATAATAATAGTATGTGTAAAAGTTAATATTAATTTGGTTTTAAAAATAGCCTAGAATAATGTTCGAATACCTAAATATAAGGTGTGAGACAGACATTGATTAATTATAACTGTGTCAGATAATTATACAATCTGTCTCTTGAATTGTTTTTAAATCATTTGTTATCTACTAAAAAGTAATGGTAGGCAAAAAACACTAAATAATAAGTGATCTTGGTAATGGATAATTAAGCATATAATAGAAAAATTGATATTTTGCACAATGTCCTTGAATTACTGTTAATTATACTCTTACAAAATTATTACTTTATTATTTATTCATATAAAATAGTAAAAGACATAAAAGATGTTTTTCGAATAAAGAGTAGATTGGACAAACCGGGCACAGTCGTTGTTGATTTTGTGAGCGCTGTTAAGAAAGACAGAATAATAAGAAAAACTCGAGAGTTTAACCGTAAAAATAACTCCAATAAATTAAGTACCAAACACCTCTCAATAGAAGGTCCTGAGAAACCAATTTTTCTCTCCGAGAGTTTAACGCTGCTAGGACACCACCTGTATCATCTCGCTCGCAGCTTTGCGAATGATAATGGATACAAATACTGTTGGACCTCTTATGGAAAAGTATATCTCCGGCGAGATACAAACGAACGTTACATACGCGTTGACTCTGAGGAAATCCTGTCAGAAATGTGGCGAAAGAAGTGACTAGTATTATTTTGTATATTGATAGCATTATTTGTATCGGCACTGTACATTACAATTACTATTTTTCTATTACCACCACTTACACATTTATTCACATTCCTTTTACTTGTTTTTGCATTTATGTCGCGTAAAACCTGTTTAACTTTAACTCCACAAAAACAAACAAATACTCACACACATGAACATACCCCTATTTATGTACACACAAAAATCATAAAACTTTGGAACTCACTTTCACAATTACAATATCGCTTTATTTTAATAATATCGGTTATATTCTTATGTCTTTGTAAAATTCGTAAATCATGTATTTTTTTGGCCCCCATGAAAAGAAAAATAGGCTCTATTAGTCAGTATATTCGATAGCACAATTTTAGAAAATATCTTCGAGGACATTGATAATGTATCTGTAGCTGAACCTCATTTCTGTGATACTGAGTCATATAACAAACTTGTTTATGCATCAAGTAATAATTTTTTAAACATTATGACTCAGAATATTCGTAGTATTTATAAAAACTTTGACAATTTCATTGTCCAATTATCAAGATTATGTGTATTAAATGACGTCATTATTTTAACCGAATGTTGGCTTTGTAAACATAAACCACCACCTTCCATGGATAACTATACATGTTACTATTCAAAAATCCTACATAATCAGAATGATGGTATCGTAATCTATGTTAAAGATGGTTTGCGTTGCACTTTTTCAGAACGTGAGAAGCACGGTGACAATTTTGCGGTTTTAAAAATTAATCTGGATATAGTTCTTATATGTACATATCGGTCCCCTTCTGTTTACAATGCAGATACATTTCTCGACTCTTTGGATAGTATTATTAGACCTATTAGGTGTGCTAACATATTTTTGACATGAACATTGACATTAAACGTGAAAATAATGATAGAAATGCTCTTTGTATCTTAATCTAATGGCGGAACTCGGACTTCTTCCGGGCCATTACTTTCCAACAAGAGTTAATAATTGCTTGGACCATATAATGATTAAAACAAAGTTTCGTGCTACTGTCGCTGTAATTGATTCTACTGTTACTGATCATGCCTCAGTTTTGCTTTCTTTAACTTTAAGCTCCCCGAAACTGTCTAATGGTGATTATTATTTAAGGACGAATATAAATGCAGCCTTAGACTATGTCAGAAATATCGATTTCTCTTTTATCTCCCTATCCTCTAATGCCGATGTAGCGGCATCAGTTTTTGTTAATAAGCTCTCCTTTGCTATTACTGGTACCCTAAAAGAGATAAAAATCCCCAGTAGAAAAAGGATCATTCGGCCCTGGATCACCCCTGGCATACTCAGATGCATTCGCCATGGCGACAAACTACACAAAATACACAAAGCTGAACCTAATAATTCTGCAATGAAAATTACCTATAAAAGGTACAGAAACTTTTGTAATTCACTAATCAGAAAACTTAAAATCCAATACGATAAGTCCTTAATTCAGAACGCCAGCAATAACAAACAAACATGGTCGGCTCTTAGGGCCATAGTTGGTAATTCGAATAAGAAAGCTTCATCTAAAGCACTTCTTCATAATTCTGATGAACCTTGTAATATTGTTGCAGCGGTAAATAATTATTTCGCAAGCATTGGTAGTGAGCTGGTAAGCAACAACGAAAACTATCACAATAGTACCCTATTGACTCCTAAATACAAATACTTACCCAACTCTATGGTCTTCTTACCTCCAGACGAAGCAGAGGTTTCATCAATAATAAATAGCCTCAAAACAAATTGAGCTGTTGGCTTCGATATGATTTCGGCTAAATTTCTAAAACTAGCTAAAGATATCATTGTTTCTCCACTCACAAACTTATTCAAACTTTGTTTTGAACAGGGAACTTTTCCTGAAATCTTTAAAAAGGCTCTTGTAACTCCGGTTCATAAGGGTGGGTATCGAGAGGATGTGACCAACTTTAGACCGATTTCAGTAAATAGGACTTGTGAACTTTTTAGAACACTTCAATATTCTATCAAATAATCAATTTGGCTTTAGACCTAAAAAGAGCACTGTAGATGCGGTACGAAGTCTAACTGACTATGTTACTGATCACATTGATTCTGGACATAAATGTATCGGTATCTTTCTTGATTTACCGAAAGCTTTAGACACTCTCTCGATACCAGCCCTTGTGAAAAAACTGGAAAGGATTGGTATAAGAGGTACTGCTTTATATATGTATACTAGCTTTCTTTCTGGTCGTTCACAACAAGTTAAAATTGATAAGTTTGTTAGTGATGTCAAATGTGGAGTACCACAAGGCAGCGTTCTGGGCCCGACCATGTTTTTGATTTTTATCAATGATTTGTGTCAGATGAGTCTAACAGATGGCAAAATTTTTACTTATGCTGATGACACTGCTGTTGTATTTCATGGAGTGACATGGGAAGATGCACAGTGTAGGGCTCAAGATGGGTTGAATAGAATAACTGATTGGCTACAGACAAACCATTTAACATTAAACGTTGAAAAGACAACGTTTATGCAATTTTCTACAGCTAAAATGAGTGCCCCTGACGTGGAAATTAAAGTTCATACCTGCCACTCATCGAGGACTGACTCTTGTGAATGCTTGCCTATCTTGAGATCCTCTACTGTTAAATACTTGGGTGTCATATTAGATGATAAGCTTGGCTGGTGGCAGCATATAGAATTAATAGCAACGCGTATTTGCAAGCTCATCTGGATTTTCAAGAAACTAAGAGATGTAGTTGATATCCCTGAGAGATTATTTTAAAGCGATTATCTTGAAGTGGCTGTCCTCGCTTAACTACCAAAAAACTGAGGACCTCCTCAAGGCAAACTGGGGGTAACATTTTGAACATTAATTACGCAAACATATATACAATACTCATCCACGCCACACACACACACACACACACACACACACACACACACACACACACACACACACACACACACACACACACACACACACACACACACACACACACACACACACACACACACACACACACACACACACACACACACACACACTCACACACACACATACAGACACGCATAGATAAGCATGCACATTCTCATTAATTTGTATTATTTTTATTTTTATTTTTTTTTATTTTTAACATTGTAAAATCATAGAGTAATATATCTACTTAATTTTGGTTTTGTTTAAGTTTGCTTATGTTAAATTTGTATAATGTAAGAGCACAACTGGTTCATTGTGGCTCAGGCTTTGCCTATCACAAAACCAGGGAACTCATTTTGTCTGTAAATATTTTTTTCTGGAATATGGCATTATTATTATTAAAAAAAAAAAAAAAAAACAATAGTATGAATTATTCGTGAACAATGATATGCTATGAAGAAGTTGACAATTAAATATTCAATTATGGAATTTAGAAAGAACTTCCAAGGCTGTGTAATTTAGTAGGTTTCTTTATATGAAATATTTTATTCATAAAATTCTTCTTGATCGTGATAGTTTCTATAAGATATGAACATTTATTAAACTTAAATTTAATTGTTTTAAACGTATCAAATATACGTACCGTATACATTTCATTTAATATGTAAATATATACATATATAAATATAATAATATGTTCGATAAAAAATAACAATTACTGTTATTTCCTTTATTTTTATTATTATTTATTTTATTTTTACTTTACGTTATAATATAAAAAATAAAATATAGTCTAATGAAATATTTAAGGCACTCTAAATATATGCATGAGATTTAAAACATTTAGTAAAAAGAAAATAAGATCTCTAAGAGAATACATAATACTTCATATATGTACAATCTTTCGGAGTTACTTTTGTCCTACTGATATATTATCGAATTCCCTGTAAACATGATTTATGTGAAGCCGTTTTTCTTAACTGGTTTCTCATATTGTTGAACGCAGTTGTTATTTTCTCAGCATCTATTCAGCTTGTTTTTTTTTTTTTTTTTATATATTATCCAGGGCAATGCTTGACTACATTCCACCTGATGGTAAGTGGAATGTAGTCTAAGGTGATAAGGCGCATTACCCTAGCAGCCTATTCACTCTTCTCTTGAATGTATCCACATTGTATTCTTTCGGAAATACCGACGCAGGCAAGTTGTTCCAATCCTTTGCTGTACGCAGTAAAAAAGACGAAGCAAAGCGCTTCGTTCGGACAGGTGGAATGTCTACAACAAAAGGATGGATTCCTGCCGTGCGTCGGAAAGTCCGATGATGGAAGGGGGCCGGGGGAATTAGATCGTGTAATTCCTGCGCACACTCACCAAAATGTATCCTATAGAATACTGAGAGGCTAGCAATTCTACGCCTGTGTTCAAGGCTTTGGAGGTCGGCTTCGACCAATTCGGGATCGCCTATAAGCCTCTTTGCTCGCTTTGTTTCATTATTGGGTAACTCAAGACTATATATTTTTACTAGCTTTATATGAAAATGTTATCAAAACATTGTTTTGGTATACCAGTATACATACTCTCCATATTTATTCAATTAATAGAGAAACTCTAAAAATAAATTTCATAAAAACAATTTCCGACTTAGTACAAATATCATTTTAGTTTGGAGTTTCTATGAGTATGATTAACATATGATTATATATTTCAGTAGAATTATATTTTTTAAACATATAAATAATAAAATGAGATTATAACTAAGTGTCTTTAATGGATTTCTGTTTAACTATATTTCCAAATTTACATTAATTTTGCGTCAGAGAGTTCGTGACACATATGAAGATTTGCATATAATTCGGTTTATTAGTTTTGAAGTCAAGTCGATCAGGAATTAGATCCAGTGAATGGTTAAAACCTACGCTTATGCTCTGCTCAATTTAGGCCTTTTAAGTAAATTTAAAGATTAAAATTACAGAAAGCTATATACATATTCAACTTAAGAAAGATAAGGATAACATTAATGTGTGCTTATACTTTATAAGACAATTATTTATAGAGTAGGTAATTGTTATTATCACAATTAAATATTTTACATTGTTAGAAGTGTTTCTTTATCGTTTTGCTATTTTTCATTTTATTTTCAAATTAAAAGATAACAGAACATCAATAGCCTAGTAGGTATCTTTACCATAATAAAATTATATATTTTTTGAGGCTAAAATACTTACCTATTTTAGTCTATGATATTAAAGTAGATAACCTTTAATGAAAGTTATAACAAAAACCAATATAACTTTTAGTTTTCAGGACTTGGTGTTCACTATTTACTCAGAATAATAATATTTATTCTAGAACCTAAATATTTCTAAATCGCAACTCAGGATATTTGCACAACCTTTTATTAGTCCTGATCTAGTCTCAAAATCAAACTAAAAAATAATTTAGATATAACTTTTATTTGATAGAATACTATTTTGATTCGAAGACGGTAGACTTTTTTGCCTTAAATACTTAGTAAGATTGAATTATTTGAAATTTCGTCTCTTAGTAGGTAAATACGAAAAAATATAAAAAAATTCTTCATTTACGATGAAACATGACATTTAATTTTTAATTCAATGTCATGTTTCATCGTAAATGAAGAATCAAATTGTCTAATTGAATAATTGTGTACTATTTTGCTAAGTGTAACTATGAATTCGAATTTTTCGTTTTAATAAAACTAAAAAATGAGTTAAATATCACAGTACATGCTGACACAAGGAAACAGCTTTCATACAAGTAACTTTAAAACTAAACTAAGCTAAACGAAACTAAACTATCGATAGATACATGTTAAGAGAAGCCAAAAACAAGAAGTAAAACTCTATATTATTAAGAGTTGGTCTATTCAAGCAAGATTAAAGTGTCAATTCTTTACTATGCATTCCCATGTAAATGTCATCTTCTACAATTCAATGTATAGGGCTTTTTAGAAAGGGCAAGGGATACAGTTGTTTTGGGTAGGGGTTATCACAGAAATGATAAAGTCAATTATGAGAAGAATCATTTTTCGACTACTGATGGGATGGATAATATATTCTCAGAAGGTAAGTAAAGGAATTACCAGTGGTCTTTGAAAGAGTTTTAAGGGACACCCGACCCACCAAAATAAATATATAAATATTCTAAGTAATATCTCAATATTAGATAAAATACTTTTGGTCACCAGCTCTTTTCAGGTTTGTGGCAATGACTCCTCGACGATAGTGGTAGTTGTGATATTTTTTTTTTAAATAAACTTTAAATAAAGATTTCGATTTATATCTTTTATTAATTGAACGGTAAAGAAGTAGTCTCAACTTAGTATCAGGTTTGTATCATAATGTTCGGTTTATATACAACAAAATATATAATACAACACATGTTAAAATTTCAACTGTCTACCTATCACGTTTCATTAAATACAGCATGTATACAGAAAGACAGACGGACACTATTCAATGTTTCACACGTCAATTTAGTAAACAATTTAAATACAACTAGAACCATTGCATTTAATTTGATGGGAAGCTTATTGGTTAGTGAATAATATAATAATGTTGGTCTCAGTTAATAAATAATAAAATTAAAATATTAAAAAACCGTGGTTGGCAAGACCACCAGTCACCGTGAGCAGCATCCGTTTCCGAATGTAACGTAATGAGTTTGTTGTGATTAACCCAGAATCATATTATGTAGGTACACAGATACCAATTAAGCCTTATAAAAAGAAAAAAAGATAAATTTATGAATTAATATCAAGAAGTACTCGTTGCTTTCCCTTATTTTATTAACACTTATGAATAGTTTAGCGTCCTCAAATGGATCAAAAGACATAAATTCTGTATATCTTGGGACAGAGAGGAAAAAGTCCACAGGTGTCTTGTATTGCTGTAATGTCTCGGTCAAAAGAAATTAATGCATTACATACTCAATTCTTACTATTCTTCAATTCAATTTCAATCAAGTATTTATTTCTATTGAAAAACAAGTATCCATACAATGAGAGTCAAGTAATCTTACCCATATAGAAATGCAAAGGTTTTAAGTACAGACAAAAAAAAAAGAAATTGCGAAATGGAGGACTTAACGGGAAAGTAAACATCGTATCCTACGTGCAATATACGTCGCACCCATTTAAAGAAGGGCGTGCTTTGTCATTTATTAACCTTAAAGGTAAACAATTTACGGCAAAAAATACTGCTTTGACAAAAAACTATGCAGAAATTCGTTACATAAAACACGGGGTTAAAATTTATTAGTATTTTATTTTTCATATGTACTTACTTAGGTACCTTTACATATTTTATGATCATCTTTTCTTTTGTTTGATTAAGCATAATTCATTTTCACAATCACATGTTCCAGCTTCCTTATTACGAAAACAATACAATTGTGTCGTCAATAATATATACAGGGTTATTTGTAATTAGTTGAGCACCTTTTGCAGGCAGCCCCTCTACATCAATCCTAACAACATTTGTTCCACGACTTTTTAAAATTAATAGTTTTAAAAATTTAGTTTTTCCCATACAAAATTTATTTACTGCCTCTGAACGAGCATTTAACAACCTCGCAACCTTGAGCAAAGAGAGGCCACGCACCTTGCGTAGGCAAAATACGTGCCAAGGACACGAGCAGCGGGGCGCGGGGTGGCGGGTGGCGGGGTGATGCAGCGGCGGCGATGCACGTTTGAACTTGATCCAGTCTTTTGTCACGGTCAATTAGATAAGCATGTGCCGCGCGACCCGCTAGCTCCCGTTACTCGGTAACCGAATTTCGATTAGTGAAAACAGTACTGTGACGCCGTAACACAAATATCGAGTACACCAAGATAGTGCGAGTGCTGGCTAAGTGTGGTAAGAGGAGTCGGTGAACAGTTGATTTTTAGGTGAGGTCTTTGTGTTGGATATGAAGGGGACTATTTTGCACCGGTATCGACGAGATATAAATTTAAGAGGTAATTTGTAAATATTGAATCCTTTTGTAAATAACACATTGTATTATTGTAAATAATCTGATTCTACCGTTTGAAATAAAACAAAAATAATAATAAGTTATAATAGTATTATGTGCGTGGTACATTACAAATTTCGTACAGCGCTAGACTGCCGCGACCTATACTTTAGACTGCTTACAAAATACAGAGTAATAAATAGTCGAGGAAGCAAAAAATTTTTTGTTTCGTCAATTCTGAGTTATTTAACAAGATTTTTTTAAAGTCGTAGAACAAATGTTGTTGGAATTGATGTAGAGAGGCTGCCTGCAAAAGGTGCTCAACTAATTAAAAATAACCCTGTATACGTCACCTTTATTTTATTTAATTATCTTATATGAAATTATGTAAAAATTTTAATTTGCCGCTTTCCTAGTTTATTAAAGCCACATAATATTTGAAAATGTGTATTAACATGTATAGGCATGTTAAGCTTATTTAAATTTATATAAATATAGAATGAACAGTAAACCGCTACGGACAATATTTTGTAATCGAATACTATGGCAGATTTCGTAATCGAAAATTATGACAGTTTTCGACATCAAAAACTATGGCAGTTTTCGTTATCGAAAACTATGACAGTTTTCGTAATCAAAAACTATGACTGTTTTCGACATCAAAAACTATGACAGTTTTCGTAATCGAAAACTATGACAGTTTTAGTAAACGAATAATATGACAGTTTTCGTAATCGAATACCATGACAGTTTTCGGAAACGAAAAGTATGGCAGTTTTTGTAAAACAAAAACTATAGCAGTTTTCGTAAACGAAAACTGTGGCAGTTTTCGTAAACGAATACTATGACAGTTTTCGTAATCAAAAACTATGACAGTTTTCGTAATCGAATACCATGACAGTTTTCGTAAGCAAAAACTATGGCAGTTTTCGTAAACAAAAACTATGGCAGTTTTCGTAAACGAATACCATGGCAGTTTTCGTAAACGAATGCCATGGCAGTTTTCGTAAACGAAAACTATGGCAGTTTTCGTAATCGAATACTATGTAAGTTTTCGTAATCTAAAACTATGGCAGTTTTCGTAAACGAATACTATGACAGTTTTCGTAATCGAAAACTATGACAGTTTTCGTAATCGAATACTATGTAAGTTTTCGTAATCTAAAACTATGGCAGTTTTCGTAAACGAATACTATGACAGTTTTCGTAATCGAAAACTATGACAGTTTTCGTAATCGAATACCATGACAGTTTTCGTAAGCAAAAACTATGGCAGTTTTCGTAAACGAAAACTATGGCAGTTTTCGTAAACGAATACCATGGCAGTTTTCGTAAACGAATGCCATGGCAGTTTTTGTAAACGAAAACTATGGCAGTTTTCGTAATCGAATACTATGTAAGTTTTCGTAATCTAAAACTATGGCAGTTTTCGTAATCGAAAACTATGACAGTTTTCGTAAACGTAAACGAAAACTATGGCAGTTTTCGTAAACGTAAACAAAAACTATGACAGTTTTCGACATCGAAAACTATTGCAATTTTGACTTGATCAGTACCCCTAAAACGAGTTTTGCCGTTACGAAAACTATGAAGGTTTTCAAAATCGAAAACTGTTTTAGTTTTCATAAACGAATACTATGACAGTTTTCGTAATCGAAAACTATGACAGTTTTCGTAATCGAATACCATGACAGTTTTCGTAAACATAAACTATGGCAGTTTTCGTAAACGAATACCATGGCAGTTTTCGTAAACGAATGCCATGGCAGTTTTCGTAAACGAAAACTATGGCAGTTTTAGTAATCGAAAACTATGACAGTTTTCGTAAACGAATAATATGACAGTTTTCGGAAACGAAAAGTATGGCAGTTTTTGTAATCAAAAACTATGGCAGTTTTCGTAAACGAAAACTATGGCAGTTTTCGTAATCGAATACCATGACAGTTTTCGTAAACATAAACTATGGCAGTTTTCGTAAACGAATACCATGGCAGTTTTCGTAAACGAAAACTATAACAGTTTTAGTAATCGTAAACTATGACAGTTTTCGTAATCGAATACTTTGTTAGTTTTCGTAATCTAAAACTATGGCAGTTTTCGTAATCGAATACTATGTTAATTTTCGTAACGTAAAACTATGGCAGTTTTCGTAAACGAATACTATGACAGTTTTCGTAAACAAAAACTATGGTAGTTTTCGTAAACGTAAACGAAAACTATGACAGTTTACGTAAACGATGACAGTTTTCGTAATCAAAAACTATGACAGTTTTCGACATCAAAAACTATGGCAGTTTTCGTAATCGAAAACTATGACAGTAATCCGGTATTTATTAGAAGCTGTTAAAACAATTATGATTTGTTTCTTCTGATAATTATTTTTATTCTTTTTATAAAAGCCACATTTTTTTTATAAGTAGTGACTTTAAGTTGGGGTAAAATAAAGTAATAATAGTAATAGTAATAATTATTATTATATATTAATAAATAATATTAGTTATTTTTGTCCTAAATAATATTTTTTTTACGTAAAAAACAATGCTTACATTATGTCAGAACATGTAATGTTTTTTTTTTATTTCACCCCAACTTAAAACCACCACTTACAGAAACGAATGTGTTTTTTATACAAAAAATAAAAATAATTATCAAAAGATTATACTCATATAATTATACGAGCAAATTATACTTATTTTACAGCCCCTAATAGATACCGGACTGTATGCATTTCGTGTGACAGTGATAACGCTCTACGAAGCCGAAATTAGCCGATTGTCTCTCTCCAAAGGTCGAAGTGCAATATTTATGGCCGGGTATTGTATATAAGTGTGATACAGACGTTGACAAATTATAACTGTCTGAGATAATTTCTCAATCAATCTCTAGAAATGGTTTTAAGTCGTTTGTTTTGTAAGAGTTAAAATATTTTATGCGAAAAAGAAATTATTAATAATGTACTTGATATTAGATAAAGCTATTTTATATAAATAATTTTGCACAATGCCATTTATTTAGACTTAAGAGTGCTTTTACACATAACATTATTTATTTGAATCGTAATATTATTTATATAAGATACAAAGTACAAAAAAATATAAAAGAAAATGGTACAAATTGAGCCTTATCGCTAAACAGTAATCTCTTCCAAGCAACCAATTAGATGAAGGAAATGCCATACTCTAAACGTTCTGTGGGTGTTGTTTACACAGTAATAAGAAAAAAATTACATACATATACATTGTATGTATATATGTATCATATTTTTCGATTTTGGTCGTCATCAGCCAAGGTGGACAGATAAATCCTGCTTTATTCCAAGAAACTTTCGAACGTTTCTAAGGAATCACGGCGCGCATATCGGGATTGGCTCTGGATGCTGGTGGCGGGGAGACCAGCTACCAGAGTGACCTACTCGAACGCGGGCAGACGCGTGAGGATAGACGTCGTTGATGGTTGCATCTGAATGCATAAAAATTTTGCATAAAAATATTATTATATGTATTTATATTGACAGATATTCAATATTGGTTAAGTTGTTTTTTAATAAGGTATATTTTTGAATGAGGTAGATATATTTTTGAAGTCGGTTTTTTTTTAAATAACTTTATTTCCTGGTTTTTAATTTTAGTTTGTTCATAATTATATATAGGTTGTAAGGTTTTCTATTTTTCTAATTCGAGTAGAAAGTAAAGTAAGTAAGTAAGTAAGTAAGTACTTTCTACTCGAATTTGAAAAATAGAAAACCTTACAACCTATATATAATTATGAACAAACTAAAATTAAAAACCAGGAAATAAAGTTATTTAAAAAAAAACCGACTTCAAAAATATATCTACCTCATTCAAAAATATACCTTATTAAAAAACAACTTAACCAATATTGAATATCTGTCAATATAAATACATATAATAATATTTTTATGCAAAATTTTTATGCATTCAGATGCAACCATCAACGACGTCTATCCTCACGCGTCTGCCCGCGTTCGAGTAGGTCACTCTGGTAGCTGGTCTCCCCGCCACCAGCATCCAGAGCCAATCCCGATATGCGCGCCGTGATTCCTTAGAAACGTTCGAAAGTTTCTTGGAATAAAGCAGGATTTATCTGTCCACCTTGGCTGATGACGACCAAAATCGAAAAATATGATACATATATACATACAATGTATATGTATGTAATTTTTTTCTTATTACTGTGTAAACAACACCCACAGAACGTTTAGAGTATGGCATTTCCTTCATCTAATTGGTTGCTTGGAAGAGATTACTGTTTAGCGATAAGGCTCAATTTGTACCATTTTCTTTTATATTTTTTTGTACTTTGTATCTTATATAAATAATATTACGATTCAAATAAATAATGTTATGTGTAAAAGCACTCTTAAGTCTAAATAAATGGCATTGTGCAAAATTATTTATATAAAATAGCTTTATCTAATATCAAGTACATTATTAATAATTTCTTTTTCGCATAAAATATTTTAACTCTTACAAAACAAACGACTTAAAACCATTTCTAGAGATTGATTGAGAAATTATCTCAGACAGTTATAATTTGTCAACGTCTGTATCACACTTATATACAATACCCGGCCATAAATATTGCACTTCGACCTTTGGAGAGAGACAATCGGCTAATTTCGGCTTCGTAGAGCGTTATCACTGTCATACGAAATGCATACAGTCCGGTATCTATTAGGGGCTGTAAAATAAGTATAATTTGCTCGTATAATTATATGAGTATAATCTTTTGATAATTATTTTTATTTTTTGTATAAAAAACACATTCGTTTCTGTAAGTGGTGGTTTTAAGTTGGGGTGAAATAAAAAAAAACATTACATGTTCTGACATAATGTAAGCATTGTTTTTTACGTAAAAAAAATATTATTTAGGACAAAAATAACTAATATTATTTATTAATATATAATAATAATTATTACTATTACTATTATTACTTTATTTTACCCCAACTTAAAGTCACTACTTATAAAAAAAATGTGGCTTTTATAAAAAGAATAAAAATAATTATCAAAAGAAACAAATCATAATTGTTTTAACAGCTTCTAATAAATACCGGATTACTGTCATAGTTTTCGATTACGAAAACTGCCATAGTTTTTGATGTCGAAAACTGTCATAGTTTTTGATTACGAAAACTGTCATCGTTTACGTAAACTGTCATAGTTTTCGTTTACGTTTACGAAAACTACCATAGTTTTTGTTTACGAAAACTGTCATAGTTTTACGTTACGAAAATTAACATAGTATTCGATTACGAAAACTGTCATAGTATTCGTTTACGAAAACTGTCATAGTATTCGTTTACGAAAACTGTAATGGTATTCGATTACGAAAACTATCATATTATTCGTTTACGAAAACTGTCATAGTATTCGTTTACAAAAACTGTCATAGTTTTCGATTACGAAAACTGTCAAAGTTTTCGATTACGAAAACTGTCACAGTATTCGTTTACAAAAAATTAAAATAGTTATCTTTGTTGAAAACTGTCGTAGTTTTCGATGTTGAAAACTGTCATAGTATTCGAAATTGAAAACTCTCATAGTTTCCGAATTTAAAAACTCATAGGTTTCGATTTCGTAAACTCTCATAGTTTTCATAACAGCAAAACTCTTTCTAGAGGAACTGATCAAGTCAAAACTGTCATAGTTTTTGATGACGAAAACTGTCATAGTATTCATTTACGAAAACTGTCTTAGTTTTCGATGTCGAAAACTGACATAGTTTTCGATTACGAAAACTGTCATAGTTTTCGATTACGAAAACTGTCATAGTTTTCGATTACGAATACTGAAATAGTTTTCGTAAACGAAAACTGAAATAGTTTTCGTTTTCGTTTACGAAAACTGTCATAGTTTTCGATTACGAAAACTGTCATAGTATTCGTTTATGAAAACTAAAACAGTTTTCGATTTCGAAAACCTTCATAGTTTTCGTAACGGCAAAACTCGTTTAAGGGGTACTGATCAAGTCAAAACTGCAATAGTTTTCGATGTCGAAAACTGTCATAGTTTTTGATTACTCAAACTGTCATAAATTTCGTTTACGTTTACGAAAACTGCCATAGTTTTCGTTTACGTTTACGAAAACTGCCATAGTTTTCGTTTACGTTTACGAAAACTGCCATAGTTTTTGTTTACGAAAACTGTCATAGTTTTCGATTACGAAAACTGCCATAGTTTTAGATTATGAAAACTAACATAGTATTCGATTACGAAAACTGTCATAGTTTACGATTACTAAAACTGCCATAGTTTTCGTTTACGAAAACTGCCATGGCATTCGTTTACGAAAACTGCCATGGTATTCGTTTACGAAAACTGCCATAGTTTTCGTTTACGAAAACTGCCATAGTTTTTGTTTACGAAAACTGTCATGGTATTCGATTATGAAAACTGTCATAGTTTTCGATTACGAAAACTGTCATAGTATTCGTTTATGAAAACTAAAACAGTTTTCGATTTCGAAAACCTTCATCGTTTTCGTAACGGCAAAACTCGTTTAAGGGGTACTGATCAAGTCAAAACTGCAATAGTTTTCGATGTCATAAACTGTCATAGTTTTTGATTACTCAAACTGTCATAGTTTTCGTTTACGTTTACGAAAACTGCCATTGTTTTTGTTTACGAAAACTGTCATAGTTTTCGATTACGAAAACTGCCATAGTTTTAGATTACGAAAACTAACAAAGTATTCGATTACGAAAACTGTCATAGTTTACGACTACTAAAACTGCCATAGTTTTCGTTTACGAAAACTGCCATGGTATTCGTTTACGAAAACTGCCATGGTATTCGTTTACGAAAACTGCCATAGTTTTTGTTTACGAAAACTGTCATGGTATTCGATTACGAAAACTGAAATAGTTTTCGTAAACGAAAACTGAAATAGTTTTCGTAAACGAAAACTGCCATAGTTTTCGTTTTCGTTTACGAAAACTGTCATAGTTTTCGATTACGAAAACTGTCATAGTATTCGTTTATGAAAACTAAAACAGTTTTCGATTTCGAAAACCTTCATAGTTTTCGTAACGGCAAAACTCGTTTAAGGGGTACTGATCAAGTCAAAACTGCAATAGTTTTCGATGTCGAAAACTGTCATAGTTTTTGATTACTCAAACTGTCATAGTTTTCGTTTACGTTTACGAAAACTGCCATTGTTTTTGTTTACGAAAACTGTCATAGTTTTCGATTACGAAAACTGCCATAGTTTTAGATTACGAAAACTAACAAAGTATTCGATTACGAAAACTGTCATAGTTTACGATTACTAAAACTGCCATAGTTTTCGTTTACGAAAACTGCCATGGTATTCGTTTACGAAAACTGCCATGGTATTCGTTTACGAAAACTGCCATAGTTTTTGTTTACGAAAACTGTCATGGTATTCGATTACGAAAACTGCTATTGTTTTCGTTTACGAAAACTGCCATAGTTTTTGTTTACGAAAACTGTCATGGTATTCGATTACGAAAACTGCCATTGTTTTCGTTTACGAAAACTGCCATAGTTTTTGTTTACAAAAACTGCTATACTTTTCGTTTCCGAAAACTGTCATGGTATTCGATTACGAAAACTGTCATATTATTCGTTTACGAAAACTGTCATAGTTTTTGATGTCGAAAACAGTCATAGTTTTTGATGTCGAAAACTGTCATAATTTTCGATTACGAAATCTGCCATAGTATTCGATTACAAAATATTGTCCGTAGCGGTTTACTGTTCATTCTATATTTATATAAATTTAAATAAGCTTAACATGGCTATACATGTTAATACACATTTTCAAATATTATGTGGCTTTAATAAACTAGGAAAGCGGCAAATTAAAATTTTTACATAATTTCATACAAGATAATTAAATAAAATAAAGGTGACGTATACAGGGTTATTTTTAATTAGTTGAGCACCTTTTGCAGGCAGCCTCTCTACATCAATTCCAACAACATTTGTTCTACGACTTTTAAAAAATCTTGATAAATAACTCAGAATTGACAAAACAAAAAAATTTTTGCTTCCTCGACTATTTATTACTCTGTATTTTGTAAGCAGTCTAAAGTATAGGTCGCGGCAGTCTAGCGCTGTACGAAATTTGTAATGTACCACGCACATAATACTATTATAACTTATTATTATTTTTGTTTTATTTCAAACGGTAGAATCAGATTATTTACAATAATACAATGTGTTATTTACAAAAGGATTCAATATTTACAAATTACCTCTTAAATTTATATCTCGTCGATACCGGTGCAAAATAGTCCCCTTCATATCCAACACAAAGACCATACCTAAAAATCAACTGTTCACCGACTCCTCTTACCACACTTAGCCAGCACTCGCACTATCTTGGTGTACTCGATATTTGTGTTACGGCGTCACAGTACTGTTTTCACTAATCGAAATTCGGTTACCGAGTAACGGGAGCTAGCGGGTCGCGCGGCACACGCTTATCTAATTGACCGTGACAAACGACTGGATCAAGTTCAAACGTGCATCGCCGCCGCTGCATCACCCCGCCACCCGCCACCCCGCGCCCCGCTGCTCGTGTCCTTGGCACGTATTTTGCCTACGCAAGGTGCGTGGCCTCTCTTTGCTCAAGGTTGCGAGGTTGTTAAATGCTCGTTCAGAGGCAGTAAATAAATTTTGTATGGGAAAAACTAAATTTTTAAAACTATTAATTTTAAAAAGTCGTGGAACAAATGTTGTTAGGATTGATGTAGAGGGGCTGCCTGCAAAAGGTGCTCAACTAATTACAAATAACCCTGTATATATTATTGACGACACAATTGTATTGTTTTCGTAATAAGGAAGCTGGAACATGTGATTGTGAAAATGAATTATGCTTAATCAAACAAAAGAAAAGATGATCATAAAATATGTAAAAGTACCTAAGTAAGTACATATGAAAAATAAAATACTAATAAATTTTAACCCCGTGTTTTATGTAACGAATTTCTGCATAGTTTTTTGTCAAAGCAGTATTTTTTGCCGTAAATTGTTTACCTTTAAGGTTAATAAATGACAAAGCACGCCCTTCTTTAAATGGGTGCGACGTATATTGCACGTAGGATACGATGTTTACTTTCCCGTTAAGTCCTCCATTTCGCAATTTCTTTTTTTTTTTGTCTGTACTTAAAACCTTTGCATTTCTATATGGGTAAGATTACTTGACTCTCATTGTATGGATACTTGTTTTTCAATAGAAATAAATACTTGATTGAAATTGAATTGAAGAATAGTAAGAATTGAGTATGTAATGCATTAATTTCTTTTGACCGAGACATTACAGCAATACAAGACACCTGTGGACTTTTTCCTCTCTGTCCCAAGATATACAGAATTTATGTCTTTTGATCCATTTGAGGACGCTAAACTATTCATAAGTGTTAATAAAATAAGGGAAAGCAACGAGTACTTCTTGATATTAATTCATAAATTTATCTTTTTTTCTTTTTATAAGGCTTAATTGGTATCTGTGTACCTACATAATATGATTCTGGGTTAATCACAACAAACTCATTACGTTACATTCGGAAACGGATGCTGCTCACGGTGACTGGTGGTCTTGCCAACCACGGTTTTTTAATATTTTAATTTTATTATTTATTAACTGAGACCAACGTTATTATATTATTCACTAACCAATAAGCTTCCCATCAAATTAAATGCAATGGTTCTAGTTGCATTGATACAACTAAGATCCACTTCGCGATGGACATAGCTTTCTATAAACATACCGCCCTATGAAAAACCGGTTAGGTCGTTTGGCATAGCTCCCACAAAAACCTTATAGAAAGACAAATAAACAAATATATATTATATATGCGCGTCTCATTTATACCATCCCTTGTTAAATGTATAAACTTGTTAAATGTATAATTGTATAAACACAAGTGGGGATAATTTGAACAAGGTAGTAAGTAGTATTAAAAAGTTATGAATAAATATATATTTATTATACTATGCAGTAATATACTCAAATATTTTGTAATATGCAGTCAAACTATAAAGAGGTATGTATAAACAATGTTTTAAGTTTTCATTGCAAAGTAACCAAACTGGTCATATCAAAACTTAAAGTTCAAAATTTCATTATGTGAGGACATAAACTACCAACAATGTAGTCGCTCTGAAACTTATGTAATTTATGATATTAGATTCAGCACTTTCGATGGTCAACTATAGATTGCAGAATTGGTATTTAAGAAATAGATTTAAATTGAGACAAACCGCCATTTATCTTGTCATCTTGTTACGTTGAGTTATATGCGGGAAATAAGATTTAGTTCCCAAACGCTACTCAATTTATTATATTTAATTGGGTAATATTTAAATGGTGATAATAATTTGTATTTCTAATTGTCTGTAAATTTGTACTCTATAAACTGTACACAATTTAATGTATGATTTTAATCGCTTGAACGTTTTCCTGATTACTAAAATATATAACTAGGTAAAATTATTTTCGACAAAGCAGTGACACATATTTATTTTTATTCATTTCGAAAGTAGGAAGATTTAGTGCTAGTTATGTTTGTTTGTTGTTATTTTAGCTAAATTATATTATAATGCATAAAACAGTGTTTTTATAAGCCACAGCATTCGTCCGTACTTTGATCTAACCTGTTTATTGTTTTACATATTTTCCCCAGAATTATATATAGATTCTTATAGAAAAAGGTTCTCAAATTGAAAACTACAATTATATATTTCTTAAATATATTACAATTATATTCTTATAATAACGAAGAAAATAATCTAACAGTTTTATTTTTCAACAGACAAAAATTACTCTTAAAGTAATACAAAATATTTTTTAAGAATAACGTGTTTCTAGTAGTAGTAAACATAGTACAGGAAGGACAGCAGCGCTGAGAGGTGCGAAGATCGCGACGCCGCACAGGGCGCGCGTTGATGCTCGCCAACTCGGCTGCATGCCGTCATGTCCTGCGCCAGCACCCATGCCATGCACCGTAACAGAGCATCCGCCGCAGACGAACTAACGCACCTGGCATGACCCACGCACAACACAAATGCTTCGCTGACTGAATGGCGCTGACACAACAAACGATTCACTTACAGCCTGTAACTACACTTTTATAAAATCCAGTATTCTCAAAAATTCACGAAGTAAGATTTAAACATCCAAACATATAATCTTTCAAATTTGTGGTATTAGAAGGATTCTAAGTAGCCTTTCTTACAGCTCTCGCAGGAACAAAGTGTAGGTATATAACCGAAATACAAATATAATTTCTAAAATTTAACTTTGACCATCTAATTTTTTAGGTCACGTCATGTGCATATTTGCAAATATGCACATGTTATCATTCTTAAGAAATTTCGGAATATGTAAGATATCTAGACAGGGAGGATGAGGATATTCGGGCTTGAAACTTTCACTTGCCGTACCAACAATATATCTTTAATAGCTACATAAAGCGGACATTTGGCGGGAATGTGGGTAAAACCGACTGGAGTTAGATCTACAGTAAAATGAACATAGCTAGATTTTACCTCTAAAATAAATTAACCTCAAAAGTAAAATACCAGCACAGCTCCGTGTTCTCTTTGAAGTAGACGATGTGATGGCTGCGCTCTGAAATATCCCGTGCTGCGAGTTGTAGCTCATTGACGCAGCGTGACCAGTCTGATGACACCAGTGACCAGCATGTGGGCTCTTTCAGGAAGTCTGACACATCATAACTAATAAAATCTACGCTTCTCTCTTCAATAACAAAATGGTTCATATCTGATCCTTTCTAAAAGTTCTGTAAAAGAATTATAACAGGCCAATTGAAACCACGCCAACTTTTGATTTATAACAAAAATTTTAAGTTAAGATTAGTTTAATTTCTGCAGTATTCATTGTAGAATAACATATATTAAGTTATATACAATGGGCATGTTTTATAAAAATAACTACGTTAAAAAAAATTACTTCAAGACTAAAAAGTAAAAAATAATGAAGATATAATATTAATTATTTACCACCTACTATTTATATGTCCTATTTACTAAAAGGTTTGAAGTCTTGAAGTTTGAAGGTTTGTATTTTGTAAGAAGTGCCTAAAAGGTCAACGCCCGGGCTTCATACCTACGCTTAGAGTTAATGTCAGTTCAGAGGCACCAAATAAATTTTGTATGGGAAAACTCATATTTTAAAAACTACTAATTTTAAAAATAACCCTGTAAATTAATCTTATCCGTAAATTATGAAAAGTGAGGAAAGATCATTTGCTACATTTTAAAAATACATACCTCAGCTTAGCCAAGGGATACCTAAAAATACTTACGACTTCTTTCATCAGAAAAATGATGATCGAATAGTTCCATGACTACAGGAGCTTATAGTAATTTAAATTACGGAAGAATCAACTTAACGGAAATGTTCTGTATTGGATTTAAAATATAATACTATTAAAACTATAATAATCGTACTTTATTTATTAATAAATATGTCAATCTTATTACCTCACATCGAGCTTTACTGAATCGCTAATTTTACTTAATTTATCACCATGTAAAATTGATGTCGTCTACTTAAAATTGAGTCCCGTTTAACATAATTTATTTCATTTAAAATTAATTTTCAACTATATCAATAAAGTACCTATACATATAACTTATAAATGAATTTTATCAGAACCTGACTTGCTTCCAGATGAAAGGAAAATCAAATATAGGGAATGTTTGTTACACAAAAGGTTTATTTTAAGCGGATATATTGTAGCGAGCGGAAATTAAACTCACTCGGCAGTCAATGCAACCGGAGTCGATTTCCGAGATGTTTAGATAGCTCAATCTTTTCTTGACATACCAGTGTGTCTAAGCATAAGTATAACTCAGTTTCTTTTTATTTTTTTTACTTAAAGTTTTGTTAAAGAGGCTACAGAATAATATAGTTATAGTATAATGGTAGTTGTCCTGCCAATAATATTTTCATTAGTATACTTACTGATTTTTGAGCTGTGTCTTGAATGAACACGGTATCTATAACATTAGTACAACTAAAGTAGCGGTATCAAGTGTTGCGTTATCACAACATAAATAGAATAAAAAATATTTCACATGGCTTTCAGTATGGAAAAACTCCTTTACGTGCTAACTTTTACGGTTAGATTACCACAAAAAAACTACCGGAGTTTCTTAAAGAAATCTCAAATAATTAATATGCCTCCACTTTGTGCTGATGCTACTATCTTTATGGTATTCATACACCGCTTCACTTTTGTAGATTATGACTAGTTTCTGGATCATAATCTTTAGATAAAAATTAGGCACGTGTCAATATTTTATAAATATGACAGGAATAACCAGCTTCGAATTTATCCGTAAAATTAGAACATCATTTTGCGCGCCAGCGCCAGCGATATCTACCTAAAACCTTTTTTTGCGACACTTTCTGAGTGACCCACATGTAACTTTGAATATAGAGTTTGTTATACTATGGAGGTAATTAGTTATGTTTAACATATATAAAGGTACTTTACCATTGGCTAATTTCTTGTAGACGTTTTGTTGTTGAATTAATTAACGATGACTCGGCGTCTTTGGAGTGATGAATGTACGCTTTAGAACGTAAATCTTATAGGCACCTTGTAGTCGTTATATTATTATAATAATATACTACTCCATCTTAAGTTGCATTTTCTTGAATGGTTTTAATTTAAAACAAAATTGGTATTAAGAAAATTAAACACTATCCTGATTGCGTTTCATAAGGATAGGATCCAAATTATTTCTCACTAGATAAGAGTTGACAGAAAAATAAAAATCTTTGTGTATATTCATTTCAAGGAACTATTATTTCCTCTGTAATTTACTACCCAGCTATTTACCCAGCAAAGATTTTAATAAAATATTATATAAATAAATAACTGTATAATTAACACTGAGAAATCATACCAAACATCTAAAAAACTTTCTTGATATTGATTCCCCTGTAAGTGAATTAGTAAAACATTCTTTAAAAAAATCCTTTAAGCATAAATTTCAAATACTAAAATTATTTAAAATATTTATTTAAACAACGACCTTATTAGAGGTTATATAAATAATGGATATAAATATAGAATGTAAAAAACCGATACGGGCAGCTTAAATAAGCTTAATATGACTATACATGTTTAAAGATATTTTCAAAAATTAATGGATACAAGATTTATGACAACGAATGTCCCGTGTAGGAATTGAAACTGCAAACTTTGGGACTCCAACACCAACGGGTCATCTAAATCTAAAATTCATATACATATACATTTATTTATAAATATGTACCTGAATTATAGCTAGTTACGAAAGTATAGTTAATAAATGTACAGTCAAAAAAAAACCTAACCCTAATTTTATAAAAATGAGAATAGTAGAAGGCCTATAAATTATTATTTAATTAAAAGTACTGATTAGTGACGGTGAAATAATATATCGATGAAACAACCATTCTGTTCAATATTATATCAAGTGATTTATTGATGACATGATATTACAATTGTAAGTGTTTTGTTTTAATATTTTAAGTAATAGTTACTATGTGAATTTCCTTTATATAAAAAAATTATAGTAACCGTTCGACTTTCTTAATTTTAGATATTTAAATAAACAATTATTGTGTTTTATTAGTAATCCAGTAGTACCAAATATTTACTAAAGCTAGGAATAGTTTTCGAATATTTATGCATTAGAATTCTGGATCCTTGTTAAAGTTTTAACGAGCTTAGAGAATAATGATATGACCAGTGATTTAAAATTACTGTTTAAATTTGTTCTCCGTTATGACTTCGTGATTCAATTAAAGGAGAGATATATGCGTCTTTAATGCCCACATGAATAAATACACGATTATTTAAACCTCATTTAATAAAAGATCAAATAGAAATTTAAGTTAAAGTTAAAGCAAGTTTTACTTTTAAATCAACTTTTGATTTAAATAATCATATGGAGTTATAAGTAATAGTGATACTACTTTCTTACTATTAGTACTATTAGTAGGTATTACTAATAAATTTTAGGCAAATAAAATATATATTGTAAAAACTGAGATAAGTTGAATATTCTTAATAAACAATTCTAATTTTAAATTTAATAAAATTAAGTATATATTTATATATGATTATATATATTATGAATTTATACATGTATTTAATATCTATCGTTAATTATTTTGTAAATTATGCTCATGCTATATTTTATTTAATTGTATATAAAAAAAATAAGTATTAATAAATATATTTTTAGTAGCCTACCGCAATTACCCACCATTCGCAAAGGTTAACTGGTAGAGAATTCCAAAAGGCATTAAGTGCGCCTTTTGTATTAATCAATAAAGAGTAAATAAAATATTGCTTTTACATTTCTTATTTTTAATCATGTATATGTATTATTAAATGGAATATCACAAACACAACACCTATCTTAAAACGACTCGTATTAATCACTTTGTTATAATCTGACTCTGAATCTGAACCTGAATATCTGATCTCTGTCTTTTGTCCTATGTTTGTTTATTTCAAACAAAAATATATAAATTCTAGTGCAAAGATATTTAAGTGTGTTATATTTCCATACATTATGGAATCGGTGATTATAAGATTTTGATACTCCCATACATCATGGAATCCATCCATGGACTAGATATATGATGTTAAGACTAGAGTGCAATATATTTCAGACATATAATGTCAGTATCTAAATATATTGAGAGTTTACTGATACCTTTTTTTGACCAACTTGTGTATCTGTAAGTCTTTTAATTATAATTTCATTTAAGAAACAAACTTTTATCTCCAAGAGCAACTCTTTAAACAAGTGACAGGTACCTTTGTAAGTTACAATCGATTAGTTTTAAATAAATTATATCTTCTTTTTTTAATTGGATTATGTACTGTTTCATGTATATTTGGAGAATGAAGAACGTTTTCAATAAAACAAAAACAGAAAACCGAAAAGGTATAACAATGTTATACATCAAAAATATTTATTTGTGCAGTCGGATATTAACTCCGCTACTTCCGGTTGCTGAATTTCAATTGTCAGCGCGGTTTCCTTTGTAAGCAATCAACCTACAGAAATATCGTTATATACAGAATGTCGTTGTTTACACGATATTTTTGTATTTTATTTATATTAAATGGAAATTGCAAGTTACATAAACAATTCTTTACCTTAACATTATCTGTTTTTATGAAATCTCTCTTTTAATAAAGTTTGCTCTATAAGTGATTTAAAAAACTTAAACTAAGACAAATAAATAATAAATGAACATATCGAGGAAGTCTTAATATCGACAGATGATGAATATATTATAACACTTGAAGTTATGTCTGTAAATGTTATTAGAATCGAATAATAATCTTAAAATACGATGGTTTACTAAATGTGAGCAATTATTTGGGAAGGAAAATGCTTTTAAGAAATTTAAAAGCGACTGGACATCTATACTTTTAGTTTTTTAATTCGAAAAAACTTAATTATAAATTAATTAGAAGTAAGCCGACTCTTTTTTGCTATTATTTCAATTTCTTTTTTTTAATATTTTACAAAAGCATGTGATCTAATATTGCAATTCTAATATTAACTTGTTAGAGTCAGTTAGTTTATATTTTTCTTTATCAAAATAAAATGAATATTTAAGGGGGGTGGTTTTATAGGTAGGTAGGTATTTTTACCATAGTTATTATAATAGTATAGTTATTATAATACAATAATATTTAGTCAATAAGTTTTTTAATAAAATCCTAAGTATAGAGCATTCTATATATTGACTTAAAAGTAATAAGCCAAAGCAAAGCCTAATGTCGAAAAATCATAAAAGCCGCCAAAAAAGATCTTGCGTTATTATTATTTTTCTCAAAATGTATACATTTTTAAGAAAGTGACAGTAGTTTCGCCAAGGATCTCGTGTTGATATTGTGAATTTCATTAATTGAACATTCAAGATCAAGTTCAAAAAAACTAATCCAAGAGAATATTATTACTAGAGTTCAGCGAGACTTACTAGCTTTTTCATTTATTTATATTAGGTATGTACTTACCTATGAAGCTCTACGAGAACAGTTAAAGCAATACTGAAAGCTTACGAATACATATAACTTCACTTTTTGTTGATTGATAAGCTAATGTAACGAACACAACTAAAAGAATATTTGATGCTTTTGAAAAAAAAACTCCAATAAAAGCCCGCTTTTAAAGTAATCCATCAAAGTTATAACCTGCTTTTTTGTTTTTTATTTTGGGAATTTCGTATGTTTCGACATTTTATTACTTATTGTCAAGCTATTTTAAGCTTAACCGGAGCTTTTGATATTGATACATCATAGATATGTTACTTATTTTTTATATACCCACTTACAATATTATGATTTGTAAACATAATATAACATTTATATAAATAAAGAATGAAAAATAAACCGATACGGGCAGGGATTCGAACCCGCGACTACTGGGAAACCGTCCCGTCGCTCTACCAACTGAGCTACCGTATCACTGTCCGTCTCGGTGAATTAAGCATTCTATATGTAATCGTCTTTATCGGGACGGTGGTGACATCTTTTAGGGTTCTTTCGAAAAACCTAACCAAACTTTGCAGTATAGATAAACATTGAAAAGATCCCACTACCGAAATTAATGTTTGAAAATATCTTTAAACATGTATTATAGTCATGTTAAGCTTATTTAAATTTATATAAATAAAGAATAGGATTTTCGAAAGAATTTTCGAAGATTTTCGAGAGCTTTCCACTATTTTGTTGGTTTTTTTTTTAAATAAACTACTGTAACATTAATAATTCAATGTTAAGTGGTAACTTAAGAATATCAAATATATATCTTGTGTTTATAAAATAAATTATTTTTACATATTAACAATACAAGGTATATTAGGTTCTTGTATCTCAGGGAAATTATTTGGGTAAACATTATTTATAGAAATAATATCAACGCATTATGGTTTGAGAGAGAATATATTGAACAAACATACAAGATATTAATTAAATCCTTCAGAGATTATTCATTATTTTACTTTCATTAATGTATAGACATAAAAGAAATAAACGTCTGAAATACTATAGACTGATATTATATGTCTTGGAAAATTTCGTGAATGGAGATCTTATTAGTGTTTTGTATTTATGGTCTCTTTTCTGAGAATCTGTATCGATATTCAATATTAACATGAATAAATTCTGATTATAAAGTTTGAAATAAAATGAAAATATATAGTTTGTTTTTGAAAATAAAAATATTTTTTAAACAAAGCTGATATTTTTGTTTTATAAAAGAATTTTCGTTTTATAAATAACGTTGCAAAAATAATAAACATTTTTTTTTTATTTTTACATGATTGTCATTTAGCACAAATATACAGGGTTATTTGTAATTAGTTGAGCACCTTTTGCAGGCAGACCCTCTACATCAATCCTAACAACATTTGTTCTACGACTTTTTAAAATTAGTAGTTTTAAAAATTTAGTTTTTCCCATACAAAATTTATTTATTGCCTCTGAACGTGCATTAAACTTGAGCAAAGAGAGGCCACGCAACTTGTCAAAATATGTGCCAAGGCCACGTGCATCGGGGCGCGGGGTGGCGGGGTGACGCAGCGGCGGCTATGCACGTTAGAACTTGATCATTTTCTAAGGTGTAATAAAAAATAGCATCGTTTTTCACTTTTATTTATTAAAATATTTTCTACAATAGTCGAAACACATATTGTCTAACTGTTTAAGAATCTAATGAAAAAACAAAATCTCCAATAGAAGTTGTCCACAAGTTGAATGTCTCAATATTTTTATTTGGTTTATGAAATAAGGGCACTGTAACGAAACCAAATAAATATTATTTTTACAAAACAATAACTTCTCTTTAACTTACTTTATACATATCATATTATCTCGTTTGTTAATATTTATATCATGACAATAAAACAATAAGTTACTTACGAATTTCTTTAAGATGGCGCGTAACAGAAAAACGTCATAATTTTCAATAATATTAATTAATTAAAACGTAAGAAGTGAATCGACTGTTTCTGACGTATAATATTCTCATAGAAGAAACACATAGGTAAGTACCATAAAAACAGACAAATGTACACAATCCACTTTAAAAATAATAACTTTAGGCTTCTTAACATGTTGGATCGTCACTATATCACAAATAAAATTATTCTTCATCATGGTTTCTGCTGTTTCGAGTTGCTGTTCGTTCTAAGTATAGCAAAACAGACTTGTAAAGATCAGGACCCCAATGCTCCATTTCTCAGCCAAAACTCGTATTTCTTTTCATTCTTACTTCTTCTATTTCAGACAATCAATGTATTTTAAAAATATTATAAATTACATTTCATAATTTCTTCTTCATGTTATAATCTTGAATTTATTTATTAGTTTTAATAGCAAGTCCATAAAATCGTATTGTCCAGTATGTAATTACAATTCATTATTTAATTATAAAACTCTAATCCGATAATTTTATTTTTGGTTAATGTAAATTGTGTTTTGTAATCCACATACTTGTCATTTTGATTATTTAGTATTTCCATAGCAACATGGTGTAAAAGAGATGAAGCTATACGAAAAAAGCTGGCGCGCGCATTTAACAGTTTCTGACTTTCGCTAGCCTGCCGCGACCTATACTTTAGACTGCTTACAAAATACAGAGTAATAAATAATCGAGGAAGCAAAAATTTATTTTTTTTCGTTTATTCTGAGTTATTTATCAAGATTTTTTAAAAGTCGTAGAACAAATGTTGTTGGGATTGATGTAGAGAGGCTGCCTGCAAAAGGTGCTCAACTAATTAAAAATAACCCTGTATAAAAAATAAAAAAGAAGAGTACTCTGAAAACAGAATTTAATCATCTATAATATAATTGTAATACTTTGATCAATAGTTCCATTTATTACTTTCTACCAACAAACGTATTTGTTTTATTATAGATATAAGTCTGTTATACGTAAATCCATCTCCTTTGATGTTTGTAATATGAGAATATGAAGAGATTATTATAATTATATTTCAGCTTTAGTAGTGAAAATTTCAAAGCAAAATTAATTGGAATCATTAGATCTACTAACAATGTAAACTAAATTAAACAGAAAAACATTTTGAATTTAAAAATTTTATTTCTCTATTCTTATAATATTTGTACTGAGATGAAGTGGTTGATAACGCCAAATTTATTGATGATTTTTTCAGTTGGAGTAATTGACTCATAATATAATGTTTTGTGTTTTATTTTGCTGTCAAGTTTTACAGACATTCTTTAATAAATAATTAAATGTTTTTCTATTTAAAGTCAACGGTTTTTTTTGTTTCCTTTACTTATTCCTCTTATATTATGTTCTGCTATCACACTGTCAATTAATAACACACTCTATAATGTAATATCATCCTATTGTGTTTATCTGAGTAAACCTCACAGTTCATAACATTTTAAATGTGTTTTGATATAGTTATTATATTATATAATGAACATATAAGGTGAGTTTTATTATCAATGTAATATACAATATACTGATCAAACGGAAAATATTTTATGTATGAGCCCTCTCATTCATCCTATAATAACCCTATGATGAGTATGAGAATATTAATTCTGTATGAATAAAATCATTATTATAGTGATAAAATATATTTACTTAATCGAACGGATGACTTATTATTTATTTACAATAAAAAATGAGGTTCATTAATATAATACTTGAAACAATGGTTTTGAAAAAACTCAAACTTGTAACTCAATAAATGATAGCGTATAGAAGTTAGTTATAAAAATTAAATTCACCGAAACATTATCTGACGTCTATACTGATGTTTCTATAATTTTGTTTTATTTATTTGTAGTTCTAAAGAGTGAAAGGATTCCGGAGAGTCAAAGTATTTTTATATTGCAATATAAATATATAATTTATACATCTAGATCAAATATTTTTTTTTACTTTTTTAATAGTTATACATTTTGAAACATATAGACCACTTTTTTAAACTATTTTATATTTAAATTACATTACCAGCTGTTACAGGTCGTTTTCTTTTACCTAGTAGTCATAAAATACAATCTCATAAGAGCCGTAATGAGTATTATTGTAGTAAAAAACATAATAAAATAAAACACTCTTAAACTCTCAAACTATTCAGTTACTAATATAGTTTTTAAGGTACCTGTAGCAATAGACTCCTTTTTGAGTATGTTATCTCAAAATTTCAACAATTAATATGCAAAATACAACCCTAATGCGAAAAGTGCACGGGCGACGTGTCCGTGGATAAAAGTAGAAATTAATAAAAAAAAAAATCATATTTTTATTATTATGTTCAGTACTTATATATCATTTCTAGACTCTCGGATCTTTCAACTGGCTACTTATTGTATTTGTATTGCAAGATTGAAATTTGTAAACATTACTTACAATAGAATGGTCATTTTTTATTTATTTAGGTGTTTAAATTATATCAAATGAAAGGAAGTACTTGAGAATATTAAGAATAAAGTTAACGAGATTCTATTGAAGTATAAACCAAAACGATTTTCATACAATTATTATAATAGACTAAACAGAATGATTACATGTTTCCTGCTAAGCCGAGGGTGAGTTTAGTTTACTATTTTCTCTGAAATTTTATTTTTTTTTATAAAATTTATAGCTTTTCGTTTATACACATGCTATTTTCATTTTTATCAGGTTGTGTAACCAATTATGTCGGCAAGGACTATGGCATGTGTTAAAAAACATCTAACGCACCAAAAGTTGGCAGAGGCTAAAATGTTTTGATTGCCGATCCTCAAACCACTTTTATGAACAAGTATGTGTATTGATGCCAACCTTATTAGGATGGAGGAATAAAAACCTTATTAGGTCTCGACCCCCTTCAGACGTAGCAGGCTTGGGTGGGGGGAAGGGGATCCCTCCACAATCTATCTAGCCTGCAAAAAAGGGATGGGTGCTTCTCGGTGGATCCCTTCGGGGCAACGCGGTGAGTGCGAAAGCGATTCTGTGGTGTCCCATTATGAAGACGGCGGCAACCGTCAGGTTTAGTATAAGTCCTACATATCCACCTCCGTCATCCCCTGGTTGGAGGTGTGTATTCGTGAGGATTACTGACGTTAAAAAAAAATCAAAAAACAAAAAAAGGATGTAGAAAAAAAGATAATTATGTTTTTCTCTAATTAGCAGGTATTAGCACAATACACACGCTACCATTGAGTGGAGGAGATAAGTTTAGAGCGCTGACTTATGCATTTTATTAGAATACTATAATGAAATACATATACATTGCAATGATAGTAATAATAATAGTAATAAGAAGAAGTAGAATCTTATAACTTCACTTAATTTAATTCACTTATACTTAAAATCTTATTCTAATTCTTTCAAAACAGTTTTTCCAAAGTTATTAAAAACAAAACATATAACAATATATTAATCAGTAATAAGATTTTAAGAATAAATACAATAAAATTCTACATCCTTCATAATAACATTAGTTTTTAATCACAATATTTTAATAAAAATCAAATCACTTCTAATTAAATAAATGTTGAACTACACGTGGATTTCTAACTTTTGTCCTGATTTGTTTTAAAAACTTAAACATTTTTTTTCCCGATCAACAGTAATATATTCTAGAAACTTATGATTGCCCAAATAATAACACACAATAAACAGTTTATTAGTAAACCTCATACAGTAATATGCTGGTGTTGCCACTCACAAAAACTAGTAAATATGTGTTAGTTAATCCGTGTTCATCAATTAGTCTCGTATGTCTATTCTAACAATAATTAATGACATCAATCAACTGAATGCGAGCATTTGTTTGTATATTAACGTGACACAACGATGTAACGCAACTTTTTAATATAGTATATTGTAATATACTATATTAAAAAGTCAAGGCATTAAACATTTTAATAGTATAAAGAACTTACTATAGGTCGGTATTATATGTATATAAGCCTTTGCGGAAGAATTACAAGAAATTGAGAAACAAATACCGACAACAAGACAGCAACACCATATACATACATAATTATTATTTTTATTATAACATATTGAGATGCCTCTTGATGATTACAAATATTTATTTTATTTCCTTTTTTTATTAGTATTCTTGCTTGCGTTCTGGCACTCACATATATTTATTTATTTTTTATTCTTAATTCACCACTGCATAACAATTGAATTCTGTACATTTTTTCTTTTCTTACCCATTAGGAAGAGAATTTATGTCACGTCAAATTACGGCAAATAAGTCTACAGTAATAGATCTGTAAGTTAGCACAAACATTTGTTCATAATTTGCAATACATAGTCTTATCCTTACGCAACTTTGAACGATCTCTGAGCGAAATGAAAAAATGAGAATAAATAAAAATATATATATAAAGAGGCATAAGAGGCATAGGCGTATCGTATTTTACCAACTTTAATTAAATTTAAGTTAATTAAAAATAAAAAGTACATTTCTTCTTTTTTCTAATACCAATTTGGTATTTACGTATGTTCGTACCAAATTACAAACGTATTCATATTGACTTGAAGACTAACATAATACTTATAAAGATCTTGAAAAAAAAAATCGGGTTGAGCAGTAGAATTAAAGTTAGGTATAGATTTATAAGATCACTAATATCATTCTGACTGAAAAGTAAACAAGAGGCCAACGTTTTGCTTATGTCATATGTTTCGAATACACCTTTGTAAAGTTTAATATCAGCCTGTATCAGAGACACGAGAATCGAGATAATGAATGAAGAGGGCTATATTTTAGCTGAGTTATTTAATACGACAATACCTTATTAGGTATAAAGGTCACATAATGTCCTGAACAATAATAATAAATACATTCGTTTACTTCATTTGTGTTTTAACAAATAAAAATCTAAGAAAATAGAGAAACTACTATTACTCTCTAGGGATGTGATAAAACATTCAGCATTTTTGTAACAAAGGTGATAAGTAGAACCTTCTTTTCATTTTGTTTCAAAAATGCTTATTGTGCGACCAGTCCTGTGAATACTGGTCACAACGTATATAAAAGAAACACCGACAATCACAAAACTATTGATTTTTTTAAACTAAATCTATGTAGTAAAATTATACAAAACTGAGATTATTTTTTATTTTTGTAATCTTTTAAAGTCAGTGATCGTAAATTTCTAATTTAAATTTCTTTATTTCCCTTAAAGTTAAAGTATGACTTAGTATGAGGTCCGCTTGTGTTTAATTACCATGCCGGTATTTATCTTAAAATAAATATACGATATTCCTTTCTATTCCAGAGTACAAAAAAAAGTCTGAATTTCTGTCTTTTCTGTTTTGTTCTGTTTCTGTTCTGTCTGTTTTGAAACAAAATAAGCCCGAACGTTGTTTATTACATCTAAACATGTGGCCATATTTAATAACAAGAACGAACGAAACGAAGAAAGAACGTAATAGGATTCTGCGGATTTCGTTGTTAAAATAACTAGAATCAAATTATCTGATTAATTACATTATTGTTTGAAAATATCTATAAACGTGTAATTTATATAAGTATAGAATGAAAAATAAATCGGGAAGGGATTCGAACCCGCGACCTCTGGGAAACCGTCCCGTTGGTCTACCAATTGAGCTTGAATTAGGCGGTGAAAGCGGTGAATTAACCATTTGTCATGTGATCGTCTTTATCGGGACGGTGGTGACATCTATTAGGCTTCTTTCGAAAATTCTAACCACCGTCCCGACAAAGACGATCACATGTAGAATGCTTTATTCACGGTTATTCTTTATTTTATATTTATATAAATTATATTATTGTTGTACTTCCACTCTTTTTTTTTATTTACTTTTTTCTTGTTGTTAACTTAAGGTCCTACTGTCCCTGTCAACTTAAATATTATATCGCAAATCATTCCTGAGAGTCATTTTCGGTAAGACTCCAGTGTTTTACTATAGTTAGTAGGAACAGACACATTACTTAAATATATTTTTTATTTTTATACTTGTATATTATTTTTTTAATATTTACAAATTAGAATAAATAAACAACAATTGTATATCTGTAATATAGAAGGCGACAATCATTCGACCAGCAAGAACATAACAATAATTTTAATAAGAAACTTCACGATTGAAATAGTTTAAAATCGGTCTGACATTTAACCATTATCTCAGCTCACTAGAATCCTGAGGATTCTCTTAATGTTCTGAACTCCTACATTGAGTCACCGAGTGGATTATTCAATATTTCAATTATTATTTTAAAGAATGTTTAAATTTTCGTTTTTATCTAAATTGAGCTGATGATTTTTTGTTATTTATACAGTTAAACGTAATGATATCGCTTCATCTACTTTTAACAATCAATTCATATACACATTTTTTACATTCAATAATTATCAGAGTACTAGCGTTTCTATAGGTATAGAGGGTTTCGATTAAAACAAAAAAAAATAACAGAAAAAAAAATAACTTTCTTCGATTATTAAAAAAACCAACCACGATTAAGGAAATATGTGTCAGTAAATTATTTTACTTGAGTTCGTTCTCCCAGAACAGTTATTAAGAGCAACAACATAAAGTATAGGATAGGGTATGTTACCCTTAAGTGAACCTTAATTTACCTACCTAATTTATTTACCCTTAATTTAACGGTTCTCGTAGCGCTTTCCCGGTAGGTACAAAGTTGATAGGAGCAAACTTATAAATGTCACTAAATTTTAACATATTAAGAGGAAACTACGCAATTGGCTTACCTACCTGGTTTCCTCTCTTTAATATATGTTATAGTTGAACGCTTTAGATTTCATGGCAGGTTTTTTTAAAGTATTAATTGTTGGACTACGTTCCCATACAAAGTCTTTCACTCCTACGTATTATTACTCCCATCTAAGAATGGAGTATTTTTCATTAAATTAAATTAAAATTTAAAAACATACAAAAGTAATAATAGTTAGAATTAAATTACTAACTAACAATATTCTCAACATAGCCAAATTTACTCATTATGATTCAAATTGACACACAAAGGGTTATGCTTCGTTGTTAATTGAGTCGTCTCTATAGAAAAATCAAAAGCAACGCCAGAATTAAATAAAATTATGAAAAGTTTTTTTTTATATTGAATTTTATATATCTTATTTTAAAGAACTCTTATTTAATCTCTGCTGTTGAAATATAAATATTACAGCAGACATATATTTCTACTTTTCCTGCAACTTATCCGTGAAACGGTTTGATTGCACTTCTAGTTGGTACGTCTTATCAATTTTAAAAAAAATATTTACAATCCTTTGATACATACCAAATCCTAATATAAATAATACCTTATATAAAGAAGTCTGCCCGATAAATGACATATTTAAGCACCCCATTGCATGCAAACTTACAAAGCAATTTAAAAGGCAATGTTCAAAGATACAGTTGAATTTATTAGATTCAAAGTAAAGTAAATTCTTTTTAATGTCTAATTTAAATAGTTTTAAAAAAAATATTAAGGCTTTAATAGCGAGTTTTTCGTCATGACGTATTCAATTGACCCTGAAGAACTTACTTATTTTATTAAGCTTCATGGTGAATAGAGCCAGTTCATTTTTGTTTCTAGTCTTATTTTTAGTATAATAATTTTGTTTCTTGGTTTCTTAATATTTGTATGTTCGTAAATCATACATATTAATTATATACAGTCAATTTAATTTCTTCCTACGTAATATTGAGTAATTCCTTAATAACAAAATAAGATGAACAGTATAATATAAAGCCTTGAAAAAATCATTTTGTTATATATTATAACTTTATAACTTTTCTTTAATAAATACGATAACTATCTTTCAATAAATAAATAACTTTCCTTTGGTTTGAAATTTGGCATTTACAAAACATTTACTTAAATTATACATTTATAACATAATATAGGTAAGTAATTGAGAATTTGTTATATCTTTTTAAAGAAAACCTACAAAAAAAAGGAGATGTAATAAATACCAATAACATTTATGAATCAAATCAAGTAATGATTTGATTTTTGAATGTTATTAAAAATACAACAAAATATTTTTTTACTTGTTAAGTACCTAATATACGCTTTTTTATTTCTACTATTTTGCCCTGACTTCTAGAGGACACAATCTATATATTATTGACTAAATAATGAAACAACACAACACCAAGTTTAATAAAAATCAGCTTAAATCCGCAATAAGTGAATGGCTATTATGTTAGCCTTACTTAAACATGACGAGAAGGAGTCTCACATAACCGCATCCATCATCCCCTGATTAGAGGTGTGAACCCATGATGGGTTCCAGACGTAAAAAAAAAAAGTTGGAATATTACTCGTTTTGATTTTTTTTTTATATTTGTATTATATTAATTTAACGTTATCTAAAAGTAAGAATGTAATATTAAATTAAAATATTCGATAACATTATTTTTCTTACGTTTTTAAAATGAATAACAAACGAATAATAATCTACCAAGGTAAAACGTATGCCACATAATCGAGAGAGTTACACTTAATAAATTATACTAAAGATACTCTTAGAAATGATTATAGTTACATTAGTTAGCTTTATCATAAATAAATGTATAATTAATTAAAGTAATTGGAACTATTGCGCACTATCCTATAAACATTTCAACATAAGTCCCATTATGTTATAACTATAATTAAAGCTTTAATTGTATGAACAAAACACTTAACGGTAAAGCGGCTCAAGAACAGTAAAAAGCGTCGCTGGAGTTTACTGATGTGCTTAACTTTATGTTGTTTCTCTTTATCGAACTAATAGGACTTAACGAACACAAATAAAACAATGTTTGATATTTATTCTCGGAGAGCTGTTTGCTCTTTTTTATGAAAGGAAAGACCTTTTCTTTTATTTTGTATGAATAAGTTTATGTGCTTAGCTAGATATGTACAATTATAAATTGCAGAACTAATTGTTGAGGGTGAAATATACTATATAGTTATATCTAATAGGTAATATAATTAAGAAAAAAATAGTTCTATTTAGATAAAAAAAATTGCTAAAACAAGGAATTAAAATATTGTCGAATCTTAAATTTAGAGAAATCACAGGCTGTCTGTCGGATTCTAAGGAGTCGAGACTATTGATAAATTTCACATTAGAAATATTCTTGTTTCTTTAAAACAATATGTTTCTATTTTCTTGATAATGTATTGGTCTATCGATCGCACTGATATCCAACAAATGTAAAAGTTTGTTTGTCACTATTTTACTCAGGTATCAAAACGATTAATCGACATATTTTTTTGCAATGGCGTTTAATAAAGTAAGAAGTCAAAGAACACAATAAAAAGCTCACTTTTAAACAAATCTATCAAAAATACTCAATTCAATATATTATATATATCTAATGGACAATGAATATCACATTGCAAATATTGCATCGTCATTTTTATCCCGGTCATAGACATCAGTTTACATCCGATACATTTCAGACGTATACATTCAGACAATTCGTTTCAGCTCTGTATTTGAAATAAGAAACGTTTCGCTAACAACTGGAATACAGCCAAAGGATGTGGCCTGAATGTCTACATCATTTCACAGAAAATGTATAAATGTATTTTAGATATTATCACACTTGTAACTTGCTTTTTTAATTATTATTTTGAAACCGTAGCAAACAATAACTGCACTTAATAAGCTTAGAGTGTTTGACATTTTTTACTTTCAGTGAACTGTTACATTTAATGTCCTATATATCTAAATCGAAGCTTTCAAGGTACTAAAATACATTTTTGCTTTTATAAATGTTCGTTTTAGCCTAAGAATCCGAAAAAGGACTTAAATTATGATTGCTGTAAAAGCTTAAACTAATTACGTAGATAGTGTATTTTTTTTTATTTTTATAGGTTCTGTTCTAGTCATCGTAAAATATGAAATAAAAAATTTAAATATTCACCATATGACACTTAATACAAAGACTAGAACATGTACGTAACAAATGTATCATACTGAACTCCGTACAATGACTATGTGTGCCATTCTTCAAGTTAAAACTGTATGACATAAGAACCTATTTTATTTAATGTCTTTTTAATTATTATAGAATAGCTGTAAATGTACTAAGGTAACTGTTAAAACGTTTTTGGATGCTTCAGAATAAAAATATTTTTTTACAAAACATTTTAAAAATTACTACCGCAACTACGTAACAGAACTGTTTATAAAAACAGGTATTTTTCTAATTCCACTTTTGACGATTATATTATATTAGTTATTATATTATTTATTATCAATAAAAACCATCTTCATACCGATAAATTGTGATCAATATTTTCTGTGCTAATACAACACAGAAATAATTGATTTTGATATATTTGAACAACAGTTAAAACATAAAATTTTCACAATACGTACGTACGGACTTGTATGTATGTCATGTACGATAAAGTATAAGTTGCCTATAAATTTTTGTTGCAATAGTTCGGCACGCGGGCGTTTATATTTATATTCTAAAATATTTCATATGAAATATATAATTAATAATATCATATTTGAATAGCATTTTGTACAACCATGCGTCAAAAATTTAAAGGTTTGGTTACTTAGCAACCTCAAGTTTTCAGAATTTAGGTACAACCGTTATGATTTTAAATCATGAAAATTTTACAAAAACGATGTTGTTACATTACAGAATGGTAATAAAGTGAAGTTTATAATTTATAATGTATTCTTAAAATGTGAATGATTTTTTTTTTTCGATACAAGGGTACGTATACGATATCATGTTTATGAGAATTCGGTAAATACCTACTCCTTGCAAGCTTTTTTACAATATCTCATTTGTATTCGGCTGAATATACTGTTTCCGGTACGCTGCAGACATTAACTAAAAGGCCAAAGTGATCTCAAGTTAAGCTTTAAACTTTCGTAACAAATGAGGAGATGGCAGTTTTCCAATTGGATTGTTATACTTCTTACTGACTTGAATTTAAAAATCATTTTTCTGCAGTTTTTAAAAACAAAAAGTGTTTAAATTATGTATTTTTTTTATTTTGTAACATTTGCTATTCAGTGCGTCTTAACTTTTATATAATTTCATATTTAGTTAACCAAAAATTTTATCATGTTTCCCATTTTTTTTAATGTTCATATTCCCCCTTTGTTCAATGGCATTTTTTACCTTATAAATGCTATAGTACGTATACACTATATATATATACACTATATATATATATATACACTATATATACACTATTACATATTTTTATGGTTTTACATTGCGTCAGGGACTTAATTTTATTGAATTGAATTATTAGTAATTAAATAATTAATGAACACAATCTGCTATGAAGAACAAGCTAATGTAATATCCTCTTCTTGAGACTTAGTTCAATTTCGTGTAAATTGGATTTACTATATCTACAGATTGATTTTGAAATAAATAGATAAAGACTTATTAAAATGTATGATATTATTTTATTATATATATACAGGGTTATTTGTAATTAGTTGAGCACCTTTTGCAGGCAGCTCCTCTACATCAATCCTAACAACATTTGTTCTACGACTTTTTAAAATTAATAGTTTTAAAAATTTAGTTTTTCCCATACAAAATTTATTTATTGCCTCTAAACGTGCATTAAACTTGTGCAAAGAGAGGCCACGCAACTTGTCAAAATATGTGCCAAGGCCACGTGCATCGGGGCGCGGGGTGGCGGGGTGACGCAGCGGCGGCTATGCACGTTAGAACTTGATCATTTTCTAAGGTGTAATAAAAAATAGCATCGTTTTCCACTTTTATTTATTAAAATATTTTCTACAATAGTCGAAACACATATTGTCTAACTGTTTAAGAATCTAATGAAAAAACAAAATCTCCAATAGAAGTTGTCCACAAGTTGAATGTCTCAATATTTTTATTTGGTTTATGAAATAAGGGCACTGTAACGAAACCAAATAAATATTATTTATACAAAACAATAACTTCTCTTTAACGTACTTTATACATATCATATCATCTCGTTTGTTTATATCATGACAATAAAACAATAAGTTACTTACGAATTTCTTTAAGATGGCGCGTAACAGAAAAACGTCATAATTTTCATTAATATTATTTAATTAAAACGTAAGAAGTGATTCGACTGTTTCTGACGTATAATATTCTCATAGAAGAAACACATAAGTACCATAAAAACAGACAAATGTACACAATCCACTTTAAAAATAATAACTTTAGGCTTCTTAACATGTTGGATCGTCACTATATCACAAATAAAATTATTCTTCATCATGGTTTCTGCTGTTTCGAGTTGTTGTTCGTTCTAGGTATAGCAAAACAGACCTTGTAAAGATCAGGACCCCAATGCTCCATTTCTCAGCCAAAACTCGTATTTCTTTTCATTCTTGCTTCTTCTATTTCAGACAATCAATGTATTTTAAAAATATTATAAATTATATTTCATAATTTTTTCTTCATGTTATAATCTTAATTTATTTATTAGTTTCAATACCAAGTCCATAACATCGTATTGTCCAGTATGTAATTACAATTCATTATTTAATTATAAAACTCTAATCCGATGATTTTATTTTTGGTTAATGTAAATTGTGTTTTGTAATCCACATACTTGTCATTTTGATTATTTAGTATTTCCATAGCAACATGGTGTAAAAGAGATGAAGCTATACGAAAAAAGCTAGCGCGCGCATTTAACAGTTTCTGACTTTCGCTAGCCTGCCGCGACCTATACTTTAGACTGCTTACAAAATACAGAGTAATAAATAATCGAGGGAGCAAAAATTTTTTTTGTTCGTTTATTCTGAGTTATTTATCAAGACTTTTTAAAAGTCGTAGAACAAATGTTGTTGGGATTGATGTAGAGAGGCTGCCTGCAAAAGGTGCTCAACTAATTAAAAATAACCCTGTATATATATATATATATATATATACAATTATATAAGGTCCAGTAGAAATATAAATGTAGTGTTTTTTTTATTTACGGGAAATTATGTCTAATGATCACTGTTTAAAATTTTTAAACATTTCATCGGATAGTAAATGAAAATGTATACCTAATTATATATTATTACTTCGAAAAAATAATCAATTTATAACGGTATATCTAAAAAAAGATTTGCAGTGACTTGACTTTTGAGTGCCGTAACTTAATAATAAGCTGATATAATTAATAATAATAGTTAGAATTAAACATGACAAAATCCACGTAAATAGATAAGTTTTATCAATCCATCTATAAGATGTGCGTTTGATACTTTTTATCTAATGAAAAAGTTAATTAAAACTTCAGAGTCATATTAAATGCATTTCTTAATGCTTGCATTAATTTTAATATATTATTAGTTTGAAAGTTATTAAAAGTCCAATTTCTTTGATTGCATTGAATTCATTGAATAATAAGACCATTGTCATAAAATATAATAAAAATGTTAATTACCATAATTATCCGAAATGTCATATTTTTACCACGAAGTAATATTGATTGTTGTTATTTCAGTGTTTACATTTTAAAAATAAAATTTAATAGCTATGATGTTTTGGGATAAGTGAATCAATATGTGTATCGTATCGTACGTATCGTATCGTATCCATACCATATCGTATCGTATCGTATTATATCATTATATCTTGGCTTGTATAACAAAATAATATTTTTTATGATTTATCACTTGCCTATAATAATTATAATTTTTTTATTAGGACAAATATAATGACTAGGGTTATTATTAATATTTGTATTTTCCATCCTTTTCTTATTTGTTGTTTTATTTGTTTAACTAATGTGACAAAACATTTATTTAATTAAAATTTCTCACGCTGTGTTTGTAATCAGCATAAATATCTTGTAGTGAAAGGCAGCAAAACGGTAAATGTATTTAGTTTAATTAATTTATAATAGTATAACACAAACATTTTTATTACGTTCTCTTTTTTTCTCTCTTTCAGTCCTATAACTGGTAAATAAGTAAAATAATATCAGACGATATCAGACGCACCATTGCATCGATGACCGAGAGTAGTAACAACGGAATACAACTGAAGATAATATTTATATTTGAAATTGTCTTTGAAAATACTAGGCATAAAATATGCTTGCTAACATTTTATATACATATAGAATAAATATCACAATGATAATCACAAAAAGGACACAAAACTTCAGCCTGGGGAGTCTATCCTCATTAATTAAGATTTCAAAGTTAAGTATAACAGTACATAAAAAACCTTTGATAAATTATGTTATTCATCTGTTATCTTAACTAATAAGTCAAAAAAGAGATTCATTCGCTTTTTTATATAGAAATTATTTTTTAATTGAGAAATTATTTTTAATTCGTCAATTAACGCATAACATACATTTTTAACTGGTAGTGGTTTTTACCAAAAGCCAATAAAAGGTATTTTATAAGATCAAATAATTGTTCACATTTTCTTCTAAGAATCCCTTTACGTCTCTCAACGAAAATTGAAGGCCTCTAAATGTATTTTCTATCAAAAGACCCTCCTTTATATTCGTTTCACTACGAATTCATATTCATTGATTCGATTATAGTATTTGATTTGATTATAAAACCCTACTTTTGATTTAAAGAGATTTTAATACGATATAATATTATACTACCAACATAATGCTGCTTCTTTTTATTTCATCATAATATCATGTGTCAGATTATTTTTCTATAATTCTTTATAATGATGGAGTTATTTTTAATTTTATTTTTGTTTGTTAAAAAATGTTTACATTTCTCTTATTTAATTCAGTTTAATATTTTTTTATATAATATAATGAATAATAGCCTTGACATATACACAATAAGAAAAAAAGTACATCTGGAATGGTGAATAAATAATTATAAGTACTTTTCTCCAAAACTGTTTGACGATTAATGTATATTTATGAATAAATGACTATAGACCATCTAGACATGTTTATAATAAAAATAATGAGTTGAAAGTGAAATAAAATAAATCCTGTTTAGAAATTATTATCGATCAAGAGAAAGTGAGGTTAATCAACTTAATTACTTGTGTACACAAATGAAAAGAATAATTATTTATATAAATCGACTAACAATAATTCAAATATTCTAGAAATCTAGGATCATTAGAAATTCAAATCGTTAGGTGATTAATTGTGCGCTTTCAACTATAAGTGGGAAATTTTGGAATATTAATATGTTTAACTATTAAACCTAGTCTGGCTATAAATACTGTTACAATTAAAAATAAAAATATATTACATTTATATTTGGAATCTGTCAATTTTATACATTATCTCATTTTCTCATACATTATTGCATTGTACAATATTTTGCGATAATATAAAGGAGTGGGGTGATTAAGAGAACAGAATTGCTGTGATTGCATTACACAAAGTAGGTATGGCGCCAAATGCCATTTTAAAAAATCTCCATAGACTTGGTATTAGTCAAATGTTTGTGTACCAGGCTATTAATAGGTACAATGAGACTTCCTCTGTTTGTGACAGAAGATCTGGCCGTCCACGTAGTTTTCGTACGAAAACGGTGGTTGACTTGAAGCAGTAAGGGAAAGAATTCGTAGAAATCCTTTCCGAAAGCAAAAGATTTTATCTCGGGAAATGAAGATAGCACCTAGAACCATGTCGCGTATTCTAAGAGATGGCTCAGGACTTGCAGCATATAAGAGATGCACTGGTCATTTTTAACTGATAAATTAAAGATGAATAGGGTGGTAAAATCGAAACAACTACGGAAGCGGTATGCAATGGGAGGTCACAGAAAAATTTTGTTCACGGATAAGAGAATGTTTACAATTGAGCACCATTTTAACAAACAAAATGACCGTTTTTCGTATTTATGCTCCAAGGAAACTTCCCAATTAGTCGACAGAGTGCAACGTGGGCATTATCCGACTTCAGTGATGGTTTGGTAGGGTGTTAGCTATGAAGGAGTGGCTGAGACATATTTTTGTGAAAAAGGTATAAAACATCAGCAGAAGTATATCAAGATCCATTTTTGAGAAGGTAGTTAAGCCCCTTAAAAACACCATGTTCAATAACCAAGTATGGTCCTTCCAGCAAGACTCGGCGCCGGGTCATAAAGCTCGGTCCACGCAGTCTTGGTTGGAAGCAAACGTCTCGGACTTCATCAGAGCTGAAGACTGACTGTCGTCTTGCCCCGATCTTAATCCGCTGGATTATGATTTATGGTCAGTTTGAGAGAGTACAGGTTGCTCTTAACGCCATAATAATTTGGAGTCCCTAAAACAATCCATGCGATTGGCAGTGAAGCATTTCGCCATGGAAAGAGCGCGTGCTTCTATTGATAACTAGCCTCAACGTTTAAAGAACTGTATTGCAGCCAATGGACACCACTTCGAATAAGCTTTTTATATTTTTAATTGTTTTATATTTGTGTATTAAACTAACACAATGTAAAATTAATAAATGTTATTTGCAATTAAAAAAATATTTATTTTCTTTGTACAATATTTATGGCGAGACTAGGTACAATATTAAATCACTATATTTAACTTCATAGTATCGGTTAGTTAAAGTCACTGTTTTTATTAAAGAAACTTTTATTTCATTCTGTTTGAAATTATGAATTTGTTACAAAAAAACATATTAAAATGTCTTTTGTATATTTTTAGGATGAATTTTTAAAAATAAGTTTTGACATAACATTTCTTGTAAAACTAAGCAAAGTTAACAAGTGTAAGGTTACATTATTGTTGAACGACTATTTTATAATAATCCGTAATGTTTTGATTCGTTTCAATGTTTTGATGGTCCCTGTATTGATCCATATAAATTAATGAATTACTAATTTAACTGTAATAAGAAGAACCAATAAGGTGTAATTATTTAAATCGTTGTTTTATTAACTTAAATAGTAACATTTAGAATTGTTATATCAAGTAATGGTTATTTTCGTAGGCATATTAAAGTAGTTTATTTGACTAAGACTATTATTTATGTGAGGTCGGACATTTGCTTAATTAGTAAATACTTGAATAAGCTAGAAAAGTGAGAACCATTAAGACTTCATAATTAAAACCAGTATTTAATACCGCTTTTACCGATACATACAATTGTTCTTTTACGAGTAGTTGTTATTTTTGTACGTTTAAAGTAGATGATTTGACTATGATTATTATTTATGTGAAGAGGGAGTTAATAAAGAAGGGTATATAAACTGCGGTTAGGACGATATTCGGGACAGACACTGCTGGATAGTACCAAGGAAGGATTAAATACAAGTATATAAAAGTGAAGAGTGAGTAGCAAAACCTGTGAAACAATACAATTGGACGTGGCCCTTATAATTCAGAAGTGGGATACCCAGAAAAAACTGTCTTTTTCTGGCTCCGCGCCCATTATTGGGAATAATGTAAGTGTTACTGGCTAATTTATTATATTATATTTTATATTTTTGTTTTATGTGAAGTGAAATTTGGATAAAATTTTGTGAGCGTAGTAAATATACCAATATATATATATATATATATATTTTAGAGCATTTACAGGAGGTTATTGTGCTATATCCGATATTGCGATATAATATTACGTGACGAACTATAGATGTGATTTATCTTGGTGAGGGTAGACATGGTGCAAATAAATGTAAAACTTTTTTTTTCAGACGAGAATAGTTTCATTTATAGCAAATTTTATCTGTTACGTAAGTTCCCGGCTGACATACTAGGTAGGCGGATGACTAATAATTCAAATTCAAATTCAAAATGTCTTTATTCAAGTAGGCATTTACACGCACTTTTGAATCGTCAATTACATTAAATTGGTCAGTATAGTCAGTCTGTGAGTAAGCTACCACCAGCTCGGAATGCTGTTCTGCTGAGAAGAGCTGGCCAGAAACTCAACAGTTGCTCTTTTTAAATAAAATTTAACAATGTTTGACTTATAAATTATAACATCAACCCTGCAAAGGAGTCAATTTTATTTATTTTATAAACTTAAATGCAATTTTGGAACAACTAGAACCGTCGCAATCAATCGGAAAAGAAGCCCAATGATTTCAGGCAACGAAAATTAAATAATAATAACAGTAAATATATATATATATATATATATATATATATATAAATCCTCGGCCTGCCACACAACCAGTCACCGCAAGCAGCACCCGTTCACGAGCATAACACAAGAGCCAGCCATCACCCCCTTCGCACATATTTGAGGGAGGGAGGCAACCCGACTCCCGATGCTACCGCAAGTAGTGACTTCTAAGGAATCGGTGTGATGCAGAAGGTCGATAAAGCAAAATTAATTTACAACAAAAACAAATTGCGGAGATTACTAGCTATTCGCAATACAATACAGATTTATGACCCAAGATTTATGATACAATGACCCAAGTTCCACACATTTCGATCAACCAAAAACTCTTGAATGTTATAGTAAGATTTATTTAATAATATACCTTTAATTTTAGATTTGAAAAAAGAAAAGGAAGATCTAAGATATCTTGTGGAACCCTATTATATATGCGTATACTCAAGCCCATGAATGATTTCTTAACTTTTTGAAGTCTAAATTTAGGCGTTACGAGCCTATTTTTATTTCTTGTATTGATAGTATGTCTGTCGCTGTTTTTTTTATAGTCATTTAAATTTTGCCGTATATATAGTAAGTTATTAAAAATGTATTGAGAAGCGACCGTAAGAATACCGATTTCTTTAAAAACTTCTCTTAGGGAGTCTCTAGCTTTTAAGTTACAAATAGCCCGTATAGCTCGTTTTTGTAAAATAAATATAGAATTAATTTCGGCAGCGCTGCCCCAAAGTAAGATACCGTAAGACAATATACTGTGAAAATAACTAAAATAAACGAGTCGAGCCGTATTAGCGTCTGTTAACTGTCTTACTTTTTTAATTGCAAAGACGGCTGAGCTAAGTTTGCTTGCGAGTGTCGAGAGATGGGGGTTCCACTGGAGCTTTTTATCTAAAGTTATACCTAAGAAAGTTGTCGAGTCAGTCAGTTCTAACACTACATTGTTAAGGCGTAAACTACAATTTTGACTTTTGACATTAGGAAGTGCAAATTCCATGCATTTAGGTTTTTTAGTATTTAAGACCAAATTATTAATTTCGAACCAATGAAGAATACGTGACAGAGCACTGTTTACTTCGTCATAATTAGCTTTATTACGATCAACATTGAAAATAAGCGAGGTATCATCAGCAAAAAGTACAATGTCACATAGTCCTTTTACATAAAAGGGCAAATCATTAATATATAGTAAAAATAAAAAGGGGCCAAGAATAGATCCTTGTGGAACACCCATCTTTAGGTGAGAACCAGCCGATTTACAATTATTTACATCAACCGTCTGAACTCTTTGATTTAGGTAAGAGGCAATAAGATCAAGCGCAGCACTACGCACACCATAGTGGTTAAGTTTGCATAGTAATGTTTGATGGTCTACGCAATCAAAGGCTTTAGATAAATCACAAAATACCCCGATTGCATTCTGTGACTTCTCCCATGCGACGTAAATGTGCTTAAGAAGCGTGGCACCCGCATCAGTTGTTGACTTGCCTTTGGTGAAACCAAATTGTTTACTATGCATGATTTTATTGCTGTAAATGAATTCTGTCATTTGGTTGAGAATAATTTTTTCGAAGATTTTACTTAAGGTAGGCAAAATAGATATTGGCCTATAATTTCCCGGTTCAAGTCTATCGCCGCTTTTAAACAAAGGAACTATTTTACTATTTTTCATTAAATCTGGGAATGTACCGGTTTCAATACATTTGTTAAAAATTAAGGATAATTGGGGAGCAATGTCATTTATAACAGTGGTAAGTAATTTAACTGACATACCCCAGAGATCCTCTGTTTTTTTCATATTTAGGTTTCTAAACGTTTTAACAATTTCATTTGATGAAACAGGTTTAAAAACAAAACATTTGTCACTGACTCTTACGTTATTCGTCAGTTCCGCAATTGCATTAAATGGTGAAGAATTTAGATTCCGCGTGACTGTTACAGGGATTTCTTTAAAAAAAGTCTCAAAAGTAGCCGCAACATTTGAATCTGTATTTATTTCAATATTTTCAATTTTTAGCTTAATAGGTCCATGAACAGCCCTAGTTTTCCCAGAAACACTAGATATAACATCCCACGTTGCTTTTATCTTATCATCAGAGTTTAAAATTTTATTTCTAATATAAATCGACTTGGCATGTACGCAAACGTTTTTAAATATTTTAGAGAAATTTCTAACTTTATTAAAGAACACGGGATCATGATTCCATTGCCTCTCACCATACAAATCATATAATTTTTCTCTACTTTTGTATATTCCCGGGGTAGCCCAATCACTAAATTTAAGTTTTAGGTATTTAGTTATAGTTTTTGGTTTAAAAATATTATTGAATTCTTGTAACAAAAAATCGAAAACTTTATTATATAAATTATTGGGATTGCCATCGCTCATGTCTACTTTATGCAGTTTTTGCGCAACAATATTCTTAAAAGTATTAGTTCGATTTTTTGTTATCGGTCTGTAAGTAAATTTTTGGGGCTTTTCATTTTCACGATTGATTAATATAGAAAATTTTTGACCACAGTGGTCTGAACTTAAATTTGTCATTATCGTCTCTTCATAAATGTTACAGCGACAGAACACAATACTAGAATATAATAGAAGGGTTTATATTGTTTTGTTTTTTGTAGATATTTTGCGTTAAGTTTTTATTCGAATTGTTGAATATAATATTTGTGTTACTGTTGTTGGAGTGCTGTTATGCTGTTGAGGAGCTAAGGATTGCTGATGGTTGGTGGTTTCATTTATTGGGATGTGCCGTAAGATAGCATTGTAATATCCACCACTTATAGCTTATTTTATTGTAGTTAATTTACAGTTTACAAAGATATTGGTGATATCAAATGGCAGTACTAAATACAGCGTGCAATCCCGATGGAGATGAAACTTTATTGGACTGGTGCGACTACATCGGTGTGCAGAAGGACGACTCATTTTACAATTTATATATATTTGGCAGAACCGAATACAAAGGCTTTGAATATTAGTGGCAGAAAGATAAACGGCAGAAAGGATAATTGTTCTGTTGGTTGAGCATGATTTTAGAGTTTGATTATTCTTCAAACTGACATCAGAAATATCTGTAGATGCCTGCAGTGAAGTTTCAGGCGTGGATGGCCGGGATACGCCCGTGGTGTATGAACATATCTTACTTGGAGCTAAGGTATCTTAAGGAATCCTGAAAATGTAAGTTGTTCTTCCGTAATTTCTTTATCTTATGTTTTGAGATGACTTGTCTCATAAATTTGTTACTCATAAAAACGAGTTCATATGACGTGACAGAGTTAATTAGTTCCACTGACTTTAACTTTTGAGTGCGCGGTGTAGTGGACCTCGGTATGAATTATGGGCTAAGTTGATTCGATTTATCTAGTTGTTTGTTACAATCGAAAAGTATAAATAAAACGAAGGTAATTTACATACAATTTAAAACTTCCGTAAATTATTATTTGGGTACCTACATATTTAAAAAAAAAAAATTTAATGGCCACATTCTATTTGTGAAGTTTCGTTTTATTGTATATAGAATTTTATATTGCTAAAGTAAATATTTCAAAATACCCACACAAAATGTTGTCAAGCAAGGTCGAATTAGACCGTGCAAATTGTAATGTAGACGTGAAAAATTATTGTAATCATATAGTTAACTATATTAAATTAAAAGGTATGGCTACGTTATGTACATACCAAGCGACGTTCAGATTAGTTGCGTTCTTATAATTTAATAAATGTTTTATAAAATTAGCAGTCAGAAATCTAGAAGTTAATAGAAAATTTTATCTAGGTACATTACCTGATAAACATTCGATGATCATGTTATTTTTAAAGGTTGAATGCCATAACTTTCATGTTGACTTGTCTATTATTTATCTTCTGTCATTCGTTACTCTTTGCTCTGTTATTTTAGATCTCTGCGATTCAAAAAAGGAACTGTGTTTATTAGAAGAAATCCCCGCAACCTAGATTGACCTCAATTTCAGCAAGTCATAAATATGAGTTTGGTAGCGTGCATTGTGAAAGAACTTGAGAGGGACCCCGTATAATGCGAAAGAATAAAACGATTATGATTGGAGGAAGAGCAAAGATGAAGGTCGTGAGTACTTCCTAGTAATTGAAATATACATTTTAAATACTGATGAGACAGGATCGCTAAATATAGAGAACGACTTGCACAAATATCTAAAAAGTCTTCGCTCGCGTAAGGGTAATTATTTAAGCTTTGAACGATATTGAGAGATATACGAACATATTTACGAAGACCGAAATAAAACGAATGCAACTGTTGAAAAGACGATGCCATTTACTTATGTCGCATTCGGAGATGTTAGAGCAACATACATCAGCATATACAATGGGCGAGAGATATAGATAGATAGAGGGATAGATAGATAGATAGATAGATGGATAGAGGGAGAGATAGATAGAAGGATAGATAGATAGAAGGATAGATAGATAGAGGGATAGATAGGTAGAGGGATAGATAGGTAGAAGGATAGATAGGTAGAGGGATAGATAGGTAGAGGGATAGATAGGTAGAAGGAGAGATAGGTAGAAGGAGAGATAGGTAGAAGGATAGATAGGTAGAAGGATAGATAGGTAGAAGGATAGATAGGTAGAAGGATGGATAGATAGGTAGAAGGATGGATAGATAGGTAGAAGGATGGATAGATAGGTAGAAGGATGGATAGATAGGTAGAAGGATGGATAGATAGGTAGACGGATGGATAGATAGATGGATAGATAGATGATGGAGGGAGAGCGAGATAGATGTAGAGCGAGATAGATGTAGAGCGAGATAGATGTAGAGCGAGATAGATGTAGAGCGAGATAGATGTAGAGCGAGATAGATGTAGAGCGAGATAGATGTAGAGCGAGATAGATGTAGAGCGAGACAGATAAAAGGAGGGGAAGATAAGTAATTGCACTAACAAAGTCTTGGTTCAAATCGGTAATACGTTTTATATGTCGATATAATACACTTAGTGAGCCTGTTACTATACGGCTTAAGTAACTTAACTCCATAACATGAGCATTCAGCTTAATGAGCTGTATAGGTCAAGATTTTTGTCAAGGGGAATGGGTACACTATTATAATCAAGGATTGAGAGATTTGACTGATGCCAATGTGTACAGCTGTCGTTGACTGCCTAGAATTATTGTCTGACATATTAAAGGATTGATCTTTATGCTAAACTGGAGGCACCAATTATATATGTGTTGCAGGTCCTTAATGATATTATACAGACGATATGAAGATTGGGAGTCATTGACGAGTGCAAGGGATATTATTTTGCGAAGGTCGTCCTTTGAGCCATATTTAGTGATGAGGTAAGAGGTTGTGACGTTCATTACTACATTTAAAACTAAAGTTTTACGAGACAATATTAGGAATTATCGGCAAATATATGGGAGTTATTTGGTATTTATGAAAGGGACTTTTTGAGTTATAAGCATTGATATAGCAGATGAGATACGATATAGGTGAATATACATAAAGACTATGACTTTGTAGCAATTTTGTAACTATCAAATGTTGTACTTTATTATGTGAACAGATAGAGTGTATGCGAGTGGAAACATGTGCTCATAGAAGGTTTTGACTTATCGTATAACAAGATTGTCTTATAACATAAAATTTTATTCATGGCGTATGGTTAATTTTACGAAAGCAAAAATATGACTTTGATATAATGGCTAAGAAAGAGTCAATTTGTTATTTTTTTGTAAACTTACTCGGATTATGATTTGTATTTTTATTCATTTGGAGTTAGTTATACACTTATAATTTAGATTTCATTGAATGAAATATCATCACTAATATATAACTTGAATTACAGATCATACTACAATAAATGATGAAACGAACGGTGTAATGTAATGGTGGAAACCCAAGGCAAAGTTTTCCCAAGGGTAAGGGTTAAGGGAAACCCAAGGGTAAGGGTTAAGGGAAACCCAAGGGTAAGGGTTAAGGGAATCCCAAGGGTAAGGTTTAAGGGAAACCCAAGGGTAAGGGTTAAGGGAAACCCAAAGGTAAGGGTTAAGGGAAACCCAAGGATAAGGGTTAAGGGAAACCCAAGGATAAGGGTTAAGGGAAACCCAAGGATAAGGGTTAAGGGAAACCCAAGGATAAGGGTTAAGGGAAACCCAAGGATAAGGGTTAAGGAAGCCCAAGGATAAGGGTTAAGGAAGCCCAAGGATAAGGATTAATGTAAACCCAAGGATAAGGGTCTGGATAACCAAAGGACTGACTGAACCGAAAGCGAAAGTTTTTAGCTATAGTTGTATCAGTTGAGGACTGTTACGCAATGTGAACACCTGGGATCTCAGGTGTTTATTATAGTTGAATCAGCCGAAAGGAAGGACTAATTCTAATTACGGACGAGAGTAAGCCAAGCACGCTATGTAGTTTGGGTAGCTATATGGATGGAATCCCAAACGGAAGCCTCGTCATACGGTGTCAAAATGGAAAATGAGGAGAGAAAGAACCTACAAACCTTTAAGGCGGGGAAAAGACAGCCCGTCCTAGAAACTTCAAATTTAAGTGACGTTTCTCAACTGCTTTAGAAAATACGAATAATTATCGATTGTTTTCGTTATTTACATTTTATAAGCAAAGGGACTTGCTTAGAGCAGGACGGCCGAGCTGTAAGGTTACATTATTGTTGAACGACTATTTTATAATAATCCGTAATGTTTTGATTCGTTTCAATGTTTTGATGGTCCCTGTATTGATCCATATAAATTAATGAATTACTAATTTAACTGTAATAAGAAGAACCAATAAGGTGTAATTATTTAAATCGTTGTTTTATTAACTTAAATAGTAACATTTAGAATTGTTATATCAAGTAATGGTTATTTTCGTAGGCATATTAAAGTAGTTTATTTGACTAAGATTATTATTTATGTGAGGAGGGACATTTGCTTGATTAGTAAATACTTGAATAAGCTAGAAAAGTGAGAACCATTAAGACTTCATAATTAAAACAAGTATTTAATACCGCTTTTACCGATACATACAATTGTTCTTTTACGATTAGTTGTTATTTTTGTACGTTTAAAGTAGATGATTTGACTATGATTTTATTATTTATGTGAAGAGGGAGTTAATAAAGAAGGGTATATAAACTGCGGTTAGGACGATATTCGGGACAGACACTGCTGGATAGTACCAAGGAAGGATTAAATACAAGTATATAAAAGTGAAGAGTGAATAGCAAAACCTGTGAAACAATACAATTGGACGTGGCCCTTATACAAGTAACCTCACGATGTGGAGATAGACCTTTGTTACATATATATTTTTTGTACTTTAAGTAACTCTAAAAAGTGTTCTGTATTGATTTATTTATTTGTATAAATAGATGTATTTATTTGTATAAACGTCATGAACATTTGATGCAAATGCAAACTACCCTCATTTGGAGCAACGCCAGCAATAACTAATCATGAATCACGATTGCACTGGTATTTAATGATACAACCTTGCATTACGCTGTCTTATAATTTATGGAAGCAACTTAAAATTTGTATGATAGATTTATAATTTAAAAAATCAATAGTCTTAATCCTCAATCATTAGCTACGAAACTTCGAAAAATAGTAATCATAGTCAACGTACGTACACGGTCCCAATAACAATAAGTACTTGGACTTAAAACATAAAAGTATTAATTTTATCCTATCAGAGTTCTTCTTGTATCAGGGGTTTTTTATTTTTTTTATTAAATTAAGTACCGTAAACACTATTTATCTTCTCAAAATTAATTAAACACTACCCATAGCTAAAATGATATGCTATAAATAAACTACAATGGCCTTTGTTGTGGCTTTTATAATAGGACATTGTGCTTATAGTGGCAACTTTTACCACAAAGAATTTAAAGGTAGATTTTTAATATTGATTGCAATGCCCTTTTTATTTTGTGCCAGAGGCTATTTATTGTAAAAAAAAAACATTGTAGTATGGCACTGGTTTTAACTTTATTTTATTCGCTACAGGCAATATTCTTATTCTTATACAGCATTAGTGGCTAAGTATTATGCCTAACAATAATTCTGGGTCATCAAAGTTGTACGTTGGAATGAGACAATGATAGTGGTTTAAATTTATCCGAACCAAACACGGAAATTAATATATACTAACAATCTTATATATATAGATATACTGTCAAAAAGTCAAATATAAAATATCTTTTCAGAACTTTAAATAAATCTTCTCTGAATTCTAAACATTCGAACTAATAGTTAAATCTCACACCGATTAGAATCTTTTTTAATATTTACATTTCTTTTCTTTTAAAACATTATTTGAAATAAAGAATTGTGTTTGTTTGTAATTTATTCACTAAAATTTCAAAAAAACAAACTGACATCTTTGTTCCATAGCATTTCATAAACTATAATACAAAAGGGATAAAAACATAAAACCTATAAACAAAGTCCATTTTCAAACGAATACATCAAAAAACACTCAATCCAATATATTCCATACAAAAAACAAAGAGTTATCGTATCTGCAAAACCAGCCTCGTCATTTTTATTGTGTTTATAAACGTCATTTTGCATTTGACATGTTTTTATTTGTGTGTTGAAATAAGTAGCTCTCACAACAACTGGAATGCAGCCAAAAGATATGGCAGCCATGTTTATATCATTTCTTAGTAAACTTGTATCTGTCTTTTTCATACTTTTGAAGTTATAACATGTTCTTTTGTTTATTCTTTTAAATAACTTTTAAATAACTGCACAATGAAACATTTAGAGTAGTTTGACATAGTTTTTAGTTTCTAATTTTTAATTTTTCTAACAAATATTTGTTGTATTAAATGTATGTCTATTTATTAGTTAAATTGATAAAAATATAAACTTAATTATTACACTTTTAAGCTACAATAATTTTCAAAAATCTCTAAATTGATTTTGGTTCTGTGATTTATATTATCTTATTATTTGCTTACGATGTTAAAAGATGACGGCGAGAATAGCCGTTACTGAATTATAATCATTGTTCTGCCTTTGAAAATTTTTAATTCTTTAAAAGAAAATTATTTTACTTTATTTCGTGCATAATGGTTTATTATTTTTTAGCCATTTTTGTTTTTTTTGTCATGGGTCCTTAATTCTATTTAAAAATTCTAGTTAATCCGACAAACCGTTTCCGTTACAAACATCCAAAGCTAATAAAAGCGTATTAAAAAGTCATAATATTTTATAGAACTATAGTTCTATTGGTAAATATTTAATAGGTAAAATATCTTGTTTAAATTTTAATTCATTTAAATAAGTCGTTTATTTTATCAGGAAAGTACGTGGCTTTCTTGATAAAATAAATCTCTTTATCATGCATGTTTGTATACAACATGCACTAATCCCATGCCCGAGTATTTTTCGTTATACCCGATTATTTGAAACCCGATTCATAACCCAGAATTTGAAATATAAATAAAAGCATAAACTGTCAGACTGAGAGAATATATCGGTGGTATTGGAAGGCTTAAAATAATACTGATTTATATATCTACTAGCATTTAACCGTGACTTCGTCCGCATTACATATTTTCTTTCTTTGGGCAGCAGTTTTATTTTCTAAATCAAGTACTTGCATAGAACCTAAGTGTGATTGTGTTTTTTTCTTATGTGTTTAAAAGTAAGAATAAAAGAAATGTTCAATGTCATGGCTTGTTCTCTCATTCATGTGCACAATTTTGACTGATCCACAGGTGATCCACATGTGGTTATTTCGAGTCTGATTATACATTGGGTCATTAACAAACATTCGTAATATTGGTCACATTAAAAATATTTGTTAGCATAATATTAGTTAATGAATAAAACAATAATAAATTTGTAATTTAATATTACTACCAATTTAGAGTTCCGTAAATCGCTAAGTAGGTATGTATGTCTGAAATCCGCAAAACTGTTACTATTTCGAACGTTTGATAGCACTTTATGTATGTTGTATGAATATTTAAAAAAAAACGGGAGTTAACGCGTACGAAATTAGTATCACATACCTTTTATTTGCCTGTTCTTACGCCCAGGTTGCACCGACGTGACCACGGCCGATTCAGCCTGGGTTGAGACCAAAAACCCATGAATCCAACAGGCCTATCGCTGGCCAAAGTAATGAACCGTGTCGAAAAAGTAAAAGGCATTAGTTTTCATCATACCCCGATTTATCATCGCCAATCATGATCTTGGTGTCTGGCTCGACAATGACTAGTCCTCAAATACGTGAACTCTCAAAAGAAATGCTTCCTTTTGCTGTTCTGGACAGGTGCCGTGACTTAATTCATATTCACGAATTTATTATTAATACAAACTCATGAAAGAGTTGTTGGTCCGCAAAATAATTAAGTTGCTTTACAATTGGTTAAAAGTTCCGCCGTTATGTTTACAGTTCAGATATCATGGTTAAATTATTAGGAAATTAAATAATAAGACACGCTTTTATTAAACAAATAACTGAAATATAGATAATAGTTAAAAAAAACTCTAAAAATAAAAGACCTCTATGAAAAAAAAATGTAAAAGCTTGAGTTTGATAAGGCTTGGGAGCTTGTGGTACACGGTGTATAAATACACGGTAGCTATAAATATTTTATAACTACCGATACTACCTGTTATGTATAAAAAAAAAAAATCTACTTTAAATTAATATGATCTAAAAAATCTATTTTTTTTTATCAGAGAATAATTTAATAGTGGTAAATACATTAGTAGCTATTGCTTCAAAGTTGGCTTTCAGTTTCTGCGGTATTAATGGCATCGAAAACCTAGGTTCAAAGTTTACACACAAATTAATAGTTTAGTGTTGTTAGGTTTAATCGATACATATTAAAGTTTAAATCTTGTTCTAAATTTACTAAGAACGGTATTTGAGTTTGAAGTTTACTTTAATTTGACTAAGTAATTGTAATTAATAACAACCACAGATCGTTAGTAACTGTCACCGTGAATTTACAAATACAAGCAATTTAATTAAATATTTAAATTGATTAATAATGATTTTATTATGACTACTCGAAATCCTATGTATAGTTAACAGCCAGCCAAAAAATATTAAAAAAAATAAGGATCGAATGAAATTCCGAAATCATATCCAGAGTCGTGAGGAAATGAAAATTGTGTAAACGAGCAATCTGATCGGATATTATGGGTAATAGGAATTTGTTGGGAATCGTATTTTTATTCAACTTTTTATAGTCAACAAATAATTGATCACCGTCATCCTCTTTTTAATAAGAAGAATATGTCTAACAAACCGTGATGACCTAGAATAAACAATGCTTGCACTTCAAGATGAATTTGCATCGGTTCAAATTAGTGCATTGTATTAAATATACTAGATTCTCCTGCACCAGTTATAATTATAGAATAATAAAATCGCTTCTCCCAGAATTTAGAAGAAATTGTTCTTTTCGTTCTGTCATGTATGACATCTATCGAATTCCAAGTATGCATTACCATGATTAACAGGGTGAAACCAATCCGTTGATATTTATAACAGTGCCCATATTAATGCTACGATTTTCTTTTTAGTTCTCAAACATTTTTGACAAATTCAGTCTCAGTAAAGAATCACAAATGAGACGGTTTATTAGGTTCCTTTCAGTGAGCATATGTGGAACCCAATTATCGAGCATTTTTGAGTAGCCAGTCTTTTTTAAAATGGGTCAATACTGTTTTGTGGTCAATCTTCAGTTCTTCAGTATTTACAAGGTAGTACCTTGTAATTACTTTTATTAATAATAGCATTTTAATTTAGCTATTGATATTATGAAACAAATATTATGATATATTTCGATCAGAATAAATATTGTTCTTTTTGATTGAGGTGAAATAATATTTTATAAGGACCGTGCAGAAGTTGAGTTCTCTAAAGAAAATCTACAATTAGCTTATTTAACAAGTAAATTGGTACTCGTTCCATTTAACGTGATCAGGATTCGATTACAGGCATTTTTTCGAAATAAAATTGTGATATAGATTAAGAACTATCCAGGAGATTTACTTCAGGGGTAACAGAAAGTTTACTTCAAAATCTTCTTGATCAAAATTGAAAATCAAGAACTGAAAATTGAAATATGTAAACTAATAAAATAATCAACGGCAGTGATCATGTGAAAGACTATGTAAAGTAAAAAAAAATTAAATGAAATACGATGAATTGTTAATAACAAGGAAATTTTAACAATTAAAAAAAAGTGTAAATACGTAGATTTAGTTTCTGAAATAAGGCGTAGGTTACTAAACTATAGCCAGTTTTTATATGAGAATGAACGTGAGATGACGTTACTATTATTTTAAGAGCAGGGCCCCTTCAAAGCCAATTTGCTGTCAATGTCAACACCAACATGAAGATTGGCTTCTAAAAATGCTGAATCCAATACGCATTGCCAACTTATTTACGTGAGCTACACGTTTTTTAAATAATATTTATTGCCAGTTAGATCGTACATTACAGAAAACAAATGAATTAGCTACGTAAGCTCGACCTTAATTCGCTATGACACAAGAGATTCCTTGCAAATAACGTGTGACGTCACAACGCTCTCTAAACTTGAACGTGATTAATGAACACGCCATTAGATGGAATTGAAAAATTATATTCTGTTTGCCACACGGTAGGCAGTCTCTATGCAGTTTTTGTTTTCACATGGTACGTGTATGAATCCGACACGGATTTTTATCGAAAAAATAAAATATATCGTTTTAAGTAGATTTATTTTATAAAGCATATTTAAATCTTATCTAATAATTCTATCTCATATTAATGTTTTTTATTCTTAAGTAAACTTCTGATTCCCGAATTAACCTCAAAAAATATCTACATGAAAGATTTATTTTACAATCATAATTACTATTTTTATCCATTGTTATAAAAATTTATGTAAACATTAGTAACTTACACAAAAATCATATACTATTAATATATAAATAATGAAAAAAATAGAGTCTTAAATAGAATTTACTCCTTAAGAATTTTTTTTTTTATATAAGAATGGTGAACTACAAAGTCGTATTGTAAGACGCTAGCTCCAACAGCGAACCAGCATTAATAGAATAATACTCAGGAATTCTCCTCGTCCCTTACCAAAAGTAAAGCCTGAAATCCTTGTAGGAAACGATAAATTTACAATGGAACCTTATTGTTATTTATGTTATTTTGTTAATGAAAACAGTTTTCATGAAAACTCTTATTAAGATATCGTAGATGATAATTATCCAAACAGAAAACCATTTTATGTTAAACTGTCCTCCAAGTTCTACCGAAACTTTATTTTTATTATAACAACGGTTCATATTCGGTAATTACTATAGATTGAGAGTTTAGTTATTAGGTTTATATTTTTGACAATCAAATAAAGCGGTGTTAAAAGTTTAGTTACAAATTTTAGTTAGTTTAGTTTTAAATAATATCCGTTGTAATCAATAGCGTCCGGTCAGGGTAGAACAGACATTGTATACTTATATAATATAGTTCCTTGTATCTCAAGAAGATACTCACTTTTTGGTAGATTTAACTAAAATTCTTAAAACATATGAATATTTTACATGTATCATAATATCATTTTGTTATTGGTAAGATATATAAGATAATAAATATAATAATTTAGTAAATTGGTAAACTCAAACACTCCAAAAATGTCGCCGTGCAATTATTTCTTACGGTGTGTTCTAAATGACAAAAAGCAAGTTATATCTGTTATAGTAACGCATTAACATATATACATTTACTGAAAAATTACCTAGAGACTACAACTTATTTAAACGACTGAACTCCGAATAAAATACGTCGTACGAAATTGATGTCTATGACTTTTAAAATTGATGATGCAGTTTTTGCAACACAATATTCATAGTCCATATAGAATTTACTGAATTGAATATGTTTTGATTGATGTGCGTATAACTAGGCTTTTCAAGTATAGTTTACTCTTTCTTTTTCATTGCCGTTATTAAAACGCTATTGTAGAAAAGCCATGTCGATTCACTGTTTGATATTTGAATAAAATAAGGATAAACAAACATACTTTACATTTGTAGTTTAAATAACGGCAAATTACTTATTTATCAGTAAGTACAGGATTTCTAAAAATCTTCTAAAAGAAATAAGTAAATTTACTTCGACTCATTAGAATTCTAGTGTCTGCAGATTATTTTAAAAATTAAACTTCTACACTTGTATTTAATATTTTGATTTATAATAATTTATCTGAAAGTTTTAACATTTATTTTCACACAACTTAAACTAATTGATATTTGTCATTATAATTGTTAAATATAAATATATGTCATCCGTCTACAAAAATGTATAACTTTTTTCATATATAAAAATAAAAGTTGTATGTCTTTTAAACCCCTGGATATTCTAATGAGTTAAAAGAGTGATTAAATATAACACTGATTCAAACTATTTGAAGATTAATAGAAATATTGAATTCTTACTTCATGATTGATTGCTCTCTTCTGTTACAAATGTAGAATCATATTTGTTTCTATTTTTTTTCACTTATATATGAATCACTTTATTGACCTTTATGAATAGCATGTACTAAAATAATATAAAATAAAAACATAATAAAATCTTTTTTTTTTTGAGTGAAATAAATATATTTCATACAAGAAACAAGGAATGTCGTGCAGTAAACTGTATCCTATTTTTTAAGTAATCACATGTTTAATATATCAATTGCATTTAAGACATTTAATTTTCATCTCCTTTGTCATAGTAAAAGACGTTTCAGTTACAACGTGGCAAGACAAAATGACTAAAGCAAAACTAAGACTATTTCTGGATACACCTGTGTATGTTTTATCGATGTTATCAAAATAATAACTTTCGTTTCATTATTTTGAACACATCGCAAGCTGCACAATATAACTTTTAGAGTGGTTTGACAGTTTGCCTTTCTTACGGGTATGTGGAGTTTCTTTTCAATCTATTGATATGGCAAAGACATTATTGTTACGATTTCAACGCCTTTGCTTTTTAATATTTGCTTTCAATTAGCCACTGATTCAAAAAATATTTAGTTTTGATTGCGTAATCAAATGCACTTCCTAAGTGGCGTCTATTTTTTTGTTATTACAAAAGGACTGTCATATATATTTATCAAAAAAATATATAACAATATTCATATATTATATTCATACCGTTCTTTGATTTCTTTTCACCAGAATACATAGAGAGTAATGTTTTCTTTCCAATTTTACCCTTAAATGGAGTTCTGAGAATGGGCTTGAATTAATTAGAAGCGATATAAGCATTAAATAAATGATAAAATTATGCTTTTATCTAAGTTTGAATCTGGGGTTGCAAATAATTATTATAAAATGTAACAATATGTTCTGTATGTACGAGTAAATTATGTCCTTATTGATTTAATAAACGTTATATTAGAATAAAATTATAAAGAAAATACTTTTTGGCAACTTCATATTATTTCCTTTGAAACACTTACATAGATAAAAGCCTCTTTTGTGAACGATGAAATTACACGAAAAGACGCTTGATTTTATTCTTTACTGTAGGGATTCTTTTAATTGAATTCATGAGAAAATATATGCATATGAAGTAAACAACTAACTTATGTTTTAAATTATTAGAGACCTTACGTAAGCAACCGATAATCAATATTGGATTAAAATTAAACAATCCTTATATTGATGTAAAGATTGATGTAACATCGAATTATGTTTTGATGTGTATGATATAAACACCGTATTGTATTCTGATGATTAACATGATATTCTCAACAACATAACACTTTACGTGAAATGTTTTTTTTGTAGAGAAGTTAAGAAGCACGAAGGAAGCTAGGAAATCCCTTTCCGGCAACGGTTGTTCTTCTAGGCCTAACTTTATATTTAACCCAATTCCCCAGCCTTATAATCCAATATTAACATATATTTAAAACTATCTACTTTCATAAATTTATCAATTTACTACCAATGTATTTATACATGTATTTTGATATAATTGCGTCATGAATAAATAAAGGAGTATAAAAAATATTAAAATTAATCTTACATGGCAGCTGGGAGCAAATATCGATATTTATATACATTAATTTTAAATATTTTTATATTTTTATATACAACACAATGAACTCCCATGGCATTTTCAAAATAACTTCATATGTAAGGGTACTTCCAAAGTATTCATAACACACCAAGAAGGTAGCATTACCAATGTAGTAAATACCAATTCACTTAGATAACATATTATAAAGTTTGAAAATATCTATAAAGACGTATAGAGCCATGTTAAGCTAATTTAAATTTGAAATATGTAAAACAGCCTCTGTTATTTTTATTTAAGCTAAAACTAAGTTATATTTTTCTAGGGTTCTAATAAACCGAAAGTTTTTGGCCTACTTAACATCACATCGATTTTTAATTATTACGATTTCTAACTCACTTTGTATAAGTATTTTAATTTTGTTTGTGTTTTTGTCTGTGACATAACATAGATTGTAGTGCGATAACCAATTACAACGGGAGATCCTGTTTTTAATCGTTTGGTTCACCGATTTTTTTATAATTATTTGTGAAAATCCTTCTTATTAGCCGATAACTTTAAAAGGAGCCTTATCTTATTCAAATATACGTATGTTAATAAAAATATACCCAATTATGCTATTTTTATGTTCCCTGCTACAGTGTAAACGATTTAAAGAATTTTGACGTATGAGAGATACACGTCAAAAATAATAGAAAATAATATTCAATGAAATATATTATTTTTACAGCCCACATAGACAAAATCACGGGCAATAGCTAGTAATATATAATTTAAAAAGAGTAAAGATGTTATAAACATAGTAAAGGCCCAATCCTATATACTTTGAATACGAGTTCAAAGCAATATCATGTTGTAAATAGATTCTTACGTAGCATCTGAACTAATATAATCATTATAATTATATCATAATAACAGAATAAGGATTAGATTTACTTAGAAAATTAGATAGTCAAAGGATTTATGTTCAATATTGCTTATGTTACTTTGAATTGTTTAAGATCAAAGCGTCTCAGTAACATTCTACATATACATATACATATACATATACATATACATATACATATACATATACATATACATATACATATACATATACATATACATATACATATACATATACATATACATATACATATACATATACATATACATATACATATACATATACATATACATATACATATACATATACATATACATATACATATACATATACATATACATATACATATACATATACATATACATATACATATACATATACATATACATATACATATACATATACATATACATATACATATACATATACATATACATATACATATACATATACATATACATATACATATACATTTACATTTACATATACATATACATATACATATACATATACATATACATATACATATACATATACATATACATATACATATACATATACATATACATATACATATACATATACATATACATATACATATACATATACATATACATATACATATACATATACATATACATATACATATACATATACATATACATATACATATACATATACATATACATATACATATACATATACATATACATATACATATACATATACATATACATATACATATACATATACATATACATATACATATACATATACATATACATATACATATACATATACATATACATATACATATACATATACATATACATATACATATACATATACATATACATATACATATACATATACATATACATATACATATACATATTACTCTATTTGGTTCCCACCTCTTCACTGTCGTAGCTTCTCAGACAAGGTTTATTGATACAATGATTAAATTTAAAACAATTTCGAATAAGCAGTTTGTATTAACGATTTTAAATGTGTTATAGTCGTAGACACATTAATTAAACTAACGACTGCTACTTGGTTTAGGATAATATATTTTGATTTCGAATGTTGATTATAAATGTATGTTTAAAGCAAAGATATTTCATTTATAGAAGTAATTTTACTAACCTATTTCTTGATTTTGTATTTATTGATATGAGTCTTAGATGATTAAAGCGGTCCTCACTATTCCTTTCTCTCATGATAAGATATAACATTATCTACAACTACTTTATAACCAAAGTACTAGTCTTAAACCTCCCTGTTCAACAGTCTACTTGCTACCCAACCATCTACTTGACAGACTGCTTACATGCTCTTTGGGAACTTATTTACTTGTACTTACTTAATGAGTTTAACATACTGTGAATTTGTTGATTTAAATGACATTCCCCGATACTACATTTTGATTATTATTTTTTTTAGTAAAAAAGAATTATAAGTCAAACTACATGTTTATACTTGAGGTATCTATTTATAGTTTATTTATGTTGGTATTGTTTTGTTGACAGTTGCTTGTTCATTCGGGTCCAGTTGGAGGATAGTGTAAATGCGGGCATCCCTTACAATAATATCTTATTTGTTTTATCATACTTTTTGTTGTGGAGAGTTTTTATTTTGAACTAATTCATTTTATTAATGAATTAAAATAATAATACCTTAAAAAAATGTCTTTTGTAATATTTTTAATGGGAAAGAATAAGAACTCTAAAGCTCTAGGCAAAGCATTATATCTTATAAGTTTTGTAAATAGGTAATATCTAAATAAATACGTAGAATTATAATTATGTAGCAATGTAAGCTTATAACTTACATCCCCTTTTTAAGATATTTTCCGGCCGACTATTAACAACACCGGTCTGAGTACTCACTGACGTCATAATAGGAACCTACACTGAGCGTATAAAAATTCCAATGATCGAAAAACCCAGAAGCATAGAGTTTCCATAGATCATAGATATATATTTTTTATGTGTATATAATTAATGATGATCTCTATATAGAATTTGTAGTTGTTAACATCATAATGTATAATCATTCTTCTGAAACATTTCACTCCAGGTGGTGTGGCACAGCCTATCCAATTTCCTCTCTCAATCACTCGTGTCATCCCTCAGCACTGCTTCAACACTTTTTTCTCCATTTACACGACCTACCTCTCTTTTAGACTCCTTCTAGGCATATAATCACATTCTTTTTAATGGCTCTTTTAGATATTCGGCTTTGCTAGTACCTAATATAAATGTAAAATATATCAAATAAAATCTACATACAAGAGCCCACTTCCATACACATACACAAAGAACCGAGTACAATAGACAGTCAATTTGATGTTTTGAAAACTGCACTGTCAGTCCTCGTAGATATCGTTTCGTACCCATCATATTTCATCTGCAAATCGGTCGCTGAAATAATAAACGCTTTGCTGACAATTGGAAAGCAGCCAAGAGATGTAAAGTTGTGAAAATTTCCAAGTAAATGAATTAAAACTTATTTTCTACATAAAACTTAGAATCTTTTAAAGAATTCTTTTTACTTTTTGAACACGCTGCAAAGTATGATAAAACAAAATACTTCAGAGTAGTTTAAAATTCTTCTCTCCTGACTAAATTGTATTAAATGTTCTTATAATATATTATTATTATATTTCTGAATAAGATAATATTATTGATTATATTGACTTATAAAATATAAATATTATAAAGGTGAATATTTATGACAACTTGTAATCTCTTAGCGTTTGTTTTAGATATTGCTAGAAACATTGTTTGTTCTTATTGTATAAGTATTATAGCATATTCACCCAGACCTATAATTCAAATCAAACTTATACTATAAATAATTACAGAAGTAAGTTTTACTAATGTAAGTACCATATCACAATATTTATTAGGTTGCTTACTAACAACCAGTTTATTAACCGTGTGTAACTGTTAGGATTAGAATAAGGATAATTTAACAAAGGCCGTTTCATGAACAACTTTTAATATCAGAAGTTGCGAGCCATTTAAACTTCTCCTTATGTACTCATAAGTTACGTTAAAATATCGCTAGAATGATATTTTATAAATGAAATGAATTTGCTATTATTGAACTATATAAAATTGCAAATATTTACATACATGAACGATTTAATTTCTTGTCGGTAAACCTTGAGATCAATGCAAAGTTGCATGATATAAATAGAATTTTTCTAGCTAATGTTATTACTTAAAAAATGGTATATTTATTTAACAGTATCAGCAAATCATACTGTTGCTTAATGGAAAAGTATAGTTTAATATTTTAAATACACACAAATTTTTGTGAGAAGTAAATTATTTTCTCTTAAATAAACTTAATTCTTTATAATCTCTATGAAATAAACTTTAGTCCATAGAAACGATAACTTTATGTAAATTTAACTCGACTTCGTAGCATTGTCAGAGTTAAGTAGATAAACACTAAGACTTTAAAATTCATAAGCTTTTGAATAAATACAATAATAAATATTTTATTAGAAATAATAAATATTTATTTACAATATTATGTCTATGAATTCTATCTTAAAATTTTAATACTAAACATTTCGAATACTAAATATTATAAGATTTCAATACTGAACTATTCTAAATACCTACTTTTCTTTTTCCAATCAGCTTCTCAAATTTTATTATGATATTATACAATAAAAGCCCAAACATTTTTGTGATACGACTCCACAAAAGACGATTACTAAAATCATGTCAGTATTTATTCGTGATTAGTATCTTTATATATTTTTTTTATCTAAATTGCTTCTAACTGGTGTCTTCAAGGGTGCTAATGACACTTGTCATACCTTTTTTCATAAAAAAAATATGACAAGGGTTGTATTGAAAGCGCGATAGAAGCGAACGAAAATATTTCCGTAGCATGGCGTAACAGGCAGAACTTGAAACAAGTATATATATTGTAAACTTAATGTAATATAAAAAATAAAATAAAATTCATTTTTAATCCAAATTACTTATGGTTTGAAACACAACATATCACTTCTTAAAGTCTCGTATGTGTCTCGTTATGGTCACGTTATGGTAATAGATGAAGAGTATGGTGTAATGGATACTTAAGAATGTGATATGTGAATAAAAAATTGTAAGGCAAAGAAACAGTCTACTCTGATTTAATAAAGCTTAGAAAAGCGTATAAGACGTTGTCATTGTGCTCCAAGTAACTGACATCATTATTCTAGTTTGTTTTTCAATTTTCATGCTTACTCTCATCGGGGGTGAGGACATAAGTTCATAAAGTAGAAAAATAAATAATTTTTAAAATACAATATATTTTTTGAATATTTCAGAATTCTTGTATTTTTCTAGTTGGAATGTCCAGGTGTCCAACATTTCTACAGTGAGATATTTATTGCGTTTGAAAAGTAACAAGAGTTATGTTTTTCCAATGAATGTCATTTTTATAAAACAAATTCTTTTTGACATGATGATATATTGTTAGAGATTATATTTTATGAAATTTTATGTTTTTAATAATTATTCCTTCATGTTAATATATGTAAAGAAAACTTAATAAATGTTATTTAAATATGGAACTCTAAATTAAAGCATTATATTTCAGTCGTTGTCATTTGTCACATTTGTAGTTGTCCTCAGATCTCCAAACTAAGTCATAAAAAATTAAAAAAGTATATGAAGGTTAAGAAATTAATTAAAAAATGTAATAATCTCATCAAAAACAAGTTTCCTGCTAAGAAAATAAAGAATTTACAAATTGAACGCTCCACATTAATTAAAAAAGTAAGTGTTTATAATAGGAAAATGATTGAGAGTAGGTCACTGTATGAGCGAGACACCCAAAACTTGCATGAGGAAATCTCTCAATTAACTTCTGCATTGCATTCAATAAGTAAAAAATATGAATCTTCTCAGAATCAAATTAAGGAACATATTGAAGCTACAGGTAATTTAGTTGACCTATGTAGTTATAACTTAGAGCGGTTTGAGTCATTAACTAATAATTATGTTAACTGTAATTGTTTAAGTGAAAAATTAAATGTTGTTTCTAAACTAAACTCTGAGGTGTTGGGTGATTCGGCTATACATACTAAAAGTAGTAATAAAAACATAAATATAATGAATAAAAATCAAATTAATAATAGGTCCTCTGTTGTGCACAACCATAATTACTTTGTTTTTTCTGACCAATTAGGTCAGGGCTTTGGGTCTCTTTTAAGTAGGGAATTAAATAATGTACATAATATATGCTCACCTGGTGCTAGTTACCAGCACAATATAGATAAAATAATTAATTTTGACTCAAAGTTGACTGAAAACAGTACTATTGTACTATTACATGGAGATGGTTTGTCGATTAAGAAAATTGAAATAATTAATAATATTGAAAAATTATTGAAATTACATAATAAGAATAATTGTAAAATTGTAATTTGTGCATTTCCATATTCATCTTCTTATTCAGACAAACAAAATAAATATATATATAATTTAAATTTGACATTATATAATTTGACATACCGTCATAGTGATGCATTCTTTTACTTTGATGTAAATAAATTTATTTATAATAGGTTTAGGATGACAAAAGGTACAATGTATCTGCCTTTATATTATAAAAAACAAATTGCTACTTTAGTAGCATTTAATTTAAAAAACTTCGTTATAACAGATATAACGAAAAATAAATTTACTTTAAATAATATATTACTGACAGAACATAAGCGTTCCACTTTAAACTAATGGATAAGACAAAGCCTAAGTTGTTAAATATTGTCCATCAAAATATACAAGGCTTAGGTGGCAAGGAATTGGAAGTGGAACTCTTTGTTCAAAAATATGACATAAGTTTATTGTGCATTACAGAGCACTGGTTATCAAAGAATAACAATATTATAAATGTAGAAAATTATAAATTGTCAAGTTCGTTCTGTAGAGAGAAAGCTATTCGCGGTGGCTCACTTATCTTAGCTCGTAACGATGTAGTGTTAAAGTCTCGATCAGATATAGTGGCGCTCTCTGTCGAGCGAATTATTGAACTATCCTGCATTGAGCTCAATGAACATATTATTTTGTGCGTGTACCGACCCCCCTCTAGTGACTTTGATGAATTTGAAAACAAAATGGAGGATATTTTAACTAAGCTTTGTCATAAAAACAAGTCCGTGATTGTTTGCGGTGATTTCAATGTAGATATATTACAAGAAAATTCGTCTAGTGTACGTTTATTAAATTTGTTTAAATCTTTTAACTTACTGAACGTCTTTTTTGAACCTACTCGTATTACTAGTATTTCCGCGACTTGTATTGATAATGTGTTCTGTCGCTGTAACATTTATGAAGAAACAGTAATGACAAATTTAAGTTCAGACCACTGTGGTCTAAAATTTTCTCTATTAATTAATCACGAAAGTGAAAAGCCCCAAAAGTTTACTTGTAGACCAATTACATAAAACCGGGTCCTAACATTTAAGAATACTGTTCAGCAAAAAGTAGGTAAAGTAGACATGAGCGATGATAATCCAAATAATTTATATAATAACATTTTCGGTTTTTTGTTACAAGAATTTAATAATGTTTTCAAGCCAAAAACTATGACTAAATACCTAAAACTTAAATTTAGTGATTGGGCTACCGTGGGAATATATAAAAGTAGAGATAAGTTATATGATTTATATAGTGAGAGGCAATGGAATCAAGATCCGGTATTCTTGAATAAAGTTAGGATTTTTTCTAAAATATTTAAGACCGTTTGCATACAAGCTAAGTCGATTTACATAAGAAATAAAATCTTAAACTCAGAAAATAAAATAAAGGCAACTTGGGATGTTTTATCTAGTGTTTCTGGGAAAAATAGGGCTGCTAATGGACCTATTAAGTTAAAAATTGATAATATTGAAATAAATTCAAATTCAACTGTGGCGGCTATTTTTGAGACTTTTTTTAACGAAATTCCTTTAACAGTCACGGGTAATTTAAATTCTTCACCACGTGATGCAATCGTCGAATTGACGAATAACGTAAGAGTTAGTAATAAATGTTTTGTTTTTAAACCTGTTACATCATATGAAATTGTTAAAACTTTTAGAAATCTAAATATGAAAAAAACCGGTGATCTTTGGGGTATGTCAGTAAAATTACTAATAAGTATTATAAATGATATTGCTCCACAATTATCCTTAATTTTTAACAAATGTATTGAAACCGGTACTTTCCCAGACTTAATGAAAAATAGTAAAGTAGTTCCTTTGTTCAAAAGTGGCGATAGACTAATTCCCGGAAATTATAGACCTATCTCTATTTTACCCACTTTAAGTAAAATTTTCGAAAAAATTATACTAAACCAAATGTCAGAATTTGTTTATAGCATTGAAATCATGCATAGTGAACAATATGGTTTCACCAAAGGCAAATCAACAACTGATGCGGGTGCCGCGCTTCTTAAGCACATTTACGACGCATGGGAAAAGTCACAGAATGCAATCGGAGTGTTTTGTGATTTATCTAAAGCCTTTGATTGCGTGGACCATCAAACATTACTTTGCAAACTTAATCACTATGGCGTGCGTAATGCTGCGCTTGATCTTATTGCCTCTTACTTGAATCAAAGAGTTCAGACGGTTGATGTAAATAACTGTAAATCGGTTGGATCTCACCTAAAAATGGGTGTTCCACAAGGATCTATTCTAGGCCCTTTCTTATTTTTACTCTATATTAATGATTTGCCCTTTTACGTAAAAGGACTATGTGACATTGTACTTTTTGCTGATGATACCTCACTTATTTTTAAAGTTGATCGTAATAAACCTAATTTTGACAAAGTTAACTGTGCTCTGTCACGTGTTCTTCATTGGTTTGAAATTAATAATTTGGTATTAAATACTAAGAAAACTAAATGCATGGAATTTACACTTCCTAATGTAAAAAGTCGGGATTGTAGTTTATTCCTTAACAATGAAGTGTTAGAACTGACTGACTCGACAACTTTCTTAGGTATAACTTTAGATAAAAAGCTCCAGTGGAACCCCCATCTCTCGACACTCGCAAGCAAACTTAGCTCAGCCGTCTTTGTAATTAAAAAAGTAAGACAATTAACAGACGCTAATACGGCTCGACTCGTTTATTTTAGTTATTTTCACAGTATATTGTCTTACGGTATCTTACTATGGGGCAGCGCTGCCGAAATTAATTCTATATTTATTTTACAAAAACGAGCTATACGGGCTATTTGTAACTTAAAAGCTAGAGACTCCCTAAGAGAAGTTTTTAAAGAAATCGGTATTCTTACGGTCGCTTCTCAATACATTTTTAATAACTTACTATATATACGGCAAAATTTAAATGACTATAAAAAAAACAGCGACAGACATACTATCAATACAAGAAATAAAAATAGGCTTGTAACGCCTAAATTTAGACTTCAAAAAGTTAAGAAATCCTTCATGGGCTTGAGTATACGCATATATAATAAGGTTCCACAAGATATCCTAGATCTTCCTTTTCTTAGTTTCAAATCTAAAATTAAAAGTATATTATTAAATAAATCTTACTATAACATTCAAGAGTTTTTGGTTGATCGAAATGTGTGGAACTTGGGTCATTGTATCATAAATCTTGGGTCATAAATCTGTATTGTATTGCGAATAGCTAGTAATCTCCGCAATTTGTTTTTTGTTGTAAATTAATTTTTGCTTTATCGACCTTCTGCATCACACCGATTCCTTAGAAGTCACTACTTGCGGTAGCATCGGGAGTCGGGTTGCCTCCCTCCCTCAAATATGTGCGAAGGGGGTGATGGCTGGCTCTTGTGTTATGCTCGTGAACGGGTGCTGCTTGCGGTGACTGGTTGTGTGGCAGGCCGAAGATTTGTGTATATATATGTATATATATCTATATGTATATATATTTACTGTTATTATTATTTAATTTTCGTTGCCTGAAATCATTGGGCTTCTTTTCCGATTGATTGCGACGGTTCTAGTTGTTCCAAAATTGCATTTAAGTTTATAAAATAAATAAAATTGACTCATTTGCAGGGTTGATGTTATAATTTATAAGTCAAACATTGTTAAATTTTATTTAAAAAGAGCAACTGTTGAGTTTCTAGCCAGCTCTTCTCAGCAGAACAGCATTCCGAGCTGGTGGTAGCTTACTCACAGACTGACTATACTGACCAATTTAATGTAATTGACGATTCAAAAGTGCGTGTAAATGCCTACTTGAATAAAGATATTTTGAATTTGAGTTTGAATTTGAATACATTTATTATTGTTTTATACATTTGATTGAGCTTAATTATTGAACTTATCCTTATTTTTTTTTCTCAAGATTCCAGAATATATCCTTTAAAAAAGTACTGTTCTTATCATATGTTAAATCTCTTAAATAAATATTTTAGAAATAAAATTGATACGAAAAGAATCCCTCCATATTTAATTGAGTGTAAATTTTTAGAAACTAATTGAATATGAAGTTTTTGGTTTTATTATTCAACGTGGTAAGAACCGGTTAATTATTGTTTTGTATAAATAACAATTAATATAGAAATCAATATTATTCTATACCTTCTAATGATACCGACATTTTTTTTATGTTTTCATAGTTTATTCTTTCGTTTTGTATTAGTATTGTAGAAGAGTACATGTGACGCTTCATATGGATAAAGAGAGAGACAAAATAATTAACCTAATACCACATTTTATAACCCAAATAAAATACCTTTAAAGTTTGTGTCTTCATATATGTTAAGACAATTAAGCTGTTATTTTACTGCGTAATAGGCAGATGTTAATAAAAATATAATAAGGGAAAAACATCTTAGGTTAAAATCAAAGTAATTTGCTTAATTGAATATAACTTTGAATCTTTATTGAGTGTGAGCTAGGGGCTAGGTATTGTTTGCACTACACTAACCAGTTTGCAATAATATATTTTTTCAAAAAAATGGCTTTTGAATTTTACAGAACAAATATAAAAATGAATATGAGACATGTGTAAATAAATCGGTGTCAGACATCCTGAAGAAGCTATCATGCTGGTTATTGATGTCAACAGACTGGTCACGCTACAAACGAATTGTAGCTTTTATTGGTTTTGCTTGATATGTCCGACACAACTAACTATCATCATCTTGTTCATCTGTTTTTTTACTGGTACTGCATTCTTAATGATATCTTAGTTCTTAGAGCTATAATTATTTTAATCTTGTAGTTATGTTTTTGTTATTTCCTAACCTCGTTAAAACTTTATCAAGGCCTCAATAATAATGCATATTTAGATGAACTCAAAACTTTTGGCCTCCGAATGATTTGTTTTCTAATACAAATAATAATAATAATATTCCTGTTCCTAACTCATGTTATGATTTATAAACACTAGTGACCTTTAGATAGATAGATATCAATATTAACGTCCAACAAAATGTGAAATACCTATGATTTGTTATTTAACCAATGCAATAAACAATAATAAAAACAATTAATTACGCATAAATGTTTATTATGATAACTATTACAGTAGTAGAGAGAAACAGCCTTACGTTGCTACATTGGTAAAGACATTTTTAAAAATGTAATAGTTAGCCAATGATTTCATAAAAACCGCTATTTCATTATATGATAATAGAAATATTAAATTACCAATAGTGGTGAACCACTAAGCCTTCTAACAACATGGAATTTCAATTGTACTAAAGGATTAACAATATCGAAAAACTATAATCAATTTACAATATAATAAATAATTAATTATCCAAAAAAATAATAAAAACAATCTGTTAATTATACTTTATTTATTAATGAATATGTCATTCTTATTACCTTACATAAATTGTCAGTACGTGAAATTAATTTAGTTTAATTAAAATTATCATTTTATTACATGGCAAGACTGCTTAATTAAATCAATATCTGGGTATATATAGTGGATATACTGAGAAAAAACCTTTGTGGCGACCGGAGATGGAATTGAGAACCCGTCAATTCTACCGGAGTCGATTTCCTTTATGTTTATGTTTGGGAATCTTTCTCGTTTTAAGAAGTTTCGGTGTGTGAAGGCGGTAGTATAACTTAGATTCTGTTTATACTTTTCATTTGGCAGTGACATAACATAGATGTAATTACAGTATTCCCGCCAATGTATTTCTGAATTTGCATAGTTGTTTTTTAAACGGTGTAAAAGAGTTTGCAGCGCTCTCTAGTGATGAGTTACAACAAAACATATAAATATTGACAATATATTAAACACCAATATTCTATTATAGAGATTTGAATAGTAATATTAGATAAAAGATAAATCGCTACCTTGCTTCAAGTACTTAGAGATCACCAAACAAATTGTTTTATAGTACTATATTTAAAAATAAATTAGAAATATAAAATGCTGCACGTTTTTAACTATTTAACAACTTTTCTTGTTATGAGTTTACAATAGTTTTTCAAATTGAACAGAGGTAGAGATAAAATAATAAATTATTCGTTTTTAAAACCAAGGTCATGTTTTCGATGCAGTCAGTTGAAAATCCATATCCATACCAATTTGAGAGTTGTAGACACACTCTGTCACTTCATGGTCATTTCGTAACTGATAAATTAAAGATGAATAGGGTGTTAAAATCGAAACCATTACAGAAGCGGTACGCAAATGGAGGTCACAGAAAAATTTTGTTTATGGATGAGAAAAATTTTACAATTGAGCTACATTTTAACAAACAAAATGCTCAAAGCTCTAAGAAAGCTTCCCAATTCGTCGACAGAGTGCAGAGTGCAACGGCAAGAAGCCATATTTTTGTGAAAAAGGTATCAAAACATCGGCATAAGTTTATCAAGATACCATTCTAGAGAAGGTAGTTAAGCCAAGGGGCTTAACTACCTTGACTTGACTTGACTTAACTATGGTGTTATTAAGGAATAACACCATATTCAATTACCAAGTATAGTCCTTCCAGCAAGACTCGGCGCCGGGTCATAAAGTTCGGTCCACGCTGTCCTGGTTGGAAGCGAACATCTCTGACTTTATCAGAGCTGAAAAATGGCAGTCGTCTAGTCCCGGTCTTAATCCTATGATTTATGGCCAGTTTTAGAGAGTACAGCCTGCTTTAAACGTTATGATAATTTGGAGTCCCTAAAATAATAAATACGATTGGCAGTGAAGAATTTCTCCACGGAAAGAGCGCGTGCGTCTATGGAGAACTGGCCTCAACGTTTAAAGGACTGTACTGCATCCAATGGACAACACTTCGAATAAGCTTTTTATATTTTTAATTGTTTTATATTTGTGTATTAAACTAACACACTGTAAAAGTAATAAATGTTATTTGCAATTATAAAACATTTATTAAAATATTTTATTTCTCTTACAAATACTTTTTTTTTCCTACTTCTTCAATTTTATATCGTGATTAAAGTTTATTAAGAATTTCTACATTCCAATCGTCGAATACCTCAGTCCTGTTGATCAAAGTAACATTAGACAAATAATTTATACAAGCTGCGTACTGAGGTTTTATACAATACAATATACAATAGTATGTCGATTTATGTATGTCTATTTGGTATGGAGAATAAAAAAATCTACTGTAAAAAAAAACAATGCAAATATAAACAATTCATTACAAATTAAAGCCTTGTTCTTGAGCCAATTGTGCTTGTCTTCCCGAATGTACATTCTTAAATTATTAAAAATAATGAAGAACAACTGAAATCAATTTAAGTCAAACGATAGCTACAAATTTATATTTCCAAAGTTAAATATAATAAATGTCTAGAATTTTAAGAAAAAATGTTATGTTAGTTAGTTAGTTATAGGTATATCGCAATTTTGTCCTTGTGTAAGCACTATTTTGGTACTTTGGTACCTGTATATTATTTCTAGGTCCTAGGATATCACTGACGACTGATTGCAAAATACTAATTTATAATTATTACTTACAAAAAACTATCAAAAGTTGTTGTTCATCTGCGTGTTAAACGAAACGACATAATCTATATATACCTAATTAATAATCAAATATAGTTAATGAGTTTATAATGAAGCATAAAGCAAAACAATTTTGATACAATTATCACGATAGACTGAACTATAGAGATTATAATTTCTCTGATAAACCGAGCGTGAATTTACTCTTTAATTTTCTGAGAAAATATATTGTTTACTAAATGAAAGTTTTTTATCAGTATCCATTATATTTTGAAATATATTTTATGGTCCATAAAAGATACGCCTGTAAGGACTATGTAACAGAAAATCCTAGAACTACTACAATCATTTACCTAATCCTAATCGACTAGTAAACAGGCTCGTTTAGAAATATATTATCAAGTATTGATGTATATAAGATACATATGGGAAATAATGCTTTGGAAAAATATAGAGAGATTCGGAATCAGATTGCATCTTTGTATTCCAAGAAAGTGATTACGTCACCTAGTAACTCAGATGAATGGAAGGAATGGTGTAACCTGCCAGATATATAATTCAACTTCTTTATCTTAACATTTATATAAGGTGTTTTGTCTTTCGTGCAAAAATATTGAAAAGATTTGTTTTCAGTTTTACACAAAGACCATCAAATCAAGACTATGGCCTGAAATAGTATAATATATGATACATTTTAATGTACCAGGCAACAGGAAGTTGAAATTTTGATTGTAAAAAAAATGTATGATTAACATTATATATGTATTACAATTGTAATATTATAAGCCACAAAAGTTTCTAAGCCTATTTCAAAAAAAGTTGTAAGTAATATTATAAGCCTATTTAAAATAAAATTGTTGACTTTGTTAAACTAATCAAAATATTCGTTTTATATAATCATAAAATCTAACGTATGAAGATAAATTTATTTGATTAATTTTGATACTTGCTTTATAAAACCTCTACCAAGAAAATCGAAATGTATAAACAGGTAACTAAAAGTTTTGAATGTTGTTGTCTTACAAAATTATGTCTTCCATTTAGAAATAAGATTGTTATTTCAATAACAAGTATAGTTTCAGAATCCGCCTTCATCTGAAAATTCCTCAAATGTTCTACGTTCGGTTCCTGGGTCTTCAAACTTTGCCAAAGGTCCTAACTTTTACTAAGTTTGATCTAGAATTGAATCTTTGAATTTGAATGCGTTTTGTTGTTGGCACTGTGAATGAGGAAATCTTGATTATAAATGTATAAATGCAATTTTCTGTTGGCTTCCAAGAGGGTCCTTTATAACAAGCCGTTCAATGAAATGGAGCACCCACATTGAGAAGGTGGCCATTTTCCTAGTAGACGAGGCCATTTGCCCAGTAGTAGTGAGAGTATCGTGGACGAATGCATAAGCGGTTTTAGTAAGCGTCTTATGTAGTAGGAACCACAAATATTACAGCATTTTCAAAGAATTCCAAATGTTTAAAAATAATAAAACATCTAAAACGAAACAAACACGAATCTTACCTTTACACAAAATTTTATAATGAAATCAATTCATTAAAACATCATTAATAACTGTGGTCTTTGATTTAATTGCCATAAAAAATAATGCAGTAATATTTTCTTATATTTCCGGTAGTTGTCAATATTTTTGTTTGAACGCCAATACTTGTTAAGAAAATTTTACGCAAAATATGCTCTTGACTTAGCTTTATCAATTTATACATTACCGTAATTATGACACGATCCTCTTTAATATTTCTATTAACAAAAGAAATTATAATTAAAAGTGTGAAGGTTTATTTTGGAAAGCTGTTAACCAAAATAACTTCGTTAACCTTTAATGTTGATCTTAATTGTTTATTATAGCACTTTTACTAGAATAATTAAAGTAATTGTTAAACAAGTAAGAAATTGTCGGTTACAAGTTAATTTTAGTATATTATTTAATTACTCATTTACGTCAATGAACAGAGAAAATACTTACATTGCTTCTTAATTCCGAGAGGGGAATTAAGAAGCAATCTTTAACATGTTAAACAAAATGTTATCACAATCGATTGATAACTCACTCTCGAGTATCACATGATTCACTGAATACAAATGACAAATACCGCAACCAATGAGTATACGACGCTAACTCCGCGCAACTTAAGTGAGACATGTTTCAATGCGTCGGTATTGCACTCCAAATAATGGAAATCTTATAGTGATTTAGAATTAATTAACATATAAATAAATTTATTTTATTAGAATCTTTCGATTTTAATAATATTTATAAAGATAACACCACACACCCGATAATATTATATCTTTCTTTTGATACTAACACTTGCTTGATATGTCTATTTATTAAATATTTAACCTGGTTTAAATACTCACAAACAGCTTAGGGATCAAAGCTTATATCAGTGAAAATCACTGATCAGAGGTAAGCAGTGAACTGAACGGAACAAAAAATTGTTGAAGTAAATATTATTTACAAAAATTGCAAATTCTTTTCAAGTATAACGAATCTAATTAAACAAGAAAGTCTTTTTTTATTACAGTCGTTTACAAATTTTTTATGTGATTTTTTACGGAATTTGGTAATTTAGGAGATCTGTTTGCTAGTCTCTGTTGACTAGTTTTATGATTTAATAGATTAAGCGTTAGATATATATTTAAAACTATATAATGTAAATACTTATTAAATTTACTCGTAATTAAATACTCTAGAGTTCATTGAGTTTTAAAAGTAAGAATACTTTTAAATATGTTTGTTGGTTAAGTGCAATGTCGTGTTACAGAAGCTACAACAAAGGCCATTGTACTTTGAAAAGAGAACAACAGCAACTGAATTTATTAATAAAAAAAGGATGTTTGTAATATAATAACCTTTAGAGAGTATTTCTAAGTGATAAGTAAAAAGTAACAAAAACAAATAAACATAATAAATATATATTCTCACATATATAAATGTTTTTCCTGTGACTTACCAAGGTTGCCTTGAAAAAAATGTTATCAGCGATATTGCACCATTTTGCACCTATTTATAATATACTTGTATTTTTATTAAGTTACTGTTACTTGCATTGTTGTTATTATTCTTGTTTTATTTTAGTTGATATTTGGAGTGCAATAAAGTAGATTATCTATCTACTTTTTTTCTGTTAAAGACCTCTAAAAATATTTTTATCTTTTTGATGAACTGTTTTTAGAATCCATTGGTTTTTCTATGTTATATAAAAAGGATAGAAATAATATAGTTTATTTTCGTTTCTTTGTCTTCAATCTAAATCATTATAGAATTATTTAATAACATCAAAATCTGCATAAACGGTTATGGTTATCCGCATATGCGGTTATGGTATAATTACCATAACCGCAGAGATTGCAATTGAATTTTGTGTTCCGATATGATTGGTTTATCAAATGGAATAATCTCTCTAATGCTGGAGCATGCCAGATGAGAACCTGCTCGTTTGTAATGGTAAAGGGGTAAGTGTCATTTTTATAATTTCAAATTTAATATTATTATTGACACCAATTAAGTTTTTTTTTTTACTATTTTAAGCACTTTTTTTGTGATAAATCGTCTATGTATGTTTATAGGTATAGCATAGCCAGATCTAGGTTTAGCCAGGACAGAAGAAATAACTGGCGAATTACAAAATACTTTATATACCTTACATCATATATTTTTATATATATAAAATAACGAAAAATTACACAAAAACACTTATGACTACAAAAAAAATACGCAAATGTAAAGAAAATACTTAAGAACAATGCATAGTTTGTATTAACGTATCATCACCTACTGCATGTATACGCCAGCGATTTACGTTATTCCCGTGAGAATTAAATATTTTCCCGCTGTAAAAAGTCACCCATGTCCTTTTTCATTATAAATTTCAAATTTCATCATAATCGGTGTAGTGGTTTTGGCCTAAAAACGTAAGAGATTGACAGTCAGATAGAGTTACTTTCGAATTTCTAATATTGGTATAGAATATTAGTATGGATTATTTGTATTTAAATGAAAAACAAAAAATACGAAATTATTTCGGTTATGGAATTACTATTATCCTAATGATCATTTACTTTATCTTTCTAATCTACTTTTTTTATTAAAAAAAATAATTAAATAGAAAAAATAATTTAAGTTAAGTTAATTCTTCACTACTTTACCTATTTAGAAGATTACTATAGTGACTGGCATAAATTTTGCCGAAAAAAAATTGTCTTATTTTTTTTTTGCCAAAATTTAATTAAGAACAATTTATTATTAACCTAAAATTTAACACTTTGTTTTTTGCAAAAATAATCAAAATATGTTTAATGAAAAGTATAAGTAGCTGTCAGTGGCATGCGGAAACCTCTGTAATTGATATAATATATTTAACATAATAACATTTAACATATAACTTATAACAGAACAAAAATAAAAAAATAATGTTGGTGTTATATAACAAAACTAACTATATTGGTTTTATTGTGAAGTTTTAATATTTATATATTATAACGGGCAGTACAAAAAAATGCATTATACGTAATTAAGGGTAGCGTAGCTAGACTACTGGCGTGTCTATTATCTGATAGATCGGTTATAAATTTTGATGGAAATACCTGAATAAAACTAAAAACAAATCTTGTCCCGTTCAATGCTTAATGAACAAACATACGCTGATTTATTTTATTAAGGATAATTTACTAATATTTAATGTTATTCAAAAGTCCACAAAAAGTTAAAACATTTTTTTTATTCCATCGAAGAGAAATACAGTTAAAACGATTTTTGGTTTGACTTTAAGATGGAAATAAGACTAATTAAACTTCGTAAAAACCGCTAATAGCGGGAAGGATAAAGAAGTATATTATTGTTTTAAATTTAATATTGATAAAGTGTTGGTCCTAAAAACAAAAATTTTCACAAAATTTAAAGACATTTAATGCTATATATTTATTTAATTTGAATGTTTGCACTTGAAAACTGTAAAAAGTGTTAACGTACGACTTTCCGAAGGAACGATTGCACCAAATCCTAGGATTTCTCACCGATTCAGAAACTTCTCTCAATATTTTTCTTCCGCCGCCGAAGTTAAGTAAGCTAAAAAACTATTGAGCTTTTTATCCTTTAAGAGGTGAACATTTAAATAAACCTTTGAGTCCAAATTTGTCTGGCAGACACTTTACGTCACATTTACGTCAAACTTTTTACAGATTTTGATGTACGATATATTTTAATTAATTATTACTTTATATTTCTGTTAAGTTAATCACTGTGAAATTACTAGTATGACATAGATGTTTTTTTTTTCACTTTACCTTTGTTCAATGGTCTGATGGAACGATAATGATAAAGACACGTGATATTTCATAAGGATAAATATGCTTTGATAATTGTTTAAAAATTCAACTTTTTAAACACGAACTTTGTACCTACAAGAAAACAAAAATATGTAATTAAAGCTACTTATAAACATGACAATGACTCAAATATCTACGTAGCACATACAAATACTTAACATATACCTATATAACATATATAAATCAAAATGTACCAACCTATTTCAATTATAGATCTATTAATATTGAATCAAATTACCAAAACTTTTGTACGAAATAATAACATTGAACTTAAGTACTTAGGAAACTTGACTTAATCTACACGAATCAAAAAGAAGGTAGATACTTACTTTCATTAATAAAGGTTTTTATTACTTATTACTTATTCCGCTGTTGTAACTATTTTCACTTTACTTGTACTTACGGACTAAAAGGAATCAAAATAAAGAAGAACTGGAGATTATGAAAATACTTTATTTAGTAGGCCTCAACATAAACATAATATTTTTTTTTTAAATAAAGAAAAAGCACCCAAAAAATCATATTACCTTAAAAAAAAACGTAAAAGTTAAGAAAAAGCTTAAGAAGAACATACATTGTATCAACTTCTGTGGCGCTAGTGTTTGCGCCAGCGATTTACGTTCTTATTGATATTTGAGATATTTTGCCGCCGTAAAGAGTAGCCTATGTCCTTAATATTGCGTCTATATTCATTCCAAGTTTCGTCAAAATCGGTTTAGTGGTTTAAGCGTGAAAGAGTAACAGACAGACAGACAGAATTACTTTCGAATTTATAATATTAGTATGGATTATGTTTTCACAAATATATGCATGTTACAACCAAATTCCTGAAATGCATAACGTTTCTATTATTGGGAAAACTCCTCTTAGGTCACTGCATATTTATAAACTGATTTTTTACAAATGTTATTAATTTTGAAAATAACATTAAATTTGAAATATTCAAATGTAACTATAATAATGAGCACGGAGTATTATATAGTATCATAACATAATATTTTATTATAACATAATAATGTCGGAGGTAATTTGAGAATTCTGAGATATTTTTGTTTTTATTTATGAAAATACTCTATGGCTTTCGGGCATATTCAAATTATCCAATTTCCTTTTATGTATTTCCCTAATGATTTGTTATTACTGGTAATTCTTTACGAAAAATTACGTAACGAATAAAACCAATATTATACCGCACCTAAGATGTAATAGACAAGATACATTATCTACATTTAGATTTATTGCTTATCAAATTACTGTAGAGCATGTTAGGCACGGTCAAGAAGTCGTTGGACCCTTACGTTTTGGTGAAAGTGTCAATGCAAACATGACTACACTTCTAATAAGAAAAATCCTTTCATTAACTTGCTATAAACTTTTGTCCTATTGATGTCCACGAACAGGGCTCAATTCTCGGATCTCGATAGTCTATCTCCATGACTTTGTATGCTTATGTATTTTATTGTTAATGACGTTGATCAGTTAAGTATTTTACAAGCGCCTTGGTCTATATGACATTTATTAGATTACTTTCGGGCGCCCAGCCGATGTTCTTAACTTTGCAGTATAAATTTAGACAAAAAGATTACCAAACCAAGTTAAGCGATACATTATAGAATATAATTAATTTGAAAAAGCAAAAGCATAGAGACTGCTTATAATTTACTAATTAGGCATTACTTAATTAATGTAACAAAATCCAATTCATTTTTTACAGGTTAATCTTCTAAGAAATCGATAACAGATCTTCTTTATTGAAGGTTTTAAAGGTCTGTCTTTTGTACTTTTACACCCCTTTCCAAATCTTAACGAAATTTGATGGCCTCTAATAGAAATTTTAAAGGATCTAAATTACTTTATATTTTATTTAGTAACAATTCGTATTCATTGCTTAAAACTTAAAACTTCATTATATTAACGATTCACTTATTGGAACGTACTTAATGAAATATTTAAATACCATAACATATTTAAATACCAGCAATTAAACTTTGATTATTTAAATGAGAACCTGTATAAAAGTCATCAACATTGTTCGATAATTCATTCCAAAATTGTATAATCTATATTATCATTAATTATATCTTATTCATTTTTAATTTATGTTATTTAACTGTACAATTGGAATGTTTTTTAAGGGTTAAAAGATGTTCAATGTCTATCAAAAATTTCTTTATCATTTTAAGTATGTTTCCTAGCTTATATTATAAATTTAATAAATGTACTTTTTTTTACTTAATATATTAAATGTTTGGAAAACTATAAACTTTATTAGACATGATAAGCTCATTTAAATTTTAAATTAAAAATATAATAAAAAATATATCGATACGGGCAGAATTCGATTCTGCATACCTCTGGGATTCCATGGAGTCTCGTTGCTCTGCTAATTAAACAGCCTGTTTCTGCCAGCTTCTATGAAATAAGTATTCTATATAGAATCATTATCAGGACAAAAGTTGCTATAAATAGTACATAAAAAATAATTAAAAATATAAGCATGTACTAATGCTTATATTTTCAATTAAGTTCGTTGTATAAATGCATTTATATTTTTTCTTTAAAAAAAAATTCTTTTAAAATAATGTTACTAAAAATTGTTATTTAAAAGAAAGTAAGGTTAGCAAAAGTTAATTATTTTACTTATTTGGAACTTAAACATAAATGCAAAGAATAAAACTAAACTAACTAAACTAAACTAACTAAAAATTTAAGAAACCCCTGATACAAAAAGACCTCTTAAAAAAGTTAAAAACAATATTATTATGTACCTATAGAAGTCGTTGCGTCAGGAGGCCGTTTTACATACGTAATAATAATAATAATAATGTATTTGCTCTGAATGTAGGTGTACAAGGTAGGTATTATTCATATTTAAGTATCCAAGTACATTCAACCGTTAGGCGTGCAAATTTTGATATGCATAAGTCGGGAAGCGGTTAGTCTTTCAGTAGCAAGAGCGCGGAACCAAACGATCTATAGAATTCGTAAAAAAGGCTCCTCAAAAAAAATCAAAAGCGAAGCCTTATTCAATATTAGGCGCGGCTCCTGATTGAACTTTCATGATCGACACGTATGAAATGCATTACAAAATCCCTGGGGGTGTTGGTGTTTCGTCATCCAGACCGGGCTTATTCCTGTATTCTAAACATCTGAGGCGCGTGATACTTGTGCAACTTACTGTTCTTTGGGAAACAAACATCCCAAGGGGTCACACATTCAAGCTCAATAAGTATTACGAACTGATCAGGAATAAATTTATAGTTAGTTTGTACGCGGCAGAAGTGGGAGCGAGAGGTGTAACAACAAAATCTATCTATAGCCTACTTAAAGACCTTTCTAGAACAAACATCGGTTCATTTCTAGAACGTATTTTAAAGGCGGCATTAGTAGGTTCTTTCCAAATTTGGTTAGGTAGGGAGAGAAGTGTGGAGGGTGAAGGTGAGCGTTTTTGCGCATAATAAAGGGGCCCCTTAAACCTACTCCTGGGTCGCAAGTCCCAGGCACTGCTTGCACTCCTCTCCTTGCAACGCGATGGGCCCGGCGCCCTCACGGTGAATCCATGGAATTCTAAGAAGCTTCGTCTATAAAATTTACAATTTTTTTGCAACAAAAATAAAAAAGTAAAGCTTAAAATTATAACTTATCTATTAAAAAATTGATAACAGAATAATAGCATTTATCAAGTAGGAATGACGTAAGTTGTTTTTTAAATTTATTTAGTGGCAAAGCTTTAACGGATTTCGGTATTTTGTTATATATAACTGGGTTGACGATGGTGTTTATTTTACAAAGTTTTCGGAGCTAATGAAAGAGCAATTAGACTATACGATTTGATATTGTTATTTCGGTATTTGCCTTAGTAACTTACTTGTATTTTGATTTCTTTCTTTATTTAGCAGTCCGAAAAAACAAATATATATATATATATATATATATATATATATATATATATATATATATATATATATATAAAAGTAAAAAAAAACAAGCACACTAGTACACAAATACTTAAACAGATCAACGTTCTGGAGCTGACCTCTGCGACCAGATGCAACTGTGAAAGGTACAACATCAAGTCCGGTGACTTCATCGATTGTGACGTCTAATCCTAATGTCGTAACAATATAACTGATAATACAGTAACATTAGCACAATTTTCCATAAAGTATCATATAGCATAAAGTATTAGCAGAAGACGCCTTAATAAAGACCTTAACTGGGCGTATACCTACGCCATCATCGCTGACATTGTTAGGGATACCCATTAAAAAACCAACGGTTGACCTCATGCCCTGACGGAATCCCTATGAGGGTGCTCCGAACAACTTAGGGCAACGTCACGGCGTAGGAATATGGTAGACGAGAGAAGTCACCCCTCTCCCACCCAACGTCATAATTACCTTAATCTATAATAACCAAAAATATAAAAAAAATCTGTCAGAGCTTTTACGATACATTAATAAAAAAAAACGTGAACACAGAAAAAGCTGTAGATGAAGAATTTATAAAAATATTCTTAACAATAAAGAGTATTCAAAAGCTATTGAACGCCATCTGTAGTTATAAATACGTACAATAGTATCGAGTAAATGTAATATTGTGATTCGTTTGCGAGCGGAAGTTCTGTAGCTGTGAATAGTGATTGAAGGTATTATCATAGAATATCATGTCTAGGTTTATGTAACATAGTTACGATTTATTCTTTTGTTACATACTTTTATGACTCTATCAGTTATAATGTAGTGATGTATATTAGAGGGATTTTTAATTATTATCTGAAATACATAAATATAATAATTACTTTAAATATATTTGTTTTATTAAATTTCTACATTATTTATCTGGCCAAAAGATGTCTGTAGATTTTATTTTAATTTTATAATCTATAATTTTTTTTGAAAGACCAACCCACAAAACACTTGTTACATGAAAAACCCATGTCATAAAAAATGCTTAACTATTTTTAGTTAGTTAAGCATTTGTTATATAAGCTAAACAGGTAGTAAGACTAGGTAAAATCTAATCTCCAATCAATCAAATCCCTCTTTTGTGAACACACCTCCTATAACTCTTAGTGCGGGTTGTGTATGTCTGAAAAGTCACCGTTGACAAATAATTCGATAGACACCTAAACAGTGGCTGCAAAGCATTTCTTCAATTTTTTTTTAGAGTTTATGTTAATATGTGTAAACTAAGTAACTATAACTAAGATTTATCAAATGTAAAAATTTTACAAAACACGAAAAGAGGGTGCCGTGAATAGAAATTTTTACAAAGCTAAAATAAGATACCGTTTTTGAGGCCATTAAAAATCTTTAAGAGATAAAAAGGGATTTGTAGAATCATTTACAAAGGTAATAAAAATCTTCGCCAGTCATTCTTCAGATTTTGTAAAGAAATGTTCCAATTAAACCTTAAAGAAGATATTGTGGTACGTAACAGTGTATCGCTATGTATATGTTATTATTAGGATTACATAATAACTTAAAATAGTTGTATATCTTATATGATTTAAAATCTCCAAAAAAAGTTTCTAAATCTGTCTTATTCTTAGTTTCTATATGTCCATGATTGAGCTTGCTTAAATAATGTAACATAAGGTTTTTTAATATACGAGGTCCCTTTGCATGTAACATTTTTTTTTAAAACTATGCTTTTAGTTGGTGTTTCTTTCAATGTAAATGTTTGAATTCGTTACAACATTTAACAAATTTGTACTCGTGATGATTAGTCAGTATATATTTTAACAAAAAGTAGGAACTATTATTACCAACCAATACTTTATTAAATGAACCTACGAACATAATGATTTTCTCTTGTTTAGATTATTATTGCAGAAGAACCTTTCACCATCACAAATAAAGGCTGAAGACAAAGGAAGCAGCACAATATCTTGAAGATGACAGCTTTTATTTTCACCAAACAACACGCTCGACGGACGCCGCTTTTGATTAAATACATATTGATTGTCTCGCCCAGATATATATATACCTGGGTGTAAGCATAATGCAGCGTTATTTTGCCGTGAGATACAAAAATAAAAATTATTATAGGTATATATTACGAATGTGCAAACATATATTTAGAGTTATAAAATACCCTACTTTAAATGGAAAAAATTAGGAAATTAATATCGCCCTATTGTACTTTGTATTGTATAAAACTAAAACTTTTAATTCAAAATTAAGTATGCTGTTATATTTTGTCTATTTTAAAATGTATTTGGTGTTGATATGACCGCTTAGAGATTTCAATTACGCTCAAAATTATTGATAGGTAAAAATATATAGTATAGTAAGAAATAATAGAACGATATTGTACTTACATACTCGTACAGTCTATATACACGTTTCCCTCTGACAATGTGTGCTCTCGATATAACGTTTGTATTTGCTATAAAAATTAAAGTGATATAGTTTTAATTGAAAATGAATATGTATTTTTCACTTGCTTGTTATTCCGTTTTGTTTGCCTAGCAAATATGTGTTAACTGAAAATATAATAACGAAATTCAGCTTGCAGCTTATTAATTTTAGTAAAACTCAATAAATAAATAAAGATATACCAGGATAGAATATTTTTTGTATTTAAAAATTAAAAGGCTTTTTATTTCTTTCAATATAGAAAATATAATAATAAAAAGGCTATCATAATTGTGTTATTGAACTAATTCATGTAAACGAGTCTTTTTATGGAGCGCATTTATAATGGCAAATTTAAACTTTATCATTTCGTTCTGTCTGTCTGTCTGTTTATTTTTTCTAACATTAGGGAATAATCATTACTCTTTACGTATTTCTTAACTGTTTAAGTGACATTTACATATCTATGTAAAGTGATATTTACAGGTGATATTGGTCCACATTTTTGATATAGATTAAAACTTACAATTTCTCACGATTGTATGGAATGTTTTATTAAGTATAATAACTTTTTCTTAAAACATTAATTTGAAATAGAAATAACAATTTAAATTTATAGCTTCACATATCTTTTCTTTTAAGTGCTTTTATTTATCTCATGGTTAGTGAGTTTCTTTTAGTTTGGGAAAAACCTTGTAATCTAACAATTAAAGAAATAGTAATTTGTCATATTAAAACATGCAAAATGAAGAATATCATTGTTAGGATAAAGAACCTGAATACTATATTTTATGGGTGACACCGCTTCATAGCAAGTTGGTGACAATAAATCATGTCACACGGACACTTTCTTGGAATATTAAAATTCAATTTGATTCAGAATGTCACTTCTTATATTTTTTTATAAGATAACATTAATTAAAATCAATATTTAATACTTATATCTTAAGACACATTTTCTCCAGTCCCTTCAGGTAGTTTTAGATGTTTTTATTTTTTTTTAATTTCTCGGAGGTTTCATTTTTTATTTTTTTTTTACAACCTGCTAGCAACATCAGTATTAGCAACATCTTACATTTTGTAAGTAATTAAACCTGTTAGAAAAAATAATACCTTGGATTCACAGTGGGTTTAGTAAAAAATATTTTTAGTTGCTGTTCCATTATAATAGCGTTCACTATATTCTCTTTGTATTATTAAATACTTCGCTCCCTTAGAAACAATTAAAACGCCTAAAAGAATATAAACTTACAATACTGTGTAAAGATGGTATTATTTATAAAAAAGAGATTAATGGAACTAGTAGTAGCCACTAGGGTACCTTAAACTAGGGCTAAGCTAAGGTTAAGCATTAGACTAGGATAAGAATAAGGATAAGGATCTTATTGCGTTATAAATTTATCTGAGCATTATAAGACTTTTTCAAGAAAATGAATTGTTCCTAACTCCAAATTCATTCCGAATATTGTAGTTTTACAATAAAATTGTTCCATTCCAATTAATATTTTAGTTTTACAGTGAAATTGTTAGCTACCTACTTGTTTGTGTTTCTGAAACAAAACAAACTTTTTAGTAAATTCCAAACAATCTGCTAACTTAAGATATAAAAGTTGGAGTGCTTTCTAGTTGAAAGGTAATTGCTTAAACATTAAAAACAGCTTTTAAAACTACTTTCATTATTATATCAAAGGAGAAAAGCGGAAGAGCCTTATTAGAATCGCGTGCAAAGTTTGTTGTTATAAAATTTATAATAACATTCATTCCTTCACTCAATGTCAGGAAAATTAATTCTTTATAACCCTGAAAAATAAAAAACTAATATTAAAGGTCACATTCTATAAAAGTCGTTTTAAACACTTGGCACTAACATTGTTGCAAAATTTGTGTTATAACTTATGACAGAAATAAGTAGGTTATAATCTTGTTACATACATACAACATGACAATCGGTTTTGTTTACCTGTCTCTGTAATATACGTCAACGACAAATGTGTTATAGTAATTACCTAAAGAAAATTTAGAAGCATTACACAATAATACCTTAAATTATATACCTTAAATCATAACAATAGTTTAAATATTTATTTATTTATTTCATCAACATACAAATATAACATTAGTTTTAACATTTCTTAAGAACTATTTTCAATTATCCTTTGAACAATTCCGTGATTTTCGACATACTAATAATATATATACGTAATATACTCGATTAAATAACATTTATAATTTTCAATAAGTGCTTTTACTAAACTAGATTAATATTTATTAAAGTTTTTAACTAAATTGTATATAACTATGTTATATATTTAAAAATACAAAGGATTCTCAAACACGTTTTTGATATGTATATTATAAAGCTGTATACCTACATGTTGTATGAAATGTAATAAACAAATGATGATGTATATTATACGATGCCTCGATCTTCAATTCTTGAATTATTCAAGTGACTGCTGTAAAAAAAAATGATGCTGCATAAAAATGAAAGAACCATCTATCATTGTTCGTGAATATTTTGTGGGTAAGTTCGTGGCTACTTGGCCCTTCTTAAGACGAGTAATTTTCTAGTACTACCAACGCCACATAAAAAAATACTAATAATATTAAAATATGTTACATGTTCTACAAATATTAATATGACAAATTATAATTTCACTAACTGTTTGGTTCAAATAGTTTTTCTCATACTCAGAGTTAATCACTTACAATGGCATAAAAATAAACGTATTTTACAAAAACAGATATCTTAAAGAGATTGTATTATATAAAACTAAAATATAATTAACTGTTTTCCGCTGGTTGAAAAAGTAGAGTTTGTTTTAGACATGTATCAACTTTTAACTAAATATGGATTATAATAATTATCTTAAAAACGGTTAAATTAATGATATTTATTTATTGGATTAGAAAAAATATTAAAATATTTCCGATTGGTTTATTCGATGATGAATCAACCACAACTCTTGGCAGTATTTTTAAAATATTGTAACTTTAATTATCCCTGGCAATTATTTTATACAATTTGTCGTCAATTTTAAAATAATGTTCCTCAGTATTTTATTACAACTCTTTCTAAGCTAAACTATTAATCATTATGTCACCAACACATTTTTGCCACAGCTGTAACAGCTTTGTTACAGACATATTAGATAACATTTTTAGCACAAAAATATTATAATTATACAATGTTACTAATAATAATAATAAAAACCCTATTATATTTTTTTATAACCATAATATATATATTTTTGGATGACAATAGTTAATATGGTTTTTCCGTTCTAAAAAAACGGTAATTTAGATTTGTGATTATTTTTGGGTTAACACTAAAACATTCTATGATAATGCATTGGTAGATAAGATTGCCTAATGCTTAACCTAAAACGTATCTGCATAAAACAATCGTTGGTAGCAAATAGTAAAATTTCTCTTTAAAAGTGTTTGGATTGACGGTGTCCAATTCAAGAACGTCTCTTGTGAAATCAAAACCTTCATAGAGACAGCTCATCGTGTGGTATACAGATTATACATTTTAAATTTCACATAAAGGCGTTCATTAATCACTTTGAAATTTAAATCGCCTTATGACGTCATACGTTCTTTGCAAGAATTGCAGGGATCATAGTGTATTAAGGCCAAACTAACGTAGCGACTTCATTTATTTTCCATGATGTGCGATGAAAATAGCAATTATAATTATTTGAAACTCTGGTGACTCAAGTAATTGAGTTAGAGTTTGAGTTACTACTATTACTGCTACTAGTTTTAGTAATTTTAGAAGGCCATTTCAGGACGCCTGCGACGTGAACGTTGACGTTGACGCGATACCTGATCTTGAAATAAAATAAAAAAACTGGTTGTTATGTACAAAAACTAAATTTATCTATATTGTATCTTTAAAAAAAAGTATTTAGAATTTTTCTCGTTACTCTTAATATTTAATAAGCAAATTAAAATTGTAACACGGACGAAGAAAGAAAATTATAAGGGAAACCATCTTATGACACCTGAAAAAAATTATCTCATGAATAAATTCGCTTAAATTCTACGGAAAAAAATACCTACCAGTAATGAAGACCTGAGACTTAATAAGTTTTGGAGAAATGCGCTCTGGAGAAATCCAACTTTATTGCTGACAGCTTACCGTTGCGTCATCAACGACAATAAATATGATTTCGTTTTTTTTGTTGAGGAGCCATTTCAAAAATATGTTATTTATGTTATTGTAAAAAGATAAGTATTATAAAAGTGTTATTTACAAAAGAAAACAAACAGAAAACAAAAGAAAGAATACCTAATATTTTTTTTTTTTTAGACCTTACATTACAAACAGGCACTACATGACAACGACAACACAAGAGATGATGACGATGATGGTGATGTTAGTCCGTTACTTCCATTTACTTTTCCGCTATATCTGCTTAAAATGTTTTTTTTCGAACCTCATGGTGTTAGGCGAGTATGGAAATACAAGTCAGCAGATTGGGATGAGATGCGGCACTTTTTTGCGTCTTATCCTTGGCGGCAGGTCTGCTTCTCTTCTTTGGATCCGTCGAGTTGCGCGGATGCTATAACCGATGTGGTGCATCAGGCAATGGAGTATTTTATTCCTTTTGCTGACGTACCCATCGGTGGCAAAGCTCGCCCATGGTTTAATGCCGAATGTGGTCATGCTCAAGACCGAAAACATTCGGCATATCTCATTTGGGCTGATGCTCGAAGCCGCAAAACTCCGGATGTAAGTTCGAAGAAGGGAGCCTTTAACCAAGCTGCCAAGTCCTACAAAAAGGCATTACGGAAGGCTCGTCTCGATCGAATCGCTAAGAATGGCGAAAAGCTCTCTGCCAGACCAACTGGCAGTCGAGCTTTCTGGTCTCTTGCGAAAGCGATCGAGTCGAATTTCTGCCAACCCTCACTGCCTGCTCTGCTGAAGCCGGATGGATCCCTGGCCCACACAGCAACAGAGAAAGCGAACGTACTTGCTTCTCTGTTTGCTGATAATTCGCATCTAGACACTGGCAATGCTTCTCCAGCACATCTTCCTCACTGCGGTGTTTCGATGCCTGAAATCCGCATCACTAACAAAGAGGTATGGAGAACATTGTGTCGTTTAGACGTGAATAAAGCCAGTGGTCCTGATGGTATACCAGCCATTCTGCTCAAGACATGCGCAGCTGAGTTGTCTCCTGTACTGACACGTCTGTATCGTCTCTCTTTCATGACTGGAATAGTGCCGAAATCCTGGAAGCTTGCTAATGTGCAACCCGTGCCCAAAAAAGGCAGCCGTGCCGACCCTGTCAATTACAGACCGATTTCAATCACCTCCATACTCTGCAAGATTATGGAGCGTGTATTGAACTCGCGCCTACTAGCATACCTAGAAGGTAACGATCTCCTCAGTGACCGACAGTACGGGTTTCGCCGTAATAGGTCTACTGGGGACCTCCTAGTGTATGCTACGCACATTTTAGGCGAGGCCATCGAGAAGAACGGAGAAGCGGTCGCCGTCTCTCTGGACGTCTCGAGGGCATTTGACAGGGTCTGGCATGCGAGCCTTATAAGCAAGCTTTCAGCGTACGGTTTATCTCCTGGTCTGATCGGCTGGGTAACGGACTTTCTGAGCCACAGATCTCTCCGAGTAGTTGTCGACGGGTGTTCCTCGGAACCCTTGACAATAATTGCCGGAGTGCCTCAGGGGTCCGTTCTTTCTGCAACTCTGTTTCTGCTGCACATTAATGATCTGTTGAAGCCCGGTATCTATGGGTATGCAGACGACAGCACAGTTGTAGAAAGATATCTGCCGAGTACTCGGGCTAGTCGAGATCAAGTACAGTCTGAAAGAGAAGCCATGGTGCAACGTTTGAATGACAAACTTCAGGCAGTCTCCGCATGGAGCAATGCCAATCTTGTCAAGTTCAATGCCACCAAAACGCAGACGTGTCTATTCACCGCCAAAAGGAGCCCTTTCACCTTGGCTCCTACTTTCCAGAATGTATCCTTGGAATACAGTGACCGGCTTCAGTTGTTAGGCTTAGAGATTTCCTCGAACCTCAACTTTGGTCGGTTCATTGAGTCCAGAGCAAGAGCAGCAGCAGCAAAGCTTGCCGTTCTGGCGAAGGTTCGGCAGTACTTTACACCGGGACAGCTTCTTGTTTTATACAAAGCGCAGATCCGGTCGTGTGTAGAGTACTGTTGTCACATATTTGCTGGTGCCGCAAAGTCTCATCTTGCGGTTCTGGACTCAATTGAGAGGCGAGCAAAGAGGCTTATAGGCGATCCCGAATTGGTCGAAGCCGACCTCCAAAGCCTTGAGCACAGGCGTAGAATTGCTAGCCTCTCTGTATTCTATAGGATACATTTTGGTGAGTGTGCGCAGGAATTACACAATTTAATTCCCCCGTCCCCCTTCCATCACCGGACGTCCCGACGCACGGCAGGTTTTCATCCTTTTGTTGTGGACATTCCACCTGTCCGAACGAAGCGCTTTGCTTCCTCATTTTTACTGCGTACAGCAAAGGATTGGAACAGCTTGCCTGCGTCGGTATTTCCGACCGAATACAATGTGGGTGTCTTCAAGCGAAGAGTGAATAGGTTGCTAGGGTAATGCGCCTTACCACCTAAGACTACATTCCACTTACCATCAGGTGGAATGTAGTCAAGCATTGCCCTAGAGAATATAAAAAAAAAAAAAAAAAAAAAAAAATCGAATACATTACCATAGTATTTATATTTCCGTAGTATTTTAAACTTATTTATAGGTAAATGTTATAATAAATACACATACATAGAGCTACACTAAAATGTTTAAAAAAATATTTATTGAAACAAAAAAAAGCATAAATTTTTATGTCACATAAAAATGTATTACAGAAATGATTTTCTTAAAATAAACTGAAACTCAAAGTTGTTACCTATAAAACTGCTGCTCAGTAATAAACCAGACGCTGTCCTGCTGCGTCCTCCAGGTTGTCTTCACGCTGTTCGAAAGAATATTGGAAATAATATATTAAAGTAACAGCTTTCTTTTTATCATTTATGGTTTATCAAAGTTGCCAGTTCTATAACTACCTCTCTCTCGTTCTATAACTACCAAAGTTATATTTAACTAATCTGACTTAAAATATTCAAAAAAAAATAATTTAAGGTTATTTAAGAACGAGTATACTCTTATTAATTATGTAATTTTAATCGTATCAGTTCTTTATCTGTTTGTATGGAATCATGTAATTTTGAAAATATATTATGAACAGGTATGGCCGTTTTTTAGGTCTTTACTATTAACACCTATCTAAATGTCATAAATCTTTGTGTGATTTTTATCAGTACTAAGTTACACAATACTCAATCTTATGCTAGCAAGATTTATTAAATATAATTAAATTGAGATTAGACAGTACCTAACTACTTTTCCCAATACCAATCTTATTATTTTGATCTTCAAATATAATTCAATCAAAACTTTTATTCCGTAAATAGTTTAGTTAAAAACTTTTAGTTGAACGCTAACACTAAAAGAAAACTAATAAAAGGTCGTGAAACCTCTTCAATTCCGGTTTTGGAAGACTAAGGAATAAAGTTATAAAATATAACTTATTCTTAATTTAAAATGGAAGTATGACTATATTTTAAAATGAAGAACCGACTAAGTCGATTTCAAGAGCTAGTCGTATAGTAAAGTTTGATTTGCATCTTTATCTGTTATGCTGACAAATCTGGAAGTCATAATGATAAGAACAAATCATGCTATAACTCATCTGAAATGCAGGGCGTTGTTTTGACTTCGGAAGTTACGTCGGATCTACATATACAATCGAATTTGAATTGCAAATGAGATGACCAAAGACTAAAACATTATTATTCTTATTAAAAAGTAAACAATTTACATTTACATTTTTTTTTTACATCTCTTTACATTTCTACTTTTGTAAAATGTTTCGGTAACTTTTAAAAATCTATAACAACGTGTGTTAAATACATGTCATAATCGATTTCTAAATAGACTGTACTGTTTGACCTTATATAATAAGTAATTATCAGAGCTTTTGCCAAAAAAAATATTGAAAAATATGTAAATACAAATGATCTACTTGACCGACCAATTTATTTAGGGAGCTGAATAAACCCTGACTCATTTAACTTGGACTATAAGTCCTACCAGACAAATATTCATTTAATAGTGTGGTAAATATCCCTGGCTTGTTATTATTAGTAAAACTTGAACGCTCACGTACTACCGCATATTACTACATAAATCGAAAATTTTACTTTATTTGTTTTCACCCATCCGATTCGTACCAAACTTGATAACGAAGCCAAAAAACTTAATTAGTTTCTGAAAATGTTTAATGAATAAAATAAAAAAATCTTTTAGATTCCTGCATAGTTTAAAAAAAACGTATTTTAATATATGATACTTTAAAATTACTTTGTAAAAATATTTTTAATTTAACTGGGTATGATTTATTTTTTACCCCTGACGAGTGCAAAAAAGGTTTGAGGATTAGTTACGTACTTAAAATAAATTAAAGACTTGCTTATTAAAATTATTCATAAATCGATAACCATTACGAATATAAAATATCACTCAATGTCTAAGTTTAGTAAGAAATCCGAAAAAATTTTCACATTGCGAATGTTTGATAGCGGTTCGCAGATGTTGTATGTTTGTATCTGATTTCACAAGATACACAACCACATATGTAATTAAATTATATTTGGCATATTATATTATTCACATCACGTTCCACATATATACTATGAATAAATAAATTATAATTAGATGGAAATTAACATAAGGTATAACTAATAATAATTCTATTGCTTAAGCTGAAATAACTGTTGATACAATTTCGTATTCCAAACTATTTATAGAATTATGTTAGGTTTATTTTGGGTATATTTACCACTTAACTATGCAATGAAAAGAAATAGTTGTTTGAATATAGATACTAGGCGCTGAAAAGTAAATAATGGTTGCTTTTGTAGACGATATGAAAATTCAAAGATGAACCCACGGAAATAATTTACCTAAGTTTCTAATACAACGATTGAATAGGCATAGAATTCTTAAAAGACATGTTGTATGTAATTTACATATACATCTACTGGCAAGGTACTGGCTTTGATAATAAAAATTAATGTTAGGTACATTACAATTCATATAGATCACAGCCTTAGGTGGATAATATCTAAAACATACAATTCTTGATTTATTTAGGTTCTCAAATTTCTAACGTAGAATAGTACTCTGTCACGTGTTCTTCATTCATGTGAAATTAATAATTTGGTATTAAATACTAAGAAAACTAAAATGGATGGAAGCATGGAATTTACACTTCCTAATGCATGGAATTATAGCATGGAATTTACACTTCCTAATGTAAAAAGTCTAAATTGAAGTCAGTCCGTAACCATGAAATGATAGAACTGACTGATTCAACAATTTTCTTAGGTATAACTTTAGATTAAAAGCTCCAGTAGGACCCCCATCTCTTAACACTCGCAGGCGAGCTTAGCTCGGCCGTCTATACAATTTAAAAAAAAAATTAGTTAATTAACAGATGTTAATACAGCTCGATTCGTTTCTTCGGATGTTTTTAAAGAAATTAGTATGCTTACAGTCGATTCTCAATACATTTTTAATAACATAAAATTTAAATACTAATATAAAAAAAAACCGTGACAAGCATAAGATAAATACAAGAAGGAAAAAAAACTCGTAACAGATAAATTTCGTTTTCAAAAAGTTAAAAAATCCTTGTAACCTATATAATTAAGTTCCGCATTATATCTTAGATCATCCTCTTTCTAGTTTAAAATTAAAAGTGTATCATTAAATAAATCTTTTTACTTATAGTATTCAAGAGTACAAATAAATTGAGTACCTTCATAATTCAAACCCATACTCAATCCATTGAGTAAAAGTGGACACTACTATCACTGACGTCTGGTGAAATATTTATCACACTAAAATCTTTTAGCATTAGAATCCTATATTATGATGTAGGTACATAGGCTATATTTATTAAGAGAATTATATATTATATTTAATATAATAAAATAAGGATCCACGTGAAAGTTTCGACAATGTAATAAATTATAAATGTATTAAGTAACATGATTCAAGACTTTTTTATATGGGTAGGTAGGTAGGTTTCATATATACGAATATTAATAAATATAAACATTTATAATTAAAATGATTTACAATCACTAATAAGACTATGATGAAGGGATTTTTATTATCACTAGCTGTTGCCCGTGATTCTTTATGACTACGATCATAAGCCATATAAATATATTATTTTTACAGTCTCCGTGGACGCAGTCACGGGCAACAGCTATCCCTAATAAAGTACTTTACCTCAGTACGTAAGTGTAAAAACCTTTTGGCCTTCATCCTTTTGGCGACACCTAATTATTGCATAAGAACCCATTCGCACGAATAAAACGTCAATATCTTGAAGACGACTATTTTTATTTCAATCAAACATGAATAAGAACCATCTCGACGACCATAGCTTTCGATTAATCAAAACCGCATTCAAATCCGTCCACGCGTTTGGCCGCAAACAGCTAATTATTGCATAAGAACCTCTCTCCCGCACGAATAAAACATCAATATCTTGAAGACGACTATTTTTATTTCAATCAAACATGGATAAGAAACATCTCAACGAGCATAGCATTCGATTAAACAAAACCGCATTCAAATCCGTCCACACGTTTGACCGCAAACAGCTAATTATTGCATAAGAACCTCTCCCCCGCACGAATAAAACGTCAATATCTTGGAGACGACTACTACTATTTAAATCAAACATGTATAAAAACCATCTCGACGAGTATAGCTTTCGATTAAAAAAAACCGCATTCAAATCCGTCCACGCGTTTGGCCGGAAATTTGCCACAGACAGATACACAGATACACAGATACACAGATACACAGATCGACAGGTCAAACTTATAACACCCCTCTTTTTAGTCGGGGGTTAACAAAAAAAACCACACGTCGTGCCAAGTGCCAGGAATGAAGAGTACTTTTGTATGTTAACGATTTGAATTGTTTTGCTTTGGCAGAATTATAACACAATGTTAAAATTGTTATTTTAGATATGTTACATCAAACTTCTTTAAAAAATATATAACTTTTAGTTTTATAATATCATATGAATATGTCATAATAACCGTATTCACGGCAACCTGTGAAAAGATACTTATATGTAATTTTTCATCAGTTAGTAACATTTTTTTTTTTAAGAGGATATACCTATATTTTCATTTAATAAGTTTTGCATTTAAAAATTGATTCAAGCCGACGACTTCTGGTTTGTGAAATCTTATATTACACTATGTTCACACGATTCATACACTATATTCATACGATTACATTTAAAATCATAGACATGGCATCTAATTCTAATATCCATTCTTTTTTTATTATGAATGAATAATAAGTTGAGTTACAGTATAAATACTATCACTATCCTCAAAGATTATTTGTCCTTTCTAGTATGTTTAATATTATGTAAAAGGTATTAATGTAATTTGATACAATCTTATATTCATTAGATATGTCTGTGTATGTTATTCACGACGCTGAGCACTGAAGCTAGAACTGAAATTATAATACTTAAATACATTATCTCTATGGTTAACCACTTCATGACATTGATTTAAGTATTTAAGATATATTAATTTAAAATTCATAAACTGTAGGATAAATCATTTTAATTATAAATGTTTATATTTATTAATATTCGTATATATGAAACCTACCTACCTACCCATATAAAAAAGTCTTGAATCATGTTACTTAATACATTTATAATTTATTACATTGTCGAAACTTTCACGTGGATCCTTATTTTATTATATTAAATATAATATATAATTCTCTTAATAAATATAGCCTATGTACCTACATCATAATATAGGATTCTAATGCTAAAAGATTTTAGTGTGATAAATATTTCACCAGACGTCAGTGATAGTAGTGTCCACTTTTACTCAATGGATTGAGTATGGGTTTGAATTATGAAGGTACTCAATTTATTTGTACTCTTGAATACTATAAGTAAAAAGATTTATTTAATGATACACTTTTAATTTTAAACTAGAAAGAGGATGATCTAAGATATAATGCGGAACTTAATTATATAGGTTACAAGGATTTTTTAACTTTTTGAAAACGAAATTTATCTGTTACGAGTTTTTTTTCCTTCTTGTATTTATCTTATGCTTGTCACGGTTTTTTTTTATATTAGTATTTAAATTTTATGTTATTAAAAATGTATTGAGAATCGACTGTAAGCATACTAATTTCTTTAAAAACATCCGAAGAAACGAATCGAGCTGTATTAACATCTGTTAATTAACTAATTTTTTTTTTAAATTGTATAGACGGCCGAGCTAAGCTCGCCTGCGAGTGTTAAGAGATGGGGGTCCTACTGGAGCTTTTAATCTAAAGTTATACCTAAGAAAATTGTTGAATCAGTCAGTTCTATCATTTCATGGTTACGGACTGACTTCAATTTAGACTTTTTACATTAGGAAGTGTAAATTCCATGCTATAATTCCATGCATTAGGAAGTGTAAATTCCATGCTTCCATCCATTTTAGTTTTCTTAGTATTTAATACCAAATTATTAATTTCACATGAATGAAGAACACGTGACAGAGTACTATTCTACGTTAGAAATTTGAGAACCTAAATAAATCAAGAATTGTATGTTTTAGATATTATCCACCTAAGGCTGTGATCTATATGAATTGTAATGTACCTAACATTAATTTTTATTATCAAAGCCAGTACCTTGCCAGTAGATGTATATGTAAATTACATACAACATGTCTTTTAAGAATTCTATGCCTATTCAATCGTTGTATTAGAAACTTAGGTAAATTATTTCCGTGGGTTCATCTTTGAATTTTCATATCGTCTACAAAAGCAACCATTATTTACTTTTCAGCGCCTAGTATCTATATTCAAACAACTATTTCTTTTCATTGCATAGTTAAGTGGTAAATATACCCAAAATAAACCTAACATAATTCTATAAATAGTTTGGAATACGAAATTGTATCAACAGTTATTTCAGCTTAAGCAATAGAATTATTATTAGTTATACCTTATGTTAATTTCCATCTAATTATAATTTATTTATTCATAGTATATATGTGGAACGTGATGTGAATAATATACTATGCCAAATATAATTTAATTACATATGTGGTTGTGTATCTTGTGAAATCAGATACAAACATACAACATCTGCGAACCGCTATCAAACATTCGCAATGTGAAAATTTTTTCGGATTTCTTACTAAACTTAGACATTGAGTGATATTTTATATTCGTAATGGTTATCGATTTATGAATAATTTTAATAAGCAAGTCTTTAATTTATTTTAAGTACGTAACTAATCCTCAAACCTTTTTTGCACTCGTCAGGGGTAAAAAATAAATCATACCCAGTTAAATTAAAAATATTTTTACAAAGTAATTTTAAAGTATCATATATTAAAATACGTTTTTTTTAAACTATGCAGGAATCTAAAAGATTTTTTTATTTTATTCATTAAACATTTTCAGAAACTAATTAAGTTTTTTGGCTTCGTTATCAAGTTTGGTACGAATCGGATGGGTGAAAACAAATAAAGTAAAATTTTCGATTTATGTAGTAATATGCGGTAGTACGTGAGCGTTCAAGTTTTACTAATAATAACAAGCCAGGGATATTTACCACACTATTAAATGAATATTTGTCTGGTAGGACTTATAGTCCAAGTTAAATGAGTCAGGGTTTATTCAGCTCCCTAAATAAATTGGTCGGTCAAGTAGATCATTTGTATTTACATATTTTTCAATATTTTTTTTGGCAAAAGCTCTGATAATTACTTATTATATAAGGTCAAACAGTACAGTCTATTTAGAAATCGATTATGACATGTATTTAACACACGTTGTTATAGATTTTTAAAAGTTACCGAAACATTTTACAAAAGTAGAAATGTAAAGAGATGTAAAAAAAAAATGTAAATGTAAATTGTTTACTTTTTAATAAGAATAATAATGTTTTAGTCTTTGGTCATCTCATTTGCAATTCAAATTCGATTGTATATGTAGATCCGACGTAACTTCCGAAGTCAAAACAACGCCCTGCATTTCAGATGAGTTATAGCATGATTTGTTCTTATCATTATGACTTCCAGATTTGTCAGCATAACAGATAAAGATGCAAATCAAACTTTACTATACGACTAGCTCTTGAAATCGACTTAGTCGGTTCTTCATTTTAAAATATAGTCATACTTCCATTTTAAATTAAGAATAAGTTATATTTTATAACTTTATTCCTTAGTCTTCCAAAACCGGAATTGAAGAGGTTTCACGACCTTTTATTAGTTTTCTTTTAGTGTTAGCGTTCAACTAAAAGTTTTTAACTAAACTATTTACGGAATAAAAGTTTTGATTGAATTATATTTGAAGATCAAAATAATAAGATTGGTATTGGGAAAAGTAGTTAGGTACTGTCTAATCTCAATTTAATTATATTTAATAAATCTTGCTAGCATAAGATTGAGTATTGTGTAACTTAGTACTGATAAAAATCACACAAAGATTTATGACATTTAGATAGGTGTTAATAGTAAAGACCTAAAAAACGGCCATACCTGTTCATAATATATTTTCAAAATTACATGATTCCATACAAACAGATAAAGAACTGATACGATTAAAATTACATAATTAATAAGAGTATACTCGTTCTTAAATAACCTTAAATTATTTTTTTTTGAATATTTTAAGTCAGATTAGTTAAATATAACTTTGGTAGTTATAGAACGAGAGAGAGGTAGTTATAGAACTGGCAACTTTGATAAACCATAAATGATAAAAAGAAAGCTGTTACTTTAATATATTATTTCCAATATTCTTTCGAACAGCGTGAAGACAACCTGGAGGACGCAGCAGGACAGCGTCTGGTTTATTACTGAGCAGCAGTTTTATAGGTAACAACTTTGAGTTTCAGTTTATTTTAAGAAAATCATTTCTGTAATACATTTTTATGTGACATAAAAATTTATGCTTTTTTTTGTTTCAATAAATATTTTTTTAAACATTTTAGTGTAGCTCTATGTATGTGTATTTATTATAACATTTACCTATAAATAAGTTTAAAATACTACGGAAATATAAATACTATGGTAATGTATTCGATTTTTTTTTTTTTTTTTTTTTTTTTATATTCTCTAGGGCAATGCTTGACTACATTCCACCTGATGGTAAGTGGAATGTAGTCTTAGGTGGTAAGGCGCATTACCCTAGCAACCTATTCACTCTTCGCTTGAAGACACCCACATTGTATTCGGTCGGAAATACCGACGCAGGCAAGCTGTTCCAATCCTTTGCTGTACGCAGTAAAAATGAGGAAGCAAAGCGCTTCGTTCGGACAGGTGGAATGTCCACAACAAAAGGATGAAAACCTGCCGTGCGTCGGGACGTCCGGTGATGGAAGGGGGACGGGGGAATTAAATTGTGTAATTCCTGCGCACACTCACCAAAATGTATCCTATAGAATACAGAGAGGCTAGCAATTCTACGCCTGTGCTCAAGGCTTTGGAGGTCGGCTTCGACCAATTCGGGATCGCCTATAAGCCTCTTTGCTCGCCTCTCAATTGAGTCCAGAACCGCAAGATGAGACTTTGCGGCACCAGCAAATATGTGACAACAGTACTCTACACACGACCGGATCTGCGCTTTGTATAAAACAAGAAGCTGTCCCGGTGTAAAGTACTGCCGAACCTTCGCCAGAACGGCAAGCTTTGCTGCTGCTGCTCTTGCTCTGGACTCAATGAACCGACCAAAGTTGAGGTTCGAGGAAATCTCTAAGCCTAACAACTGAAGCCGGTCACTGTATTCCAAGGATACATTCTGGAAAGTAGGAGCCAAGGTGAAAGGGCTCCTTTTGGCGGTGAATAGACACGTCTGCGTTTTGGTGGCATTGAACTTGACAAGATTGGCATTGCTCCATGCGGAGACTGCCTGAAGTTTGTCATTCAAACGTTGCACCATGGCTTCTCTTTCAGACTGTACTTGATCTCGACTAGCCCGAGTACTCGGCAGATATCTTTCTACAACTGTGCTGTCGTCTGCATACCCATAGATACCGGGCTTCAACAGATCATTAATGTGCAGCAGAAACAGAGTTGCAGAAAGAACGGACCCCTGAGGCACTCCGGCAATTCGGTGTCAATGTCAACTCTAAAAAATGCCAAGCAATAGTGATTGGAAGCAAGCACAATTTGAGTAAATTTGATATGATTAATGCGCCACCGGTTAAATTTAATAACATCGACATTCCGTTTATGCCATCAGTTAAAAATCTAGGACTTCACATAGATTCGACACTCAGCTGGAACATCCATATAGTTGAGATAGCTCGTAAAGTAACGTATTCGTTACGTTCACTTTATCGACACAAAAATTTTTTACCCATCAGGACTAAAACTCTGTTAGTGCAGTCTCTCATCTTACCAATTATTGACTATGCTGATGTATGTTACTCTAACATTTCCGAAGCCTTCCTAGACAAATTAGATCGTCTTTTAAATAGTTGTATTCGTTTTATCTTTAATCTCCGTAAATTTGATCACATTTCTCAATACCGTTCTAAGCTTAAATGGCTACCTATCCGCAAACGAAGACAACTGAGAACTCTATGTCAGTTATACTCAATCCTTAATGATCCAACTTCTCCTCAGTACTTGAAATCTAAATTCCATTTCTTAAGTAACACCCACGATTTGCAACTACGCTCTTCGTTTAACCTCAATTTATGCATACCTTCACACCGCACTGGTTTTTTATCCAACTCTTTCACACTACACGCTATAAAACTCTGGAACGGCCTTCCTGATTCACTACGACGAGCCCCCAATAGGGATCTTTTTAAGAAACGTGTCCGCAAATACCTTCTTGAGATGGTATAATTTTAGTTATTTTTTAATTTCGCTTTGTTAATGTAGATGTGTATATATGTGTTTGTATCTAGTATAAGTATATGTGTATGTATAAGTATGTGTATCTAGTATAAGTATATAAATCCGTTCATATGGATAATTATATAAATATAAGTATGTATGTATATTATATTAGTAATTTGTATGTATTTATTGATGTGTAGTATACTTTATTTCTATAGCATTGTTACATGTATTAGTTTGTATTGTGTACGTGTAAGTAAGTAGTTTTATGGATATTCATTTCATTATTTTCATTGTTTTTTTAATTTTTAATATTGTGCCCCCTCATTTTTTAGATTTCGGTTTACTATGTCGGTTGACTGGTAGAGAATGCTTTAGCATTAAGTCCGCCATTTGTACGTTTTTTTTGTGTGCAATAAAGATTTTAAATAAATAAATAAATAAAATTTGTAGTTCTCTTTGTGAGTAAAAAACATTTTGATCATCAACGACGACACCTTTATGTAAAATTATCACAACTTCATACAACTGCCACAATTACGTATATAAAAATCATGGGTTTTGAAATAAACAAACAACAAAGCCTTATTATTTACATGTTCATTTTATTATTCTTTGTATGCCTTAAAAGCATTAAAGAATTTTCAGTTTATATATTTTTTTTTATGTAGGTACTCGTGTTTTGTAAGAATTTGACTGAAATTAAGTTTTCAAACATTAACACTATTATTTAATAATATATATAAATATTTTTTTATCTAAATTCATTACATAATAAAATACACAGCAATAAAAAAAATAATGGACATCGAAAACCTCTCTACTACCTTCTATTATAAATTAAAATTGGTATCTTACATTAAAAAAAAAACAATTAAGTTTTAAAAATTGAAGAAGGCTTAAAAAGGTTAAAAATGTTTTCTCAGGAAGGTTAGTCGAGGAAACACTTTTAAGTCTAAAATCTTCATTAAAAACGAGATTAGGCAAAGACAAATTACTAGCGTTTAATCTTTAGAAAATAAAAAATGACATCTCCAAAATTACAAAAATATATTAAAGAAAATTGGTTTGCCCCTCCCCCCCCCTAGCGCAGAAGCTGGGTACGCCCATTACATACTCATACTAATTTTAAACGTCATCATATACAGACAAAATATAATACGAAGTAACTAACTTTAACTTATATTTTTAGTCGTGTTTTTAACTGATATTATTCGATCATTATGTTTTAATATTTTGTAATTTTCTTAATATTCATTTTCCACTATGTGGGGTCGGTACAGCATGTAAGTATCTTCCAATCATCTCCATCATTCGTGATATCAATGCTCACATCTTTTTTAATATATTTTTTAACCAATTAGTATAGATCATTTGCTCTCTCAAATCTATATATATAAAGAAGTATGTTTGTATATATGAAATCGATGAACTCAGAAACTATTGGACCGATGATTATGAAAATTGGTATGTATATGTATTTTTTTTTCCACGGAGAAGGTTTATATGGTATGCCCATTGATGTAACTCGCCACCAGGCGGCGCTGTTAAATAAAGACTTCCGCCCCGTTCAGCCGATTGTCATAAAATTTGGTATGACCATGTATGTTTCCTCGAAGAAAACGAATATGCTATGTCCATTGATGTAACTCGCCACCAGGCGGCGCTGTTAAATATCGACTTCCGCCCCGTTCAACCGATTGTCATAAAAATTGGTATGACCATGTATTTTTCCTCGAAGAAAACGAATATGCTATGAACATTGATGTAACTCGCCACCAGGTAAAGTAAGGGTTAGCCCAGCGAAGCGGGCTGGGTTTGCTAGTTAAATTATAAAACACACTAGTGTGGCACATAACCCATACCAATTGGTATATTACGCTTCGACATACCCAAGAATTATGATATCGGTGACTGTGACCTGTGATAGTATGTCATAAATTATCGTTTAAACATGTTCCATGATACCATCTGCATTATCGTTATAGAACTTGAAGATACACGTGTAAATTTTGAAACGTCGTCCATTTTGTAATATGTTATAGTCTATGTAAGATATGTCTAAGGCAAGACAGGAACTACAATATATCTGGATCAACTTGTAGCTTGTTTTAATAGAAGTCATTGTCTAATTGAATATATATATATCCAAGAATGAACCCTACAATATATAACACATGTCGATTGTTAACACGTCACTACCATCAAAATTGCCAATGGACCGCAGCAGATATCCTCCCCAAGGAACACAATACTCCCTTAATAACACGAATGCCGCTTTATATTTGGGGTATAAAGCGGTGTTTAATTTTAAACGTTTTCAATATTAACAGTTTGTCGTTACGAAAAATGAAAAGGGCATTTTCTAAGATTTTCACGAGTATTATACCTCACTTAACTACACAATTTTACTCTAAATTTATGGATTAAAATATAAATTTAATTATCCGCAAGCTTTACCCAAGATTTATGTTTATTAAAAACGCAGCGTGAGAGTTAATAATTAGACAAAACCTATTGTTACGTTAAACAAAGAAAATAAAACATCAATCAATAATAAGAAAACAAGAAATTATAATAATGTTCTATGAAATTGTTGCTTGTTTTACTGAACAAATTATACTTAAAATTTCAAAATAATTATTTATTCAATTATAATAACATAATTATAATAATTCAATTATTGGTAAGTATTCAAAAAGTTTAAGAAAATTATGTTACACTAACTAAATATAAAGATTTTAATACAGAACTAACGAGCCCCTAGACGTGGACCTATATCAGACTATAAATATAACAAGTCATTAAAATCGAAAAACTATGTTAAAACACTTTAAAGCTATTTTTCTCTCTCTTCTCTAAACTATTTTTAGCAACATCTTCAAAATAATAAATAAAAAATCAAGTTATAAGTGTGATAATATCTAAATACATTTACACATTTTCTGAGAAATGATCTAGACATCACGGCCGCATCCTTTGGCTGCATTTCAGTTATTAGCGTAACGTTTTTTATTTCAACGATCGAGCTCCTTATATGTCGGATACAAAGTGGTGTCTATGATCGTTACAAAATAAAAATGCAATTGTTGCAATACGATCTTCATTTTCCATAATGTAAAACATATTTATTGGAGTATAAAATACTTAAATAAATATATAATGTTGGATGATGGATTAGTTTAAAAGCAGGCTTTTTTGTACTTCTCTTTTTCATAAGCATCAAATTTTCTTTAAATTATTCTCGTTACGTTAGCTTGATAAAAATAATCAACATTAAGTAAAGTGATATGGATCCGTAAATTTTCAGTAATGCGTTAACTGTTCTCGTGGGGCTTCATGGGTAAGTACATATTAATAAAAAATAAAATAAAGTACATATTAATAAAAAAAATTAAAAGCTAATAAGTCCTGTTCTGTTCTGTATAATATGAATAGTTCTGTTCAATTATATATAAAACACAGCAAAAAAATAACGTTCGTTGTATAGGGGCAATAAATATTCATTTTATTTTGTTTTTTACTATTACGGTTCATGAGATACAGCCTGGAGATATACAAACAAACGGACGGACAGAGGTACAGACGGACATCGATGTCTTAATAATAAGGCTCCGCTTTTACCCTTTGGGTGCGGAAGCCTAAAAAAACTAATAATATTTTTATGATGGAAGTACTACATACATTTTTAATAAGTGTTAATATAATGATACATGAATAAATGTTGAATGTTTCTAACATTATAAACTAAGTGACTCTAATAATATCTTATTAGTTATTAATATTATCATATTACTATTATCATAATATCATATAACATATAACATATGTCATATTAATATTATCATACTACAATAGCAATATTAGATCACATGCTTTTGTAAAATATTAAGGAATAAAGAAATTAAAATAATATGTTTATTATAATATTAAAAACACTTGGCTTACTTCTAATTAATTTATAATTATGTGTTCCTTCATCATATGTATCAGGAAAAACTAAAAGAATAGATGATTAGTCGCTTTTAAATTCCTTAAAAATATTTCTCTTTTCACTGAATTTAATTCAACTATTATTCGATTTTAATAATATTTACAAACATAACTTCAGGTATTATAATATACGTTTAATATACATGATATAAATGTAAAAAAAAACGTCTAAACAACGACATTCTATTCCTGTACATTTATTTTTCACAAATTAAATTTCGCTGACAATTGCAATTCAGCTACCGGAAGTGGTGGAGTTAACATCCGACTACACGAATAAAATGTTTTTGATGTACAACATTGTTATACCTTTTCTATTTTTTGTTTTTGTTTTATTGAAAACTTTGCTCATACTTCAAATATATCTAAATAATCCAAAATATTACAAATTTTGAAGTTATAGTTTATTTAAAATTAATTGTTTATTTAAACTTACAAAAAAACTTACTCACTTGTATAAAGAGTTGCTTTTAGAAACAAAAAAACGATAATAAAAAAAAATACAGAAATACGGGCCAAACAAACAAAGGTATCAATTACCTCTCTTTACATTCAGATTTTGATACTATATGTCATATATATATTGCACTAAACTTGTCTAAACATCCTATCTGTAATATATATTTACCCGACTATAATCATGTAATTTTTAATCGAAATTTGCCCGACTAGTTTCGAACCCATTCGGGGTTCCTATTCATGAGCTCGAAGAATGGCAAAATCGCGGCATGAACTGAGTGCTGTCTTCGCATGATGATTATAGTCTGCTAAATATATATTTAATAATCATCATGGTTCACGAAAGATTAAATACAAAAAAAAAATCACATATCTAGTCTATTCATCGATTCTAGGACGTAAAGGAATATAACAATCTTCTATTTATACTACATTTTATTAAATAAGGTTTAAATAATCTTGTATTTATTCATGTGGGAATTAAAGACCCATATATCTCTCTTTTAATTGAATCACGAAGTCATAGCAGAGAACAAATTTAAACAGTAATTTTAAATCAGTGTTTATTTTGTTATTCTCTGAGATCGTTAAAACTTTAACAAGGATTCAGAATTCTAATGCATATTTATTCGAAATCTGTTGCTAGCCTTAGTAAATATGCGGGGTTCCTATTGCGTTGGACAGATATAACTGGATTGCTAATAAAACACAATTATTATTTGTTTAATTAGCTAAACTTATTTAGGTAAGTCGAACGATTAATATATTTTTTTATATTTACGAAATTCGCATAGCAACTATTATTTAAAATAATAAAACAAAAAACTTACAACATAATAACTTTTTTTTTTATAAAAAACTAGGTTAATGCTTGACTACATTCCATCTGATGGAGAGTGGAGATGTAGTCCTAGGTGTTAAGGCGCATTAACTTAGCAACCTACTCAGTTTTCTCTTGAAAACATCCACATTATGTTTGGCCGGAAATACCAACGGAGGCAAATAGTTCCAGTCCTTCCTGCATGCACTAAAAAAGACGAACCATAGCGCTTCGTTCGGACAGCTGCAGTGTCCACAACGTAAGGATACCTGCCGTGCGTCGGGACGTCCAATGATGAACCAGGGACTAGGGAATTAAATCTTGTAATTCCTGCGCACACTCACCAAAATATCTTCCTTCAAGGCTGTGGAGGTTGGCGTCAACCAATTCAGGGTCCCCAAAAAGCCTCTTTGCTCACCTCTTAATTGAGTCCAGAACCGCTAGATGAGTCTTTGCGGCACTGGCAAATATGTGACCACAGGAGTGGAGAAGAGGAGGAGTGGAGGAGTAAAGTGGAGTACCACACACGACCGGAACTGCGCTTTGTATAATACAAGTAGCTGTCCCGGTGTGAAGTTCTGTCGGACCTATGCAAGAACGGCAAGCTTTCCTGCAGCTGCTCTTGCTCTGGACTTAATGTACCGACCAAAGTTGAGGTTCGAGGAAATCTTTAAGCCTAACAACTGAAACCGGTCACTGTATTCCAAGGATACATTCTAGAAAATAGGAGTCAAGGTGAAAGGGCTCCTTTTGGCGGTGAACAAACACGTCTGCGTTTTGGTGGTGTTGAATTGATTGAATAAATTGCGCCATTACCCATCGTTGACACATTAAGGCATGCTATTAAAATAAGATATTAACTGACAGGTTAACCTAGTTTGGACACAAACTTAAACCGGTTTTTTAAATTATAATTATAACTTTTGTTGGTATATTGCTTATATATCTGCTTTTTATGTCTTTTATTTTTAATTTACATATATCAATTTCTTTTTCACTTTAATTTTTTAAGGCTTGAATTATAATTTTTATAACTACATCTAGAAGTACTGTTTAATTAAAAGTATTTTTCTTTTCTTCTTCTTTAAAACATGAACCATTAAACAGCATATCTAAGTTATTGTATAGGTACAGTTAACACATAGGTATCTGCTTTTTATGTCTTTTATTTTTAATTTACATATATCAATTTCTTTTTCACTTTAATTTTTTAAGGCTTGAATTATAATTTTTATAACTACATCTAGAAGTACTGTTTAATTAAAAGTATTTTTCTTTTCTTCTTCTTTAAAACATGAACCATTAAACAGCATATCTAAGTTATTGTATAGGTACAGTTAACACATAGGTAATCTTGTAATCGTAATGCGCCTTAACACAAACTAAAATATTTTAAATAGCTCATCTGGATATATATTAAAGTGATCAACGAGATATGAGCTTCGAAAAACTGGTACGATAAAAGGAGATTTTTAAGTCATTTAGACAAAAGTTTTTGGGAATGTTTTGGAATTCGTCAATTTGTAGAATCTGTTGGGGGTTAATTTTATGATAGGCGATATCAAATAAATTGAGGGACGAATTGGTCTTTCGACTTTATAAAGTTATTGAGACTTATTACAACACTGTATTCATGATTTTATGATTTGACAAAGAATATACATTATTTAATAAAACTACATAATACATAAATAGTTATTACGCATTCTCGTCTCTTAAAAACTCTTAATCGAAAGTTCATTGAGTTTTTCAATATAATTTCACAAATCTTCGTTGGAATAGTAGTAAGAAGGTACAATGTCCCGTTATGAAAGCTACCACAAAAGCTACTGTAATTTAATTAATATCAAATCAACACATCTATAGAAGTTATTGAATATATTTCAAAAAACGTTTGAATTTCATTGTTTAAGTTTTATAAAGATAAAATTAATATTTGAATAGTTAATTCTGATCTAATTACATATTACTGTAGAGCTACGTACAAGATAACAGCTCAATCAGCAATCAATTCAGGTAATGCTGAGTACAAGAAAATTTATTTTTGAAAACAAAACTCTCACTTAAGCACATAAGATTTTAAGGAGATTCACTAAGTACTGTTATAAAGCCACAATAAACCCGTATAAACATAAAAGAATTGCCGTGTCACTGAACATAAATGTGTACATAAATAATCTTTTTTTTTTTAATAAAAGTGTAGAGATCAATTATTACTTAACCGATAAAAGACGAATATTAAAGTTTTTCATAATATAATCTCCTTCTTTTAAATTTAAGTAATTTTTTAATAATAATAGAAGTTTTTATTATGTAATATCATCGTGACTATTTAAAAAAAATCTTTAGATAAACTACATTGAATTCGAACAATAAGAAAACCTACAATTAATGGGGCGTCAAAATAAATATTTTATATAAATGAACATTCAGAAAAGAAAAATAATCTTCGATATAAATTCCAAAAAGCCTACGCATTATAGCTTTTACAAAGTCTTTTATTTATAGATCTTGAAGATTCAAGTAGTTTTTAAAAAAAATATCGGGTATGGCCCCAGCTATGTACAACTAAATACCTAAACCTGGGAAAGAATTACCACTCACTTAATTTAAAAAACAACATACATCATTCCTAATTGCTATATGCCATTCTGTTACCGATTTACTAATAGATAAGTTATAATTTTAAGATTCTTGTTGCAATAAAATTGCAATTTGTGTGTTAAGGTTATGTTTTATACTTAAACGTGAATAATACCTTTTTCGTACACCTACATTCATAGCAAATAAATTATTATTATTGTAGTTACTTTTATGGATATATATATATAACTTATTTTTCATACTTTATAATATTCCAGTATAAAAATGATATTTTGGCATATTTTTATTTAAATTATGATAACATTTTTACATATATATTTTAATCTTTATCTATTTTTATATATATTATAATATATATTTTAATCTTTCTATTATTTTCCTTGTTTTATTAATAACATTAAATACATATTTATTATACCATAGTCTTATTAGTAAATCGATTTAATAATAACAGAAAATAAGATGGGTATGAATCCTTTTAAAAATCAATTTATTTAGGAATTTGATGGCGGATACAAAAGTCAACACTTAATGGCGAAAACATAAAAGAAGACTACCTTAAATAAATCAAAACATTCTGTCCCTTATTCCACGTTAAATATTTAAGATTGCTGACCTAAAACCAATAAATGGCAAAAAAAACTTTTTAATATACATAAATTGTATAAATATGTATAAATTGGTTTCTCTTCTATAGCAAAACATATAGCGATAAAGAAGTCCTTTGAACTTCTTTTTTCGTCTGTTTACTTATAACCTGCCACAATTATTATTTTTTATTTTATTAGTTCTAATTATTTGTATATTCTAATCAATCAAAAAATTTTGCAAAAAAAATAATAGAAAAAACCTGCGACCTTTCAGTGTTTGATACTGTGTCTCGGGGTAGAATATATATTTATTTAAAAATTATTAAAATCACATTGCTAGGTTGTGAACAACAGAAAAAATATGTCTAATGACTTGAAATTCTCATATACACAAAGATTTTTATTTTTCTGTCAACTCCAGATAAAAGTTAATCTATATATTATCTTTATCAAACAAGATCGTGTTTACTTTTCTAAATATCAATTTTGTTTTGAATTTGAAAAGACCGCGTAGTATATTATTATCATAAAATATACAACGAAGGTTCCTATAAGATTTAAGTTCTAAAGCGTACATTTATCACTCCAAAGACGCTGAGTCATCGTCAATTAATTCAACAACAAAAAGTCTACAAGAAATTGGCCAATGGGAATAAACTTACCTTTTTATATGTTATACACAACTAATTATCTCTGAAATACAAGAAACAGAAAGTGTTGCAAAAAAAGCTTTAAGTTAAAAATCGCTGGCTCGCGCAAAATTGTGGTCCAAAATCTGATAAATTCGTAGCAAGTTATTCCTATCATATTTAAAATTATGATATAATGACACGTGACAAATTTTTAACTGACGAACATGATACAAAAACTAAGCGCAAGTCAACAGTATGATTGTTACAAAAATAGTCATAGTCTACAAAAGTGACACGATCTGTTGAAACGGTGTATCAATACCCTTAAGAAAGTAGCATCAGTACCCAGTGGAGAGTAATACACTACCAAATACAATCACAGAAATGTTTGCTGTTGGAGGTATATGAATTATTTGAGATTTCGTTAAGAAGATTTTAACCGTTTTGTTGCAACCTAACCGTGAAAGTTAGCACGTATAAAAGTTTTTTCGTACTAAAAGCTCCGTTAATTTTTTTTATGCTATTTATGTTGTGATAAAGCATGAATTAATAGCGCTGGATTGAATTGACTCATGTTTTAGATACCGTGTTCATTCAGACACAGTTTAAAAATAGCTAAGTTATACAATTAATATGTTATTGGTACTACAGCTACAATTATATTATAACAGTACTATTCTGTGGCCTCTTTATCAAGACGTCAAGTAAAAAAATAAAAAGAAACTAAGTTAATAATTATTCTTACACACGCTGATATATGTCAAGAAAAGAAGAGCTATCTAAACATCTCGGAAATCGACTCCGGTTGCATTGACTCCCGAGTGAGTTCAATCTCCGGTTGCTACAAAATATCCCATTAAAATAAACCTTTTGTATAACAAACATTTCCTAGATTTGATTTTCCTTTCATTAGATGAGGTATCTGGAAACAAGTCATGTTCTGATAAAAGTCATCTATAAGTTACATCCTTTATTGATATAGTTAAAATTTATTTTTATATGAGACAAATTACGTTAAAGGGCTCTTTTAAGTAGACGACATCAATTTTACATGGTGATAAATTACGTAAAATTTGGCGATTCTGCAGAGCTTGATGTGAGGTTATAAGATATATTCATGAAAATATAAAGTATGATTATTATAATTATATTATTATTATATTTTAAATCCATTATAGTATCTTTCAGGTAGGTTAATTCTTTTGTAATTTAAGTAAGTGTTGGATTCCTGTAGTAATGCAACTATTTTATTGTCAATTCAATGATTGAAGAATAAGTAAGTAAGGCACCCATATCATATTGATCTGGAAACACCATCAGAGGAATTCCAGGTCTTAGTTGTTCTTGGTAGAAAGTTCCTATAGAAGCGCATTTAGTAAAAACTTTTGATAGAGTTAATATAGACTATTAACGGATTAGTCAATATTTAAAACTATGCAATACACTGATGATTTAGTTCTTTTTGCAACTGTTTAATAATTACAATGAAAGGAATTGTGATTTGAAAAATACTATACGATATTCATTCCAGTAGCTGGTCTATTTACGAGGACAATTTTTATTTTATGTAATATATTTTATATAACGAAGAATTATATGTATCTGTATCATTTGTGCACTTTTAAAACTTTTATGATATAGGCTTGCTTCATATATTGTAAGTTTTTAATTGGTGCAGTATAAAACACGTGAACTTTTATTTAAATATTTGAGAATTCAAGTCTAAATATTAATATAGGTGATGTAATTTTCGGCACCACTGTTTTAAATCATTTAAGCAAAAAATATTATAAAGCATTTAGTTATTAATGACCTTATGTTGAAGTTGTTAGTTGCCAGCTGAACGGAAGTTTGTGGGTTCGATTCTCACTAGGGACAATTCTTTGTGTGATTCACAGATTATTGTTCCAGCAAGGTACCCGTTATTAATATGTTTATTAAAAAACAATGAATAAAAAAATATTTTGTTGAATAAATTTTAGAATAAAATTTATTTTAATAGCAATTTAGTGCAATTTTTAATACAATTTCAAAAGTAAGTAGAATATTTATATTAAGAGTTGATTTTATAAATTCTAAATCGACATACGAGTAAAAAGCTTTATGTTGTAAATCTTCATTTATAGTCTGTAATTTAAGAGAGTGTGGACTTCAAGCTTCAGTGAGCACAGGTTTGTAGATTTATGTCGCTCTAAATATGTCTTTTTACTTTATACTTGAAATAACAATTTGAATTTGAGTATTATTAATTCCAAAATTACTATAATTCATTTTCTATTACATTGTAGTGCAAATATATATATATTTTAAATTTTGACACTAATACTTATTTTTTGGGATTCAAGTTTGTTTTTTCGTTTTAAGCCTATTTAATCACAATAAACTTCTCTAAAAATGCCTCAACTTAAAGTTCTATTAAATTTTGAATAGTTCTCGTTAGTGTTAACTTTTATAACTTGTCAGCACAAAAGGCCTTTTTAAAGGTAGTTAGAGGTATTTAAGCTGTTGCCTTGACATTCAACGCCTTGCCAATTGCCTGATACGAAAAATAAAAAGTGTACTCGAAACAAAAAGTTTGCCTCATAAATCATAGTCATAGTCAGTTCAATATCCTCTATATACCAAATACTATAATCAGAACTTGGCCAGAACTCCGAGGATTTGATGCCTCTAATACCTCTAATGTTTCACTCATAATTTTGTTTATCGGCCTCATGTGAGCATTTGAAATATAAAATAAACATAAAAATTATGAGAGTAGCATTTCTTATCATTTCTCATTATTTCTTATAAGCGGTTCTTAAAAGCGCTTGACGTCCTTAAGCCAAATGGCTTCTCGACCTCATGTGAGCATTTGATGTTTTTACTGTCTCAAACACTGTAACCATAGATCGGCTTTTATCGGCCTCATGTTAGTAATCAAACAAAACCCTCATCCACATAAAATACTTCTTAGAAAATCTATTCAAATTAATTACTTTTACCTTCTTAGTTTATTCTACTTATTAAATGTATTGAAATAATAAATAAATAAGAAAATGTAAAAGCTAAGTTACCACATTTCCTTTTAGAGGCGACGACTGGTTTTGGGCAAAAAAACCCTTGACTTACTACTGACTACTGACCCTTACTATTTAAACTCTTTATTATCACTGTTACACGCGTATGCGTTTATGTGTATGTGTATGTGTATGTGTATGTGTATGTGTATGTGTATGTGTATGTGTATGTGTATGTGTATGTGTATGTGTATGTGTATGTGTATGTGTATGTGTATGTGTATGTGTATGTGTATGTGTATGTGTATGTGTATGTGTATGTGTATGTGTATGTGTATGTGTATGTGTATGTGTATGTGTATGTGTATGTGTATGTGTATGTGTATGTGTATGTGTATGTGTATGTGTATGTGTATGTGTATGTGTATGTGTATGTGTATGTGTATGTGTATGTGTATGTGTATGTGTATGTGTATGTGTATGTGTATGTGTATGTGTATGTGTATGTGTATGTGTATGTGTATGTGTATGTGTATGTGTATGTGTATGTGTATGTGTATGTGTATGTGTATGTGTATGTGTATGTGTATGTGTATGTGTATGTGTATGTGTATGTGTATGTGTATGTGTATGTGTATGTGTATGTGTATGTGTATGTGTATGTGTATGTGTATGTGTATGTGTATGTGTATGTGTATGTGTATGTGTATGTGTATGTGTATGTGTATGTGTATGTGTATGTGTATGTGTATGTGTATGTGTATGTGTATGTGTATGTGTATGTGTATGTGTATGTGTATGTGTATGTGTATGTGTATGTGTATGTGTATGTGTATGTGTATGTGTATGTGTATGTGTATGTGTATGTGTATGTGTATGTGTATGTGTATGTGTATGTGTATGTGTATGTGTATGTGTATGTGTATGTGTATGTGTATGTGTATGTGTATGTGTATGTGTATGTGTATGTGTATGTGTATGTGTATGTGTATGTGTATGTGTATGTGTATGTGTATGTGTATGTGTATGTGTATGTGTATGTGTATGTGTATGTGTATGTGTATGTGTATGTGTATGTGTATGTGTATGTGTATGTGTATGTGTATGTGTATGTGTATGTGTATGTGTATGTGTATGTGTATGTGTATGTGTATGTGTATGTGTATGTGTATGTGTATGTGTATGTGTATGTGTATGTGTATGTGTATGTGTATGTGTATGTGTATGTGTATGTGTATGTGTATGTGTATGTGTATGTGTATGTGTATGTGTATGTGTATGTGTATGTGTATGTGTATGTGTATGTGTATGTGTATGTGTATGTGTATGTGTATGTGTATGTGTATGTGTATGTGTATGTGTATGTGTATGTGTATGTGTATGTGTATGTGTATGTGTATGTGTATGTGTATGTGTATGTGTATGTGTATGTGTATGTGTATGTGTATGTGTATGTGTATGTGTATGTGTATGTGTATGTGTATGTGTATGTGTATGTGTATGTGTATGTGTATGTGTATGTGTATGTGTATGTGTATGTGTATGTGTATGTGTATGTGTATGTGTATGTGTATGTGTATGAGTATGTGTATGTGTATGAGTATGAGTATGTGTATGAGTATGAGTATGAGTATGAGTATGTGTATGTGTATGTGTATGTGTATGTGTATGTGTATGTGTATGTGTATGTGTATGTGTATGTGTATGTGTATGTGTATGTGTATGTGTATGTGTATGTGTATGTGTATGTGTATGTGTATGTGTATGTGTATGTGTATGTGTATGTGTATGTGTATGTGTATGTGTATGTGTATGTGTATGTGTATGTGTATGTGTATGTGTATGTGTATGTGTATGTGTATGTGTATGTGTATGTGTATGTGTATGTGTATGTGTATGTGTATGTGTATGTGTATGTGTATGTGTATGTGTATGTGTATGTGTATGTGTATGTGTATGTGTATGTGTATGTGTATGAGTATGTGTATGTGTATGAGTATGAGTATGTGTATGAGTATGAGTATGAGTATGTGTATGTGTATGTGTATGTGTATGTGTATGTGTATGTGTATGTGTATGTGTATGTGTATGTGTATGTGTATGTGTATGTGTATGTGTATGTGTATGTGTATGTGTATGTGTATGTGTATGTGTATGTGTATGTGTATGTGTATGTGTATGTGTATGTGTATGTGTATGTGTATGTGTATGTGTATGTGTATGTGTATGTGTATGTGTATGTGTATGTGTATGTGTATGTGTATGTGTATGTGTATGTGTATGTGTATGTGTATGTGTATGTGTATGTGTATGTGTATGTGTATGTGTATGTGTATGTGTATGTGTATGTGTATGTGTATGTGTATGTGTATGTGTATGTGTATGTGTATGTGTATGTGTATGTGTATGTGTATGTGTTTTTTTTTCTGAGGGGAAAGATACAATTACGTATGTTAGGGTCGAGATTTTTATTGACCCCCGTATGTCGGACTCGGTCTGGGATGACCTATACCGACTAAAAAACCGCCTCTTTCTTCCTTCCTTCACACCCCCCGGTATCGCCGCAAGGCATTACATCGCGGGGAAGGACAGCTGTACTTAGCTATTTCCTATTGTATTACATTTTTACGCGCTCTCTCTTCAGTGCGTAACTCTTTTAACACTTTCGTTACGTAGGTGTTCGTAGCTTCCCACGCCTCTTTTGATTTAAGCATGAGGTTAATTATATTCGACTCTACCTTTAATCGCAGTTTCCCACTCCACTCGGTCGGCATCGTAGCGGGGACATATAAAAAATACGTGTTCCGCATCTTCATTACTTCCAGTGCAGATTGGACACTCTGGCGAATCATCGTGCTTGAAACGGAACAAGTATTCACGGAAGCATCCGTGTCCTGTGAGCATCTGAGTGAGATAGTAGTTTATCTCTCCGTGTTTTCGGTTCAACCACACTTCGACGTTGGGTATAAGCCGGTGAGTCCATCTCCCTTTTTTAGACGATTGCCACTGTGCCTGCCAGCGGCTTGTGCTATTTTCTTTTTCTTTTTCCCATAGTTCAGCTGTTGTTAGGGACGAGTTTTCTTTTCTCAGGTGGTAGAGAGACTAGTATTTCTATGGGCTTCATACCAGCAATGACACACACCGCGTCTTCAGAGACGGTCCGGATCGCACTGGCTACGCGCAAAGCACTTATCCTGTACACAGAAGCGACTTTCCGCCGAGTATCGAGAGTGGTAAGTGCATCTGCCCAAACGGCGCAACCATACATCAGTACTGACGTGACCACAGATGTCAGTAGTAGTCTTCTTGCCTGTTTAGGTCCTCCAACGTTCGGCATCAGCCGAGACAGCTTAGCAACCACGGTCGTTGCTTTTGACGAAGCACATTCTACGTGTTCCTTGAAGTTGAGACGTGTGTCTATCAGCACTCCGAGATAGCGTATAAATGGCTGCGTTGTGAGTGTATGTTGTCCAACTCTTAGTGTTATTGTCTCGGTCTGTTTCCTACTGGTGATAAGGACGGCCTCCGTCTTGTGTTCTGCAAGTTGAAGCCCAACTTGTTGCATCCAGCTTCGAATGACTTCATAACTTTGATCGAAAGCCCAGTTGATCTCCTCCGTATATTTAGCCACTATTACGATAGCCACATCATCTGCGAATGCAACAAGTCGTGCCTCCGTTGGAAATATTTGTTTCAGCAAAGAGTCATACATTATATTCCAGAGTAAAGGGCCTAGTACTGATCCCTGCGGTACTCCTCCAGTGACCTTGTAAGTCTTAGGTCTGACATCAGTATCATAGCTAAGGACTCGGTCTGTAAAGTAGCTCGCTATTATGTTTTGTAGGTAACCAGGAACGTTAAACTTGACCAGGGCTTTATAATGACATCCCATCTGGCAGTGTTGAAAGCATTTTTAATGTTAAGTGCTGCGACCAGGCAATACTTTTTAGCGCCTCCTTTCCACCTTGTTTCAGCGATTGCTCGCTTTGCTGTGTTGACAACTTGATCTATAGCGTCTAGAGTAGATCGTCTTTTCCGGAATCCATATTGATTATCGGCCAATTGAGGTTCGACAACAGCTTCAATTCTGCTGTGGATGATACGCTCTAGTATTTTGCCAGCCGTATCCAACATGCATAAAGGCCGGTAAGACGATGGCGCTCCTTTTGGTTTATTTTCCTTATGAAGAAGTACTAGCCTTTGCAATTTCCATCTCTTCGGAAAGGTACCCTCCTGTAAGCAGGAGTCATAAGTGTCCAAGAAAATTTCTGGAGCACTTTTGATGGCAGTTTTTATTGCCACATTTGGAATAGCATCTGGTCCAGGGGCTTTATTGTTTCCTATTTTAGAACAGGCTCTTAGGAGTTCGTCCAGAGTGACAAGTGGTATTATTTCAGTTTCGTCCTTCTTGACTATGTAGTTCAGTTCTGTTTGCTGAGGGAAGAGCACTGTTATTATCGTTTTTAGTAGTTTCGGGTCGGTTATTGAACATGATGGGCGTCTTTTTAGTCGTAGCATGACTGTCTGGTAAGGCCTTCCCCAAGGGTCTTCTTCTACCTCTTCTAGAAGATCAGTCCAACATTTTTTCTTGCTGTCCCGAATAGCATGTTTAAGCAGGCGATGTGCTTTTTTGTATGTCAGTACCGCTGTTTCAAAGCAGCTGCGAGATTTCTTTCGGGCGCGTTGTACTAATCTTTTTGTCCGTATACACTCTTTGCGGAGCGTGGCTATTGTATCATTCCACCAGAAAACTGGCGGGAACTTATTTGGACATCGCTTCCGTGGCATAGTGGCATCGCAAGCCAACACAACTGTCTTGGTGATAATGTTTGCTTTTTCATCAGCCTTGCATCATTGTTGCATAGGCTGGACGTCCAAAGCTATTTGGAATGTTTCCCGGTTAAACGCACTAGTCTTCCATCCGGCTGTAATAGGTTTCCAATCTTGTAGTTTGGGTTGTGCGCTTAAGAGTTCCCAATATATAGCTTGGTGGTCACTGGCCGTATATATATCGGTGACTTCCCAGGAATTGTTAGCTTTTGCTAAGTTGGTACTCACGAAAGTTAGGTCTATGATGGAACTTGCATCCCCTTTTGTGAAGGTTGGTTTGTGGCCACTATTTAGTAGGACTACATCAATTGTTGTCATAATTTCCAGTAGTGCCAGACCTCTGGCATTTGTCCGCTTGCTGCCCCAGTCCGTTGCCCATGCATTGAAATCTCCTGCTACAGCCACAGGGAAGTGTTTCTTGATGTCGTCTGCGAGAGTTTCAAGAAAACTCGTATACTCCTCCAGTGTAAGACTAGGAGACGCATAACAGCTATAAAAGTAGATATTATCTACCTTAACTCTTACGAACCCATTATATGCAGCCACTTCCTGGTAATCCTGCAAGTTGCAGGCCCATATGGCAGCCTTGTCACTTATATCATTAACCCATGTTCGGTTTTTAATTAACTTATATGGTACCGAAATTAAAACCAGATCCAATCGAAGCTCTCTTGCCGTCTGAGTAAGTAGGTCTTGTGCGGCTTCGCAGTGATTTAGATTTAGCTGGAGAATCTTCACCATCACGGTTTCTTGCGGACCATCTGGGATGCTGCTCGGAATACCGGGCATTTCGCATAACCTGCTATGTGGGCTCTATCTTTTCCTCCGTCTTCAGTGCAGAGCACACATGTAGCGTCGTTCTTACAGGCCGCGATTTTATGACCTTTGTCTCCACATTTCACGCACAGTTGATATCGGTCAATTAAGCTCGCGCATTTAGTTGATAAATGTCCGTACTGCCAGCATCTGTAGCATTTTGTGGGTTTTTCCACTCTTCTCACTCTACAATTTACCCAGCCTATTTTAATTTTGGCACGGTCGCCTATGATTTTTATGGCAGTCTTCGCATCTACTTTAACAGTAGCAGTCGGTGTTCCACCATACGATTGTCGTAGTTTAATTGCGTCTAGCGTAATAGTACTGTCCTTGTTGACAGCCTTTACCAGAGCATCTAGAACATCTTGTTTAGTGGTTGTTAGGTCTAGGTCTTTAATTTCAATAATTTCCTCTGGTACTTTGCTCACAACTTCAGCTTCACCTCCAAGTATGCCCGCTATGGTTTTCTTTATGTCAGCTGCTTTATCATTGCTATTCTTAGTGAGGACAAGAAGCATGTTTCCAGCAGTGGTTCTGCGTATTTTGTCCACATACTGTCCGACATTTTCTGTTGATGCGTCTTGTTTAACCCGCTTCAAGATGTCCGCGTAGTTCTCTTTTTGCTTTGGTCGTATAAGCACTGCATCAGGTTTAATTTTGGGAAAGTGTTTACTTGGGTTTTTCTTCCTCACAGTTTTCCATTCCGACTTCTGCAATGTTGACTTTACTACATTATCCGTGCCCAATGTTTGGGGGTTAGACTCATTATTTTTCCTCTTTTTCCAAGCCTTGTACACTTCTTCGGGTGAAGTTCGTTCTTGCCGTTTCACCTTACGAGTCTCACGCGGTTTTGGTGTTTCCATTTCCGTGACATCATATGTTTTGGAGTCTTCCACCCTAGTCTTTGAATGTGATATGTCTTGCATTGGAGTAGTCTGCGTCTCTGCAACTGAGGTAGGAGGATATCCGACCTCTGGAATACTCTTCTCCATCGTAAGCATCAGCGTCTTAATTGAGCTGTTCAGTGAAGCAGTGATCTTTCTGATTTCTCCATGGACATTCATTTTCCCTTTTATGAAGTCCGCTAGAGACGTTATCAGCCGCTCGTGGCTCTGTAATGCTTTCTTCAGCTCAGTTTCGTTCGTTTGCGGTATTGTAGTATCACTATTCTCCTTGTTTATTTGTATTTGTTTTTTGTTTGAATTACTTTCCATGTTGTTCCCATGAATACCTAGGGAAATATAGGTCCGCTCCGGCAGAGCCCCGGTTGCCGAAGTAAGGCCACTAATTACGCCTGATGTGGGACCTGGTCCCTCAGGGGAGCGCTTGAGACGACAATACCCGGTCGCCTTACAGTCCTGGGCACGCTAGACCACTGACATCGGGTTGTGTTTTGTCCGCGGGGGCTATTTTATTTCACCCCTACCCTGTTTCGCATATTGCGATTCCCGGGATTTCCCCTATCCGCAAAGTTGGGGACGCGCCACGTAGCAGTGCACCTCTGCCCGTGGTGTATGTGTATGTGTATGTGTATGTGTATGTGTATGTGTGTGTGTGTGTGTGTGTGTGTGTGTGTGCGTGCGTGCGTGCGTGCGTGCGTGCGTGCGTGCGTGCGTGCGTGCGTGCGTGCGTGCGTGCGTGCGTGCGTGCGTGCGTGCGTGCGTGCAATGAAAATCTATAAGTGTGATAAATGGTTAGAATGTTTATTGAGTACTCTGTTAAAAAAGTATTTTAAATACTGGAGGTTTAAGTAAAAACAAAAAAAGAGGTATAAAAAAAAAGAAAAATCATAACGTTTATAACATTTCCGTAGCAATAAATATAAACTGTACCCTTTCAAATCGTTTGACGCTAGGAATTTTCCACTCGAAATATTGCATTGAGTATGTAGTTTTTGACATTCTAGAAAAATATATATATAGTTTTCGCCGACTGCTTATGAAGGACTTCTGTTTTGTTATATTGAAATGTTTTTATTTCTACTAAAATACAGATTTAATACAGGTATAATACCGTCAAATTCAATTAGGTATATACTTCCAAACTAAATAATCTTTATAGATAGTTCTAAAATAGAAGTCAGTAGAACATAATGGTTCGCAGTTAATATAAAATATTAAATGTTAGAACATAAACTACTTTGCAGTTAGTATTATATCAATTATTAAATTTGTATCTAATATGTATAGTGTGTATGTACAACATAGAATAAATCATTTACTTCTATTTTTTATTACATTATTTTTCTTCCTGTCTCCTTAGATAACCTTTCCACTGCAGAATAAGAGATATTAATTTGAAGATAAGGAAAAGTGTTATGATACTGTAGTAATATAATAAATATTGTTTTTAGTATCTTGAATATGTCATGTGAGCTACATTTAATGGCGGTTATTATAAAACTTAGTCATAATTATAAAGTAAGAAAAACATATTTAAAATTTAATATCATTTCGTTACTAAAATATATTCAAACTGTATATTTTTAAGTACTTTTTTAAAGCTAAATTGAAATATTTCATAAAAACAAGAGTTTTAATGTGTTAACGAGTAATATTCTAAGCCATTACTGAGACATTTAGATAATTTATAGTTTCAAATTTTACAAAAAAAAAACGTTTCTTTTTTTAGTACAAAGCTGTTTTAAACTTAAAAATACAAAATAAAATTTTATTCTCACGGAAAAAAAAAAATTAGGAATCGTTACAGTGTGTTATATGACATGGATTTCTTATTACTAATCTGGCAGTAAACATTGTCAGTATAAAACATAGTATAATTGTATAATAATATTTGCACTCTGAGTAAGAAATACCACCATCGCTACTATAAAATATACTTAGAATTCTATAAAAACCAAGCAGTAACTTAACAAGTAAAGAATGGATATTGTCGAGTCGCGTAGTAGAGGACTTCATAGCAACGCTTATGAACGAAGTCATAGATTTAACAGTGCCACATTTCAACGGTGTTTTCATACCGTTACTATGAAAATAATCTCATTTTTAATGGTGAAATGTGTGTGTCAATTTTCTAATATGAACCAGTTGTGGATATTCTTATTATTGTATTTTTTATTTAATAATTTATTGGTTTATTTTTGTAACTTGATTTATTTCTTTTTATTTTACTCCACTCCACTCCACTCCACTCCACTCCACTCCACTCCACTCCACTCCACTCCACTCCACTCCACTCCACTCCACTCCACTCCACTCCACTCCACTCCACTCCACTCCACTCCACTCCACTCCACTCCACTCCACTCCACTCCACTCCACTCCACTCCACTCCACTCCACTCCACTCCACTCCACTCCACTCCACTCCACTCCACTCCACTCCACTCCACTCCACTCCACTCCACTCCACTCCACTCCACTCCACTCCACTCCACTCCACTCCACTCCACTCCACTCCACTCCACTCCACTCCACTCCACTCCACTCCACTCCACTCCACTCCACTCCACTCTACTTTATTTTATTAACACAAGCAAGTAATTTGCTTACTTAGGGGTTAGATCAATGTGTGTAATTTGTCCTGATATTATATATCTTATTACTGTATGTATCAAAAGGATACAATACAACCAAAATGCTACCTTTTTGCATTACCAGGGGCGCAGCATCCGACGATGTTCTCTCCCTGAGGGTCCGTCAGTAAACTGTGAGTCGCTCGCTGGAATGAGCGCTACCAAGTAACGGAGCTTTATCACTTACGCACTGATAACAAACCGATTTTCAAGTAACTCGAACATGTGAGTGATATAAATGTCACCGTATTATTTAACATATAAAAGGTGATAAGTTTTCGTGCAAATATGTTATTTTTTCTTTTAGCAGCAATTTTGATTGTTGGTAAGTTTTTTAAATAAAAGTTATTAAGTATATCAACATATGAATACAACATTTAAGTTTTTGATCAACAAGTTAAGTTAAATTAAGTTTTTGAAAAAGAGGGTAAATCAAAACGTTTGAAAAAACCCTTTCATATAAGATATCTGTTTTGGTTCAGAGACTATCAATGTGATTATATTATTATGAAGGTTAAATGATAATTTAAAGAAATGTTAATGTCAATTACATTAAATCTATTATGGTTTGAATTTTTTTTTTTTTTTGTATAAATAAGCTTAAATATCTCACAAGGCATAGAATTTTACTAAGTTTACAAATACCTATTATGCATTTTTTGTTGTTAACTGTGTTTAATTAATCAAGTAGGTACCATAAACCAAGTCGTTTGAGCTGCCGTATCGATACGTAAAGCCAATTTACGTTTTAATTAATAACTTAATAATTATACAAAATAAGTCTCTTTTAATGTATCCAAATTCTATTTTTATTTATTTATAAATATGTTTATGTTATGGTATGTTTCCATATTATGAGGTTGTGTTTAGTACACAATCAATATTATGAACTTATTTAAAGTTTATATTCTTGTAATATATTTGTTTCGTATATTTTCATATTTTGAAAGCTCTCAATATTTTCGCCACCACGGCTCAGTCGTTCATATGATGATGAAATAGATCGTTTTGTCATACACAAGATTATTTGGTGGCGGATACCATAATAAAAATTAACATCTTTTACTAAAGTTTCATATATTCACAATACAGTCAAAAATCAAATGTTACAAAAATAATAGATAAAAGTGAATGTTGAGATTGATATGTAATTAGTATGTAAGAGGTAGTTTAAAAGTAGTAATAGATAAAATTAGAAATTTTCGTTTATTTGATAGAAGGGTATTGAAGATGTTGATATCTTCTATATTACGTTGACTGAATGACAGCAAGTGGATGACATAATAACACATACATATAAATGTCATAGGAAAAGTGAATAAAATTATTTTTATAATCTGTATTTAATAGAGGTGATTAGTGTAACAGCTACATGGTTCAGCAAAAATGATTCCATAAGTTTGTTGCTTTTATTGGTAAGGAATCTGAATTGAAAATGCTGTACGGGAACAGGGACTATAAGTTAAAAGTTTTTCAATAATATTTTTTTTTTTAATAAAAAATCTTTTATCTAAAAACTATAATATAAAATCCTTTAGAGTGGAGTAGTAGTAGAGTAAGATAACAAGATTTTTTTTGTATCATGTATATTTTTTAATATAAATTTCATGACGATGTGTGATAAGATTAATAAACAGACTAAAACTTAGAAATGTGATAACATAATTCTATTACATTATAAGTTAAATTACATTAGTTAGTTTGTTTTGCGCTTGTAACTCCTGAGTTGCAGACGTTCATGGGCGACGGAAGTAACTTACCATCAAGTGACCCGTTAACTCGTTTGCCTCCTAATCTAATACACAAAAAAAGTTATATTTAATATAAATTTTAATCTTGATATTGTATCTCTTACACATTGTGTTTTTTTTAAAACAGCACAGGTGGCGGTGGTGCTGAAACAAGCGAGGATAGTTGTGACCCGCATGAACTAAAAGTGTGCATAGACGCAACTCCTCGCACGCAGTTTGGACTACCGCGCACCAAGGAAGAACTAGATAAGCACTGTTTGTGAGTACTTAACATTCTTGAAAAGACTATAAACATAAATATCTATACACAAAATATCCCTAAATAATAATTCTTAATATTTCCTCATAAGATTAAAAGATGCTCCCTTATAGAATATATAATACTTAGATAATAAATTTTTATTACACAGACGGGCCAATTAAATTCTCTCAAATGCTCGTAAACGATATAGTTTTAACAAGAGCGGCTGTTATTAGCTAGAAAGGGTCCACAAAAAGTTTATGTTATGTACTCACAATTGCACTTAGTTTGAAATGTGATGTTTGTGTTTCGTTACCAGTTGACCTACCGGGACAGTTTCCTATTTGTTTTATCTTTCATTCTATTTCTATTTAAATTTTAAAAAAGCTCAACATGGCTAAACAAATTTATAAATATTTACAAACATTTATTTTGGTTATTTAATATTTTTAATATTTAATCTCTTATATAAAAAAAAAGTTCATTTGAGTTTTTTTATATTCCGGTCCTAATAAAGTACTTACACCAGCACAAATAGTATAATATTGCTATATAACTATATTGTATACAGAGCATATCACACGGGTATGTCGTGTATGGACACGTGGATCAAGCGTTGTTTGCCCACGGACGGACAGAAGCTCGTCCAACAGCAGATTGGAGGCGCGAAGGCGCTCATGCGATATCTGTGTAGCAACGACACCGCGCTACGGAGAGGTGAGTGAGTCTATTAACATAAGGTATTATACCATGTATAACACACAAAGCCATATCAGCCATAAATAGGAGTACTATAAAAGTGTTTTACAATCGCAATTTACAATTAGGTACATTGTGTTTCCAATTACATTTAATACTTATTTATTGAACCTATTATAATTTTATGATAACATAGAGTACATATTAGTATATCATATACAAAGTATTTTTTTTTGTTGTTGAATATTTTCTAAGTTATTCTGTACTGCCAAATTAGAAACTTTGGCTTAGATTTTTCAAGAATCTTTACAAATGTCCCTTTCGTTAAAATAAAGACTATTATGTAAAATATATGTATTTCATTCTAAATACATTGAAATGAGTAGTGATATGCTGCCTTAAATTAGTGAAGGGACTCCGAGCTCAGAAGAACAATTCCAATAATGTTTGAAATTATCTATAAATATGTATAGCCATGTTAAGCTTATTTAAATTTATATAAATGTAGCATAAAAAATAAACCGATACGGGCAGGGATTCAAACCCGCGACTACTGCGACTACGGGGCGGTTTCCCAGTAGTCACGGGTTCGAATCCCTGTCCGTATCGGTTTATTTTTCTTTTTATATTTATATAAACATATCAATAATTTATGCCCATATCGATTGTTTGCTTAATTTCATGTAATTAATAAAAAATATGTAATGTATGTTGATATATTGAAGAATATGATAAGTTTTAAATTAAAGATTTTTATTCTGAGCTGTCCTTTTTAAAATACGCCAAGTGCATATTAATTAATATTTTTTATTCCACCATGAATACTGCAGAAATTAAATCCAATTGAACTTTTAAAACTTTTGTTACAAATCAAAAGTTGGCGTGGCTCCAATTGGGCTGTTATAGTTCCTTTACAGAACTTCTTATTGAAGGCAGAAGTGTTGATTTTATTAGTTATGATGTGTCAGACTTCCTGAAAGAGCCCACATGCTGGTCACTGGTGTCACCGGACTGGTCACGCTGCGTCAATCAGTTACAACTCGCAGCACGGGATATTTCGGAGCGCAGCCATCACATCGTCTAAGTAGACGATGTGATGAAGTCAACAAGAACACGGAGCTGTGCTGGTAAAATAACTTCTAATATTGTAATACCCAGTTATCAGACGTATGTTAACATCAGTGAAACTTAATCACTAATAAAACGTAACTAGGTACTTAAATTATAAAAAGAAGTACCTGATATTTAGAAGAAGCATCTTAGAGGCTTTTACTTTAAGTTATCTTACTTTTGAAGTTATTTTATTTTAGACCTGGAATCTAGCTATCTTAATTTTACTGTAGATCTAACTCCAGTCGGTTTTACCTACATTCCCGCAAAATATCCGCGTTATGTAGCTATTAAAGATATATTGTTAGTACGATAAATTCAAAGTTTTAAGCCCGAACATTCTCTTCCTCCCGGTCTAAATATTAAAAAAAAAAAAAATAATAAAAATTTCCATATTTCGAAATTCCTTAAGGATGGTAACACATGTGCATATTTGCACTTGTGCACATGTGTTAACAAAATTAGATCGTCAAAGTGAAATTTTAGTAATAATGTTTATATGTACCTATATCGGTTATATATAGTTATCAAGTTTATTAATAATTAATATTTTACAATGATTTTATTTTACATCTTTTTTAACCTCCGACTAAAAAGAAGGGTGTTGTAAGTTTGACCTGTCGAACTGTGTATCTGTGTGTCTGTCTGTGGCAATGTAGCGGACAAACGCGTGGACGGATTTGAATAGGGTTTTTTTTAATCAAATGCTATGTTTGTCGAGATGGTTCTTTGCTATGATTGGTTGAAATAGAGACAACTGTCTCCAAGATGTTGACGATTTATTGGTGAAAGGTTTTTATGCAATAATTAGCTATTCCCAGCGGCTTCGCTATTTAGGAAAAAAGTTATGTAGGCCAAAAGGTTTTTATACTTATTAACTCAGGTAAAATACTTTATTAGGGAAAGCTGTTGCTCGTCACTGCGTCCACGTAGATTGCAAAAAAAATATAATTATATGGCTTATGATCGTAGTCATAAAAAGTCACGGGCTGTTGTAGGTAACAGATGTAGTTAGGGCTAGTGATAACATAAATCTCTTCATCCTAGTGTTATTAGTACCTATATGAAAGGGTCTTGAATCATGTTACTAAATACATTTATAATTTATTACATTGTGGTAATTTTCACGCGGATCCTTACAATTTCTTATATTAAATATAACCTATCTTCATCAGAGGGATAATGTAGGATTCTAAAGGTTTTTATTTTTATTAAATCGGTGCAGTAGTTTTGGAGCCTTTTCAATTCAAACAAACAAATAAATCTTTCCTCTTTATAATATTAGGAAAGAATAATAGAAATAATTAAACAACTGAAATTTAGTGTGTCTGTAGATTCATTTAGTATAATTAAGAAACCAGTATTATAACTTTAAAAAGCAGAAAAAAAAATCTTAATTTAAAAAACCTTAATACAAAAATTCCTCTAAAAAGGTTATAAAAATAATATTATGATGCACTTATTGAAGTCATTGCGTCGAGGGACCGTTTAATAAAGGAAGAAATTAAAATGCATGTAAGTTAACAAAGCAAATAAAGAAATTACGATATCGAAACATTTAGTCTAAGTCCTCAATGATTAACTTCGTAAAAAAGACACTATCTTCAACGTCCGTATAACGGTCCCCCGACGCAAAGACTTCAATAAGTACATAATAATATTATTTTTATTCTTTTTAGAGGTCTTTTTGTATCGGGGGTTTTTTAAATTTTTAATTTAATGTTCTACTAAATACTATGTTCCTGCGAGACCTGTAAGAATCTTAATATACCATAAATTTGAAAATTTATGTGTGGATATTTAAATTTCACGTACATAATTTTCGAAAATATGAGTTTGTATAAAAGTGTAGTCAAAGACTGTAAGCGGATCGTTTGTTGTATTAGCGCCCGCGACGCCTTCGTGTCGTGCGTGGGTCACGCCGGACACGCGTGTTCGTCAGCGGCGGGAGCGCTGCTGCGACGCATGGCATGGGTGTTAGCGCAGGACATGGCAGCGTGCAGCAGAGTCGGCGAGCATAAGCGCGCGCCCTGTGCGCGATCTCCGCACCTCTCAGCGCTGCTGTCCTTGCTGTACTATGTTTACTACTACTTGAAACACGTTAATGGTTAAAATATTTCGTATAACTTTAAGAGTAACTTTTAACTAAAGGAAAAAAAAGCTGTTATATTATTTTCTTTGTTACTATAAGAATTTAAATGTAATAAATTTAAGAATTATTTAATTGTAGTTTTAATTTGAAAATCCTTTTTTTAAGGTACCGTGTGGCTTAGAATATCATTGATTTATTTATTATAATATAATTTGGCTAAAATTTATACCTAGTTGTATATTTTAATATTTAGAAAATCATTCAAAATAATTAAAAAAAGTTTACCGAGTTCAAAGTTACATACAATTAGAAAGATTAATTTCCATGACCATTTAAATAATAAATATCACCATTCAATATGCAACGACTATAAAAATAATGCAGCGTCTGGATACTAGATCTTATAACATTATTGCCTTCATATAACTAAACGTAACAAGATGATAGGATAAATGGCCGTCTTTCTGAATTGAAATCTTCTTTCCTAAATACAAATTCAGCAATTTATAGTGGACCTACGAACGTTAACATGTAGGGTTTTATATCATAATTTACATAAGTTTCAGAGCGACTACATTCTCGGTAGTTTATGTCCTCACTAATGAAATTTCATACTTTCAGTTTCGGTGTAACTAGTTTCGTAACTTTGTAATGGAAACTTAAAATAAAACCCGCCTCTAAGAAGCTGGACGGCATAATAAAAAAAATTGACAGTTCAAAAGCATAGTATGATAATATATAATTTGTTGATAAGTTAATAATAAACCTACTTCTACCTTTTTAAAAATAATACCCCTAAGATTTAAACGTTATAAGTTATAAGTTTGACGTGATGTGACGTTACACATATTTGCGCAATTAAGTTTTTGTATATCTGTGGCCTTAGAGCTCCCAGACGGATGAACCGATTTAAGTGCGGTATTTTAATCGTAGGCCGTGTCCATTAAGATGGAACTTTGCTATAGCTGTGGTTTGTGGAGATAAACACAGTTCTCAAATTATATTGACTACATTTTAGTTGAAATAAAACAATTTTATGGATTTCACTCGCGTAAAATTAATTAAATTTTAAATTTACATTTTAAATTTGAACCGAGGTTTCAAATGCTTTCAAATGTTTTCTGATCTGATTCAGGTAAGATGATTTGGAGGTGTCTGTCAATAAGTCAGTTAATTAGTCATCTACCTCCAACGGTTTCTAAGTTTCCGGAGGTACAGTTCAGGATTCGCACAAAACACACTAATAGCCTCAAGATACTATCTACTACTCTTACAGTGTGGTCACAGACAAGGGATTTTTTATTTTTCGAGACTGGATCCCAGGTGTTAGAGAACCCAACCATCTTCTCTATTATAATAAGGATGTTTTTTTTAATTTCAATAGCCTCACGAACCATTCTTAGAATGTAACGTTGTTCTTTAGCGAGGATTTTAGGTTTATCAAATCTTAATTAATGATTGGGCTTGTCTATGGTATGTTTACAAACTACTGACTTCGATGTACGCCTATGCTTGATATCCGAGATGTGTTCCCTAACTCTTTTACCTATGCTCCTCCTTGATTGACCCATGTATGACATGCTTTCATTTTAGTTTCATATTACAATTACAGGTTTGGGCTTATTTAGTATTTCGAACCAAAATGAGTTTGTAAAGTTTCAAGTAAAAGGATAACAATAACTTAATACTTAGCAAGTAAGTAACTAAACATATAGGTAAGCTCTGCTGATCTTTCATTTAACAACAGAATATCAAGATAAGCAAATGCAACCGTTTGTAAACATTTTCATATTTTATTATATATAATAAAGTATGAAAATTAAAGTTCATCCTCTTGTAGATTTGTCATTTATTTAATATTAGTTTTCTAGAATTCTATTTCTTAAATATCACAATCATAAAGCTTGATCTAAGCAAATGATAATCTTGCTATTTCTTAAAAGATAAGTCAACTTTTAAACGGTCTTATTTTATTTGTAATGGTGTAATTCTTCGAAATTTGCAATTCTTAGAAATCTAATATTTGCTATCTGCTTACTGAAGTGGGTTAGTCTTTTAAGAAAATATACCTATACTATGAACCAAATGATCCTGTTTGTGCTATGAAGCGTAAGTCAATTTATTATTCCTCGCATCGAGATTTAGTTTCAATTCCCTCTTAATCGAATGTATTATATCTCAACCTACAGACAGATTGAAAATAAATTTAAATATCACATAGTATTAAAATTTTAACTACATAAAATATATTTACTATTTATTAGCCATTTCCAATAATTGTATTTGTATAATAAAAATCTTTTCTCCTTTTCGTGTTTTTTTCTTCAACAAATAAATAATGTTAATTTAATAATTCATTGTTACGTTGTTAATTGAAAAAGCAAATCACTTATTCATTTTATCTTATTAAATAGTATTTCTTTCATATGACGTTATGTAAAAAAACTAAAGTATAAAAACGCTGTTATTTTTAAATTATTTGATTGATTTAAACGGTAAATAAAATTTCTAAGCTTATTTGATTAAATAATATGAAATTCGAATATCATCAATAAAGTAATATTTTGTACCTGCAAGCTTTTGGATACCGTTTTCCTCCTTTCTAGAGATATTTATGAAACTCTGGTACATTTTCATATTTTAATACTTAAATGCAACATTTCAAGAAACAGATATTATCAATAATTCTGAAATATGAATCAAAAATGTTGCTTTTACAAAGTTTTTGAAAATCAATATGCTTTATAAAGAAAAAAAGATCAGTTGTAATCTGGTTTTATAAATTTTCATATAAGTAACATTGTAACTATTCCTACTTCTTTAACTTTATTATGACGTCATGTTGATAAAATAAATTAGCTACAAAACAAATCATTCACACTGTTTATCTGCTAGTAGCAGGAATATTAATCGTCTCCAATCCTCATTGCTACTTTCAAAACCTATCTTCGGGTATATTTTAATGTATGGTAAGTGAATAATATTACAAATATATATCAAAGTTTAAGAAAAAATATTAGAACTAGTTAAAAAAAATATACTTATCTGGTTTCAATAAAGATCTTAAACCTCATATATATGGTCTGGTGTTAAACCTCATATATATTTAGGATACGAGGTTAAAGAAGTAAGTGTAACAAAATTTAGTGTTAAGTGATAAATTTATAAAATTCTACAACTTTTTTTTTAGAGAGGTTTAACAAAAAAGAGGTTCATCAAGCCAAGAAGAAAAAAATATTTATAAAAATTTGATGACTTACAAAACAGATACTTGATAGACTTAACTATGGGAGCTAAAGCGTCGAAGTAAAAGTTCTTAATTTAAACTATATGAATACGAACCAAAAAAAAAAAATAAGCTGGATTAAGTGCAAATAAATAGACCTACAGAACGAGACTTACCAACAAAACTACTTACAGATAAAATTTAAAAAAACAACGAAAAAGCTTTGAAAATCTACATTATTACTATAGACAACGGATATATTATCTTTAGTCGTCTTGGTGTTAAATTTCTTTTTTTTATTTATTTAAAATTATATTTTTACATAAATATTAATCACAAGCATTGTTTACCTTTAAGTTTAAAATAATGTTGACGACTTTAAAGAAAAGGAAGTTTCGGTTTTGAGTTAGTTACTAAATGACCAAATCTTTTAGAATAAAATGTATCTTTTGCATCGTTTCACTAAGTCCAGATAAATCTTGAACTAAATGGATAGTAAGAAGTTGTAATTTATAGTTGGAGTTAAAGTGAAGCTAGAACATTCACATTACAAAGAAGTATTAGGTACTACATTAAAATAATTATTTACACTTTTTTATTTTTAAATTACGTATTATTTTGTAAAATGTTACATTGCTTTGATAGTTTATAGTTTTGATTACAATCAACATTATGGTTTAGTTAGGAAAATATTTTTTTACACATTTTTACATTATCTTGATAGTTATTGACATAATCGGGCTATAGATGTACAAGCCGAAAATATATAAATAAAGAATAATGTTTTGGGGAAAGGTTATACAATTACCATTTTTTTAATTTATTAAATAATTCTAAATAAAAACAAAAAACATGATTATATGACTATCGTATGTCTATCTATTTGCTCTATTTTTACAAAATATTAGTTCAACATAGTTTAATTAATTTGCATATAGTCCAGTCATTTGGGCGAAAAAAGGGGGTTACCTGGAAAGTTTTCCGGGAGTTTTGAAAATTGGGTATTTTATAGATTTCGGTATGCTCTTTTCGAATTTTAATTTTGCCACCTCGTATCTCCGCCGCTCGCGCCGCCATTTTGAAAAAATGGCGGCTAAAACCAGTTTTTTCAAAATATCTCCTTTCCAATGCATTTTTTGAAAAAAATATTTATGTACAAAATTAAAGTAGAATAAATTTCCTACAATTTATGTATTTATATTTTTTTTCATAATATCAATAGTTTTTGGCGTACGAGCGTCACAAAGTATCTTCATCTACACCACCACGTGTGTTTGGTATATTATTCTAAAATATTCTACTATTGCCACCGGTATTGAAGAATCAGTGTGGGTCTTTGTGTTGGGTCCCTTTCTTTCGACAATGGAGACTATAGACATTGCATAGCCTCCATACTCTCGACCTTCAATGTAACATCTGTCGGTAGAAGTTACGAGAAGTATTTCGTTTAGGCGAAGTCATCAGTGTACGTTTATCGTCGTACAGTGTTGTTTGTGTTCTTAGAACCATGGCTTCTAATACAGAAAATTGTTGCCAATGCCAAAGTGGCTGAGGTTTCGTTCCATCACTTCCTCTACGCAATGATGTAGCAATTAACTTCTTATTATTATATCGATTTCGATACAGATCATGAACCATTATAGATTTTAGGCCCGCCAAAAGTTTTACTTTATAATGATTTTTTTGACACTCAATTAAAAGTCTCCAATCCTTTTTCTTTTACTTCAACTGTTTCATTTTCTAATAATGAAGTAAAACAATTTTCTGTATTAGATGCCATGGTTCTAAGAACACAAACAACACTGTACGACGATAAACGTATACTGATGACTTCGCCTAAACGAAATACTTCTCGTAACTTCTACCGACAGATGTTACGTTGAAGGTCGAGAGTATGGAGGCTATGCAATGTCTATAGTCTCCATTGTCGAAAGAAAGGGACCCAACACAAAGACCCACACTGATTCTTCAATACCGGTGGCAATAGTAGAATATTTTAGAATAATATACCAAACACACGTGGTGGTGTAGATGAAGATACTTTGTGACGCTCGTACGCCAAAAACTATTGATATTATGAAAAAAAATATAAATACATAAATTGTAGGAAATTTATTCTACTTTAATTTTGTACATAAATATTTTTTTCAAAAAATGCATTGGAAAGGAGATATTTGGAAAAAACTGGTTTTAGCCGCCATTTTTTATAATGTATTTTATGATGTACAATAAAGTATTAATAAATAAATAAACTACGTCAAAACCAATATGTATATATTTATAATAAATTACATCTTATTTACATTATTAAGATAGAACGTGATGTTGATGTAGGGTTGAATAAAAGAATAGACCTAAATACCACACTCAGTAGGTACATATGTGTGGGTGTGTCTACTGAAACAAAATATAAACGCATACAAAATCAATCAAGCGCTGACAAACATTCGTATGTTAACACTTTTGCTGATTTCTAACCCAACTTAGACATTGATTGATTTGTTGTGTTTATGGTGATTTTTCGATCTCTGTATATGATTCATCATATTATAATGTGTAGAGGATTAATAACTATATGCCAAAAATGCTAGTACGTTCTGCTTTCTAGCCTGAACTACTCATGACATCTTAATGATTTCTATGCTGAAATACCTTTAGACAGACACCTGACATATCGAGATTTTATTTTTTTACTTATCGCACGTGGACAAAATTCTCTGTGTGCGATGTGTGGATAATAAAAATTGAGTGAAATTAAATGTGGCTGAATTGTTCCTTATGAAAAATTATAGAAATAATCGTTTTGATAACTGTACCGAAAACTCGTTACATTTACTTCTACTAAAGTTTACGTTAATATTTTGATTTACTGCAGCTTTTAAAACTTTTTTGGTAGTAGATAGAAATATACAAACAATCCAAATATACAAATAATATATAAATATCCTAACGTTACCATACTGTATAGTAATGATAAAAGAATATGACTAACATTTTACAATATAAGTTTATTGAAATTGCAGCATCAAAACATTTTTTTAAATTAACTGCATTCGATTCTGATATGTTCGAGGTCAATATCGATAGATAAAATTTACTAGATGATTTTAGACAGGTTACTGTGCTAATATTGACAATTGTTAAATATGATCTATTAAATTGACCGAAGACTTATTGCTAGCTACATGATGCTTTATAAGAGGCTTTACTTTATTGAAAAAGTTCATGGAGGTAGTACGTGCGACGCCTTATATGACTTTATTATTAATATTATTAGCTTAACAAAATATTGTATTACCACAAACAGTAAGATAAAAAAATCTGTTTTAACTATTTGTAATGCAAATGGTTCTTATACTGGTAGTATATTAATACTATATTAATGATTATATTTTAGTTGCTCTTAAAGTTATACTTGTTATAATCTCTAACTTCAATATTTTGCTACTCTCTGACCTTGTTAAAGCTTTCTCCCAACTTTAATCCAAAATTCTAATTCATATTTATATTAACTCAAAACTTATGCAATCCTCGAATGATTTATGAATTGAAAGTTACTTTGTTTAAGTGGTAAACCGTTACTGGATTGGTTAGGATAATTTTTATTTGACAGCCTGTTTCCTGTTACTATTTTGCTGGCGCTACCACTTCAACTTTAGCTTCCGTTAAGTTATATTTCCGTTACTGTTATATGCTGCTTATCAAAATTCTTCTCAAAATATTGGTGATAGTTATTAAGTTACTTTTGAAACTCCTAACCAAGTTAAGTTAGAAGCGTAACTATTTAGTATAGAGTATGGCGTAATTTAAGCTTCATATTATCCAAACTATTAAGAATTTAATTAATTATTAAAATTAATATATAACATTTTAGACATCAAGATACAATTTAATACTCAAATCGTTAACCATTTCGAGCCTTATATTATTTAATTATCTAAAACTTATTAGGCATAGAAAATTTTCATTACTTAGTCATTAGTTAAAGCATACATGAATTATGATCTAATATAAATATGCTCTATAGTTTATACTATTATTAAAATTTTAATGAAGTCACAAATAACATAACTTAACAAGAAGAAACTAAAACAATTATCTTCAACATTTTGGAAATAAAAGCTGCAACTTGGCGAAGTAGCGTGTGTAGTCTAATCTGCGGTCAGGATACTGTTATGCTACTTCAGGAATTCTTCAGAAACCGTAACTGATAATACAGTATCAGCACTATCAGCAACACTCGGTGTTATTGTTGGGTTGTGAGATATGTTCCGCTAGACATAGCCAGCTGCAACTGCTTGTGAAGGCAATCCAGTGCCGACCAGTGATGACAAGAACTAGAACTTTTAGGGGTACAAAATTTTAAAAGCCCATCTGTTATCATTCTAGTGTAGCTCCTATTGGCTGGCTCAAAAAGGGTACTACTAATCTCTCATAAAAAATTGGCGTAAAGTATCCATTATGGTAACGTTTAGTACGATGAGATAGGTGGAAGACGTAGAATTATAAAGCCCACCTTTTCTGCCTCAAAAAGTGGCTGAATCCAATTCTCTCCTTTTGTTAAGGCTGATAATGTATTTGCAATTGCATTGATCAATTTATTTACCAGCAGAAGGATCGTCTGTTCTCTTATCATCCATCCCCATGAATTAACAACAGCATGATGGCTCATTAAGTAGATAGTGTACCAGTTACAAGTATTAGTACCTATATATTTTCAGTTTATTTTAAAGCACCAATCATTTTATATTTGAATAAACAAATCAAACGCTCTCTTATAGTCATACTCATTTATTTAAGCGTCATGAACATTTGATACAACTGAAAACTATTTGCATTTGGAGCAACGCCAGCAGTAACGGTTGATTATGTATTTCATAATAGAGTCTATAATTACGTAAAGTCGTACGTTATAGAAGCAACATCATTTTTCAATTAATTTATAAGTTTATAACCGACATGTTAAGTCAATTTGGTATAATATACCTACGTAACAGTGCGGGTATACAAATCAAACCTTATTTACAATTGGGTGAATTATAATAAATATTTTTTCTGCTATATACGGTTTACAAAGAATTTAGATTAGAAATAAATCTAGATAAAACGAATTCAACCCAACTTTATTGAAAAATGAGCCAAGTATTAAAATATCCAGTTAGAGCCGTTTTCTGGCCGGACAAACTTATTTATTAAAAAAAACGATTAAACTTGCATTACATATTATTAGTCAATGATCAATAACCTATCGTATGATCAATATTATATTATGATCGTGATATATAGTTAGGCCAATAGTTGTGTATAAATGGCATCTGTTGACCTGTATTATATGGATTGTATTGTATCTCAAGAACAACAACTGGCATCTGTCAAATTGTATTATCTGGATTGTACTTTATCTAAAGAGGTTAGAAGAGTTCAAGAGAATTTTTTAATAAAGTTATGTGCAACTGGCATTTGTCAAACTCTATTATCTGAGTTGAACTATACTTAAAGAGTTAAAAGAAAAAGTTGGAAAATTTTGAAAGAAATTTATAATGATTTTTGACTCGTGTAACGACTTATTCTGCTTGTACTATCTTATTATCTCAAAACTTTAGAGTGGCCAATTGTGCATGCAATGAAATACTTAAAATATTTCTTTACTAAACAGCGTTGTAACTATTGTCTTATTTGTCTTATTTGTCTTGCAACAAGTCACTTTAAAGTAATCTAAATAACTTTAATTAAGGTTAGAATGAGAGTACAACTCTTATAAATATTTTATATCAAAAAAGTAATTAAACTATATAGTACAATGAGAAGGATCTTTTAAAGAAGATGTTTTGTGTTGGTAATGCTGTATCCTATATCAATTTGTTTTTATTGAAGTGAAACTTCTTTATCGGGGTTGGAAAAAAATTTAGTGTAACATTTTTTCGTTACGCGTGACATTTTTCCGTTACGCGCCAGCTTTTTTTGAATAGCTTCATCTCTTTTACACCATGTTGCTATGGAAATACTAAATAATCAAATTTACAAGTATGTGGATTACAATGTGGATTAAAATTACAATTTACATTAACCAAAAATAAAATTATCGGATTAGAGTTTTATAATTAAATAATGAATTGTAATTACATACTGGACAATAAGATTTTATGGACTGGCTATTGAAACTAATAAATAAATTCAAGATTATAACATGAAGAGGAAATTATGAAATATAATTTATAATATTTTTAAAATACATTGATTGTCTGCAATAGAAGAAGTAAGAATGAAAAGAAATACGAGTTTTGACTGAGAAATGGAGCATTGGGGTCCTGATCCTTACAAGGTCTGTTTTGCTATACCTAGAACGAACAACAACTCGAAACAGCAGAAACCATGATGAAGAATAATTTTATTTGTGATATAGTGACGATCCAACATGTTAAGAAGCCTAAAGTTATTATTTTTAAAGTGGATTGTGTACATTTGTCTGTTTTTATGGTACTTATGTGTTTCTTCTATGAGAATATTATACGTCAAAAACAGTCGATTCACTTCTTACGTTTTAATTAATTAATATTAATGAAAATTATGACGTTTTTAAATTGTAAGATGATAAGGTATATATTGAGTTGAAATAATATTTCTTTAAATTATTTACCTAAAATTTGTTTCTAAGGGCTAAATTCCATATTAGTTTTGATAGAAAATATCTTACAAGATATATATTAAAATCAAATAGTAATGTTAAATCTATAGTTAAAATATTTAACAGACCTGTAAACAAACGTTTTTGATATGTTTACCCGTTCGTTTATTTTTTTGTTTGCACAGCTTTGCAAAAATGTCCGTCAAATTTTGATTAAATTTCATTCGAGTCAAAACAAATTGCGGAGTTGCGACTCTATACCCATTATAGCGGAAAATTCTAAATATTCACAGAGGTAACAAAAACTAATTTGTTTTAAACTACATTTGTACAATTTCTTGATGGGTTCTTGTGTTGACAAATTACTTTTGTTTCACATAATATAGCTTCCATTACGAGAAGTCAGAAATTTTGGGTTGGGTGATAACTATTTATACGTTTAATCAAATAAGAAATATTTCAACAAACTAAATAACCTGAACACACATAATCCATGAACTTTAATGTACAAAATTAGATATTTGGGAATATGTAAAAATAATAATAAAGAATACAAAAATTAAGAAAAATATACATAAAATTATGAAATTCAAAATAAAATCACGTGACTAGAATAGTAGTCATCATAAAACCAACGCCCTATTGGTAAATTTTAGATAATCCTTCCTTTTACAACAAAATATTATTATTGAACCTAATTATCATAAACAGTATTTAGATAATGTTTGGTGAATGTAAATATTTTTAAGTGTGTTTTCGAATTATTACTATAATTATAAGAAGCTATTAATAGAGTGTCTTAAATTCTAACCTAGCAGACTTTCTCAGTAAATAAAAACCGTAATAGTAGCAGTAGCATTTTTATGCTGTGCTAATATTACAAAATACTTTATATTAATATATTTAAATAAAGAGTTTTATTTTTTTCATTATGTAGATTTCATTTTTTATATTGTAAAGGGTCACTGGCTCATTGAAATGATAATAACATTTAGAAACGAGAACTTTTCAAGATTTTTTAAGACAACCTATTCATATATTACTAACATATTAAACTTAAACGCAACAAAGTGTATTTCTGTATTAGATATGCTTTAATAACATGTAACGTTTTAGTTATGAATATCAGCTATTTATATATTGTATTTCTGAACATTTGTAGATAAGCTAAAAACTAATGAACAGGCTGTCAAATAAAAATTATCCTAACCAATCCAGTAACGGTTTACCACTTAAACAAAGTAACTTTCAATTCATAAATCATTCGAGGATTGCATAAGTTTTGAGTTAATATAAATATGAATTAGAATTTTGGATTAAAGTTGGGAGAAAGCTTTAACAAGGTCAGAGAGTAGCAAAATATTGAAGTTAGAGATTATAACAAGTATAACTTTAAGAGCAACTAAAATATAATCATTAATATAGTATTAATATACTACCAGTATAAGAACCATTTGCATTACAAATAGTTAAAACAGATTTTTTTATCTTACTGTTTGTGGTAATACAATATTTTGTTAAGCTAATAATATTAATAATAAAGTCATATAAGGCGTCGCACGTACTACCTCCATGAACTTTTTCAATAAAGTAAAGCCTCTTATAAAGCATCATGTAGCTAGCAATAAGTCTTCGGTCAATTTAATAGATCATATTTAACAATTGTCAATATTAGCACAGTAACCTGTCTAAAATCATCTAGTAAATTTTATCTATCGATATTGACCTCGAACATATCAGAATCGAATGCAGTTAATTTAAAAAAATGTTTTGATGCTGCAATTTCAATAAACTTATATTGTAAAATGTTAGTCATATTCTTTTATCATTACTATACAGTATGGTAACGTTAGGATATTTATATATTATTTGTATATTTGGATTGTTTGTATATTTCTATCTACTACCAAAAAAGTTTTAAAAGCTGCAGTAAATCAAAATATTAACGTAAACTTTAGTAGAAGTAAATGTAACGAGTTTTCGGTACAGTTATCAAAACGATTATTTCTATAATTTTTCATAAGGAACAATTCAGCCACATTTAATTTCACTCAATTTTTATTATCCACACATCGCACACAGAGAATTTTGTCCACGTGCGATAAGTAAAAAAATAAAATCTCGATATGTCAGGTGTCTGTCTAAAGGTATTTCAGCATAGAAATCATTAAGATGTCATGAGTAGTTCAGGCTAGAAAGCAGAACGTACTAGCATTTTTGGCATATAGTTATTAATCCTCTACACATTATAATATGATGAATCATATACAGAGATCGAAAAATCACCATAAACACAACAAATCAATCAATGTCTAAGTTGGGTTAGAAATCAGCAAAAGTGTTAACATACGAATGTTTGTCAGCGCTTGATTGATTTTGTATGCGTTTATATTTTGTTTCAGTAGACACACCCACACATATGTACCTACTGAGTGTGGTATTTAGGTCTATTCTTTTATTCAACCCTACATCAACATCACGTTCTATCTTAATAATGTAAATAAGATGTAATTTATTATAAATATATACTTATTGGTTTTGACGTAGTTTATTTATTTATTAATACTTTATTGTACATCATAAAATACAATTGGACGGACTTAATGCTAGAGCATTTTCTACCAGTCAACCAATACAGCTAACAATGGAGGTACACATTTACAGAATAGAAAATATTGCTATAATAAACTAAACTATAGGTAATATATAATAATATAACAATAATATAAACTAAACATAAATTAATAATAAATACCTAAATATATTCATTCATACATACATAACAATAAAATAAACTGAGTACATAAATTAATAATTCAACTTAAAGAATAATTGTACAGGTAATTATGAATATAGGTAATAACAGGATACATGGTTGATGAGATTGTTCTATTAATTATAACAAATTCCTAATTAAATAAATAAAATTATGAATATACATTATACCGTATTAACTTATATCTTGTTTATGGCTAATTCTCAAAAGTGAGTAAGGAGATAAATAGGAATTATAGAATCAAATTGTACTTCTATTAATAAGAACTATAATAATACAATGATTTATAATATATGATGAAATATGATATAATATTTATATTAATGCTCTTTATAGTCTACCCGGGTTAAGAAAATGGAAATATGAATTCATAAAAAAAAATAAATACGTATTTGGCGGCCTCATGCAACCTTATCTAGATAACAGACAAATAGATGTAGGAAAAGGCATACCAAAAATATAAGAATATATGTAAAAGAGCCAAAGAATAAATCGGCAGCAGGAATAAGAAGTTTTCTCAGTAAATATTGATATAGTATAGACAGTAGATATTGAGAATCTCAATATATTTTTGTTTAAAAAATTTAATCACCTAACTTTTATAAACATCGATAACTTTTTAATATGATAAGTAAAAAACATTTTTAACATTTTATAAAGTATTTAATATTTCGTATTCAGATTTTTTTCCTGTTCTTTGATCATGGGATGAAATAAATGTTCTTGCCGTTACGAATTAGCCGTAAATCAAATCAACTAGATACATCAAACAATCTGAGGTTGTTATTTATAGCAATTTATTATCTCCTATCCCCCTATATAAGAACAAACCTCCAACTTGTAATTTGTTTTTATTGAAGCTTCGAGTTAAATTGTAATAAAATATGTATTAATTACTCTTTTGTTTAAGACACTTCTAACAAAATATGTTTAATATTTAACGAACAAAAATAATTAAAATCATTTGATTTTTTATTTAAATCTAATAGACCTTTCACTGTGTTATATAAAATAACACAAATAACTTTATTTGATTAATAAAATAAGAATCAATACGATATGTTAAGTTATGGAAGAGTTAGTTAAAAGAAAAGAAGTCTGCTTAAAGTTGTCAGACTCGTAACCTGCTTATAGACAATATAAAAGGTTCATAATCATGCATCTTTAAATATATCTTTGGTTATGCTTGGCTCTCAAATGTTTCTCCAAGATGTTATAACATCTTCTCAAAATCGATTCCTAAACCAAAGGAGTTGATTACTGAAATTAAAAACCATAATTTAAAGCAAACAAAAAAAAATGTATCTTTTATATTAATACTAAGAACTTACCACATTCACAAATGTAACATTATAGGTATGAACTTTGTCTCTTTTATTTTTGTTTTTTCTTACTTTTGTTAGTGTAAGATTTATGTATACATTTTTTATTTTATATAAGTATAACAGATATAAGATTGGTTCAAGAACAAAGTAATGTTATATCTAATTATTTAGTTGCGAAGCGTGTGAACCCCATAAATGCGACAATCTTGTGAAAAGATTTGTGTTTATGAGTATGTAATATTGTAATGTTTGAATGTAATAAACAGAAATAAATTAAAAAAAGTGACGGAGCTAGCGGTAGTAGCATTAACGTACTTCGACGATATCAAATCAAAATTCTTGAAACAGCAGTTCAGTATGACTCATACTGTGTCTATGAAACAGATAACACTATAATTTTCACTAGACATACACAACAACCGAAAAGAAACAAGATTATCAATATAATTTCTTGCAGATAAATATTTAAATTCACTGAATTAAAAATTTACTATAAATATTGATAGTTTTGTTAGAGGAAATAAGGTATTTATTTTCTAAAACTTCTATGAATATATGAGATTTGTTAATGGGGTACTCTTAAGTGTAGGGTAAAGCGGGTCTAGTTGAGCAGTTTTTCACTTAATCAGTTATAGTTCCTCAACGATAATTCGTAATGGCTTATAATGCATACTGATGGACGAGTAATTTACCCCTTAGCTTAGTGTCCATAATAATTTATTTCTAACAAGTCGAATTTGGAAGCTACATGTATTTTAATGCAAAAAGTCAAGTATGCTCAACTTACCCCATATGTGAGGTAAGTTGAGCAAGGGTATGGGGCTAGTTGAGCACTTAGAAAGTTTACCCAAGTCATAGTTCCTATGTTAGGTAGATTTACAATAAAATTACATTTTGATAATTAATTTTATTTATAATCTTATAGTGACCAAACATCAAATCTAAAAGTACATTTCTTGGAACAATGAGGTAAAAACAGAATCTACAAAAAAGCAACGTTCCTAACATAGCTTAACTATTAGAATCAGACTTTAATATTTGTGTATTTATTTCAACATAGCTTATACCTAAAGTAAATTAAAATATTTAAGAAATCATGGAGTCACGTAAGCCGTTCTTTTTGGGCCATCATATTTACAGTCCAAGAGGGTGGAACTTTATTGCCAAATTTTTCAGTCTTTTAGAGAATATCCATAGAATATTGATACCGTTTGTAACAAGTATTTTTTAAAGAGTCTTCTTGCGTGGCAGAAAATACTTGCCTCGATGTTGCATAACCCATGGACGTATCACCGCTTTCATTTAATTTCTTTAAAAACCTTGATAATGTCATCCGTTTGATTCCAAATTATTTGGCAGCGGCAAAGCCACTTTTTCCCTCTTCACTCACAGCTTCGGCAGCCCCATTTAAGTCTTGACTAATATGGGAACCTCTAGTAGTCTTTTTTTTATAAGTCCTTATGGTAAATAAAAAACAAACATTTGTTTTCATCGTGGGGATAGTTGGGCTACTGTAGCTCAACTAACCCCAACCCGAAACTTTAAAGCAAAATTGAATTAATAAAAAACTGGTTAGAAATATATACAGATTGTCATCAATATCAAAACTGCAATAAATTTATCGAAGATTAACACTTACCTGATTGAAAACGGATAAAATTTGAGTATCACAGACGGAATATCCCGGCTTAAGATGATTTAACTTTTTAATAACAAAATAAACAATGCGCTTGGGTACTTTTCTCGATCGCCCAGTTGCTACTTTTGTTCTAGGGATGAGTTCCTTTCCCGGAACCCCTTCTTTTCGCTATATGTTGCGTTCGCGTGCGGTGGATAGTTTTCGAGATATTTTGATTGCCCAACTTACCCGTACGCTCTACTAGCCCCGCTCTACTATGTGATAGTAGTGAAAAGAAGATTAAATAAAAAAAAATATTAGGGTCTTCAATTGTCTTTCAAAATAAATTACTAAAATATAATTTGTAATCAATAATGTGCCATTAATATATGGAAGAAATGAAATAAAAAATATATATAATAAGAACATTTGGCGAAAGTGTATGCTATTTATATGAATTATATTTCTGGAGTAATACTATTTTTAAATTGGCATTTAAATAAGGTTAGGATTTATTCATGTAATCCTTATACATATGTCTAATTGAAAGCGGTGATATTTTTCCCTTTAACTAATGTTGATTAGCAAGATATATAAATAGTTAACCAACATTCCGCTGGTAACGAAATGAAAGCAATAGCACATTCTGCATTACACCCCTTTCCCTGAACCTTATAGTTCTTTATCACTTTTGAATCACTGACACGGTCTTGTAAGCCAAAGCCCACACCACAGTTATTTTTCTCCGGAATAAAAGAATCAATTTAAAATATAATGATTGTTTTTGTTTTGCTGGTCCGTGTTGTGTTAGAATTAATATTTTAGATTTTAATTAAAATTTTACTAAAATATTACCTATTTTGTTTTCAAGCGCTATCTTGAAGGAATTTGTTGTACATCTAAAGTATTATTTATCTAAGATACAAAATACATCGTTATTGTTTAAATTCCTTATAAAATAAATATTTGTGTTAAAAATGCATTCATTTTGCTTCAATAAGCAAAATTTTATAAGTAATCTTAGTATTTTTATACACTTTTTGTAACATCGCTATACTAAATCCAAAAGCAACTAGTTTTTTATATTCTGCCAAAGATCGTAAAGTGTATAACAATAAATGTTGCGATAGTGCTTGTAGAAATTCAATACCATATTTAAGGAATGCCAACTGCTTATACTAACAACGACAAGTGATAGATGGTTCCTTCCTTTACAGTAGTAGTACTATTTCAGAGCACTCGCTTGAATAATTTTACAGAAGATTAAATACAAAGCATAGTACATTAGGACAATTCAATGAACCTTTACATTTTAACAAACACTTTCATAATTTATATGATTCTCAAAATATAATATAAAAATTTTACAATAACATGTTTTATGTTTTATGGATTAAAAATAAGAATAATATAAAAGAAAAAATAGAATATTAAAGATACTTGCCTGGTCAAAATATACAAAATATCATACATGCATATATATTTTTTAATGGAAATAACATCTACAACAAGAATGTGATAAATAATTTATTTATTTATTTGTATAAAAGCTTTTATCCGTGGATTGATTGACGTTACAAGTGACCTCAGAAATTTTCAATTTAATACAACATATATTTTTGCATAAAACACAACCTACCAACGAGTAGTTATAATTTCCCGAGACGATGAAAAATATTGCTTCAAAAAAATTAAGAAAATCCTATATAATTTCTTAGCAAGCTGTTAAAATATCCAATATATGCATGTATGTAATTCTAGTTTTTTTTTATGTACAAAAATTCACAAAAATTCACAAAAATTGTTCAAATAATTAAGAGAGTATTTGTTCATGCAAGTTGAATGACATTAATTCGTTTTTCATAAAATAAAAATGCCATTACATAATTCGTGTATATGACAATTGAGAGTTTACATTATTTCAGGTGTTTGTATTCATCTACTAAAAAAAGTTCTGGTAGTTTTTAAAAATTTATTACATAATACCTATTTTATTTTAATATATAAATTTTTAAATAAGTTATTAGTTTTAAATAACTGCGTGCATAGACATTAACATCGTTAACACACACATTATATCGGTTATGAGAACGTGTTTGTCTACAACAAAAACTCAAGTTCTATATTTAAAATTTAAAATAAATACTACCATTATTTATTTTCAGTTCATTGTAGTGTTTACCAATATATAATAGAGAAATGAGTTTCTATCTTAAATTATTTCAGGAAAGCAAAATATATAACCATCGAGTAAGATTATGTTTCAGCACACAACATAAATTTAACAAGCTAACAAAAGACATAAAGCAAAACAACAGACTTCGTTATGTAGGATACATCTCATAGTAATTGCTTGTTTTCGGTACAAAATACGCTGAGAAGTTGTCTTGAACTATTAAATTTAAAAAGTAAGTACTTTTTATCGCATATTTTGATAGTCAAATATAAAAAAATCAAAATTTTCTTTATCTTTCAAAATCTAACTTTACAATATGTCTTTAAATATGATCCCATGTTTTATACTGCGCACACAATAATTTTAAAACAGCATTACCTTTTTCCACCTCACCTCTTTCCATTTGCTTGTTGAAATATTTTAATAACATGTTACTTCCGTATGAAGATCTAGGTTTTGATAAAATACAACATTTATGTAACATTTAAAGTAAACTGTGTTATTCAAGGGTAAAAATAATAGAATACTAATAAGAATCACCATGTTGCATTGATCATAATGCTGAGCTACGAAAATAATGGCTGTAAGGCAATTGTGTGCAGCTAAAATGCGAATGATGGCAGTTATGTGTGTGTGTGATGAGCTGATAATGTAAGTAACTAATATTTAATAGGTAGTTTAAAAGTTACACAGGTGATAATAAAGATGAGAAGTAATCTATTTTATACTCTTACCTCGTTCTACTCGCCTTCGTCTTAACAGCAATATCTTAAAAGCATTAAAGGCAATGTTTTCTTAGATAGTTTCCTATGAATAATCATTAAAAAAAATATTATTAAATCTTGTTCCGTACAGCTGTTATACATTCTATTATTAATAATAAAAAATCCATATTGTATTATCTATTATCGATATTACATTTCGTCTAGAATGACTGTCAATCAGAAAAAAATATATAATAACTAAGTACTAAAATATAGAGAGCTAAAACATTAAGGATATAAAACTAGAAAATTAAAATGTATAATAACTTTACAATGGACATTATAGCTAAAGGTAATATATATCATGACTAATATTCCTATATTTACATACATATCATGGATAACTCAGATACATAATATATTCTTACAGTCATTTAAATTTATATTATTAAGTAAGCTTTGACACACTACTTGTAGGCTTACACCGTAAACATGTTAATTCATTATACAAAATAATGTTCTTAAGCTATGGTAATATAAATGTATCAGTCAATTCTTTTCTGTAATAAGTCAGAACTACTTTATAGAGTTTGACAAAAGAATCATTTCACAATAATAGTGTAGTAAAAGTTAATACTTATAATAGCTTAAAGTAAACTAATCACAAACAGAATATAAATTGCCAGTTGTGAGCATTCAATGTTGAGTGTAAACTTTTATTATTACACCTAAGTACTTTATTTTAACACGATAATATAAAATAAATCCTGTAAATCCTAACTAAATCCTGTAGCATATTAGTGTTATGTACGGTCCTAAGAAGGTGATTGAATTGAGATCCGTTTGACATGTATGTATGTTTAAGTCATAATAATATTTATGATATAATTTAGAATATTGTCGTATATAGAATTAAATCTTAAATAATGTAAGATATGTCCAATTCCGTTCTATGTTTTCCATCTATCGTCATACTATCAAGAGCAGACAAAAGACATATGTTTCATAAGCTTTCTATTTTTTTCATTTAACTAGGCAAAGACGTGTTGGTATCGCACCGACATCAATATATTTAAGTTAGAAAAAACTCTAACAATAGCTCTATATTCTAGAAGATCTTCCACAAATTCCGTCATTCTTTTCTTTTGGTTACCCTCTTTACTAAAAGGCTACGCGCATACTCTGCAAATATTGCACTACTTTAGTTACTTATGTACTTAGTTTTGACATATTAATTTCTAAACCCATTTAAACTCCTGGCCCCACACATTGTTTTTTATCTAGACTAGACTTATCACAATAACACGTGAAACCAAATCTCTGTACCCTTTTTACAAAATAAAATCATGCATTAATTGAATTGGGTTGGATTAGATTGGATTGGATTGGATTAGATTGGATTGGACTAGACTAGACTAGACTAGACTAGACTAGACTAGACTAGACTAGACTAGACTAGATTTGATTTGATTTGATTTGATTTGATTTGACCTAGGGTGCAAAACACACAGAAGAGATCGATCGGTACTTTTTTGTTTAAGTTGATACTGTTAAAGTCAATTACCTATAGCTAATAGTCGCCTGACGTAATAAAATAAAAACCAAAAAAAATATATGCCTACAGGTCCAAACCCTCATAAATTATTTTGTTGGGTGAAATCAGACTATATTGCTTACTTTCTTGTCTTATGTTTCGGAGATGAATAACTTTTTCAAAGTTAGAAGTATTAAGAATATATTTTTTTGTCTCGACAAAAAACTTAATATAAATTTTCATTTAAATCCCTCTAGTAGTTTTTGCAAGGTATGCGAACATAGCCATAAAAATTCAAATACAATTTTTTAATACTGTCATTCGAATTCCTTTATCTCTCACACGTAGTAAATATTTTATCCTCTACTATATCACCTCCAGTAAAATTTCTTAAATTAAAAAAAATAAGTGAAAGAGAGTAAAATAAACTTTATTGAAAATTTATAAGACAAAAAATAGCGAAACCAAATTTATTTACTCAAACGAAAATTCATTATGTAGAAACACATTTCTCAAGGAGTATAATTATGTGAAAATAAAGTTATTTATGATGATAAATTTTGTGCGAAAACGGCTTTTCGTCCTCGATGTTTTTTTAAGAAAAGAATTCATTTGAAACAGACATCGATATATCTTGTGTTTTTATTTCACTGAATTGATCGCGGGTTTAAAATATAATAAAATAATTTTAGGGTTCAGTCGTGCTTTTATAAGTAATGCTGTTAATTATAAAAAATCAATAAATATTATTTATTTTTATATAATCAGATCGATTCATTTTTGTAAGGTCTCTCGCTGGGAAAATGTCCCGCTACCCACTCTACCGTGGCCGCAAATTATCTGTTATATGAATTTCTCACTTGCATCTACTATATTTCAAAACTCCTAATTTATAAATGAAATATTTTGACAGATTTATGTTTATAAAATAATAACATGTTATTAAATAAAATGTGTAATTTAGTGTAAAATGATATTTTACCACAATTCTATTTATTGTCTTAGACCAGACTGCTTTGTTAACAATTTGAAAAGCACGAAGATTTATTACAACTGTATTGTGTGACAAGCCTAAGAAATCCTAATATTTCAAAACTGCTAATTTATAAATGAAATACTTTGACAGATTTCTGTTTATAATATTTATATTTATTATAAAATAATAACATGTTATTAATCAAACTGTGTAATTTAGTGTAAAATGATATTTTACTACAATTCTATTTATTGTCTCAGACCAGACTGTTTTGTTAACAATTTGTAAAGCACGAAGATTTATTACAACTGTATTGTGATTTGTGAGACAAGCCTAAGAATTACCTTTATCTTGTTAAATAAATTGGGATAATACAATCACCATATAGTAAATAAACTTATACGAATAATATTTAATTTATTTAAATATATTGCTCGTATTGGATATCTTGGGAATCTATTAAAGTTATAAGAGATATATTCATAAAAAAAAACTGCGGTATTTGATGTAATAGTAAATAGTAATTAAACAGTTATCTGTTAATTTACTTAAGAAGGTTATAACAAAAATAATCTTTCTTATTTTTAAGTTAACTTTAATACAAAGAAAATACTGTGTAACCTTTCACGATTGAATAGGGATTCTGAAACCTGTTCACCCTTTTATATTTATTTTTTTATTTCTTATTCTTACTCTTCTTCTGTAAAGAAGATATGTAATTTATATAATTGTGCGATACCATAAAGTAACTTTGTTGAAAAAAAATTAATCAAAATGGAATATTTGAAACAAACATGCAATAAACTAAGTTGTATTCAATTAAGTTTTCATTACTTTATTATGAAAATATTTCTTACAATAAATATACTATATATATTTATCCGGCTATAATCATGTAGTATTAATTGGAAATTGCCAATTGTTTAGAGTCCATTCGGGGTTCCTATTCATGAGCTCGAAGCATGGAGGACTCGCGGCGCGAACTGCGTGCAGCAGCTCGCTGAGCGCGTCGCGACGGTGGTGATGAGGGCGGGGGGGGGAAGATGTAGTCTCGTCTTCAAAGGTTTCGTACAGGTCTTCGTTACTCGTCGTTATATTCCGTTGTAAACACTCTGAACTCACTGTATCACTATTAAAGGTATGTAACTTTTTGTTAGTGTCCTTTGTAGTATTAATAACCGGTACCCAGGCCTTAGGTAGCATCCAACGATATCCCTATTGAAATTAGATAGACGGCAGATTTCGATGGCTTCACGTCTTTACGCGGTACTAAAAACTTTCCCTAACTTAAACTGACGATTTGTTGAAACGTAAGTAATGACTCTTTTCCTAATCTAAGACGTGTTCGGTTATCGCTGAGCCATTGTGGTCCAAATTTTTTACACTTCGTATAAGTTCAGTGATTATATTGACATTTCGACGAGGTTCCCCTACGTAACACTTACCGCAATCACAAGGAATCTTGTATACACCCTGGACGGCTAATTTCGTTTTATCTTTAGGTGACCGTAACATTGAACGTAACTTACAATGTGCACGAAAGATAGTCTTAATATTATTATATTTAAGGCGTAATAAAATGGTTTTCTCAAGCCACTCCATAAAGATGTTTACCATGGAAGCAATAGGAGAACCCATAGCTACCCCATCAATTTGTATGAAAAAATCCCCACGCCATACAAAATAAGCTGTATTCGTGTCATTAAAGAGGTTTCTAAAATGTTTTGTAAAAGGAAATAAATGCAAAAGTAATGCATATAAACTTATATTTATTTTTGTTATAAAGGAATTTTAATACATTGAAGTATAGTCTATAGAACAATGTGCGCCTATTTTTAAGGTATACGAAATCTCGGACAAATTACAATAAAAGTCAAATAATTATATTCATTTGCCTCTTTTGAAGCACGTTTCGTACGTTTTTAACTAATATTTTTACTTTTTCAAAGACTCAAGGTGGGTCATCTTCCATTACAGGATCATTTCTGAATTATGAACAGAGAATTAAACATTTTAAAATAACTAAATCTTCTAGTTCAAAATTTTAAATCTCTTTTTCAGACTCGCTACTAACATAAATTAATTTATATACTATTATTTTTTTTTTGTAAATATTTAAATTTTTAAAATTTGTAAATTCATAGTAACCAAAAATAATAAATACAGTAAAATGTTTCATAATGATAAAAGCAAAAAATATAAAATATTTTTGAGGGAGCTTACTACCTTAATTACAGTTTGGAAAATTTAATATTACTTGTTAAGCAATTTTCGTACAGATTATTTAATTATCCAAAATTTATTTTATCATTTAAATTTGTTTTTCTACTAAATAGACATCATAGGACTATTTATCTATCCAATAGAGACCGATTTCAAGAGGATAAAAAGATATAGTTTATCTGGAAAATAAAAAAAAAACCTGAAAAGCACTACAACTACAATTGGACAAACTACAAGATGTGTATTAAAGAATTTGAAATATATGGATTTGTCTTCATTACAATTTTAATAATTCATATTTTAATCATAAATAATGACCCACTACTGTTTTTAGAATTGATCCTTGTACCTACTTCTTAAATAAAGAAATGGGACTTAAAAAAGACTGCAAAGAATTAATAATAATAATAATAATAATATCAGGACAAATTACACACATTGATCTAACCCCTAAGTAAGCATATTATTTGCTTGTGTTAAGGGTGTTAGACAACGATACAAATACATAGAAATACACATATAAATACTGAAAATATATTTAATAAAAGACCAAACCCAGAAACACAGACATCTATGCTCATCACATAAATGTCTGTCTCCGCCGGGAATCGAACCCGAGCCCCATTGCGCCATGACACATTAGGCGTCTGCGCTAACCACTCGACCAACGGGGCGGAGAATTAGTTAAAAACTTCTGTATTTGTCAGTCTGAAATATTTATTTTCCGTTAGAAAACGGGGACGATCATGAGACTGGTCTAAATATATTTAGTCCACCAACTCTTTACCCCAAATCTAATTTAATCTTATTTTATTTAGTTCAATATCTTCTTAATTCATCTTTATTTTGCCATTCTTATAACGTTACTGGACATAAACTATCTTGATTAGCTATATGCCGTTCCAACTATAGTTATTAAAGTTTAAATTTTATTCAATTACATTAATCGCATCTAGAATTTATCTTATATAGTTGGAATTTTGGAAACGGCCATTAGTGTGACCTTTTTGGTTACCACATTAAACAGAATCGTATTCTCTAAAATTCAATCATCTATATTTAGATTAGGAATGTTGAATGAAAATTAAATAAAAACAGTGTCCATGATTTTTTTACATAAATTAATACAGGAAAGTTATTAATATTTCTGATTATTTGCAACTTTACTATTACCGGATATAATACTTATATAAGTATATAATAATTATATACTATACTGTTCACTTCACCATTATTCTTAAAGATATCACAATAATTTTCTTGAATATTTATATTATATAAAGATATAATAATCAAAGGAATGAATAATTCCAATTGAAAGCAGCTAATTAAAATAATTTTATTTACTTATAAGTTAATTTAAATTTCTTATTTGAGTACAGGATTAATATTATTACACTCTTCTTTTACTTAGAATAATATGTCATAATTTTAAGACTTTGTATTATTCCACGACGCTATATATTAATAGAATAATACACATCGTCTACATTGATATCCTTAAACTTATTTTTACTATGTTCCTTATAACAAATTACTAACTATCGTTTGCGACTTAATTAAAAACCTGTTAGGATGGCTTACATTTTGATCTTGCTACTATTTCGCTCGTGCTATGTCGTCTATCTCGCTTAAGTTTTCTTAATTAGTAAAACTATCTAACAAGGATGAACCCCAATTCAACGTGCTTTAATAAGACCCGCCGCCTTTGGAGAAATTTGTAGGTTTCATAACTTAATCTCATTTTATGGCGAGCAAAGTTCTCGGTTTAATTATTATCATAATATAGAAAGAGAGTACCGTACAAAAAATCTAATTCTTCTTTCTCTAACATATATTGAATTTATGACAATTACACATATAACTTTTAAAGCAATTAAATATGAATTACTAATATTTTCTAATAAGTGTAAGTTTAAATAAATAAGGAGTAATCATAATTATGAATTAAAGGTACAGTTAATTAGAAGGTTGTCTTGTCATTAATACGAGAATAAAATAATGTGTTTCAATACTTTATGTTCAATATAAAAACTCCCTTCGGGTTACGTACGACCTTTAGAAAACAGTTTGTGCTAAAAGATCTAACTAAACTAAACTAAATGTTATCCAGTAGACAAAGTCACGATGTAAGCCAATTATATACTAACGAGATTTATTAGAGTCGTCTTCAAAAAGTTTAGTTTTGGAGGCTAGTTTTGTGATCAGTAATATAAAATAAAATGAGGCTTGAGTTTTAAAAAGATATTTCATTTATTAGAATAGTTATTACATTGTTTTAATTTAAACTATCACATACAACCGCATAAAAAAACCTCTAAAGTACATAATATTCTAATACTTATTGGGTATACTTATCCTTAAATGCTTTTAAAATGAAAAATCTTCGAGTATTAATTAGAACACTGAATAATATAAGATACAACAAAAGCTATTGTAATTTAAATAATAGTAAGTCAATTCAGCTTTGAACGAATAATTGATGATGAATATATTTTGACGAACAATATCTTACCTGCTTATCTTTTAAATGGACAAAATTAATATTTCTAAATGGTAATGCGCAGATGAAGTTCTCTTAAGTAAAGACTTCAGAACTAAATTCAAGATAATGACTCCACCTGCAGACAGTTCGGAAATTGCTGAGTATAAGTTAATTTATTTGTGAAGATGCTACTAAATGCTAAGTCAGGCAATTCTGTTAGCTTTGGTACAGACCCACACTTAATCCACATTATGAAAAGAATAATATACTAAGATAAAAAAAAACTAAATAACTTTGTCTTAGATTGCCTATTAATGATATACAATATTCTGGATGGATAATTGAAGTACAATTATTATTTCAAAAGATAGACCAACAAAAAATACGTTACATTTAATAACACTCAGCCTTTCAAAAACAAAATGGAAAAAAAAGAAATCTTAAGAATAGTTAACGATTTTGTATCCAGTTTTTAAATTTTTAATGTCTTTGTCAGTTTATTTTTACTAAATAAAAAAATATATATTCATGTGTCATTTAAAATTATTGTCCAATTCAGTATCTATTGTTTAAATTTTATTCGTAAATTTTATTAAATAACATACGAAATACAATAATTTCAGTAAATCATGTTAACTAACTAAATTATAAATAAAAATATTTAAATAATTCATGATCGGTTAATTAATAATTATTTATAATATTCCATAAACTGAAATATAAGAAGCTATTTATTATTGAAACCTGCAATTGTAATGCTAGCACAACTTAATGTAATTAAATGGTTGCTATGGCGGGAGATGATGAAGTAATATTGGGAGCTCAATATAATGGTTACTCGTGTACTCGTTTAGTAAAAATGTATCTAAGACTTTGTAACGCTATCCGGTTAGGACACGAGGCTTTAATTAATAATAAATTAAGTATAATTATTTGTGAAGTTTTTCCTATTTTGTATTAAATAGTTGGACCATTAAATTTCTATTTTAGGAATCAGCCAAGTTATTTTATCTTGTCTGTAATGTACATATTTCACTTTATAATTTAACTTAAACCAAATTAAAATATTGGGTTTCAGGAGATAATAAAAATTAGTATTTATTTAAAATTGATTTATGTCTAAAACAAACTCGAAGTTTTTGACCGGTAAAAAACCATTTAAAAAATGTAAATATATGTAAATTGATAGGAAATCGAATAGGGATAAACCTGGAAGTTATGGGTTTGAAATAAACATGTCTATACCATTCTAATAGCGTTCACGCTCTTTAGATGATTGCATAAAATGTTAAGTTACATTTTAGACATAATTTAAAGTGATAATTTCTAAACAAACTTTAAAATTTTTAATATCCTTAGGAATCATACTTCTAAAACTTCGACTGTTTTGAGTATTTGTGTAAAAGGATCCTACAAATACCTTCCAAGTTCTAATCCTAACAATATAGGATATGCGTTTAAGGAGCTGTTACTCAAGACCTTTCACATCATACCATACTAAGTTGCAATACATTTTGATAACATTTTAATTACTTCTTGAATGACAGTAATTTTTACGCTGAATATGTAAACAAACGAAAGTGTAAATTTGGAAATATTGATAATAATTTATCTCTATAATGATATAAGATAACTTATAATAATCACAACAACTATTTCAAAACATGTAGCTACATAGCTTAGATGGAATAAGAAAGATCAAAACAGATTTCGAAACTTTACGAGCAACGGCTTCCAAACGTTTATAAAAAAAGTTGTGCAAATTCTGTAATTCCAACCCATTAGGGTAGCTACATAAAAAAATGTTTTATTTTTCATGTAATGGTTATTTTCGAACTGTATTCTACAACTCTGAGGACTTGTTTACTGTTTATAAATAATTTCATACAACAAAATACTTAGTTTTAAGGTAACTTAAAATCGTAGGGTAACGGGTAAATAAAGGAAAAATCAAACGGGAAATTTTAAAGGAAAACCGCTTTGTACGTCTGTCCAGAAGCCTCTATATCTATTTATTATTTTTTTATTTATTTGTTAAAATAGGAAACCAACGTGATATACAATATTACCTTGAATATAAAGTTTACACTTCATACAATTAAGCAAACATAAAATTGTTCTAAATAACAATATCAAAATTTAACTCTCGCGAACTCTTTTATAACACTAAGTAACACAAAAAACTAAAACTTTTTCAAGTCTACTGTAACGGATTAAAAATAATAATAAACAGATAATATAAAATATATAGTGCGAAAGCGATCCCGTGGTGACCCATTATGACGGCGGCGGCAACCGTCAGGTTTAGTGAGTAGGAGTCTCACATAACCACCTCCATCATCCCCTTGATGGAGGGGTGTATCCATGAGGATTCGTGACGTTAAAAAAAAAGGCCCAAATAACCTTAAGTTTGTTCTGGAAAAAATATTTCTAAAAGTGTTGTTTTTTCTTGCGGTTTATCTTGGCACTGAGATATTAATTTTATTTAGCAATTGTAGAGTGTCAATAACGTTTGAAGTAATCTTATGTAAAATATTATTAGGCCTATGTAACAATAGGAATTATATCTCATTACCGTAATTTATGAACTGACTTGTAGTCTATTGTCAGCGAAACCGACTGGTATTTAACGGAGTTTTAAGCAGTTTGAGTTTGTAATCAATATTATAGCAATAAAATAACAAGACCTAGTTACATACTGTATTCGTATTTGTTAGAAGATTTATGTTCTTTATTATGTGTGTCCGTTAAATTAAAATATGTTTCTTATACTAATTATACTCTTTAATTATTCTTTATATTTATTATCTAAAAAAATATATATTTTTTATCGAAAAATATCATTATAAAAAGAATTTAAAGAATCGATAAACGCAGGGATTGCAAAATTATTATTTTTAAAATATCAAGTCTCTTGAGATCAACCTTCAAGCTGAAAGTCAACTAAAAGTTGTTCATGAAAAGTTTTTTGTTAAACAATCCAGAAAATACAATGACATATGAGTTATAAGCTTTTGTTTTTGAGTTCTGCAAATACGTACCAATTCAATCAATGCTTTTTGGTTTCATTCAGTAGAATTAACCTTACCAGCATTTGATTGATGTTTCTGGACGCAAGTTGTGTCTGTTACTTCAGTAATCAGTTGACTGATGAACTAAGCAACTATACAGGATATTCTGTTTTTTTATTGTATTTTAGGGAGGAATTAGGTCAATTGGTTATAAATAACATTCATGACCTCTTGAAACACCAGAACAGTTACAAGACCATTACCAGCTTTTAAGGAGTAATCACTTTTTAGCCAGTGTTATAAACAGTACAGATAGTGTTATAAACACTGGCTGTACGCCAGCGAATCCCCATGCTCATATTAATTATGTTTTCTATAAAACACTTGTACTTATTTATATCACCCATTTAAAAATAAGTTATAGAACTTTGTATATTTTGCTTTATATATTACTCGCATATGTACTCGAAATGTATCTTATTAAATATTTTGAAATGCTTATAACTTTCAACTGTTTATTTAACAATTTGATTATATTTTCAATCTTAAAGGCACATAAGAAAGAAGACAAGAGTTTGGAAGTCAACATCATCCCTATTTGTCGTAATCTATTTACAGATGTTGGTTCTCCTTAAATAAATTTCTTAGATGTTTGATGACGCTAATGTCTATAATAGGTATATCGTGATATCTTGAACAGTGTTAAAATCTATACATGAATACAACAACATGACCGCCACTATGTACTTAGTAACTTTTATAAGTGCTAATACCAATATCAGTTGAATTCCATCAATCAATATTCGTTAAGGATATAAATCTATTCTTTAAGCAGTTAATGCTCGTTTTCACCCGTGCACCTAAAAAATCTCCTAAATACCTAAGTATCTATACCTTAGCGATAAGCATCACCTTAATATTCTATAATCGTAGAATATCTTCTTAGAATTTAGGTCCTTTAAACGTAGGTGAAAACAAAATTACTGCTACGTGATACTAATTTTAGACATAGGACCCTTAACAGTTAGTTGTTAGTGGAAACAGACCTAAAGATTATAAAAAAAGAAAAAAAAGACCTATTATACCTATTGTCCACGACTTATAATTAATAAGTATATGTAACAACTCATTTCGTGTTGTTAAAAGTGTTTTTTGATTAACAGCAAAAACATGTGCCAAGTTATTAAATAATAAACCCATGTAGAAATTTAATTTACCGTTTTTAAAACCGGATTCCTTTGTTTCAATAAAGCCTATTGATAATTCTCTATTTAAACTCTCACTATTTATGCTCTCTGTATAACGTTTCTGTTTGCTATAAAATGAAAGTGTTATATTTTAAATTGAAAATAAATATTTATTTCAATGAAATGGATTGCTTAGTTCGTTCGATATTTTTTTCCTGACATTATCTATTACAACAAAACTCAGACCTGCTATAAATAGTTTTTAACAAGTTAAAACCAATTATTTTATGCAAAATGTTTTGTTGATTTTATTTTTATGTCTGTAATGCCGATGACTCAAAAGTTTTACCTTTTTTATAAAGTCTCTTGTTTTGATGGTAGAGTACATGGTGGAGGCTGAAACAACATTTATCAATCAAACCTTACAAATTTCGTGCAGAGCTAGCCTGCCGAGACCTATACTTTAGACTTCTTACAAAATACAGAGATTTTTTTGTTTCCTTTGTTCTGAGTTATTTGTTCAAGATTTCTGAAAAGTCGTAGGACAAATTTTGTTAGGATTGATGTAGAGAGGCTGCCTGCAAGAGGTGGTCAACTAATTACAAATAACCCTGTATAGTCATGGGATTCACTTTATATTTTGTTTTTTTTTTAACAATCGGTTAACAAATAAAGAAGTTAATAATCTCTTATTGTCGTACCATTGCTTCTTACCGGTTACATACATTAGTAAGTACAAAGTGTACTTTTTATCAAAATCGAAAACTACGCGTACGAAGTCGCACGCACAGCAAGTTACATACCTACCTATTATAGAGCAAAGTCGCTTTTCGCGTCTATCCCTATGTCTGTATGTATGTATCTTTAAAATTACGCAGTTTTTTTTTAATAGATAGAGTGATGCAAGAGGAAGGTTTATATGTATTATACCATGCTTAGTATATCAGAGAACCACTGATAATTTCAAGATTTCTAATGCGAAGTCGTAAACAAACACTTATGTTTGCGAGAACTCCACGAGATAGATCAAAATAATGTTCTGAGTATTGTATACCTTAAAAAGTTCTACAAGAAAATCCGCGATGGTATATGTTTATCTCTTAGGGATAACCCACAATAGCAAATATTTATCCTTTACTTTTTACGAAAAATAATAGGTAATCTACAAAGCGATTTTAAGAAATACAGCTTTAATCCTTATCTAATTAAGTAACTTAAATACACTTTACATTTAATATGGAACAATATAGCTCCTTACAGCATGATTTTTAATGAATATTTTCGAAGATATTACAGATTTAAAATATAGGGTCTTCGCGTTTGCGGCAGTATGGTCGGCCGGCGCACTCTGGTATGTAACCGTGCAAACCGTCTCAAAAATGGTTTTTGTGAATGTTCAGTATTGAAAATTTTGTTAATGCATATAGCTAATTGAACGTTTATCATTTAAAATAGATTTTTTTTAATAAAACTAGATCGGCAAGTTGATGGTAAAAATAACGTCGATTGTGTAGCTCAGAATTCCTCAAGTTTACATGGTAATATTTTGATTATGTTCAATGAAAATCTGTAAGTGAGCTATATGGTTAGAATGGTTATTAGGTACTCTGTTTAAAAAGTATTTAAATGGACTTTTAAGTAAAAACAAGAGAGGTATAAAAATAATTACAGCATCTAATATTGTATCCTTATTAAAAACTTTAAATATACTTTTGACAGTGAGCGATGTCTGCCGATGTCGTAATTTTGATTGTTTCACTTAAAATAAGTCATATAGAAGCCAATACAAAAAAAGGGAAGTGGGAATTGTTTTACTGCGAATTAAGGCGTGCGAAGCCGCGGGCAAAAGCTAGTTAATAAATATATACTTGATAAATGCTCTTTAAACTGTGAATGTCAAAAACTACTTACAAAATATGGGTCGGGTTATAGAGGTTTAGTGATCTTTCAATGTTTCATCTTTAGTTTTATTTAATTTCAGTTATCATGATATCAGTAAGTCTTCATAATTTTTATTTTTTTGTCTGGATAACATTTTTCTCAAAACATAATCTAACAATATTTTTCCAAATTGGTTTTTAAAATCGTTTTAGCTAAAATTTCTTTAAGTGAATATTGTACTAGTACGTATTATTCTATGCCAATGAAATCTTAGAGAAGAAACATATTTTAGTAAGTCTTATCTGGATATAAATATGTTTTTTCAAGATTATTTCATTGGCATAGAATAATAAATACATTGACGAGATCAACAATATTAAAACAATTTTATTATTTTACATTTGGTAGAAAATGTATAATAGGCGGTTACGTAAAACATATTTTTATTTTTTTTTTTTTTTTTTGCAAACATTCGTTGCATCAATTTATTGAATATTTAAAGCAATATATTTTCGTTACGTAATAGGAAAATAAGAATGGAATGCCTTACAAATAATGTTTTATGTATGCTTTAAATATTTTTATTATAGTATTATAAGATTTGATATACTTTAAAAATAATAATGGCTTTTAAATATTGACAACTGTAATAGTTCTACTGTTTCTTATAAAATATTTATAAAATAGAAGCGTTTTGGAAATGAGGAATCAGAAATACGATATTCGTTGATCAAACGAGATTTTGAAAGGGTCTTTTTTCCTTTATAATATCATAGTCAAACATAATATCATATCAAATATATAATAGTCCGTTGTCGAATACAAATAAATCTAAATATCAGGTTTTAAATTGTGTTTTGTAATATGAAACTTAGTTCATTTTACATTGATTTTACTCATTTAAGTAAACTGTTTAATAAATGAAATACATATAGAATTTTATTGAATAGTAATATTGTTATATAGATCTTCCTTAAATTACGTGTTCAATATTATATTTATTATTAATTTAGCTATTAATGTGGCTGTTTATAAGGAGTAAATACTAGTACCTAGTTATATTCACTGTACATAATGATAGTAAAGTTTGAATATTATTGCCATGTATAAATTAGTTAACACTCATAATAAAATGGTTTCAAATTCGATGCATGTTTAAGATAAATATTACAGTTGAGTTGATATTTTATTATTCAATGCTCAATTCGTTTTTCATACCTACAAGATGTCAATACCGAAGTTCTTAAAAAATATAAAACCATTTTTATTTAATTATTCATAAACTAAAAGATTATTTTTTTTAAGGAAAAAAATTTAAGCTTGATGAACTTAGCATTATATATATAATCATATTTATCGGAATGGTGGTGACATTTTCTAGGCTTCTTTCAAACTTCCTATTATTTCTAACTTTACAGCTAGAATATCCTTGACAATTTTACAGTATACATTAAAATTAAAATTTAAAATTGGTAAATAAACCGAACGGTCTCCATGAGTTTTTGCATTTTCATAACAGGTTTATTATTAATTATTTCTAAAATGCCTCAACTACTATAAGGTTTTATCTCTCAAAAATATTGGTTTATCGGAGGAAGAGATATTAGCGGTTAAGTTACCCATAAACTCGCCTAAAAATTAGGTAATTCACACTTCAATCTTGCTCCTTCTGTTGAGACGTGTGGAACACTTAGCAACTCTATTTCTTATTACTATTCTTAAAGATTACGGACTACCAAATGCTATGCTTATTGTTTTGTTGCGATGCGTTGCATGATAAAGGCTAAAACTCCCTAGGAGCAAGTAAATGATATTGTTGATTACTAACTAACTAACTAAATTAAAGTTTTCTTCGCCATGGTGGAAGTAATAGGGATAAAAATATTTTTAAAGAATTGCAGGTACTACTATTTTATTTAACACAGGCTGTCTGGCGCCATTAGTCAAATGTTACCCAATTATCTAATTCTTGTATTTTCAATATTCAATCAAATATATTATCTTAACAGGTAGTTAGAATTTTGCATTATAAAATTTACTAGAAAGTATTATTTCAAATTGAAAATTTACTATAAAATCTATGATAACGTTTCCAAAACTACTTTCAGTGGTGAATGTTATGTTATGTTTACAGAAAATTTAATGTTTATTTACAGAAATTAGCCACCAGAAACATCGGTAGCCTAATGACTACCGATAATTTTATGTATTAAACAATTACATTACATTTACATTAAATAATATAATTATATCAACATACTAATATATTTATATGGATTTGATTATTTGAATAAACATTTTTGTGATACAATGAAGGCCTTTTAACGCTGTATAATTTTTATTGATTGATATATATATATTGATTGGTGTAGAGAGACTGCCTGCAAGAGGTGGACAATTAACAACAAATAACCCTGTATATATCAGTATGATGTTCAAATTATTTATAAAATAAAAACATCTTTTTTTACAGACAAAATGTATTCTTTAAAATACAACCAAAAAAGAAAGTATTTTACTTAAACTAGGTATTTTACTTACCTATACTATGCTACTCATTATTTTATATTAATATATAAAATACAAGACAGAACAGATTGCTAATACAAGAATCTGTGTATAATAAATATTGATATATTTTATGACAGGAAATGTAAAAAAATAATCACCGAGTAAATGCCGTTATTGTGAAAAAACGGCGAGAATGCTAGCAGAATTTTGAAAAGCAAATGTTATTGTTAATAATTAAGATTATTACGAAATAAAAACTGGCTGACTATTTGTTTAAAAACAAAATAATCTAAGCTTATGATTGAGAACGACATGACTTGCTGACCGGCCTACTTTGGTGGAGTTAACAGAATTCATTCTTAAAATCTGCATTTTACTTACTGCAAAAGGAATTGCTTTAAAATGAAGATTTTCTCAATATTGCTGGTTACTTTGAGTGTAACTCTGTTGCTCGGGACTTGTGAGGCAAGTCCAGTGAAAATTCCGACAAAAGTTATCATCAAAGGTGCTAAATATGTCGTAAGTATTATTACATAACATTTTTACGGCTCATTAGCGTAGAGATCACTAGGTCGTGGCTGATAACCTAAAGATGGTTAATACAGTTCTCAGAAAGGTCAGTTCTTTGCATCATTCTTAGATTGTAGTTGCGAGTCTGAGTGATCTTTGTTTCATTTCTGTATTTGTGAAACTTATCACCACACAATTTTAGTAATAATGCAGGAGTTGTTTTTTCCTAAAAAAATATTTTAAAGCATTAAATTATAATACTTGTAATAAGTATTTTAAAGTATTTGAAATCTTATATTTAGTTTGAATGCATTATTATCGAAAAATTAAAATATGTATTGATATTGTGATTAAAATATGTATAGCAATGAAAGATAGCCATTTATATATCTATATGCATAATATATATTATATGTTCTAAATTTCAGGGTCGTGTCCTAAACATATGAGGAAACATTCAGGATGCACACAAATATAAGAAGAAGCAAAAACATTAATATAACTAAATATGAATTATAATAATCAGTTTTTTATTTAATTACTATATTATTAATAATGCGTTTTAACAAGTTTACTTGTCAAAATACAGCTACAGCATTTTTATAAAAAATAATAATAAAATGTCTTTTACGATAAAGATGGTTCAATAAATAGCTATTACCATTTTTAATTATTGTTAAGTAATGTGTGACACAGTAATAAATGTTGCAATGTAATTATTGTGATCAATTATGGAATTTGATTTTTGACTTTAGATTGCTAAAGGTTCGAGTTCTAACAAAAATACTGTTTAATATATTGTTTAAATATTTATAAATTTATAAAGGTAGTAATTGATTTTGATAAAACAAAATATTAAATTAAGTGCGTAGTAAGAAAAAAAATAACAGTTTTATTTTAGATTTCATAGATTCGATACAATAGTAAAAGTATCAAGGAGAGTTCAAATGTTATGTACATGAATAAATGAAGAGTTAAATAAGCGTGCTGAATAAACTCATCTCAACTCATCTCAAATGACAATTGTTTTCTCAACCGAACCCAGAACCGAGTTCATCTTGTCAGTCTACCATGCTTTCAACTCAGAAGTAACCTCCCTGACTGGACTAGGTAATAGTTGAGCAAAAAGTCGTTTTAATTAACGTGATTGAATCAAGTAAATATAGGTATATAACGAAAGTTTCAATAGATAAAAATAAACCTATATTTCTCATGAATTTGTTAGGATGAGAAATACTAACACCAGTATAAAAAGTGTTAATTCAGACGCTCGGGAATTCCGAGGAAAATGTATTGAGCTGCTAATGACCTATCATTAAAAACCGCACTACGTTGAAATTAGCCTGATATAAAAAAACTGGAATTATTTACCTACATTTTCTCCTAGGTCAGATTTCTATTGTTACTATCGTGAAAATTTACTTCTAATTATCTTAAATTATATGAAAGGTTTTCACAATATATTATTGGTTTGTTATTTGGATTTCTTTTATAAGGATTTTTAGTTATGCAAGTTGGAACCAGCGTGTTAATTTGGAGTTTAGGTATTTTGAAATCATTAACCTTAACATTAACGTTAATATGTATGATAGTGTAATAGTAAGCTTACTATATAAGTACAGTCTAAAATACATAGCTGCCCATACTATATGCCACTAATTCTTGCTACTTTTGACTTTATAGCTTCAATTTCTGCTAGTGTTAAGCATGCATGCTGCCGGTTTATCATTATTGAACGTTACTCATTGGGGTTATAAGGTAGGCAGTTTAAATAAGTTGTTTTTAGTACAAAATATCAAAATTTTAGGTAGGAAGGGTTTTTCTTGATTTTTTATAAACGTTACAAGTTGCAACTAAATTATCAGCGGACATTATGATAGCTGATATTTCAATTTAAAACAACTCAAATGACAACTAATTTATTTGCTTAATTATTATTCGATATGAGGTAGAATCACTAGTTGATGTCTTCTGTTATTTAGCATGCATTTTCTATGGATGTAAAATATTTTTTGGTAATACAATTAGACTTAAGCGGTCAACTAATATTTACATAGTCACATGTATAGATAAAACCGAATCTTAACTGACAGACAGTGTAACAGATCATAACAGACAGGTATAACTTCTTTTAAGGTTTGCGGTATTTAAAAAACAGAGCTTCTTTAAAAAATATTTTTTATACAAACGTAATATGAATAAATAAAATATGGGGTATATTATTATATTATTATTATTATAATAGGTGTATTATTATTACCTTAGACGTTTGTATAAAAAAAAAAATTGTGATTCCTAACAATTCTTTCAAGTATGTTGCAAATATTTTGCAAGATACCATCAGAAGATCATGAACTAAAACCATCATATATTTACTATAACGTCCTTATTCAATTGTTCAATTATCTCATTGCCCTCATGACCGGAAATGCGAGCCAGCAATGCTTTAAAGTTTTCAGAATGACTTCTTAATTTTGAGGAGGATTGGAAATCTTTCAACTAATGTTAAAATGATTGGATAAAACTGCTTATTTTTGCAAAATTTAAAGACGGCAAAGAAATCTTTCCGCTTATAAAAAGTGAACATTTTCAATTGTGAAAAAACCTATTAGAGAACAAAAAATTACATCTTTATTTATTTTCATTATTTATTTATTTTATTCTTATGAAATAAGTATAGGCTAGTCCTTTTTTTTTAAATAAAGTAAAAATTGTATAAAATGACGTTTCTTACTTCGTAGATGACCAAAATTCTATACTTACAATTCTCTTAATATCCTTAGGGACAGAACTCCAAAAAAAATAATCTAGGTGAATGGTTACATTAGAAAAGACTACAGTCATAGCTCAGTGAGTCAAGCATTTTTTTTGTATTAATTAACTATACTTGAATTGATTAACAATAAATACAGATAAAAAATATTTGATTCTATATTATTCTGATGTTTAAATAAAATTCAAACAATATATATTATCCTAAAAAAAACTTTTAATTAGGGTTTAAGCCAAAAACAAGTCTAATAATAGGGAGTGGAAATATCGCCCTACGATGTAGAAATAACTAGGTATGAAGTTATAACTTTAACATTATTATTATAATGAGTTAAAAGTAGAAAAGAAGACTACTTAATATATCTACAACTTATATATGTTTCAGTTAAAACTTTTCGGTTCGGTTATAACTTAAGAATTCCATAACAGTGTTTAAGACACGACATAATCGACTTTTGAAACAAACTGTTCCTTCTTAACTTTTATGCTTTTGCAAATAAATGAGTATAAGATATAAGCACATTATAGTGTAAAACAAATTTAAGTGTATATAAATTTATAATGGCCTTAGCAGGACAATTACAAATTAGTGTATGACTAGTGTTATGTACAATACAAAGTATATGTATAGAAATTAAAAAAAATAGTTTTTATTATAATAACATAACCACTGGCCAAATAAAGAACAATATTCTACTACGTCTACTATTTATATATTTAACCAGGTTTACAGACATTGTGATTGTTGGTTGAGCTCTGATTCAATTATTTTATTCGTACATTTGGTTTGCTGTACTCCTCAAGTACATAACCAATTAATTTTGTTTTTGGTTGCTAATGAAAATATTGCTATCAAATAAAAAAAACCTGCTGACAATCAATCCAGAAGGAAAAGCATCAGGGAGATCACATTGAAGCCAACCACTTGAGCTTTGCTCAATTGAGCGAATTGAGAGAATAGAAATGTCAAGTAAATTTATCATAGTGTAAATACACTCAACTTCTATTCCTATTAAAGGAGATAGATTCCCATCAAACAATTAGAGGTACCCTTAACATCTAACAATATTATATCACAAGTGTGTTGGAATATAGTTTGAATATCCCGAGAAAATGTTGATATATGAGAATTTCGAAATTACAAACCTCCTTAGAATTTTGACTACGGAGTATTTTCACACTGAGGTTAAAAATTATGTTTATAACCAAACCCTTCGAGGAGCTATCAAATTGAAAAGTGTTATCGCGATTTCATAAAGTAAAATTTAACGCAACTGCTTTAATAAAATACAAGGCTGATAAATGTAACTTTCAACAGTTTTTAAAATACAGCATTTTATCACCGATGGAGATATTGTTTCCAGAACACTGCAGATATTAACTTTAAGGCTAAGTTTATCTTAAATTAAGCTTTAAACTTTCCTAACCAATGACAAATTGGCAGTTTTCCAATTGGATTGATGTAATCTTTACTGACATGACTAATTTAGAAATTATTTATCTTCGGTTTGAAGTTTAATCAATATTTCGTAAATTTATTTATAGGCTCGGTTTTAAACAAACTATACAATAATTTGTTACACGAAAAGATATAAATAATCCTACGCAATTCTTCTATGTTTAAATTATTCGTAACTGTTTTAAAGTATAGGTATATTAAGTTAACGTTTATCTATTAATATTGTATTATTATAAGCGTGTCTTCATTTATTTAAGAAACTTTCTTTACTTTACATAATCTTATAAGAAGATATATCTCGGTAGGGCGAGCATATTTACGAACTGCAATCAAAAGACTGGAATTTTGAAAACAAGGATTTATTCAACTAAACCAATTACGACGGGCGGAATGATGAGTCTATATAATTGCTTTCATTATCTACGGATATAGATTGCTGTAGACGATGTCGCGACTGCGGAAAAGTTCCAGCCAGATGCAGCTCGTTGACGAAGCGCGATGAATCAGGTGATCACCAGACATCAGCATGAGGCCTCTTTTAGTAAATCCCACCAACCATAACTAATAAAAACAATTTTAATTATTTTACCCAAATTAGCTATGTTATTGTCAATATATAGTGATTATTTTTTCATTTACAAAAGTAACAGGAAAGGAATTTACAACAGTCTGAACCCCGCTAAGTTTATTTAACTTTATTCATAATAAAGGTCAATGTTGTTTATATTAAATCAATAAATTATTTTGAGCACAAAAGCTAAATTTCCTTTTTTTTTTAAATAAGCTTAAAACATGAAGCATTTAGCATTAAGCATAAGCATAGGTATAAAGCATAAGCATTAAGCATAAGCATTTAAAATAAGCATTAAGCATAAGCATTAAAAATAAGTTTTTAAAATAAACATTAAGAAAAAGCATTAAGCATAAGCATTTAAAATAAGCATTAAGCATAAGCATTAAGCAGCAAGCCTCATGTCTAAAGCATCAAGAATTTATAATTGAGCATTGAGCATTGAACATCAAGCATAGCATCCAAAATAGAGCATAGCAAAATTTTTTAAACATTAGGACTAAAACTCTGTTAGTGCAGTCTCTCATCTTACCAATTATTGACTATGCTGATGTATGTTACTCTAACATTTCCGAAGCCTTCTTAGACAAATTAGATCGTCTTTTAAACAGTTGTATTTTCGTTTTATCTTTAATCTCCGTAAATTTGATCACATTTCTCAATACCGTTCTAAGCTTAAATGGCTACCTATCCGCAAACGAAGACAACTGAGAACTCTATGTCAATTATTCTCAATCCTTAATGATCCATCTTCTCCTCAGTACTTGAAATCTAAATTCCATTTATTAAGTAACACCCACGATTTACAACTACGCTCTTCGTCTAACCTCAGTTTATGCATACCTTCACACCGCACTGGTTTTTTATCCAACTCTTTCACACTACACGCTATAAAACTCTGGAACGGCCTTCCTGATTCACTTCGACGAGCCCCCAATAGGGTTCTCTTTAAGAAACGTGTCCGCAAATACCTTCTTGAGATGGTATAATTTTAGTTATTTTTAATTTCACTTTGTTAGCGTAGATGTGTATATATGTGTATTTATATTATGTATATCAACATATATGTGTATGTATCTAGTATAAGTATATGTAAATGTATAAGTATAAGTATGTGTATTTAGTATAAGAATATAAATCCGTCCATATGGATAAATATATAAATATAAGTATGTATGTATATTATATTAGTAATTTGTATGTATTTATTGATATGTAGTATACTTTATTTCTATAGCATTGTTACATGTATTAGTTTGTATTGTGTACGTGCTAGTAAGTAGTTTTATGGATATTAATTCCATTATTTTAATTGTTTTTTAATTTTTAATATTGTGCCCCCTCATTTTTAGATTTCGGTTACTATGTCGGTTGACTGGTAGAGAATGCTTTAGCATTAAGTCCGCCATTTGTACGTTTTTTGTGTGCAATAAAGATATTAAATAAATAAATAAAATAGCACGCCTCGGATTTCTTGTTTTATAATTTATATAAAATTTCAAATTTAATGTATCATCTTAAATAATCCACCGCTGAATCTAGCTGGCATAATTTTAGGCATTTACCTAATTTTATTTAACTTTATTCATAATAAAGGTCAATGTTGTTTATATTAAATCAAGAAATTATTTTGAGCACAAAGGCTAAATTTCCTTTTTTAAAAATAAGCTTAAAACATGAAGCATTTAGCATTAAGCATAAGCATAGGTATAAAGCAAAAGCATTAAACATAAGCATTTAAAATAAGCATTTTGCATAAGCATTAAGCATAAGCATTAAGCATAAGCTTTTAAAATAGGCTTTTAAAATAAGCATTTAGAAAAAGCATTAAGCATAAGCATTAAGCATGAGCATTAAGCATAAGCATTAAGCATAAGCATTAAGCATAAGCATTAAGCATAAGCATTAAGCATAAGCATTAAGCATAAGCATTAAGCATAAGCATTAAGCATAAGCATTAAGCATAAGCATTAAGCATAAGCATTAAGCATAAGCATTAAGCATAAGCATTAAGCATAAGCATTAAGCATAAGCATTAAGCATAAGCATTAAGCATAAGCATTAAGCATAAGCATTAAGCATAAGCATTAAGCATAAGCATTAAGCATAAGCATTAAGCATAAGCATTAAGCATAAGCATTAAGCATAAGCATTAAGCATAAGCATTAAGCATAAGCATTAAGCATAAGCATTAAGCATAAGCATAAGCATTAAGCATAAGCATTAAGCATAAGCATTAAGCATAAGCATTAAGCATAAGCATAAGCATAAGCATTAAGCATAAGCATTAAGCATAAGCATTAAGCATAAGCATTAGGCATAAGCATTAAGCATAAGCATTAAGCATAAGCATTAAGCATAAGCATTAAGCATAAGCATTAAGCATAATCATTAAGCATAAGCATTAAGCATAAGCATTAAGCATAAGCATAAGCATTAAGCATAAGCATTAAGCATAAGCATTAAGCATAAGCATTAAGCATAAGCATTAAGCATAAGCATTAAGCATAAGCATTAAGCAAAAGCATTAAGCATAAGCATTTAAAATAAGCATTAAGCATAAACATTAAAAATAAGCTTTTAAAAAAGGCATTAAGAAAAAGCAATAAGCATAAGCATTTAAAATAAGCTTGTTAAATAAGCATTAAGCATAAGCATTTAAAATAAGCTTTTAAAATAAGCATAAAAAAAATCATTAAGCATTAGCATTTAAAATAAGCTCATAAAATAAGCGTTAAGCATAAGCATTAAGCAGCAAGCCTCATGTCTAAAGCATTAGGAATTTATAATTGAGCATTGAGCATTGAACATCAAGCGTAGCATCCAACATAGAGCATAGCATCGAACATCGAGCATATCATAGCGGATCATGCATTTGTATTCGCTTTTATTTTGTCAGTGGAACCTCGGATTTCTTGTTTTATAATTTATATAAAATTTCAAATTTAATGTATCATCTTAAATAATCCACCGCTGAATCTATCTGGCATAATTTAAGGCATTTAATTAATTTTATTTAACTTAATTCATAATAAAGGTCAATGTTGTTTATATTAAATCAAGAAATTATTTTGAGCACAAAGGCTAAATTTCCTTTTTTAAAAATAAGCTTAAAACATGAAGCATTTAGCATTAAGCATAAGCATAGGTATAAAGCAAAAGCATTAAACATAAGCATTTAAAATAAGCATTTTGCATAAGCATTAAGCATAAGCATTAAGCATAAGCTTTTAAAATAGGCTTTTAAAATAAGCATTTAGAAAAAGCATTAAGCATAAGCATTAAGCATAAGCATTAAGCATAAGCATTAAGCATAAGCATTAAGCATAAGCATTAAGCATAAGCATTAAGCATAAGCATTTAAAATAAGCTTTTAAAATAAGCATTAAAATAAGCATTAAGCATAAGCATTAAAAAAAAGCTTTTAAAATAAACATTAAGAAAAAGCATTAGCATTTAAAATAAGTTTTTAAAATAAGCATTAAGCATAAGCATTAAGCAGCAAGCTTTATGTCTTAAGCATCAAGAACTTATAATTGAGCATTGAGCATTGAACATCAAGCATAGCATCCAATATAAAGCATAGCGTCGAACATCGAGCATATCATAGAGGATCATGCATATGTATTCGCTTTTATTTTGTCAGTTGAACCTCGGATTTCTTGTTTTATAATTTATATTAAATTTCAAATTTAATGTATCATTTTAAATAATCCACCGCTGAATCTAGCTGGCATAATTTTAGGCATTTACCTAATTTTATTTAACTTTATTAATAATAAAGGTCAATGTTGTTTATATTTAATCAATAAATTATTTTAAGCACAAAAGCTAAATTTCCTTTTTTTAAAATAAGCTTAAAACATGAAGCATTTAGCATTAAGCATAAGCATAGGTATAAAGCATAAGCATTAAATATAAGCATTAAAAAAAAGCATTTTGCATAATCATTAAGCATAAGCATTAAGCATAAGCTTTTAAAATAAGCTTTTTAAATAAGCATTTAGAAAAAGCATTAGGCATAAGAATTAAAAATAAGCTTTTTAAATAAGCTTTAAAAATAAGCTTTAAAAATAAGCTTTTAAAATAAGCATTAAGAAAAAGCATTAAGCATAAGCATTAAAAAAAAGCTTTTTTAATATGCTTTTAAAATAAGCATTAAGCATAAGCATTAAGCATAAATATTTAAAATAAGCTTTTAAAATAAGCTTTTTAAATAAGCATTAAGAAAAAGCATATAGCATTTAAAATAAGCATTAAGAAAAAGCCAATAGCATTTAAAATAAGTTTTTTAAATAAGCTTAAAGAAAAAGCATTAAGCATAAGCATTTAAAATAAGCATTAAGTATAAACAATAAAAATAAGCTTTTAAAATAAGCATTAAGCATTAGCATTTAAAATAAGCTTTTAAAATAAGCATTAAGCATAAGCATTTAAAATAAGCTTTTAAAATAAGCATAAAAAAAATCATTAAGCATTAGCATTTAAAATAAGCTCATAAAATAAGCGTTAAGCATAAGCATTAAGCAGCAAGCCTCATGTCTAAAGCATTAGGAATTTATAATTGAGCATTGAGCATTGAACATCAAGCGTAGCATCCAACATAGAGCATAGCATCGAACATCGAGCATATCATAGCGGATCATGCATTTGTATTCGCTTTTATTTTGTCAGTGGAACCTCGGATTTCTTGTTTTATAATTTATATAAAATTTCAAATTTAATGTATCATCTTAAATAATCCACCGCTGAATCTATCTGGCATAATTTAAGGCATTTAATTAATTTTATTTAACTTAATTCATAATAAAGGTCAATGTTGTTTATATTAAATCAAGAAATTATTTTGAGCACAAAGGCTAAATTTCCTTTTTTAAAAATAAGCTTAAAACATGAAGCATTTAGCATTAAGCATAAGCATAGGTATAAAGCAAAAGCATTAAACATAAGCATTTAAAATAAGCATTTTGCATAAGCATTAAGCATAAGCATTAAGCATAAGCTTTTAAAATAGGCTTTTAAAATAAGCATTTAGAAAAAGCATTAAGCATAAGCATTAAGCATAAGCATTAAGCATAAGCATTAAGCATAAGCATTAAGCATAAGCATTAAGCATAAGCATTAAGCATAAGCATTTAAAATAAGCTTTTAAAATAAGCATTAAAATAAGCATGAGCATAAGCATTAAAAAAAAGCTTTTAAAATAAACATTAAGAAAAAGCATTAGCATTTAAAATAAGTTTTTAAAATAAGCATTAAGCATAAGCATTAAGCAGCAAGCTTTATGTCTTAAGCATCAAGAACTTATAATTGAGCATTGAGCATTGAACATCAAGCATAGCATCCAATATAAAGCATAGCGTCGAACATCGAGCATATCATAGAGGATCATGCATATGTATTCGCTTTTATTTTGTCAGTTGAACCTCGGATTTCTTGTTTTATAATTTATATTAAATTTCAAATTTAATGTATCATTTTAAATAATCCACCGCTGAATCTAGCTGGCATAATTTTAGGCATTTACCTAATTTTATTTAACTTTATTAATAATAAAGGTCAATGTTGTTTATATTTAATCAATAAATTATTTTAAGCACAAAAGCTAAATTTCCTTTTTTTAAAATAAGCTTAAAACATGAAGCATTTAGCATTAAGCATAAGCATAGGTATAAAGCATAAGCATTAAATATAAGCATTAAAAAAAAGCATTTTGCATAATCATTAAGCATAAGCATTAAGCATAAGCTTTTAAAATAAGCTTTTTAAATAAGCATTTAGAAAAAGCATTAGGCATAAGAATTAAAAATAAGCTTTTTAAATAAGCTTTAAAAATAAGCTTTAAAAATAAGCTTTTAAAATAAGCATTAAGAAAAAGCATTAAGCATAAGCATTAAAAAAAAGCTTTTTTAATATGCTTTTAAAATAAGCATTAAGCATAAGCATTAAGCATAAATATTTAAAATAAGCTTTTAAAATAAGCTTTTTAAATAAGCATTAAGAAAAAGCATATAGCATTTAAAATAAGCATTAAGAAAAAGCCAATAGCATTTAAAATAAGTTTTTTAAATAAGCTTAAAGAAAAAGCATTAAGCATAAGCATTTAAAATAAGCATTAAGTATAAACAATAAAAATAAGCTTTTAAAATAAGCATTAAGCATTAGCATTTAAAATAAGCTTTTAAAATAAGCATTAAGCATAAGCATTAAAAAAAAGCTTTTAAAATAAACATTAAGAAAAAGCATTAAGCATTAGCATTTAAAATAAGTTTTTAAAATAAGCATTAAGTATAAGCATTAAACAGCAAGCCTTATGTCTAAAGCATCAAGAACTTATAATTGAGCATTGAACATCAAGCATAGCATCCAATATAGAGCATAGCGTCGAACATCGAGAATATCATAGAGGATCATGCATATGTATTCGCTTTTATTTTGTCAGTTGAACCTCGGATTTCTTGTTTTATAATTTATATTAAATTTCAAATTTAATGTATCATTTTAAATAATCCACCGCTGAATCTAGCTGGCATAATTTTAGGCATTTACCTAATTTTATTTAACTTTATTAATAATAAAGGTCAATGTTGTTTATATTTAATCAATAAATTATTTTAAGCACAAAAGCTAAATTTCCTTTTTTTAAAATAAGCTTAAAACATGAAGCATTAAGCATTAAGCATAAGCATAGGTATAAAGCATAAGCATTAAATATAAGCATTAAAAAAAAGCATTTTGCATAATCATTAAGCATAAGCATTAAGCATAAGCTTTTAAAATAAGCTTTAAAAATAAGCTTTTAAAATAAGCATTAAGAAAAAGCATTAAGCATAAGCATTAAAAAAAAGCTTTTTTAATAAGCTTTTAAAATAAGCATTAAGCATAAGCATTAAGCATAAATATTTAAAATAAGCTTTTAAAATAAGCTTTTTAAATAAGCATTAAGAAAAAGCATATAGCATTTAAAATAAGCATTAAGAAAAAGCCAATAGCATTTAAAATAAGTTTTTTAAATAAGCTTAAAGAAAAAGCATTAAGCATAAGCATTTAAAATAAGCATTAAGTATAAACAATTAAAATAAGCTTTTAAAATAAGCATTAAGCATTAGCATTTAAAATAAGCTTTTAAAATAAGCATTAAGCATAAGCATTAAAAAAAAGCTTTTAAAATAAACATTAAGAAAAAGCATTAAGCATTAGCATTTAAAATAAGTTTTTAAAATAAGCATTAAGTATAAGCATTAAACAGCAAGCCTTATGTCTAAAGCATCAAGAACTTATAATTGAGCATTGAACATCAAGCATAGCATCCAATATAGAGCATAGCGTCGAACATCGAGAATATCATAGAGGATCATGCATATGTATTCGCTTTTATTTTGTCAGTTGAACCTCGGATTTCTTGTTTTATAATTTATATTAAATTTCAAATTTAATGTATCATTTTAAATAATCCACCGCTGAATCTAGCTGGCATAATTTTAGGCATTTACCTAATTTTATTTAACTTTATTAATAATAAAGGTCAATGTTGTTTATATTTAATCAATAAATTATTTTAAGCACAAAAGCTAAATTTCCTTTTTTTAAAATAAGCTTAAAACATGAAGCATTTAGCATTAAGCATAAGCATAGGTATAAAGCATAAGCATTAAATATAAGCATTAAAAAAAAGCATTTTGCATAATCATTAAGCATAAGCATTAAGCATAAGCTTTTAAAATAAGCTTTTTAAATAAGCATTTAGAAAAAGCATTAGGCATAAGAATTAAAAATAAGCTTTTTAAATAAGCTTTAAAAATAAGCTTTTAAAATAAGCATTAAGAAAAAGCATTAAGCATAAGCATTAAAAATAAGCTTTTTTAATAAGCTTTTAAAATAAGCATTAAGCATAAGCATTAAGCATAAATATTTAAAATAAGCTTTTAAAATAAGCTTTTTAAATAAGCATTAAGAAAAAGCATATAGCATTTAAAATAAGCATTAAGAAAAAGCATATAGCATTTAAAATAAGTTTTTTAAATAAGCTTAAAGAAAAAGCATTAAGCATAAGCATTTAAAATAAGCATTAAGTATAAACAATAAAAATAAGCTTTTAAAATAAGCATTAAGCATTAGCATTTAAAATAAGCTTTTAAAATAAGCATTAAGCATAAGCATTAAAAAAAAGCTTTTAAAATAAACATTAAGAAAAAGCATTAAGCATTAGCATTTAAAATAAGTTTTTAAAATAAGCATTAAGCATAAGCATTAAGCAGCAAGCCTTATGTCTAAAGCATCAAGAACTTATAATTGAGCATTGAGCATTGAACATTAAGCATAGCATCCAATATAGAGCATAGCGTCGAACATCGAGCATATCATAGAGGATCATGCATATGTATTCGCTTTTATTTTGTCAGTTGAACCTCGGATTTGTTGTTTTATAATTTATATTAAATTTCAAATTTAATGTATCATTTTAAATAATCCACCGCTGAAACTAGCTGGCATAATTTTAGGCATTTACCTTATTTTATTTAACTTTATTAATAATAAAGGTCAATGTTGTTTATATTAAATCAAGAAATTATTTTGAGCACAAAAGCTAAATTTCCTTTTTTTAAAATAAGCTTTTAAAATAAGCTTTTAAAATAAACTTTAGGAAAAAGCATTAAGCATAAACATTAAAAATAAGCATTAGGCAAAAGCCTTTAAAATAAGCATTAAGCATAAAAATTAAATTAAGCTTTTAAAATAAGCAATAAGAAAAAGCATTAATCATAAGCTTTTAAAATAAGCATTAAGCATAAGCATTAAGCAAAAGCATTTAAAATAAGCTTTAAAAATAAGCATTAAGCATAAGCATTAAAAAAAAGCTTTTAAAATAAACATTAAGAAAAAGCATTAAGCATTAGCATTTAAAATAAGTTTTTAAAATAAGCATTAAGTATAAGCATTAAACAGCAAGCCTTATGTCTAAAGCATCAAGAACTTATAATTGAGCATTGAACATCAAGCATAGCATCCAATATAGAGCATAGCGTCGAACATCGAGAATATCATAGAGGATCATGCATATGTATTCGCTTTTATTTTGTCAGTTGAACCTCGGATTTCTTGTTTTATAATTTATATTAAATTTCAAATTTAATGTATCATTTTAAATAATCCACCGCTGAATCTAGCTGGCATAATTTTAGGCATTTACCTAATTTTATTTAACTTTATTAATAATAAAGGTCAATGTTGTTTATATTTAATCAATAAATTATTTTAAGCACAAAAGCTAAATTTCCTTTTTTTAAAATAAGCTTAAAACATGAAGCATTTAGCATTAAGCATAAGCATAGGTATAAAGCATAAGCATTAAATATAAGCATTTAAAATAAGCATTTTGCATAATCATTAAGCATAAGCATTAAGCATAAGCTTTTAAAATAAGCTTTTTAAATAAGCATTTAGAAAAAGCATTAGGCATAAGAATTAAAAATAAGCTTTTTAAATAAGCTTTAAAAATAAGCTTTTAAAATAAGCATTAAGAAAAAGCATTAAGCATAAGCATTAAAAAAAAGCTTTTTTAATAAGCTTTTAAAATAAGCATTTAGCATAAGCATTAAGCATAAATATTTAAAATAAGCTTTTAAAATAAGCTTTTTAAATAAGCATTAAGAAAAAGCATATAGCATTTAAAATAAGCATTAAGAAAAAGCATATAGCATTTAAAATAAGTTTTTTAAATAAGCTTAAAGAAAAAGCATTAAGCATAAGCATTTAAAATAAGCATTAAGTATAAACAATAAAAATAAGCTTTTAAAATAAGCATTAAGCATTAGCATTTAAAATAAGCTTTTAAAATAAGCATTAAGCATAAGCATTAAAAAAAAGCTTTTAAAATAAACATTAAGAAAAAGCATTAAGCATTAGCATTTAAAATAAGTTTTTAAAATAAGCATTAAGCATAAGCATTAAGCAGCAAGCCTTATGTCTAAAGCATCAAGAACTTATAATTGAGCATTGAGCATTGAACATTAAGCATAGCATCCAATATAGAGCATAGCGTCGAACATCGAGCATATCATAGAGGATCATGCATATGTATTCGCTTTTATTTTGTCAGTTGAACCTCGGATTTGTTGTTTTATAATTTATATTAAATTTCAAATTTAATGTATCATTTTAAATAATCCACCGCTGAATCTAGCTGGCATAATTTTAGGCATTTACCTTATTTTATTTAACTTTATTAATAATAAAGGTCAATGTTGTTTATATTAAATCAAGAAATTATTTTGAGCACAAAAGCTAAATTTCCTTTTTTTAAAATAAGCTTTTAAAATAAGCTTTTAAAATAAACTTTAGGAAAAAGCATTAAGCATAAACATTAAAAATAAGCATTAGGCAAAAGCCTTTAAAATAAGCATTAAGCATAAAAATTAAATTAAGCTTTTAAAATAAGCAATAAGAAAAAGCATTAATCATAAGCTTTTAAAATAAGCATTAAGCATAAGCATTAAGCAAAAGCATTTAAAATAAGCTTTAAAAATAAGCATTAAGCATAAGCATTAAAAAAAAGCTTTTAAAATAAACATTAAGAAAAAGCATTAAGCATTAGCATTTAAAATAAGTTTTTAAAATAAGCATTAAGTATAAGCATTAAACAGCAAGCCTTATGTCTAAAGCATCAAGAACTTATAATTGAGCATTGAACATCAAGCATAGCATCCAATATAGAGCATAGCGTCGAACATCGAGAATATCATAGAGGATCATGCATATGTATTCGCTTTTATTTTGTCAGTTGAACCTCGGATTTCTTGTTTTATAATTTATATTAAATTTCAAATTTAATGTATCATTTTAAATAATCCACCGCTGAATCTAGCTGGCATAATTTTAAGCATTTACCTAATTTTATTTAACTTTATTAATAATAAAGGTCAATGTTGTTTATATTTAATCAATAAATTATTTTAAGCACAAAAGCTAAATTTCCTTTTTTTAAAATAAGCTTAAAACATGAAGCATTTAGCATTAAGCATAAGCATAGGTATAAAGCATAAGCATTAAATATAAGCATTTAAAATAAGCATTTTGCATAAGCATTAAGCATAAGCATTAAGCATAAGCTTTTAAAATAAGCTTTTTAAATAAGCATTTAGAAAAAGCATTAGGCATAAGAATTAAAAATAAGCTTTTTAAATAAGCTTTAAAAATAAGCTTTTAAAATAAGCATTAAGAAAAAGCATTAAGCATAAGCATTAAAAATAAGCTTTTTTAATAAGCTTTTAAAATAAGCATTAAGCATAAGCATTAAGCATAAATATTTAAAATAAGCTTTTAAAATAAGCTTTTTAAATAAGCATTAAGAAAAAGCATATAGCATTTAAAATAAGCATTAAGAAAAAGCATATAGCATTTAAAATAAGTTTTTTAAATAAGCTTAAAGAAAAAGCATTAAGCATAAGCATTTAAAATAAGCATTAAGTATAAACAATAAAAATAAGCTTTTAAAATAAGCATTAAGCATTAGCATTTAAAATAAGCTTTTAAAATAAGCATTAAGCATAAGCATTAAAAAAAAGCTTTTAAAATAAACATTAAGAAAAAGCATTAAGCATTAGCATTTAAAATAAGTTTTTAAAATAAGCATTAAGCATAAGCATTAAGCAGCAAGCCTTATGTCTAAAGCATCAAGAACTTATAATTGAGCATTGAGCATTGAACATTAAGCATAGCATCCAATATAGAGCATAGCGTCGAACATCGAGCATATCATAGAGGATCATGCATATGTATTCGCTTTTATTTTGTCAGTTGAACCTCGGATTTGTTGTTTTATAATTTATATTAAATTTCAAATTTAATGTATCATTTTAAATAATCCACCGCTGAATCTAGCTGGCATAATTTTAGGCATTTACCTTATTTTATTTAACTTTATTAATAATAAAGGTCAATGTTGTTTATATTAAATCAAGAAATTATTTTGAGCACAAAAGCTAAATTTCCTTTTTTTAAAATAAGCTTTTAAAATAAGCTTTTAAAATAAACTTTAGGAAAAAGCATTAAGCATAAACATTAAAAATAAGCATTAGGCAAAAGCCTTTAAAATAAGCATTAAGCATAAAAATTAAATTAAGCTTTTAAAATAAGCAATAAGAAAAAGCATTAATCATAAGCTTTTAAAATAAGCATTAAGCATAAGCATTAAGCAAAAGCATTTAAAATAAGCTTTAAAAATAAGCATTAAGCATAAGCATTAAAAAAAAGCTTTTAAAATAAACATTAAGAAAAAGCATTAAGCATTAGCATTTAAAATAAGTTTTTAAAATAAGCATTAAGTATAAGCATTAAACAGCAAGCCTTATGTCTAAAGCATCAAGAACTTATAATTGAGCATTGAACATCAAGCATAGCATCCAATATAGAGCATAGCGTCGAACATCGAGAATATCATAGAGGATCATGCATATGTATTCGCTTTTATTTTGTCAGTTGAACCTCGGATTTCTTGTTTTATAATTTATATTAAATTTCAAATTTAATGTATCATTTTAAATAATCCACCGCTGAATCTAGCTGGCATAATTTTAAGCATTTACCTAATTTTATTTAACTTTATTAATAATAAAGGTCAATGTTGTTTATATTTAATCAATAAATTATTTTAAGCACAAAAGCTAAATTTCCTTTTTTTAAAATAAGCTTAAAACATGAAGCATTTAGCATTAAGCATAAGCATAGGTATAAAGCATAAGCATTAAATATAAGCATTTAAAATAAGCATTTTGCATAAGCATTAAGCATAAGCATTAAGCATAAGCTTTTAAAATAAGCTTTTTAAATAAGCATTTAGAAAAAGCATTAGGCATAAGAATTAAAAATAAGCTTTTTAAATAAGCTTTAAAAATAAGCTTTTAAAATAAGCATTAAGAAAAAGCATTAAGCATAAGCATTAAAAATAAGCTTTTTTAATAAGCTTTTAAAATAAGCATTAAGCATAAGCATTAAGCATAAATATTTAAAATAAGCTTTTAAAATAAGCTTTTTAAATAAGCATTAAGAAAAAGCATATAGCATTTAAAATAAGCATTAAGAAAAAGCATATAGCATTTAAAATAAGTTTTTTAAATAAGCTTTAAGAAAAAGCATTAAGCATAAGCATTTAAAATAAGCATTAAGTATAAACATTAAAAATAAGCTTTTAAAATAAGCATTAAGCATTAGCATTTAAAATAAGCTTTTAAAATAAGCATTAAGCATAAGCATTAAAAAAAAGCTTTTGAAATAAACATTAAGAAAAAGCATTAAGCATAAGCATTAAGCAGCAAGCCTTATGTCTAAAGCATCAAGAACTTATAATTGAGCATTGAGCGTTGAACATCAAGCATAGCATCCAATATAAAGCATAGCGTCGAACATCGAGCATATCATAGAGGATCATGCATATGTATTCGCTTTTATTTTGTCAGTTGAACCTCGGATTTGTTGTTTTATAATTTATATTAAATTTCAAATTTAATGTATCATTTTAAATAATCCACCGCTGAATCTAGCTGGCATAATTTTAGGCATTTACCTAATTTTATTTAACTTTATTAATAATAAAGGTCAATGTTGTTTATATTAAATCAAGAAATTATTTTGAGCACAAAAGCTAAATTTCCTTTTTTTAAAATAAGCTTTTAAAATAAGCTTTTAAAATAAGCTTTAATAAAAAGCATTAAGCATAAGCATTTTAAATAAGCATTAGGCAAATGCCTTTAAAATAAGCATTAAGCATAAAAATTAAATTAAGCTTTTAAAATAAGCATTAAGAAAAAGCATTAATCATAAGAATTTAAAATAACCTTTTAAAATAAGCATTAAGCATAAGCATTAAGCAAAAGCATTAAGCATAAGCATTAAGCACAAGCATTAAGCATAAGCATTTTAAATAAGCTTTTAAAATAAGCATTAAGCATAAGCATTAAAAAAAAGCTTTTCAAATAAACATTAAGAAAAAGCATTAAGCATTAGCATTTAAAATAAGTTTTTAAAATAAGCATTAAGCATAAGCATTAAGCAGCAAGCCTTATGTCTAAAGCATCAAGAACTTATAATTGAGCATTGAGCGTTGAACATCAAGCATAGCATCCAATATAAAGCATAGCGTCGAACATCGAGCATATCATAGAGGATCATGCATATGTATTCGCTTTTATTTTGTCAGTTGAACCTCGGATTTGTTGTTTTATAATTTATATTAAATTTCAAATTTAATGTATCATTTTAAATAATCCACCGCTGAATCTAGCTGGCATAATTTTAGGCATTTACCTAATTTTATTTAACTTTATTAATAATAAAGGTCAATGTTGTTTATATTAAATCAAGAAATTATTTTGAGCACAAAAGCTAAATTTCCTTTTTTTAAAATAAGCTTTTAAAATAAGCTTTAATAAAAAGCATTAAGCATAAGCATTTTAAATAAGCATTAGGGAAATGCCTTTAAAATAAGCATTAAGCATAAAAATTAAATTAAGCTTTTAAAATAAGCATTAAGAAAAAGCATTAATCATAAGAATTTAAAATAACCTTTTAAAATAAGCATTAAGCATAAGCATTAAGCAAAAGCATTAAGCATAAGCATTAAGCACAAGCATTAAGCATAAGCATTTAAAATAAGCTTTTAAAATAAGCATTAAGCATAAGCATTAAAAAAAAGCTTTTAAAATAAACATTAAGAAAAAGCATTAAGCATTAGCATTTAAAATAAGTTTTTAAAATAAGCATTAAGCATAAGCATTAAGCAGCAAGCCTTATGTCTAAAGCATCAAGAACTTATAATTGAGCATTGAACATCAAGCATAGCATCCAATATAGAGCATAGCGTCGAACATCGAGCATATCATAGAGGATCATGCATATGTATTCGCTTTTATTTTGTCAGTTGAACCTCGGATTTCTTGTTTTATAATTTATATTAAATTTCAAATTTAATGTATCATTTTAAATAATCCACCGCTGAATCTAGCTGGCATAATATTAGGCATTTACCTAATTTTATTTAACTTTATTAATAATAAAGGTCAATGTTGTTTATATTTATTCAATAAATTATTTTAAGCACAAAAGCTAAATTTCCTTTTTTTAAAATAAGCTTAAAACATGAAGCATTTAGCATTAAGCATAAGCATAGGTATAAAGCATAAGCATTAAACATAAGCATTTGAAATAAGCATTTTGCATAAGCATTAAGCATAAGCATTAAGCATAAGCTTTTAAAATAGGCTTTTAAAATAAGCATTAAGAAAAAGCATTAAGCATGAGCATAAAAAATAAGCTTTTTAAAAAAGCTTTTAAAATAAGAATCAAGCATAAGCATTAAGCATAAATATTTAAAATAAGCTTTTGAAATAAGCTTTTTAAATAAGCATTAAGAAAAAGCATATAGCATTTAAAATAAGCTTTTTAAATAAGCTTTAAGAAAAAGCATTAAGCATAAGCATTTAAAATAAGCATTTTGCATAAGCATTAAAAATAAGCTTTTAAAATAAGCATTAAGCATTAGCATTTAAAATATTTATTTATTTATTTATTTATATCTTTTCCACTTAGAATCATAATCAGTGATCACTTGTGTACGTCAACATGGAAGTGTCAGGAGGGCCTATCACGATACTAGATTTATCGTAATAAGCCCTTCTGAAAAAGCACTTTCCATCTTAATGTTAAAGCTATGAGGGTTCCAAACGCGTCCTGGTCTGAGAAGAACCACACAACAAACTCAGCCGGATATATTTTTTGTTATTGTGATCACTGTTTCACAAACGTCAAACTTAAATGCAAATTTGTAACAACTAGAACCGTCGCAATCAATCGGAAAAGAAGCCTAATGATTTCAGGCAACGAAAATTTAATAATAATAACAGAAAAAAAAAATATATATAAATCTTCGGCCTGCCACACAACCAGTCACCGCAAGCAGCACCCGTTCACGAGCATAACACAAGAGCCAGCCATCACCCCCTTCGCACATATTTGAGGGAGGGAGGCAACCCAACTGCCGATGCTACCGCAAGTAGTGACTTCTAAGGAATCGGTGTGATGCAGAAGGTCGATAAAGCAAAATTAATTTACAACAAAAAACAAATTGCGGAGATTACTAGCTATTCGCAATACAATACAGATTCATTCCCAGGCCATACCGTCGTCGATGTAATCCTTTACACTATAGTAGGATTTTTTTATTAAATTATTTTTAACATATAATTTAAATTTATTTAATGAGAGGCTTAAGGCTTCATTTGGGAGCTTATTATAAAAACGTATACAATTACCCTTAAAGGATTTACCTATTTTATGGAGCCTAGTGCCGGGCATAGCGAGTTTATTTTTATTTCTTGTATTAATTTTATGTAAATCACAATTTTTCTTGAACTTTGAAATATTTTTATGAACGTAAATTAAATTTTCATAAATATATTGATTGTAAACAGTCATAATTTTAAATTCTTTAAATTTATTTCTTAACGAGTCTCTTGGTCTCATATTATATATTGCGCGAACAGCCCTCTTCTGTAATGTAAATATGGTATCAATGTCAGTCGCAAATCCCCATAAGAGTATACCGTATGACATTAAGCTATGAAAGTAACTAAAGTAAACTAATCGAGCAGTTTCCATATTTGTTAAACGACGTATTTTTTTAACCGCGTATGCAGCAGAACTTAGTCTGCTTGACAAATCAAATATATGAGGACCCCATTGCAATTTTTCATCTAAAGTAATGCCCAAGAAAGTAGTAGATTTGACCAAGTCCAAATCCTCATTATTTAATTGTACATTGGTTCTAACATTTTTAACATTTGGTAAACTAAATTTGACACATTTTGTCTTTTTTTTATTAAGCAACAAATTATTGGCGTTAAACCAATGTACAACATCTGAGAGAACATTGTTTACATCGTCAATAACAGATTGCCGTCTATTAACTTTAAAAGTAAGGGAAGTATCATCAGCAAACAACACTATCCCATGTTTTTCCCTCACTAGGTGAGGTAAGTCATTTATGTAAATAAGGAACAAGAAAGGCCCTAAGATAGAGCCCTGTGGCACTCCTATTTTTACCAAAGAACCAGGGGAACGTTTTCCATTTACATCAACTTTTTGAATTCTATCATTAAGATATGAACTAATTAAATCTAGGGACTTATTTTTAACTCCATAATGTTCTAACTTTTTCACAAGGATTTCATGTTGAACGCAGTCAAACGCCTTAGATAGATCACAGAAAATGAAAAGTGCATCCTGTGATCCTTCCCAGGCTTCAAATATGTTTAGTAATAGCTCTACACCAGCATCTGTTGTAGAGCGACCGGCAGTGAAACCAAACTGGTTTTTGTGTAAGAGATTGTTTTTACTGAAATATGCCACAAGTTGATTAAGAATTATTTTCTCAAAAATCTTACTAAAAGTGGGTAAGACTGAAATAGGTCTATAGTTACTAGGATCTAATGAACAGCCGGATTTGAATAATGGAGTTATTTTACTTTGTTTCATTAGATCAGGAAATATACCATATTCTAAACAATTATTAAATATTAATGATAAGTCTGGCGCTACAATGTCAATTATGGACTTAAGTATGTCAACAGAAAACCCCCAAAGATCACTAGTCTTTTTAACGCTAATTGATCTAAATACTTTGATTACTTCTTGAGCATTAACTTTTTCAAACTTAAAACTACTAACACATTGATCTACATTCTCTCTAAGTAAACCCATAGCTGCAGCGGTAGAAGAATTTAAAGATAACGTTGTAGTCACTGGAATATTAGTAAAAAAGGTTTCAAAAGCAGTAGCAACCTCGAGGTCAGACGTGACATATTTATTATCTATATTTAATTTATAGTCGATCCTCTGGGATTTAGTTCTTCCAGTTTCCTCATTAATTATTTTCCAAGTTGTTTTTATTTTATTAATGCTATTTCCTATTTTATTTTGAATATGTTGATTTTTTGCTATTTTACATTGTTTTTTAAAAGATTTGGAAAATAGTTTTACCTCATCCCTAAACTCATTACTAGTATTAAACATCAATTCCGCATACATATTATATAATTTTTCTCTATTTTTGTGTAACTCAGCAGATGCCCAATCACTAAACACTAATTTATCATTAACAACCACTGTTTTAGGAGTAAATATAGAGTTAAATAATTTAGTGAAAGTACTAAAAAAGTCATTATACATAATATTGGGGTTTGAATTTTTCATCAAAGGCAAATAGCGTACTAACCCATTTTTAATTTGTTCGATACGTTCTACAGTCACTGGTATAAAACTTATTTTCTGTTTTGATTTTTCTTTCTTGCTACAACTGAATTTAATAAATTGGCCATAGTGGTCAGAATCTAATGTATTGAATAAACATTTAAAATTTGGAATAACACTTGTAAAAATGTTATCAATACAAGTGGCACTAGTGGTTGTGACTCTAGTAGGCTCCATAAACATGTGTAAAAGATTATAAGATTTGAACAAATTTAAAAACTTTATACTTATTGAATTTTGTTCAAGAATATTAATATTGAAGTCTCCACAAATAATTACCTTTTTACTAGAATGTGATAGTTTATACAATACCTCATCCATAATCTTTTCAAAATGTTCAAAGTTAGATGACGGTGGCCTATAAACATTTACAATTATGAACTCTTCTAATTCAACTGAAGCAAGTTCAGTTGTCCGCTCAACAGAGTGGCTCACTATGTCCTTGCGTTCTTTGAATTTTATCTGTTTATTTAAAATAATTAAAGAGCCACCATGTATGGAATTAACTCTGTTGAACGAACTACCAACCTGGTGGTTATTGAAATTAAATATTAATTCATCATTCTTAACCCTGCAGTGTTCGCGTGGACTACATATGTAGTCCACTGATAGAAAATCCGATTTATTTTCTAAACGGTGAGCGTTAGTTTCTTGTGCCGTTAGGTACTTTCAAATCACTAACCGCGGGATCTATTCAATGCATTGCAGGCCTTGGTTACGAGGGCTCGCATTATTAGAAGCTCCGCAAAGTTTAGGGACTACACCCGTAGTCCGCGCGACCAATTACGTAAGTATTTTACCACTTATAATTTTTTTTGTTTTTATTTATTTTATGTTAAATTTGTCATAAATATGAAATTACAATATTTTTTGTTTTGTTACTTTATTGGAGATTAATTTAGCGTGTATTTTAGGATAAAATAGGTGACCGACAAGCTGCACAGATAAGAGGCGTGGTTGAGAGAAACTGATGCCGACATAGAGACTGTCAAGCTGAGTCTAGCTCGGACGAGGAAGTAGATCAATTAGAAGAACAGAACCACGAATCTGGATTAGAGCAGGAGCAAGATATCAATTTCGTGGGGTCGAGCGAAAGCTCTGAAGATGACGAACCACGTTGACTTGGCTGATAAAATTAGTTCTTTGTATGACGTTTCGAAAAACTCTAGAAGGTGGTCTCTAACAGTCTTCGATTTGATATACTTAAGTGCACTAAATGCATTATACATTTACACAGCTAACAAAAACTGAACGGAAATGTATGCCGCCGTGACTTCCTGATCGACTTGTCCCTGGCTGGGATGAAACCATTGGGTCAGAAAAGAATTGACACGAAATCGTTGCAAAGGTCTTCGACAATAAAAATTTAAAAATTTCTAGGTATTACAGACCAAGAAAAACAAGCACCATCTTAAAGTCGATTTCGAATGTAGTGCGTCATTGCCACGACTGTGGAAGATCACGCAATAAAAACACCGAAAAGTTGTGCACTGCCTGCAAAAAGTTTATTTGTGGGGATCATTCCAAGATTATGTGTCTTTCCTGTGCAGAAAATGTTATAAATAATTAATTTTAATAATTATATTTAATTGTGATCGCATTAAAAACAAAACCTATGATTTTTATAACAATTTAGTGAAGTATTTTTGTTTTTGTTTAATAGCTATAAAAGATTGATAATAACTAAGTTCTGTTAATTTTAAATATTAAAGTATATTGTTTATTATATTTCTATAAGTAAAATAAAGAAGTTATATAATAAAAAACAAAAGTTATTTCAAATAAAAAATGGACTACGTATATAGTCCGCGCGACCACTGTTGTCTCGTTTAGATGCGCGACCACTGCAGGGTTAAGCCAATGCTCAGTGACACAAAAAATATTAATATTAAAAGTATTTAAAAACAATTCAATTTCTAATTCCTTATTTCTAATACACTGAATGTTCTGATGCACCAGGTTGATACAGTTTATGTTATGGTTTTTATTATTTATTTTAACAATATTTGTATTTCTGTAATCATCATTAATATCATTATTTGATATCTTAATTATTTGGCTAGAGGATATCTCTACTGTCTTAATGTCTAGTTTAAACTACTACTAATACTACTATTACTAGTTGGATTTATTTCCAAGCTGTTTTTACTTATACAAGTAATTGAATGCTGTTCAATAGAAACAATTTTAGCCAAATTATTGGCTGTCATAGTAAAATAATATAATAGCGATGAAGCTACCTGTCTTTTAATATATGGAGATAGGTAATACCTACCATTAGTCAAGTTATAAAAGTTACTAACATTAGTGTTAGTGTCAATCACATGAAATTTGTCATTATACAAACATAAATTATATATCAGTAAATTTATCTTATATCTAATTTTATTTTCGGCCTGTGGCAAACCTTGATTATAGGGTAATGAAAACCAGACAATTTTATTGACATCTAAGTTACTTATAGTTTCAAAACATTTTTTAAATTCCAAATGATTTACATTATCTCTATTTCCTACAAAAATTATTATATTTGTTGACTTAGTAAATTGTTTACTTGAATTTTTTATTTGTCTAGTAATATTCATTAAATTATTGTCAGGTGAACAGCTGTTGAATACATTTTGTTTTTCAAAATAAGAATTTAGTACAGATCCCATTCCTTTTCCAATATTATCGCTAAACATATAAGTGTCATATACAGGAGTTAATTTGAGGGAGCCACTATTATTAGAAACAGGGATATCAACCTTGTCACACAATATTTTAGCGGGGAAGGACAATGTTGGTTTTACAGAAAATAACTTATTATTACACTCACATGAACAACTGTTAGTCTGTGAGTTCATACATTCCAAACTATTTTGTGATCTTTTTAATAGTTCATCTACTTTTGACTTTTGTTCGCTTAGCAAGTTTTGTGTGTTTTCATATTTTTTTGTAACACTTCTTAAAGTAGTCTGCAAACGGGCTAAATGTGTTTCTAATAATTGTGTGTCAGATTCATATCTCCTATTTCTATTTTCTAATTCTATATTACAAAAGTTAATTTTTTTTAACAATATATTTTTATTAATAATTGATTTTGTAAAAAACTTGTTCTTTTTAGTTAATTTTTGGATTTTCTTAATATATCTATTAATTCTAATATATTTTTTTAATTTCTTATTGCTACAGCTACCCAGCCTTTGTGAGTTCAATGTGTCATTTGTTAAATCTATAGTGACACAGGGGTTTTTAGTTGCAGTAGTTGGTGAGTTGACCAACTGAGAAGCGCTGCCAATTAACTCTTCATACAAGCTGTGAGTGTGAACGTTAGTTGAGTTTTGAGCGGCCTCCTCCAGTTCCAAGATTTGTTGGTGGGCATCTCTCAGCTCCAGCTCCAGGGTGTCGGTACGCCGAAGGGCCTGCTCATACTCAAGACCACACTCATCAAACCTAGCCACTAATAACTGTAGCCTGTTACGCTCCTCTTCAACATCATTATATTTAACATGTAACTTAGAAAGTTCTATTTTTAATTTGTCATTATTCTTTAAAACATCTAATAGTTCCCTCTCATTAGCATCTCTTTCATTGTTTAGCTGGGCACACAAGTCCTTACTCACTTTTAATTCTTGTAATGCCAATTGGAGTTTGTTCTCCTCTTGGCGTGAAAGGGCACGTGAACGAGTCATCATTTTAATATTAAATAAGGTACCAATGTGCAAAACCAAACAAAGGGCCTATATTGCTTTGTTTCCGCAATAAATGAGACAAAACAAAGAAACTGAGATTTGCAGAAACAAAACTAATATGAAATTGAATGAGACAGTTGTTATATAATAAAGAAGAACTAAAAACACTTAAAAACTAGAATATATATCTATTTTAGAAAATTTAAAGTTTGTACGTTACCAATCAACTGTCACTTTTCACTTTCTTAGAGATTTACAATATTGAAGAATAACTTAAACACTATAATTCTTATTACACTAGTATCAATACACTTTAATTGAATAATTGATTGGGAATTTAGCTAAAATTATACACTATAAATAATTTTACTTAATAAAACTATTAGGAACAATTCAAATCAGCTGTTGACCTCAGTGTTGCCACAGACCAAAAAAAAAGCATTAAGCTGTGTTGCCACAGACCAAAAAAAAAAAAAAGCATTGCCACAGACCAAAAAAAAAGCATTAAGCATAAGCATTAAGCAAAAGAATTAAAAATAAGCTTTTTAAATAAGCATTTAGAAAAAGCATTAAGCATAAGCATTAAAAATAAGCTTTTTTAATAAGCTTTTAAAATAAGCATTAAGCATAAGCATTAAGCATAAGCATTAAGCATAAATATTTAAAATAAGCTTTAAAAATAAGCTTTTTAAATAAGCATTAAGAAAAAGCATATAGCATTTAAAATAAGCATTAAGAAAAATCATATAGCATTGAAAATAAGTTTTTTAAATAAGCTTTAAGAAAAAGCATTAAGCATAAGCATTTAAAATAAGCATTAAGTATAAACATTAAAAATAAGCTTTTAAAATAAGCATTAAGCATTAGCATTTAAAATAAGCTTTTAAAATAAGCATTAAGCATAAGCATTAAAAAAAAGCTTTTCAAATAAACATTAAGAAAAAGCATTAAGCATTAGCATTTAAAATAAGTTTTTAAAATAAGCATTAAGCATAAGCATTAAGCAGCAAGCCTTATGTCTAAAGCATCAAGAACTTATAATTGAGCATTGAGCATTGAACATCAAGCATAGCATCCAATATAGAGCATAGCGTCGAACATCGAGCATATCATAGAGGATCATGCATATGTATTCGCTTTTATTTTGTCAGTTGAACCTCGGATTTCTTGTTTTATAATTTATATTAAATTTCAAATTTAATGTATCATTTTAAATAATCCACCGCTGAATCTAGCTGGCATAATATTAGGCATTTACCTAATTTTATTTAACTTTATTAATAATAAAGGTCAATGTTGTTTATATTTATTCAATAAATTATTTTAAGCACAAAAACTAAATTTCCTTTTTTTAAAATAAGCTTAAAACATGAAGCATTTAGCATTAAGCATAAGCATAGGTATAAAGCATAAGCATTAAACATAAGCATTTAAAATAAGCATTTTGCATAAGCATTAAGCATAAGCATTAAGCATAAGCTTTTAAAATAGGCTTTTAAAATAAGCATTAAGAAAAAGCATTAAGCATAAGCATTAAGCATAAGCATTTAAAATAAGCTTTTGAAATAAGCTTTTTAAATAAGCATTAAGAAAAAGCATATAGCATTTAAAATAAGCTTTTTAGATAAGCTTTAAGAAAAAGCATTAAGCATAAGCATTTAAAATAAGCATTTTGCATAAGCATTAAAAATAAGCTTTTAAAATAAGCATTAAGCATTAGCATTTTAAATAAGCATTAAGCATAAGCATTAAGCAAAAGCATTTAAAATAAGCTTTTAAAATAAGCATTAAGCATAAGCATTAAAAAAAGCTTTTAAAATAAACATTAAGAAAAAGCATTAAGCATTAGCATTTAAAATAAGTTTTTAAAATAAGCATTAAGCATAAGCATTAAGCAGCAAGCCTTATGTCTAAAGCATCAAGAACTTATAATTGAGCATTGAGCTTTGAACATCAAGCATAGCATCCAATATAGAGCATAGCGTCGAACATCGAGAATATCATAGAGGATCATGCATATGTATTCGCTTTTATTTTGTCAGTTGAACCTCGGATTTCTTGTTTTATAATTTATATTAAATTTAAAATTTAATGTATCATTTTAAATAATCCACCGCTGAATCTAGCTGGCATAATTTTAGACATTTACCTAATTTTATTTAAATTTATTAATAATAAAGGTCAATGTTGTTTATATTTAATCAATAAATTATTTTAAGCACAAAAGCTAAATTTCCTTTTTTTAAAATAAGCTTAAAACATGAAGCATTTAGCATTAAGCATAAGCATAGGTATAAAGCATAAGCATTAAACATAAGCATTTAAAATAAGCATTTTGCATAAGCATTAAGCATTAGCATAAAAAATAAGCTTTTTAAAAAAGCTTTTAAAATAAGAATCAAGCATAAGCATTAAGCATAAATATTTAAAATAAGCTTTTGAAATAAGCTTTTTAAATAAGCATTAAGAAAAAGCATATAGCATTTAAAATAGGCTTTTAAATAAGCTTTAAGAAAAAGCATTAAGCATTAGCATTTAAAATAAGCATTAAGCATAAGCATTAAGCAAAAGCATTTAAAATAAGCTTTTAAAATAAGCATTAAGCATAAGCATTAAAAAAAAGCTTTTAAAATAAACATTAAGAAAAAGCATTAAGCATTAGCATTTAAAATAAGTTTTTAAAATAAGCATTAAGCATAAGCATTAAGCAGCAAGCCTTATGTCTAAAGCATCAAGAACTTATAATTGAGCATTGAGCATTGAACATCAAGCATAGCATCCAATATAGAGCATAGCGTCGAACATCGAGCATATCATAGAGGATCATGCATATGTATTCGCTTTTATTTTGTCAGTTGAACCTCGGATTTCTTGTTTTATAATTTATATTAAATTTAAAATTTAATGTATCATTTTAAATAATCCACTGCTGAATCTAGCTGGCATAATTTTAGACATTTACCTAATTTTATTTAAATTTATTAATAATAAAGGTCAATGTTGTTTATATTTAATCAATAAATTATTTTAAGCACAAAAGCTAAATTTCCTTTTTTTAAAATAAGCTTAAAACATGAAGCATTTAGCATTAAGCATAAGCATAGGTATAAAGCAAAAGCATTAAACATAAGCATTTAAAATAAGCATTTTGCATAAGCATTAAGCATAAGCATTAAGCATAAGCATTAAGCATAAGCATTAAGCATAAGCATTAAGCATAAGCATTAAGCATAAGCTTTTAAAATAGGCTTTTAAAATAAGCATTTAGAAAAAGCATTAGGCATAAGCATTAAAAATAAGCTTTTAAAAAAAGGTTTTAAAATAAAAATCAAGCATAAGCATTAAGCATAAATATTAAAAATAAGCTTTTAAAATAAGCTTTAAAAATAAACTTTTAAAAAAAGCATTAAGAAATAGCATTAAGCATAAGCATTAAAAATAAGCTTTTTTAATAAGCTTTTAAAATAAGCATTAAGAAAAAGCATTAAGCATAAGCATTTAAAATAAGCATTAGGCAAATGCCTTTAAAATAAGCATTAAGCATAAAAATTAAATTAAGCTTTTAAAATAAGCATTAAGAAAAAGCATTAATCATAAGAATTTAAAATAAGCTTTTAAAATAAGCATTAAGCATAAGCATTAAGCAAAAGCATTAAGCAAAAGCATTAAGCACAAGCATTAAGCATAAGTATTAAGCATAAGCATTAAAAATAACCTTTTAAAATAAGCATTAAAAAAAAGCTTTTTAAATAAACATTAAGAAAAAGCATTAAGCATTAGCATTTAAAATAAGTTTTTAAAATAAGCATTAAGCATAAGCATTAAGCAGCAAGCCTTATGTCTAAAGCATCAAGAACTTATAATTGAGCATTGAGCATTGAACATCAAGCATAGCATCCAATATAGAGCATAGCGTCGAACATCGAGCATATCATAGAGGATCATGCATATGTATTCGCTTTTATTTTGTCAGTTGAACCTCGGATTTCTTGTTTTATAATTTATATTAAATTTCAAATTTAATGTATCATTTTAAATAATCCACCCCTGAATCTAGCTGGCATAATTTTAGGCATTTACCTAATTTTATTTAACTTTATTAATAATAAAGGTCAATGTTGTTTAAATTTAATCAATAAATTATTTTAAGCACAAAAGCTAAATTTCCTTTTTTTAAAATAAGCTTAAAACATGAAGCATTTAGCATTAAGCATAAGCATAGGTATAAAGCATAAGCATTAAACATAAGCATTTAAAATAAGCATTTTGCATAAGCATTAAGCATAAGCATTAAGCATAAGCATTAAGCATAAGCTTTTAAAATAGGCTTTTAAAATAAGCATTAAGCATGAGCATTAAGCATAAGCATTTAAAATAAGCTTTTGAAATAAGCTTTTTAAATAAGCATTAAGAAAAAGCATATATCATTTAAAATAAGCTTTTTAAATAAGCTTTAAGAAAAAGCATTAAGCATAAGCATTTAAAATAAGCATTTTGCATAAGCATTAAAAATAAGCTTTTAAAATAAGCATTAAGCATTAGCATTTTAAATAAGCATTAAGCATAAGCATTAAGCATAAGCATTAAGCAAAAGCATTTAAAATAAGCTTTTAAAATAAGCATTAAGCATAAGCATTAAAAAAAGCTTTTAAAATAAACATTAAGAAAAAGCATTAAGCATTAGCATTTAAAATAAGTTTTTAAAATAAGCATTAAGCATAAGCATTAAGCAGCAAGCCTTATGTCTAAAGCATCAAGAACTTATAATTGAGCATTGAGCATTGAACATCAAGCATAGCATCCAATATAGAGCATAGCGTCGAACATCGAGAATATCATAGAGGATCATGCATATGTATTCGCTTTTATTTTGTCAGTTGAACCTCGGATTTCTTGTTTTATAATTTATATTAAATTTCAAATTTAATGTATCATTTTAAATAATCCACCGCTGAATCTAGCTGGCATAATTTTAGACATTTACCTAATTTTATTTAAATTTATTAATAATAAAGGTCAATGTTGTTTATATTTAATCAATAAATTATTTTAAGCACAAAAGCTAAATTTCCTTTTTTTAAAATAAGCTTAAAACATGAAGCATTTAGCATTAAGCATAAGCATAGGTATAAAGCAAAAGCATTAAACATAAGCATTTAAAATAAGCATTTTGCATAAGCATTAAGCATAAGCATTAAGCATAAGCTTTTAAAATAGGCTTTTAAAATAAGCATTTAGAAAAAGCATTAGGCATAAGCATTAAAAATAAGCTTTTAAAAAAAGCTTTTAAAATAAAAATCAAGCATAAGCATTAAGCATAAATATTAAAAATAAGCTTTTAAAATAAGCTTTTTAAATAAGCATTAAGAAAAAGCATATAGCATTTAAAATAAGCATTAAGAAAAAGCATATAGCATTTAAAATTAGTTTTTTAAATAAGCTTTAAGAAAAAGCATTAAGCATAAGCATTTAAAATAAGCATTAAGTATAAACATTAAAAATATGCTTTTAAAATAAGCATTAAGCATTAGCATTTAAAATAAGCTTTTAAAATAAGCATTAAGCATAAGCATTAAAAAAAAGCTTTTCAAATAAACATTAAGAAAAAGCATTAAGCATTAGCATTTAAAATAAGTTTTTAAAATAAGCATTAAGCATAAGCATTAAGCAGCAAGCCTTATGTCTAAAGCATCAAGAACTTATAATTGAGCATTGAGCATTGAACATCAAGCATAGCATCCAATATAGAGCATAGCGTCGAACATCGAGCATATCATAGAGGATCATGCATATGTATTCGCTTTTATTTTGTCAGTTGAACCTCGGATTTCTTGTTTTATAATTTATATTAAATTTCAAATTTAATGTATCATTTTAAATAATCCACCGCTGAATCTAGCTGGCATAATATTAGGCATTTACCTAATTTTATTTAACTTTATTAATAATAAAGGTCAATGTTGTTTATATTTATTCAATAAATTATTTTAAGCACAAAAACTAAATTTCCTTTTTTTAAAATAAGCTTAAAACATGAAGCATTTAGCATTAAGCATAAGCATAGGTATAAAGCATAAACATTAAACATAAGCATTTAAAATAAGCATTTTGCATAAGCATTAAGCATGAGCATAAAAAATAAGCTTTTTAAAAAAGCTTTTAAAATAAGAATCAAGCATAAGCATTAAGCATAAATATTTAAAATAAGCTTTTGAAATAAGCTTTTTAAATAAGCATTAAGAAAAAGCATATAGCATTTAAAATAGGCTTTTTAAATAAGCTTTAAGAAAAAGCATTAAGCATAAGCATTTAAAATAAGCATTTTGCATAAGCTTTTAAAATAAGCATTAAGCATAAGCATTTAAAATAAGCATTAGGCAAATGCCTTTAAAATAAGCATTAAGCATAAAAATTAAATTAAGCTTTTAAAATAAGCATTAAAAAAAAGCATTAATCATAAGAATTTAAAATAAGCTTTTAAAATAAGCATTAAGCATAAGCATTAAGCAAAAGCATAGGTATAAAGCATAAGCATTAAACATAAGCATTTAAAATAAGCATTTTGCATAAGCATTAAGCATGAGCATAAAAAATAAGCTTTTTAAAAAAGCTTTTAAAATAAGAATCAAGCATAAGCATTAAGCATAAATATTTAAAATAAGCTTTTGAAATAAGCTTTTTAAATAAGCATTAAGAAAAAGCATATAGCATTTAAAATAGGCTTTTTAAATAAGCTTTAAGAAAAAGCATTAAGCACAAGCATTAAGCATAAGCATTAAGCATAAGCATTAAAAATAACCTTTTAAAATAAGCATTAAAAAAAAGCTTTTTAAATAAACATTAAGAAAAAGCATTAAGCATTAGCATTTAAAATAAGTTTTTAAAATAAGCATTAAGCATAAGCATTAAGCAGCAAGCCTTATGTCTAAAGCATCAAGAACTTATAATTGAGCATTGAGCATTGAACATCAAGCATAGCATCCAATATAGAGCATAGCGTCGAACATCGAGCATATCATAGAGGATCATGCATATGTATTCGCTTTTATTTTGTCAGTTGAACCTCGGATTTCTTGTTTTATAATTTATATTAAATTTCAAATTTAATGTATCATTTTAAATAATCCACCCCTGAATCTAGCTGGCATAATTTTAGACATTTACCTAATTTTATTTAACTTTATTAATAATAAAGGTCAATGTTGTTTAAATTTAATCAATAAATTATTTTAAGCACAAAAGCTAAATTTCCTTTTTTTAAAATAAGCTTAAAACATGAAGCATTTAGCATTAAGCATAAGCATAGGTATAAAGCATAAGCATTAAACATAAGCATTTAAAATAAGCATTTTGCATAAGCATTAAGCATAAGCATTAAGCATAAGCATTAAGCATAAGCTTTTAAAATAGGCTTTTTAAATAAGCATTAAGCATGAGCATTAAGCATAAGCATTTAAAATAAGCTTTTGAAATAAGCTTTTTAAATAAGCATTAAGAAAAAACATATAGCATTTAAAATAAGCTTTTTAAATAAGCTTTAAGAAAAAGCATTAAGCATAAGCATTTAAAATAAGCATTTTGCATAAGCATTAAAAATAAGCTTTTAAAATAAGCATTAAGCATTAGCATTTTAAATAAGCATTAAGCATAAGCATTAAGCATAAGCATTAAGCAAAAGCATTTAAAATAAGCTTTTAAAATAAGCATTAAGCATAAGCATTAAAAAAAGCTTTTAAAATAAACATTAAGAAAAAGCATTAAGCATTAGCATTTAAAATAAGTTTTTAAAATAAGCATTAAGCATAAGCATTAAGCAGCAAGCCTTATGTCTAAAGCATCAAGAACTTATAATTGAGCATTGAGCATTGAACATCAAGCATAGCATCCAATATAGAGCATAGCGTCGAACATCGAGAATATCATAGAGGATCATGCATATGTATTCGCTTTTATTTTGTCAGTTGAACCTCGGATTTCTTGTTTTATAATTTATATTAAATTTCAAATTTAATGTATCATTTTAAATAATCCACCGCTGAATCTAGCTGGCATAATTTTAGACATTTACCTAATTTTATTTAAATTTATTAATAATAAAGGTCAATGTTGTTTATATTTAATCAATAAATTATTTTAAGCACAAAAGCTAAATTTCCTTTTTTTAAAATAAGCTTAAAACATGAAGCATTTAGCATTAAGCATAAGCATAGGTATAAAGCAAAAGCATTAAACATAAGCATTTAAAATAAGCATTTTGCATAAGCATTAAGCATAAGCATTAAGCATAAGCTTTTAAAATAGGCTTTTAAAATAAGCATTTAGAAAAAGCATTAGGCATAAGCATTAAAAATAAGCTTTTAAAAAAAGCTTTTAAAATAAAAATCAAGCATAAGCATTAAGCATAAATATTAAAAATAAGCTTTTAAAATAAGCTTTAAAAATAAACTTAAAATAAGCATTAAGAAATAGCATTAAGCATAAGCATTAAAAATAAGCTTTTTTAATAAGCTTTTAAAATAAGCATTTAGAAAAAGCATTAAGCATAAGCATTTAAAATAAGCATTAGGCAAATGCCTTTAAAATAAGCATTAAGCATAAAAATTTAATAAAGCTTTTAAAATAAGCATTAAGAAAAAGCATTAATCATAAGAATTTAAAATAAGCTTTTAAAATAAGCATTAAGCATAAGCATTAAGCAAAAGCATTAAGCATAAGCATTAAGCACAAGCATTAAGCATAAGCATTAAGCATAAGCATTTAAAATAAGCTTTTAAAATAAGCATTAAGCATAAGCATTAAAAAAAGCTTTTAAAATAAACATTAAGAAAAAGCATTAAGCATAAGCATTTAAAATAAGCTTTTTAAATAAGCATTAAGAAAAAGCATATAGCATTTAAAGTAAGCATTAAGAAAAAGCATATAGCATTTAAAATAAGTTTTCTAAATAAGCTTTAAGAAAAAGCATTAAGCATAAGCATTTAAAATAAGCATTAAGCATAAACAATAAAAATAAGCTTTTAAAATAAGCATTAAGCATTAGCATTGAAAATAAGCTTTTAAAATAAGCATTAAGCATAAGCATTAAAAAAAAGCTTTTCAATTAAATATTAAGAAAAAGCATTAAGCATTAGCATTTAAAATAAGTTTTTAAAATAAGCATTAAGCATAAGCATTAAGCAGCAAGCCTTATGTCTAAAGCATCAAGAACTTATAATTGAGCATTGAGCATTGAACATCAAGCATAGCATCCAATATAAAGCATAGCGTCGAACATCGAGCATATCATAGAGGATCATGCATATGTATTCGCTTTTATTTTGTCAGTTGAACCTCGGATTTGTTGTTTTATAATTTATATTAAATTTCAAATTTAATGTATCATTTTAAATAATCCACCGCTGAATCTAGCTGGCATAATTTTAGGCATTTACCTAATTTTATTTAACTTTATTAATAATAAAGGTCAATGTTGTTTATATTAAATCAAGAAATTATTTTGAGCACAAAAGCTAAATTTCCTTTTTTTAAAATAAGCTTTTAAAATAAGCTTTTAAAATAAGCTTTAATAAAAAGCATTAAGCATAAGCATTTTAAATAAGCATTAGGGAAATGCCTTTAAAATAAGCATTAAGCATAAAAATTAAATTAAGCTTTTAAAATAAGCATTAAGAAAAAGCATTAATCATAAGAATTTAAAATAACCTTTTAAAATAAGCATTAAGCATAAGCATTAAGCAAAAGCATTAAGCATAAGCATTAAGCACAAGCATTAAGCATAAGCATTTAAAATAAGCTTTTAAAATAAGCATTAAGCATAAGCATTAAAAAAAAGCTTTTAAAATAAACATTAAGAAAAAGCATTAAGCATTAGCATTTAAAATAAGTTTTTAAAATAAGCATTAAGTATAAGCATTAAGCAGCAAGCCTTATGTCTAAAGCATCAAGAACTTATAATTGAGCATTGAGCATTGAACATCAAGCATAGCATCCAATATAGAGCATAGCGTCGAAAATCGAGAATATCATAGAGGATCATGCATATGTATTCGCTTTTATTTTGTCAGTTGAACCTCGGATTTCTTGTTTTATAATTTATATTAAATTTCAAATTTAATGTATCATTTTAAATAATCCTCCGCTGAATCTAGCTGGCATAATTTTAGGCATTTACCTAATTTTATTTAAATTTATTAATAATAAAGGTCAATGTTGTTTATATTTAATCAATAAATTATTTTAAGCACAAAAGCTAAATTTCCTTTTTTTAAAATAAGCTTAAAACATGAAGCATTTAGCATTAAGCATAAGCATAGGTATAAAGCAAAAGCATTAAATATAAGCATTTAAAATAAGCATTTTGCATAAGCATTAAGCATAAGCATTAAGCATAAGCATTAAGCATAAGCTTTTAAAATAGGCTTTTAAAATAAGCATTAAGCATGAGCATTAAGCATAAGCATTTAAAATAAGCTTTTGAAATAAGCTTTTTAAATAAGCATTAAGAAAAAGCATATAGCATTTAAAATAAGCTTTTTAAATAAGCTTTAAGAAAAAGCATTAAGCATAAGCATTTAAAATAAGCATTTTGCATAAGCATTAAAAATAAGCTTTTAAAATAAGCATTAAGCATTAGCATTTTAAATAAGCATTAAGCATAAGCATTAAGCATAAGCATTAAGCATAAGCATTAAGCATAAGCATTAAGCATAAGCATTAAGCAAAAGCATTTAAAATAAGCTTTTAAAATAAGCATTAAGCATAAGCATTAAAAAAAGCTTTTAAAATAAACATTAAGAAAAAGCATTAAGCATTAGCATTTAAAATAAGTTTTTAAAATAAGCATTAAGCATAAGCATTAAGCAGCAAGCCTTATGTCTAAAGCATCAAGAACTTATAATTGAGCATTGAGCATTGAACATCAAGCATAGCATCCAATATAGAGCATAGCGTCGAACATCGAGAATATCATAGAGGATCATGCATATGTATTCGCTTTTATTTTGTCAGTTGAACCTCGGATTTCTTGTTTTATAATTTATATTAAATTTCAAATTTAATGTATCATTTTAAATAATCCACCGCTGAATCTAGCTGGCATAATTTTAGACATTTACCTAATTTTATTTAAATTTATTAATAATAAAGGTCAATGTTGTTTATATTTAATCAATAAATTATTTTAAGCACAAAAGCTAAATTTCCTTTTTTTAAAATAAGCTTAAGACATGAAGCATTTAGCATTAAGCATAAGCATAGGTATAAAGCAAAAGCATTAAACATAAGCATTTAAAATAAGCATTTTGCATAAGCATTAAGCATAAGCATTAAGCATAAGCTTTTAAAATAGGCTTTTAAAATAAGCATTTAGAAAAAGCATTAGGCATAAGCATTAAAAATAAGCTTTTAAAAAAAGCTTTTTAAATAAAAATCAAGCATAAGCATTAAGCATAAATATTAAAAATAAGCTTTTAAAATAAGCTTTTTAAATAAGCATTAAGAAAAAGCATATAGCATTTAAAATAAGCATTAAGAAAAAGCATATAGCATTTAAAATAAGTTTTCTAAATAAGCTTTAAGAAAAAGCATTAAGCATAAGCATTTAAAATAAGCTTTTAAAATAAGCATTTTGCATAAGCATTAAGCATAAGCATTAAGCATAAGCTTTTAAAATAAGCATTTAGAAAAAGCATTAAGCATAAGCATTAAAAATAAGCTTTTTTAATAAGCTTTTAAAATAAGCATTAAGCATAAGCATTAAGCATAAATATTTAAAATAAGCTTTTAAAATAAGCTTTTTAAATAAGCATTAAGAAAAAGCATATAGCATTTAAAATATCATTTTAAATAATCCACCGCTGAATCTAGCTGGCATAATTTTAGGCATTTACCTAATTTTATTTAACTTTATTAATAATAAAGGTCAATGTTGTTTATATTTAATCAATAAATTATTTTAAGCACAAAAGCTAAATTTCCTTTTTTTAAAATAAGCTTAAAACATGAAGCATTTAGCATTAAGCATAAGCATAGGTATAAAGCAAAAGCATTAAATATAAGCATTTAAAATAAGCATTTTGCATAAGCATTAAGCATAAGCTTTTAAAATAAGCTTTTAAAATAAGCATTTAGAAAAAGCATTAAGCATAAGCATTAAAAATAAGTTTTTTTAATAAGCTTTTAAAATAAGCATTAAGCATAAGCATTAAGCATAAATATTTAAAATAAGCTTTTAAAATAAGCTTTTTAAATAAGCATTAAGAAAAAGCATATAGCATTTAAAATAAGCATTAAGAAAAAGCATATAGCATTTAAAATAAGTTTTTTAAATAAGCTTTAAGAAAAAGCATTAAGCATAAGCATTTAAAATAAGCATTAAGCATAAACATTAAAAATAAGCTTTTAAAATAAGCATTAAGCATTAGCATTTAAAATAAGCTTTTAAAATAAGCATTAAGCATAAGCATTAAAAAAAAGCTTTTCAAATAAACATTAAGAAAAAGCATTAAGCATTAGCATTTAAAATAAGTTTTTAAAATAAGCATTAAGCATAAGCATTAAGCAGCAAGCCTTATGTCTAAAGCATCAAGAACTTATAATTGAGCATTGAGCCTTGAACATCAAGCATAGCATCCAATATAAAGCATAGCGTCGAACATCGAGCATATCATAGAGGATCATGCATATGTATTCGCTTTTATTTTGTCAGTTGAACCTCGGATTTGTTGTTTTATAATTTATATTAAATTTCAAATTTAATGTATCATTTTAAATAATCCACCGCTGAATCTAGCTGGCATAATTTTAGGCATTTACCTAATTTTATTTAACTTTATTAATAATAAAGGTCAATGTTGTTTATATTAAATCAAGAAATTATTTTGAGCACAAAAGCTAAATTTCCTTTTTTTAAAATAAACTTTTAAAATAAGCTTTTAAAATAAGCTTTAATAAAAAGCATTAAGCATAAGCATTTTAAATAAGCATTAGGCAAATGCCTTTAAAATAAGCATTAAGCATAAAAATTAAATTAAGCTTTTAAAATAAGCATTAAGAAAAAGCATTAATCATAAGAATTTAAAATAACCTTTTAAAATAAGCATTAAGCATAAGCATTAAGCAAAAGCATTAAGCATAAGCATTAAGCACAAGCATTAAGCATAAGCATTAAGCATAAGCATTTAAAATAAGCTTTTAAAATAAGCATTAAGCATAAGCATTAAAAAAAAGCTTTTAAAATAAACATTAAGAAAAAGCATTAAGCATTAGCATTTAAAATAAGTTTTTAAAATAAGCATTAAGCATAAGCATTAAGCAGCAAGCCTTATGTCTAAAGAATCAAGAACTTATAATTGAGCATTGAACATCAAGCATAGCATCCAATATAGAGCATAGCGTCGAACATCGAGCATATCATAGAGGATCATGCATATGTATTCGCTTTTATTTTGTCAGTTGAACCTCGGATTTCTTGTTTTATAATTCATATTAAATTTCAAATTTAATGTATCATTTTAAATAATCCACCGCTGAATCTAGCTGGCATAATATTAGGCATTTACCTAATTTTATTTAACTTTATTAATAATAAAGGTCAATGTTGTTTATATTTATTCAATAAATTATTTTAAGCACAAAAGCTAAATTTCCTTTTTTTAAAATAAGCTTAAAACATGAAGGATTTAAAATAAGCATTTTGCATAAGCATTAAGCATAAGCATTAAGCATAAGCTTTTAAAATAAGCTTTTAAAATAAGCATTTAGAAAAAGCATTAAGCATAAGCATTTAAAATAAGCTTTTGAAATAAGCTTTTTAAATAAGCATTAAGAAAAAGCATATAGCATTTAAAATAAGCTTTTTAAATAAGCTTTAAGAAAAAGCATTAAGCATAAGCATTTAAAATAAGCATTTTGCATAAGCATTAAAAATAAGCTTTTAAAATAAGCATTAAGCATTAGCATTTTAAATAAGCATTAAGCATAAGCATTAAGCATAAGCATTAAGCAAAAGCATTTAAAATAAGCTTTTAAAATAAGCATTAAGCATAAGCATTAAAAAAAGCTTTTAAAATAAACATTAAGAAAAAGCATTAAGCATAAGCATTTAAAATAAGCATTAAGTATAAACATTAAAAATAAGCTTTTAAAATAAGCATTAAGCATAAAAATTAAATAAAGCTTTTAAAATAAGCATTAAGAAAAAGCATTAATCATAAGAATTTAAAATAAGCTTTTAAAATAGGCATTAAGCATAAGCATTAAGCAAAAGCATTAAGCATAAGCATTAAGCACAAGCATTAAGCATAAGCATTAAGCATAAGCATTTAAAATAAGCTTTTAAAATAAGCATTAAGCATAAGCATTAAAAAAAGCTTTTAAAATAAACATTAAGAAAAAGCATTAAGCATAAGCATTTAAAATAAGCTTTTAAAATAAGCTTTTTAAATAAGCATTAAGAAAAAGCATATAGCATTTAAAATAAGCATTAAGAAAAAGCATATAGCATTTAAAATAAGTTTTCTAAATAAGCTTTAAGAAAAAGCATTAAGCATAAGCATTTAAAATAAGCATTAAGCATAAACAATAAAAATAAGCTTTTAAAATAAGCATTAAGCATTAGCATTTAAAATAAGCTTTTAAAATAAGCATTAAGCATAAGCATTAAAAAAAAGCTTTTCAATTAAATATTAAGAAAAAGCATTAAGCATTAGCATTTAAAATAAGTTTTTAAAATAAGCATTAAGCATAAGCATTAAGCAGCAAGCCTTATGTCTAAAGCATCAAGAACTTATAATTGAGCATTGAGCATTGAACATCAAGCATAGCATCCAATATAAAGCATAGCGTCGAACATCGAGCATATCATAGAGGATCATGCATATGTATTCGCTTTTATTTTGTCAGTTGAACCTCGGATTTGTTGTTTTATAATTTATATTAAATTTCAAATTTAATGTATCATTTTAAATAATCCACCGCTGAATCTAGCTGGCATAATTTTAGGCATTTACCTAATTTTATTTAACTTTATTAATAATAAAGGTCAATGTTGTTTATATTAAATCAAGAAATTATTTTGAGCACAAAAGCTAAATTTCCTTTTTTTAAAATAAGCTTTTAAAATAAGCTTTTAAAATAAGCTTTAATAAAAAGCATTAAGCATAAGCATTTTAAATAAGCATTAGGGAAATGCCTTTAAAATAAGCATTAAGCATAAAAATTAAATTAAGCTTTTAAAATAAGCATTAAGAAAAAGCATTAATCATAAGAATTTAAAATAACCTTTTAAAATAAGCATTAAGCATAAGCATTAAGCAAAAGCATTAAGCATAAGCATTAAGCACAAGCATTAAGCATAAGCATTTAAAATAAGCTTTTAAAATAAGCATTAAACATAAGCATTAAAAAAAAGCTTTTAAAATAAACATTAAGAAAAAGCATTAAGCATTAGCATTTAAAATAAGTTTTTAAAATAAGCATTAAGTATAAGCATTAAGCAGCAAGCCTTATGTCTAAAGCATCAAGAACTTATAATTGAGCATTGAGCATTGAACATCAAGCATAGCATCCAATATAGAGCATAGCGTCGAAAATCGAGAATATCATAGAGGATCATGCATATGTATTCGCTTTTATTTTGTCAGTTGAACCTCGGATTTCTTGTTTTATAATTTATATTAAATTTCAAATTTAATGTATCATTTTAAATAATCCTCCGCTGAATCTAGCTGGCATAATTTTAGGCATTTACCTAATTTTATTTAATTTTATTAATAATAAAGGTCAATGTTGTTTATATTTAATCAATAAATTATTTTAAGCACAAAAGCTAAATTTCCTTTTTTTAAAATAAGCTTAAAACATGAAGCATTTAGCATTAAGCATAAGCATAGGTATAAAGCAAAAGCATTAAATATAAGCATTTAAAATAAGCATTTTGCATAAGCATTAAGCAAAAGCATTAAGCATAAGCTTTTAAAATAAGCTTTTAAAATAAGCATTTAGAAAAAGCATTAAGCATAAGCATTAAAAATAAGCTTTTTTAATAAGCTTTTAAAATAAGCATTAAGCATAAGCATTAAGCATAAATATTTAAAATAAGCTTTTAAAATAAGCTTTTTAAATAAGCATTAAGAAAAAGCATATAGCATTTAAAATAAGTTTTTTAAATAAGCTTTAAGAAAAAGCATTAAGCATAAGCATTTAAAATAAGCATTAAGTATAAACATTAAAAATATGCTTTTAAAATAAGCATTAAGCATTAGCATTTAAAATAAGCTTTTAAAATAAGCATTAAGCATAAGCATTAAAAAAAAGCTTTTCAAATAAACATTAAGAAAAAGCATTAAGCATTAGCATTTAAAATAAGTTTTTAAAATAAGCATTAAGCATAAGCATTAAGCAGCAAGCCTTATGTCTAAAGCATCAAGAACTTATAATTGAGCATTGAGCATTGAACATCAAGCATAGCATCCAATATAAAGCATAGCGTCGAACATCGAGCATATCATAGAGGATCATGCATATGTATTCGCTTTTATTTTGTCAGTTGAACCTCGGATTTCTTTTTTTATAATTTATATTAAATTTCAAATTTAATGTATCATTTTAAATAATCCTCCGCTGAATCTAGCTGGCATAATTTTAGGCATTTACCTAATTTTATTTAAATTTATTAATAATAAAGGTCAATGTTGTTTATATTTAATCAATAAATTATTTTAAGCACAAAAGCTAAATTTCCTTTTTTTAAAATAAGCTTAAAACATGAAGCATTTAGCATTAAGCATAAGCATAGGTATAAAGCAAAAGCATTAAATATAAGCATTTAAAATAAGCATTTTGCATAAGCATTAAGCATAAGCATTAAGCATAAGCTTTTAAAATAAGCTTTTAAAATAAGCATTTAGAAAAAGCATTAAGCATAAGCATTAAAAATAAGCTTTTTTAATAAGCTTTTAAAATAAGCATTAAGCATAAGCATTAAGCATAAATATTTAAAATAAGCTTTTAAAATAAGCTTTTTAAATAAGCATTAAGAAAAAGCATACAGCATTTAAAATAAGCATTAAGAAAAAGCATATAGCATTTAAAATTAGTTTTTTAAATAAGCTTTAAGAAAAAGCATTAAGCATAAGCATTTAAAATAAGCATTAAGTATAAACATTAAAAATATGCTTTTAAAATAAGCATTAAGCATTAGCATTTAAAATAAGCTTTTAAAATAAGCATTAAGCATAAGCATTAAAAAAAAGCTTTTCAAATAAACATTAAGAAAAAGCATTAAGCATTAGCATTTAAAATAAGTTTTTAAAATAAGCATTAAGCATAAGCATTAAGCAGCAAGCCTTATGTCTAAAGCATCAAGAACTTATAATTGAGCATTGAGCATTGAACATCAAGCATAGCATCCAATATAGAGCATAGCGTCGAACATCGAGCATATCATAGAGGATCATGCATATGTATTCGCTTTTATTTTGTCAGTTGAACCTCGGATTTCTTGTTTTATAATTTATATTAAATTTCAAATTTAATGTATCATTTTAAATAATCCACCGCTGAATCTAGCTGGCATAATATTAGGCATTTACCTAATTTTATTTAACTTTATTAATAATAAAGGTCAATGTTGTTTATATTTATTCAATAAATTATTTTAAGCACAAAAACTAAATTTCCTTTTTTTAAAATAAGCTTAAAACATGAAGCATTTAGCATTAAGCATAAGCATAGGTATAAAGCATAAGCATTAAACATAAGCATTTAAAATAAGCATTTTGCATAAGCATTAAGCATGAGCATAAAAAATAAGCTTTTTAAAAAAGCTTTTAAAATAAGAATCAAGCATAAGCATTAAGCATAAATATTTAAAATAAGCTTTTGAAATAAGCTTTTTAAATAAGCATTAAGAAAAAGCATATAGCATTTAAAATAGGCTTTTTAAATAAGCTTTAAGAAAAAGCATTAAGCATAAGCATTTAAAATAAGCATTTTGCATAAGCTTTTAAAATAAGCATTAAGCATAAGCATTTAAAATAAGCATTAGGCAAATGCCTTTAAAATAAGCATTAAGCATAAAAATTAAATTAAGCTTTTAAAATAAGCATTAAAAAAAAGCATTAATCATAAGAATTTAAAATAAGCTTTTAAAATAAGCATTAAGCATAAGCATTAAGCAAAAGCATTAAGCAAAAGCATTAAGCACAAGCATTAAGCATAAGCATTAAGCATAAGCATTAAAAATAACCTTTTAAAATAAGCATTAAAAAAAAGCTTTTTAAATAAACATTAAGAAAAAGCATTAAGCATTAGCATTTAAAATAAGTTTTTAAAATAAGCATTAAGCATAAGCATTAAGCAGCAAGCCTTATGTCTAAAGCATCAAGAACTTATAATTGAGCATTGAGCATTGAACATCAAGCATAGCATCCAATATAGAGCATAGCGTCGAACATCGAGCATATCATAGAGGATCATGCATATGTATTCGCTTTTATTTTGTCAGTTGAACCTCGGATTTCTTGTTTTATAATTTATATTAAATTTCAAATTTAATGTATCATTTTAAATAATCCACCGCTGAATCTAGCTGGCATAATTTTAGGCATTTACCTAATTTTATTTAACTTTATTAATAATAAAGGTCAATGTTGTTTATATTTAATCAATAAATTATTTTAAGCACAAAAGCTAAATTTCCTTTTTTTAAAATAAGCTTAAAACATGAAGCATTTAGCATTAAGCATAAGCATAGGTATAAAGCATAAGCATTAAACATAAGCATTTAAAATAAGCATTTTGCATAAGCATTAAGCATGAGCATAAAAAATAAGCTTTTTAAAAAAGCTTTTAAAATAAGAATCAAGCATAAGCATTAAGCATAAATATTTAAAATAAGCTTTTGAAATAAGCTTTTTAAATAAGCATTAAGAAAAAGCATATAGCATTTAAAATAGGCTTTTTAAATAAGCTTTAAGAAAAAGCATTAAGCATAAGCATTTAAAATAAGCATTTTGCATAAGCTTTTAAAATAAGCATTAAGCATAAGCATTAAAAAAAAGCTTTTAAAATAAACATTAAGAAAAAGCATTAAGCATTAGCATTTAAAATAAGTTTTTAAAATAAGCATTAAGCATAAGCATTAAGCAGCAAGCCTTATGTCTAAAGCATCAAGAACTTATAATTGAGCATTGAGCATTGAACATCAAGCATAGCATCCAATATAGAGCATAGCGTCGAACATCGAGCATATCATAGAGGATCATGCATATGTATTCGCTTTTATTTTGTCAGTTGAACCTCGGATTTCTTGTTTTATAATTTATATTAAATTTCAAATTTAATGTATCATTTTAAATAATCCACCCCTGAATCTAGCTGGCATAATTTTAGGCATTTACCTAATTTTATTTAACTTTATTAATAATAAAGGTCAATGTTGTTTAAATTTAATCAATAAATTATTTTAAGCACAAAAGCTAAATTTCCTTTTTTTAAAATAAGCTTAAAACATGAAGCATTTAGCATTAAGCATAAGCATAGGTATAAAGCATAAGCATTAAACATAAGCATTTAAAATAAGCATTTTGCATAAGCATTAAGCATAAGCATTAAGCATAAGCATTAAGCATAAGCTTTTAAAATAGGCTTTTTAAATAAGCATTAAGCATGAGCATTAAGCATAAGCATTTAAAATAAGCTTTTGAAATAAGCTTTTTAAATAAGCATTAAGAAAAAACATATAGCATTTAAAATAAGCTTTTTAAATAAGCTTTAAGAAAAAGCATTAAGCATAAGCATTTAAAATAAGCATTTTGCATAAGCATTAAAAATAAGCTTTTAAAATAAGCATTAAGCATTAGCATTTTAAATAAGCATTAAGCATAAGCATTAAGCATAAGCATTAAGCAAAAGCATTTAAAATAAGCTTTTAAAATAAGCATTAAGCATAAGCATTAAAAAAAGCTTTTAAAATAAACATTAAGAAAAAGCATTAAGCATTAGCATTTAAAATAAGTTTTTAAAATAAGCATTAAGCATAAGCATTAAGCAGCAAGCCTTATGTCTAAAGCATCAAGAACTTATAATTGAGCATTGAGCATTGAACATTAAGCATAGCATCCAATATAGAGCATAGCGTCGAACATCGAGAATATCATAGAGGATCATGCATATGTATTCGCTTTTATTTTGTCAGTTGAACCTCGGATTTCTTGTTTTATAATTTATATTAAATTTCAAATTTAATGTATCATTTTAAATAATCCACCGCTGAATCTAGCTGGCATAATTTTAGACATTTACCTAATTTTATTTAAATTTATTAATAATAAAGGTCAATGTTGTTTATATTTAATCAATAAATTATTTTAAGCACAAAAGCTAAATTTCCTTTTTTTAAAATAAGCTTAAAACATGAAGCATTTAGCATTAAGCATAAGCATAGGTATAAAGCAAAAGCATTAAACATAAGCATTTAAAATAAGCATTTTGCATAAGCATTAAGCATAAGCATTAAGCATAAGCTTTTAAAATAGGCTTTTAAAATAAGCATTTAGAAAAAGCATTAGGCATAAGCATTAAAAATAAGCTTTTAAAAAAAGCTTTTAAAATAAAAATCAAGCATAAGCATTAAGCATAAATATTAAAAATAAGCTTTTAAAATAAGCTTTAAAAATAAACTTAAAATAAGCATTAAGAAATAGCATTAAGCATAAGCATTAAAAATAAGCTTTTTTAATAAGCTTTTAAAATAAGCATTTAGAAAAAGCATTAAGCATAAGCATTTAAAATAAGCATTAGGCAAATGCCTTTAAAATAAGCATTAAGCATAAAAATTTAATAAAGCTTTTAAAATAAGCATTAAGAAAAAGCATTAATCATAAGAATTTAAAATAAGCTTTTAAAATAAGCATTAAGCATAAGCATTAAGCAAAAGCATTAAGCATAAGCATTAAGCACAAGCATTAAGCATAAGCATTAAGCATAAGCATTTAAAATAAGCTTTTAAAATAAGCATTAAGCATAAGCATTAAAAAAAGCTTTTAAAATAAACATTAAGAACAAGCATTAAGCATAAGCATTTAAAATAAGCTTTTAAAATAAGCTTTTTAAATAAGCATTAAGAAAAAGCATATAGCATTTAAAATAAGCATTAAGAAAAAGCATATAGCATTTAAAATAAGTTTTCTAAATAAGCTTTAAGAAAAAGCATTAAGCATAAGCATTTAAAATAAGCATTAAGTATAAACATTCAAAATAAGCTTTTAAAATAAGCATTAAGCATTAGCATTTAAAATAAGCTTTTAAAATAAGCATTAAGCATAAGCATTAAAAAAAGCTTTTAAAATAAACATTAAGAAAAAGCATTAAGCATTAGCATTTAAAATAAGTTTTTAAAATAAGCATTAAGCATAAGCATTAAGCAGCAAGCCTTATGTCTAAAGCATCAAGAACTTATAATTGAGCATTGAGCATTGAACATCAAGCATAGCATCCAATATAGAGCATAGCGTCGAACATCGAGAATATCATAGAGGATCATGCATATGTATTCGCTTTTATTTTGTCAGTTGAACCTCGGATTTCTTGTTTTATAATTTATATTAAATTTCAAATTTAATGTATCATTTTAAATAATCCACCGCTGAATCTAGCTGGCATAATTTTAGACATTTACCTAATTTTATTTAAATTTATTAATAATAAAGGTCAATGTTGTTTATATTTAATCAATAAATTATTTTAAGCACAAAAGCTAAATTTCCTTTTTTTAAAATAAGCTTAAAACATGAAGCATTTAGCATTAAGCATAAGCATAGGTATAAAGCAAAAGCATTAAACATAAGCATTTAAAATAAGCATTTTGCATAAGCATTAAGCATAAGCATTAAGCATAAGCTTTTAAAATAGGCTTTTAAAATAAGCATTTAGAAAAAGCATTAGGCATAAGCATTAAAAATAAGCTTTTAAAAAAAGCTTTTAAAATAAAAATCAAGCATAAGCATTAAGCATAAATATTAAAAATAAGCTTTTAAAATAAGCTTTAAAAATAAACTTAAAATAAGCATTAAGAAATAGCATTAAGCATAAGCATTAAAAATAAGCTTTTTTAATAAGCTTTTAAAATAAGCATTTAGAAAAAGCATTAAGCAAAAGCATTTAAAATAAGCATTAGGCAAATGCCTTTAAAATAAGCATTAAGCATAAAAATTTAATAAAGCTTTTAAAATAAGCATTAAGAAAAAGCATTAATCATAAGAATTTAAAATAAGCTTTTAAAATAAGCATTAAGCATAAGCATTAAGCAAAAGCATTAAGCATAAGCATTAAGCACAAGCATTAAGCATAAGCATTTAAAATAAGCTTTTAAAATAAGCATTAAGCATAAGCATTAAAAAAAGCTTTTAAAATAAACATTAAGAAAAAGCATTAAGCATAAGCATTTAAAATAAGCTTTTAAAATAAGCTTTTTAAATAAGCATTAAGAAAAAGCATATAGCATTTAAAATAAGCATTAAGAAAAAGCATATAGCATTTAAAATAAGTTTTCTAAATAAGCTTTAAGAAAAAGCATTAAGCATAAGCATTTAAAATAAGCATTAAGCATAAACAATAAAAATAAGCTTTTAAAATAAGCATTAAGCATTAGCATTTAAAATAAGCTTTTAAAATAAGCATTAAGCATAAGCATTAAAAAAAAGCTTTTCAATTAAATATTAAGAAAAAGCATTAAGCATTAGCATTTAAAATAAGTTTTTAAAATAAGCATTAAGCATAAGCATTAAGCAGCAAGCCTTATGTCTAAAGCATCAAGAACTTATAATTGAGCATTGAGCATTGAACATCAAGCATAGCATCCAATATAAAGCATAGCGTCGAACATCGAGCATATCATAGAGGATCATGCATATGTATTCGCTTTTATTTTGTCAGTTGAACCTCGGATTTGTTGTTTTATAATTTATATTAAATTTCAAATTTAATGTATCATTTTAAATAATCCACCGCTGAATCTAGCTGGCATAATTTTAGGCATTTACCTAATTTTATTTAACTTTATTAATAATAAAGGTCAATGTTGTTTATATTAAATCAAGAAATTATTTTGAGCACAAAAGCTAAATTTCCTTTTTTTAAAATAAGCTTTAATAAAAAGCATTAAGCATAAGCATTTTAAATAAGCATTAGGGAAATGCCTTTAAAATAAGCATTAAGCATAAAAATTAAATTAAGCTTTTAAAATAAGCATTAAGAAAAAGCATTAATCATAAGAATTTAAAATAACCTTTTAAAATAAGCATTAAGCATAAGCATTAAGCAAAAGCATTAAGCATAAGCATTAAGCACAAGCATTAAGCATAAGCATTTAAAATAAGCTTTTAAAATAAGCATTAAGCATAAGCATTAAGCAAAAGCATTAAGCATAAGCATTAAGCACAAGCATTAAGCATAAGCATTAAGCATAAGCATTTAAAATAAGCTTTTAAAATAAGCATTAAGCATAAGCATTAAAAAAAGCTTTTAAAATAAACATTAAGAAAAAGCATTAAGCATAAGCATTTAAAATAAGCTTTTAAAATAAGCTTTTTAAATAAGCATTAAGAAAAAGCATATAGCATTTAAAGTAAGCATTAAGAAAAAGCATATAGCATTTAAAATAAGTTTTCTAAATAAGCTTTAAGAAAAAGCATTAAGCATAAGCATTTAAAATAAGCATTAAGCATAAACAATAAAAATAAGCTTTTAAAATAAGCATTAAGCATTAGCATTTAAAATAAGCTTTTAAAATAAGCATTAAGCATAAGCATTAAAAAAAAGGTTTTCAATTAAATATTAAGAAAAAGCATTAAGCATTAGCATTTAAAATAAGTTTTTAAAATAAGCATTAAGCATAAGCATTAAGCAGCAAGCCTTATGTCTAAAGCATCAAGAACTTATAATTGAGCATTGAGCATTGAACATCAAGCATAGCATCCAATATAAAGCATAGCGTCGAACATCGAGCATATCATAGAGGATCATGCATATGTATTCGCTTTTATTTTGTCAGTTGAACCTCGGATTTGTTGTTTTATAATTTATATTAAATTTCAAATTTAATGTATCATTTTAAATAATCCACCGCTGAATCTAGCTGGCATAATTTTAGGCATTTACCTAATTTTATTTAACTTTATTAATAATAAAGGTCAATGTTGTTTATATTAAATCAAGAAATTATTTTGAGCACAAAAGCTAAATTTCCTTTTTTTAAAATAAGCTTTTAAAATAAGCTTTTAAAATAAGCTTTAATAAAAAGCATTAAGCATAAGCATTTTAAATAAGCATTAGGGAAATGCCTTTAAAATAAGCATTAAGCATAAAAATTAAATTAAGCTTTTAAAATAAGCATTAAGAAAAAGCATTAATCATAAGAATTTAAAATAACCTTTTAAAATAAGCATTAAGCATAAGCATTAAGCAAAAGCATTAAGCATAAGCATTAAGCACAAGCATTAAGCATAAGCATTTAAAATAAGCTTTTAAAATAAGCATTAAGCATAAGCATTAAAAAAAAGCTTTTAAAATAAACATTAAGAAAAAGCATTAAGCATTAGCATTTAAAATAAGTTTTTAAAATAAGCATTAAGTATAAGCATTAAGCAGCAAGCCTTATGTCTAAAGCATCAAGAACTTATAATTGAGCATTGAGCATTGAACATCAAGCATAGCATCCAATATAGAGCATAGCGTCGAAAATCGAGAATATCATAGAGGATCATGCATATGTATTCGCTTTTATTTTGTCAGTTGAACCTCGGATTTCTTGTTTTATAATTTATATTAAATTTCAAATTTAATGTATCATTTTAAATAATCCTCCGCTGAATCTAGCTGGCATAATTTTAGGCATTTACCTAATTTTATTTAAATTTATTAATAATAAAGGTCAATGTTGTTTATATTTAATCAATAAATTATTTTAAGCACAAAAGCTAAATTTCCTTTTTTTAAAATAAGCTTAAAACATGAAGCATTTAGCATTAAGCATAAGCATAGGTATAAAGCAAAAGCATTAAATATAAGCATTTAAAATAAGCATTTTGCATAAGCATTAAGCAAAAGCATTAAGCATAAGCTTTTAAAATAAGCTTTTAAAATAAGCATTTAGAAAAAGCATTAAGCATAAGCATTAAAAATAAGCTTTTTTAATAAGCTTTTAAAATAAGCATTAAGCATAAGCATTAAGCATAAATATTTAAAATAAGCTTTTAAAATAAGCTTTTTAAATAAGCATTAAGAAAAAGCATATAGCATTTAAAATAAGTTTTTTAAATAAGCTTTAAGAAAAAGCATTAAGCATAAGCATTTAAAATAAGCATTAAGTATAAACATTAAAAATATGCTTTTAAAATAAGCATTAAGCATTAGCATTTAAAATAAGCTTTTAAAATAAGCATTAAGCATAAGCATTAAAAAAAAGCTTTTCAAATAAACATTAAGAAAAAGCATTAAGCATTAGCATTTAAAATAAGTTTTTAAAATAAGCATTAAGCATAAGCATTAAGCAGCAAGCCTTATGTCTAAAGCATCAAGAACTTATAATTGAGCATTGAGCATTGAACATCAAGCATAGCATCCAATATAAAGCATAGCGTCGAACATCGAGCATATCATAGAGGATCATGCATATGTATTCGCTTTTATTTTGTCAGTTGAACCTCGGATTTCTTTTTTTATAATTTATATTAAATTTCAAATTTAATGTATCATTTTAAATAATCCTCCGCTGAATCTAGCTGGCATAATTTTAGGCATTTACCTAATTTTATTTAAATTTATTAATAATAAAGGTCAATGTTGTTTATATTTAATCAATAAATTATTTTAAGCACAAAAGCTAAATTTCCTTTTTTTAAAATAAGCTTAAAACATGAAGCATTTAGCATTAAGCATAAGCATAGGTATAAAGCAAAAGCATTAAATATAAGCATTTAAAATAAGCATTTTGCATAAGCATTAAGCATAAGCATTAAGCATAAGCTTTTAAAATAAGCTTTTTAAATAAGCATTTAGAAAAAGCATTAAGCATAAGCATTAAAAATAAGCTTTTTTAATAAGCTTTTAAAATAAGCATTAAGCATAAGCATTAAGCATAAATATTTAAAATAAGCTTTTAAAATAAGCTTTTTAAATAAGCATTAAGAAAAAGCATACAGCATTTAAAATAAGCATTAAGAAAAAGCATATAGCATTTAAAATTAGTTTTTTAAATAAGCTTTAAGAAAAAGCATTAAGCATAAGCATTTAAAATAAGCATTAAGTATAAACATTAAAAATATGCTTTTAAAATAAGCATTAAGCATTAGCATTTAAAATAAGCTTTTAAAATAAGCATTAAGCATAAGCATTAAAAAAAAGCTTTTCAAATAAACATTAAGAAAAAGCATTAAGCATTAGCATTTAAAATAAGTTTTTAAAATAAGCATTAAGCATAAGCATTAAGCAGCAAGCCTTATGTCTAAAGCATCAAGAACTTATAATTGAGCATTGAGCATTGAACATCAAGCATAGCATCCAATATAGAGCATAGCGTCGAACATCGAGCATATCATAGAGGATCATGCATATGTATTCGCTTTTATTTTGTCAGTTGAACCTCGGATTTCTTGTTTTATAATTTATATTAAATTTCAAATTTAATGTATCATTTTAAATAATCCACCGCTGAATCTAGCTGGCATAATATTAGGCATTTACCTAATTTTATTTAACTTTATTAATAATAAAGGTCAATGTTGTTTATATTTATTCAATAAATTATTTTAAGCACAAAAACTAAATTTCCTTTTTTTAAAATAAGCTTAAAACATGAAGCATTTAGCATTAAGCATAAGCATAGGTATAAAGCATAAGCATTAAACATAAGCATTTAAAATAAGCATTTTGCATAAGCATTAAGCATGAGCATAAAAAATAAGCTTTTTAAAAAAGCTTTTAAAATAAGAATCAAGCATAAGCATTAAGCATAAATATTTAAAATAAGCTTTTGAAATAAGCTTTTTAAATAAGCATTAAGAAAAAGCATATAGCATTTAAAATAGGCTTTTTAAATAAGCTTTAAGAAAAAGCATTAAGCATAAGCATTTAAAATAAGCATTTTGCATAAGCTTTTAAAATAAGCATTAAGCATAAGCATTTAAAATAAGCATTAGGCAAATGCCTTTAAAATAAGCATTAAGCATAAAAATTAAATTAAGCTTTTAAAATAAGCATTAAAAAAAAGCATTAATCATAAGAATTTAAAATAAGCTTTTAAAATAAGCATTAAGCATAAGCATTAAGCAAAAGCATTAAGCAAAAGCATTAAGCACAAGCATTAAGCATAAGCATTAAGCATAAGCATTAAAAATAACCTTTTAAAATAAGCATTAAAAAAAAGCTTTTTAAATAAACATTAAGAAAAAGCATTAAGCATTAGCATTTAAAATAAGTTTTTAAAATATGCATTAAGCATAAGCATTAAGCAGCAAGCCTTATGTCTAAAGCATCAAGAACTTATAATTGAGCATTGAGCATTGAACATCAAGCATAGCATCCAATATAGAGCATAGCGTCGAACATCGAGCATATCATAGAGGATCATGCATATGTATTCGCTTTTATTTTGTCAGTTGAACCTCGGATTTCTTGTTTTATAATTTATATGAAATTTCAAATTTAATGTATCATTTTAAATAATCCACCGCTGAATCTAGCTGGCATAATTTTAGGCATTTACCTAATTTTATTTAACTTTATTAATAATAAAGGTCAATGTTGTTTATATTTAATCAATAAATTATTTTAAGCACAAAAGCTAAATTTCCTTTTTTTAAAATAAGCTTAAAACATGAAGCATTTAGCATTAAGCATAAGCATAGGTATAAAGCATAAGCATTAAACATAAGCATTTAAAATAAGCATTTTGCATAAGCATTAAGCATGAGCATAAAAAATAAGCTTTTTAAAAAAGCTTTTAAAATAAGAATCAAGCATAAGCATTAAGCATAAATATTTAAAATAAGCTTTTGAAATAAGCTTTTTAAATAAGCATTAAGAAAAAGCATATAGCATTTAAAATAGGCTTTTTAAATAAGCTTTAAGAAAAAGCATTAAGCATAAGCATTTAAAATAAGCATTTTGCATAAGCTTTTAAAATAAGCATTAAGCATAAGCATTAAAAAAAAGCTTTTAAAATAAACATTAAGAAAAAGCATTAAGCATTAGCATTTAAAATAAGTTTTTAAAATAAGCATTAAGCATAAGCATTAAGCAGCAAGCCTTATGTCTAAAGCATCAAGAACTTATAATTGAGCATTGAGCATTGAACATCAAGCATAGCATCCAATATAGAGCATAGCGTCGAACATCGAGCATATCATAGAGGATCATGCATATGTATTCGCTTTTATTTTGTCAGTTGAACCTCGGATTTCTTGTTTTATAATTTATATTAAATTTCAAATTTAATGTATCATTTTAAATAATCCTCCGCTGAATCTAGCTGGCATAATTTTAGGCATTTACCTAATTTTATTTAAATTTATTAATAATAAAGGTCAATGTTGTTTATATTTAATCAATAAATTATTTTAAGCACAAAAGCTAAATTTCCTTTTTTTAAAATAAGCTTAAAACATGAAGCATTTAGCATTAAGCATAAGCATAGGTATAAAGCAAAAGCATTAAATATAAGCATTTAAAATAAGCATTTTGCATAAGCATTAAGCAAAAGCATTAAGCATAAGCTTTTAAAATAAGCTTTTAAAATAAGCATTTAGAAAAAGCATTAAGCATAAGCATTAAAAATAAGCTTTTTTAATAAGCTTTTAAAATAAGCATTAAGCATAAGCATTAAGCATAAATATTTAAAATAAGCTTTTAAAATAAGCTTTTTAAATAAGCATTAAGAAAAAGCATATAGCATTTAAAATTAGTTTTTTAAATAAGCTTTAAGAAAAAGCATTAAGCATAAGCATTTAAAATAAGCATTAAGTATAAACATTAAAAATATGCTTTTAAAATAAGCATTAAGCATTAGCATTTAAAATAAGCTTTTAAAATAAGCATTAAGCATAAGCATTAAAAAAAAGCTTTTCAAATAAACATTAAGAAAAAGCATTAAGCATTAGCATTTAAAATAAGTTTTTAAAATAAGCATTAAGCATAAGCATTAAGCAGCAAGCCTTATGTCTAAAGCATCAAGAACTTATAATTGAGCATTGAGCATTGAACATCAAGCATAGCATCCAATATAGAGCATAGCGTCGAACATCGAGCATATCATAGAGGATCATGCATATGTATTCGCTTTTATTTTGTCAGTTGAACCTCGGATTTCTTGTTTTATAATTTATATTAAATTTCAAATTTAATGTATCATTTTAAATAATCCACCGCTGAATCTAGCTGGCATAATATTAGGCATTTACCTAATTTTATTTAACTTTATTAATAATAAAGGTCAATGTTGTTTATATTTATTCAATAAATTATTTTAAGCACAAAAACTAAATTTCCTTTTTTTAAAATAAGCTTAAAACATGAAGCATTTAGCATTAAGCATAAGCATAGGTATAAAGCATAAGCATTAAACATAAGCATTTAAAATAAGCATTTTGCATAAGCATTAAGCATGAGCATAAAAAATAAGCTTTTTAAAAAAGCTTTTAAAATAAGAATCAAGCATAAGCATTAAGCATAAATATTTAAAATAAGCTTTTGAAATAAGCTTTTTAAATAAGCATTAAGAAAAAGCATATAGCATTTAAAATAGGCTTTTTAAATAAGCTTTAAGAAAAAGCATTAAGCATAAGCAATTAAAATAAGCATTTTGCATAGGCTTTTAAAATAAGCATTAAGCATAAGCATTTAAAATAAGCATTAGGCAAATGCCTTTAAAATAAGCATTAAGCATAAAAATTAAATTAAGCTTTTAAAATAAGCATTAAAAAAAAGCATTAATCATAAGAATTTAAAATAAGCTTTTAAAATAAGCATTAAGCATAAGCATTAAGCAAAAGCATTAAGCAAAAGCATTAAGCACAAGCATTAAGCATAAGCATTAAGCATAAGCATTAAAAATAACCTTTTAAAATAAGCATTAAAAAAAAGCTTTTTAAATAAACATTAAGAAAAAGCATTAAGCATTAGCATTTAAAATAAGTTTTTAAAATAAGCATTAAGCATAAGCATTAAGCAGCAAGCCTTATGTCTAAAGCATCAAGAACTTATAATTGAGCATTGAGCATTGAACATCAAGCATAGCATCCAATATAGAGCATAGCGTCGAACATCGAGCATATCATAGAGGATCATGCATATGTATTCGCTTTTATTTTGTCAGTTGAACCTCGGATTTCTTGTTTTATAATTTATATTAAATTTCAAATTTAATGTATCATTTTAAATAATCCACCGCTGAATCTAGCTGGCATAATTTTAGGCATTTACCTAATTTTATTTAACTTTATTAATAATAAAGGTCAATGTTGTTTATATTTAATCAATAAATTATTTTAAGCACAAAAGCTAAATTTCCTTTTTTTAAAATAAGCTTAAAACATGAAGCATTTAGCATTAAGCATAAGCATAGGTATAAAGCATAAGCATTAAACATAAGCATTTAAAATAAGCATTTTGCATAAGCATTAAGCATGAGCATAAAAAATAAGCTTTTTAAAAAAGCTTTTAAAATAAGAATCAAGCATAAGCATTAAGCATAAATATTTAAAATAAGCTTTTGAAATAAGCTTTTTAAATAAGCATTAAGAAAAAGCATATAGCATTTAAAATAGGCTTTTTAAATAAGCTTTAAGAAAAAGCATTAAGCATAAGCATTTAAAATAAGCATTTTGCATAAGCTTTTAAAATAAGCATTAAGCATAAGCATTAAAAAAAAGCTTTTAAAATAAACATTAAGAAAAAGCATTAAGCATTAGCATTTAAAATAAGTTTTTAAAATAAGCATTAAGCATAAGCATTAAGCAGCAAGCCTTATGTCTAAAGCATCAAGAACTTATAATTGAGCATTGAGCATTGAACATCAAGCATAGCATCCAATATAGAGCATAGCGTCGAACATCGAGCATATCATAGAGGATCATGCATATGTATTCGCTTTTATTTTGTCAGTTGAACCTCGGATTTCTTGTTTTATAATTTATATTAAATTTCAAATTTAATGTATCATTTTAAATAATCCACCCCTGAATCTAGCTGGCATAATTTTAGGCATTTACCTAATTTTATTTAACTTTATTAATAATAAAGGTCAATGTTGTTTAAATTTAATCAATAAATTATTTTAAGCACAAAAGCTAAATTTCCTTTTTTTAAAATAAGCTTAAAACATGAAGCATTTAGCATTAAGCATAAGCATAGGTATAAAGCATAAGCATTAAACATAAGCATTTAAAATAAGCATTTTGCATAAGCATTAAGCATAAGCATTAAGCATAAGCATTAAGCATAAGCTTTTAAAATAGGCTTTTTAAATAAGCATTAAGCATGAGCATTAAGCATAAGCATTTAAAATAAGCTTTTGAAATAAGCTTTTTAAATAAGCATTAAGAAAAAACATATAGCATTTAAAATAAGCTTTTTAAATAAGCTTTAAGAAAAAGCATTAAGCATAAGCATTTAAAAAAAGCATTTTGCATAAGCATTAAAAATAAGCTTTTAAAATAAGCATTAAGCATTAGCATTTTAAATAAGCATTAAGCATAAGCATTAAGCATAAGCATTAAGCAAAAGCATTTAAAATAAGCTTTTAAAATAAGCATTAAGCATAAGCATTAAAAAAAGCTTTTAAAATAAACATTAAGAAAAAGCATTAAGCATAAGCATTTAAAATAAGTTTTTAAAATAAGCATTTTGCATAAGCATTAAGCATAAGCATTAAGCATAAGCTTTTAAAATAAGCATTTAGAAAAAGCATTAAGCATAAGCATTAAAAATAAGCTTTTTTAATAAGCTTTTAAAATAAGCATTAAGCATAAGCATTAAGCATAAATATTTAAAATAAGCTTTTAAAATAAGCTTTTTAAATAAGCATTAAGAAAAAGCATATAGCATTTAAAATAAGCATTAAGAAAAAGCATATAGCATTTAAAATAAGTTTTTTAAATAAGCTTTAAGAAAAAGCATTAAGCATAAGCATTTAAAATAAGCATTAAGTATAAACATTAAAAATATGCTTTTAAAATAAGCATTAAGCATTAGCATTTAAAATAAGCTTTTAAAATAAGCATTAAGCATAAGCATTAAAAAAAAGCTTTTCAAATAAACATTAAGAAAAAGCATTAAGCATTAGCATTTAAAATAAGTTTTTAAAATAAGCATTAAGCATAAGCATTAAGCAGCAAGCCTTATGTCTAAAGCATCAAGAACTTATAATTGAGCATTGAGCATTGAACATCAAGCATAGCATCCAATATAGAGCATAGCGTCGAACATCGAGCATATCATAGAGGATCATGCATATGTATTCGCTTTTATTTTGTCAGTTGAACCTCGGATTTCTTGTTTTATAATTTATATTAAATTTCAAATTTAATGTATCATTTTAAATAATCCACCGCTGAATCTAGCTGGCATAATATTAGGCATTTACCTAATTTTATTTAACTTTATTAATAATAAAGGTCAATGTTGTTTATATTTATTCAATAAATTATTTTAAGCACAAAAACTAAATTTCCTTTTTTTAAAATAAGCTTAAAACATGAAGCATTTAGCATTAAGCATAAGCATAGGTATAAAGCATAAACATTAAACATAAGCATTTAAAATAAGCATTTTGCATAAGCATTAAGCATGAGCATAAAAAATAAGCTTTTTAAAAAAGCTTTTAAAATAAGAATCAAGCATAAGCATTAAGCATAAATATTTAAAATAAGCTTTTGAAATAAGCTTTTTAAATAAGCATTAAGAAAAAGCATATAGCATTTAAAATAGGCTTTTTAAATAAGCTTTAAGAAAAAGCATTAAGCATAAGCATTTAAAATAAGCATTTTGCATAAGCTTTTAAAATAAGCATTAAGCATAAGCATTTAAAATAAGCATTAGGCAAATGCCTTTAAAATAAGCATTAAGCATAAAAATTAAATTAAGCTTTTAAAATAAGCATTAAAAAAAAGCATTAATCATAAGAATTTAAAATAAGCTTTTAAAATAAGCATTAAGCATAAGCATTAAGCAAAAGCATAGGTATAAAGCATAAGCATTAAACATAAGCATTTAAAATAAGCATTTTGCATAAGCATTAAGCATGAGCATAAAAAATAAGCTTTTTAAAAAAGCTTTTAAAATAAGAATCAAGCATAAGCATTAAGCATAAATATTTAAAATAAGCTTTTGAAATAAGCTTTTTAAATAAGCATTAAGAAAAAGCATATAGCATTTAAAATAGGCTTTTTAAATAAGCTTTAAGAAAAAGCATTAAGCACAAGCATTAAGCATAAGCATTAAGCATAAGCATTAAAAATAACCTTTTAAAATAAGCATTAAAAAAAAGCTTTTTAAATAAACATTAAGAAAAAGCATTAAGCATTAGCATTTAAAATAAGTTTTTAAAATAAGCATTAAGCATAAGCATTAAGCAGCAAGCCTTATGTCTAAAGCATCAAGAACTTATAATTGAGCATTGAGCATTGAACATCAAGCATAGCATCCAATATAGAGCATAGCGTCGAACATCGAGCATATCATAGAGGATCATGCATATGTATTCGCTTTTATTTTGTCAGTTGAACCTCGGATTTCTTGTTTTATAATTTATATTAAATTTCAAATTTAATGTATCATTTTAAATAATCCACCCCTGAATCTAGCTGGCATAATTTTAGACATTTACCTAATTTTATTTAACTTTATTAATAATAAAGGTCAATGTTGTTTAAATTTAATCAATAAATTATTTTAAGCACAAAAGCTAAATTTCCTTTTTTTAAAATAAGCTTAAAACATGAAGCATTTAGCATTAAGCATAAGCATAGGTATAAAGCATAAGCATTAAACATAAGCATTTAAAATAAGCATTTTGCATAAGCATTAAGCATAAGCATTAAGCATAAGCATTAAGCATAAGCTTTTAAAATAGGCTTTTTAAATAAGCATTAAGCATGAGCATTAAGCATAAGCATTTAAAATAAGCTTTTGAAATAAGCTTTTTAAATAAGCATTAAGAAAAAACATATAGCATTTAAAATAAGCTTTTTAAATAAGCTTTAAGAAAAAGCATTAAGCATAAGCATTTAAAATAAGCATTTTGCATAAGCATTAAAAATAAGCTTTTAAAATAAGCATTAAGCATTAGCATTTTAAATAAGCATTAAGCATAAGCATTAAGCATAAGCATTAAGCAAAAGCATTTAAAATAAGCTTTTAAAATAAGCATTAAGCATAAGCATTAAAAAAAGCTTTTAAAATAAACATTAAGAAAAAGCATTAAGCATTAGCATTTAAAATAAGTTTTTAAAATAAGCATTAAGCATAAGCATTAAGCAGCAAGCCTTATGTCTAAAGCATCAAGAACTTATAATTGAGCATTGAGCATTGAACATCAAGCATAGCATCCAATATAGAGCATAGCGTCGAACATCGAGAATATCATAGAGGATCATGCATATGTATTCGCTTTTATTTTGTCAGTTGAACCTCGGATTTCTTGTTTTATAATTTATATTAAATTTCAAATTTAATGTATCATTTTAAATAATCCACCGCTGAATCTAGCTGGCATAATTTTAGACATTTACCTAATTTTATTTAAATTTATTAATAATAAAGGTCAATGTTGTTTATATTTAATCAATAAATTATTTTAAGCACAAAAGCTAAATTTCCTTTTTTTAAAATAAGCTTAAAACATGAAGCATTTAGCATTAAGCATAAGCATAGGTATAAAGCAAAAGCATTAAACATAAGCATTTAAAATAAGCATTTTGCATAAGCATTAAGCATAAGCATTAAGCATAAGCTTTTAAAATAGGCTTTTAAAATAAGCATTTAGAAAAAGCATTAGGCATAAGCATTAAAAATAAGCTTTTAAAAAAAGCTTTTAAAATAAAAATCAAGCATAAGCATTAAGCATAAATATTAAAAATAAGCTTTTAAAATAAGCTTTAAAAATAAACTTAAAATAAGCATTAAGAAATAGCATTAAGCATAAGCATTAAAAATAAGCTTTTTTAATAAGCTTTTAAAATAAGCATTTAGAAAAAGCATTAAGCATAAGCATTTAAAATAAGCATTAGGCAAATGCCTTTAAAATAAGCATTAAGCATAAAAATTTAATAAAGCTTTTAAAATAAGCATTAAGAAAAAGCATTAATCATAAGAATTTAAAATAAGCTTTTAAAATAAGCATTAAGCATAAGCATTAAGCAAAAGCATTAAGCATAAGCATTAAGCACAAGCATTAAGCATAAGCATTAAGCATAAGCATTTAAAATAAGCTTTTAAAATAAGCATTAAGCATAAGCATTAAAAAAAGCTTTTAAAATAAACATTAAGAAAAAGCATTAAGCATAAGCATTTAAAATAAGCTTTTTAAATAAGCATTAAGAAAAAGCATATAGCATTTAAAGTAAGCATTAAGAAAAAGCATATAGCATTTAAAATAAGTTTTCTAAATAAGCTTTAAGAAAAAGCATTAAGCATAAGCATTTAAAATAAGCATTAAGCATAAACAATAAAAATAAGCTTTTAAAATAAGCATTAAGCATTAGCATTGAAAATAAGCTTTTAAAATAAGCATTAAGCATAAGCATTAAAAAAAAGCTTTTCAATTAAATATTAAGAAAAAGCATTAAGCATTAGCATTTAAAATAAGTTTTTAAAATAAGCATTAAGCATAAGCATTAAGCAGCAAGCCTTATGTCTAAAGCATCAAGAACTTATAATTGAGCATTGAGCATTGAACATCAAGCATAGCATCCAATATAAAGCATAGCGTCGAACATCGAGCATATCATAGAGGATCATGCATATGTATTCGCTTTTATTTTGTCAGTTGAACCTCGGATTTGTTGTTTTATAATTTATATTAAATTTCAAATTTAATGTATCATTTTAAATAATCCACCGCTGAATCTAGCTGGCATAATTTTAGGCATTTACCTAATTTTATTTAACTTTATTAATAATAAAGGTCAATGTTGTTTATATTAAATCAAGAAATTATTTTGAGCACAAAAGCTAAATTTCCTTTTTTTAAAATAAGCTTTTAAAATAAGCTTTTAAAATAAGCTTTAATAAAAAGCATTAAGCATAAGCATTTTAAATAAGCATTAGGGAAATGCCTTTAAAATAAGCATTAAGCATAAAAATTAAATTAAGCTTTTAAAATAAGCATTAAGAAAAAGCATTAATCATAAGAATTTAAAATAACCTTTTAAAATAAGCATTAAGCATAAGCATTAAGCAAAAGCATTAAGCATAAGCATTAAGCACAAGCATTAAGCATAAGCATTTAAAATAAGCTTTTAAAATAAGCATTAAGCATAAGCATTAAAAAAAAGCTTTTAAAATAAACATTAAGAAAAAGCATTAAGCATTAGCATTTAAAATAAGTTTTTAAAATAAGCATTAAGTATAAGCATTAAGCAGCAAGCCTTATGTCTAAAGCATCAAGAACTTATAATTGAGCATTGAGCATTGAACATCAAGCATAGCATCCAATATAGAGCATAGCGTCGAAAATCGAGAATATCATAGAGGATCATGCATATGTATTCGCTTTTATTTTGTCAGTTGAACCTCGGATTTCTTGTTTTATAATTTATATTAAATTTCAAATTTAATGTATCATTTTAAATAATCCTCCGCTGAATCTAGCTGGCATAATTTTAGGCATTTACCTAATTTTATTTAAATTTATTAATAATAAAGGTCAATGTTGTTTATATTTAATCAATAAATTATTTTAAGCACAAAAGCTAAATTTCCTTTTTTTAAAATAAGCTTAAAACATGAAGCATTTAGCATTAAGCATAAGCATAGGTATAAAGCAAAAGCATTAAATATAAGCATTTAAAATAAGCATTTTGCATAAGCATTAAGCATAAGCATTAAGCATAAGCATTAAGCATAAGCTTTTAAAATAGGCTTTTAAAATAAGCATTAAGCATGAGCATTAAGCATAAGCATTTAAAATAAGCTTTTGAAATAAGCTTTTTAAATAAGCATTAAGAAAAAGCATATAGCATTTAAAATAAGCTTTTTAAATAAGCTTTAAGAAAAAGCATTAAGCATAAGCATTTAAAATAAGCATTTTGCATAAGCATTAAAAATAAGCTTTTAAAATAAGCATTAAGCATTAGCATTTTAAATAAGCATTAAGCATAAGCATTAAGCATAAGCATTAAGCATAAGCATTAAGCATAAGCATTAAGCAAAAGCATTTAAAATAAGCTTTTAAAATAAGCATTAAGCATAAGCATTAAAAAAAGCTTTTAAAATAAACATTAAGAAAAAGCATTAAGCATTAGCATTTAAAATAAGTTTTTAAAATAAGCATTAAGCATAAGCATTAAGCAGCAAGCCTTATGTCTAAAGCATCAAGAACTTATAATTGAGCATTGAGCATTGAACATCAAGCATAGCATCCAATATAGAGCATAGCGTCGAACATCGAGAATATCATAGAGGATCATGCATATGTATTCGCTTTTATTTTGTCAGTTGAACCTCGGATTTCTTGTTTTATAATTTATATTAAATTTCAAATTTAATGTATCATTTTAAATAATCCACCGCTGAATCTAGCTGGCATAATTTTAGACATTTACCTAATTTTATTTAAATTTATTAATAATAAAGGTCAATGTTGTTTATATTTAATCAATAAATTATTTTAAGCACAAAAGCTAAATTTCCTTTTTTTAAAATAAGCTTAAGACATGAAGCATTTAGCATTAAGCATAAGCATAGGTATAAAGCAAAAGCATTAAACATAAGCATTTAAAATAAGCATTTTGCATAAGCATTAAGCATAAGCATTAAGCATAAGCTTTTAAAATAGGCTTTTAAAATAAGCATTTAGAAAAAGCATTAGGCATAAGCATTAAAAATAAGCTTTTAAAAAAAGCTTTTTAAATAAAAATCAAGCATAAGCATTAAGCATAAATATTAAAAATAAGCTTTTAAAATAAGCTTTTTAAATAAGCATTAAGAAAAAGCATATAGCATTTAAAATAAGCATTAAGAAAAAGCATATAGCATTTAAAATAAGTTTTCTAAATAAGCTTTAAGAAAAAGCATTAAGCATAAGCATTTAAAATAAGCTTTTAAAATAAGCATTTTGCATAAGCATTAAGCATAAGCATTAAGCATAAGCTTTTAAAATAAGCATTTAGAAAAAGCATTAAGCATAAGCATTAAAAATAAGCTTTTTTAATAAGCTTTTAAAATAAGCATTAAGCATAAGCATTAAGCATAAATATTTAAAATAAGCTTTTAAAATAAGCTTTTTAAATAAGCATTAAGAAAAAGCATATAGCATTTAAAATATCATTTTAAATAATCCACCGCTGAATCTAGCTGGCATAATTTTAGGCATTTACCTAATTTTATTTAACTTTATTAATAATAAAGGTCAATGTTGTTTATATTTAATCAATAAATTATTTTAAGCACAAAAGCTAAATTTCCTTTTTTTAAAATAAGCTTAAAACATGAAGCATTTAGCATTAAGCATAAGCATAGGTATAAAGCAAAAGCATTAAATATAAGCATTTAAAATAAGCATTTTGCATAAGCATTAAGCATAAGCTTTTAAAATAAGCTTTTAAAATAAGCATTTAGAAAAAGCATTAAGCATAAGCATTAAAAATAAGTTTTTTTAATAAGCTTTTAAAATAAGCATTAAGCATAAGCATTAAGCATAAATATTTAAAATAAGCTTTTAAAATAAGCTTTTTAAATAAGCATTAAGAAAAAGCATATAGCATTTAAAATAAGCATTAAGAAAAAGCATATAGCATTTAAAATAAGTTTTTTAAATAAGCTTTAAGAAAAAGCATTAAGCATAAGCATTTAAAATAAGCATTAAGCATAAACATTAAAAATAAGCTTTTAAAATAAGCATTAAGCATTAGCATTTAAAATAAGCTTTTAAAATAAGCATTAAGCATAAGCATTAAAAAAAAGCTTTTCAAATAAACATTAAGAAAAAGCATTAAGCATTAGCATTTAAAATAAGTTTTTAAAATAAGCATTAAGCATAAGCATTAAGCAGCAAGCCTTATGTCTAAAGCATCAAGAACTTATAATTGAGCATTGAGCCTTGAACATCAAGCATAGCATCCAATATAAAGCATAGCGTCGAACATCGAGCATATCATAGAGGATCATGCATATGTATTCGCTTTTATTTTGTCAGTTGAACCTCGGATTTGTTGTTTTATAATTTATATTAAATTTCAAATTTAATGTATCATTTTAAATAATCCACCGCTGAATCTAGCTGGCATAATTTTAGGCATTTACCTAATTTTATTTAACTTTATTAATAATAAAGGTCAATGTTGTTTATATTAAATCAAGAAATTATTTTGAGCACAAAAGCTAAATTTCCTTTTTTTAAAATAAACTTTTAAAATAAGCTTTTAAAATAAGCTTTAATAAAAAGCATTAAGCATAAGCATTTTAAATAAGCATTAGGCAAATGCCTTTAAAATAAGCATTAAGCATAAAAATTAAATTAAGCTTTTAAAATAAGCATTAAGAAAAAGCATTAATCATAAGAATTTAAAATAACCTTTTAAAATAAGCATTAAGCATAAGCATTAAGCAAAAGCATTAAGCATAAGCATTAAGCACAAGCATTAAGCATAAGCATTAAGCATAAGCATTTAAAATAAGCTTTTAAAATAAGCATTAAGCATAAGCATTAAAAAAAAGCTTTTAAAATAAACATTAAGAAAAAGCATTAAGCATTAGCATTTAAAATAAGTTTTTAAAATAAGCATTAAGCATAAGCATTAAGCAGCAAGCCTTATGTCTAAAGAATCAAGAACTTATAATTGAGCATTGAACATCAAGCATAGCATCCAATATAGAGCATAGCGTCGAACATCGAGCATATCATAGAGGATCATGCATATGTATTCGCTTTTATTTTGTCAGTTGAACCTCGGATTTCTTGTTTTATAATTCATATTAAATTTCAAATTTAATGTATCATTTTAAATAATCCACCGCTGAATCTAGCTGGCATAATATTAGGCATTTACCTAATTTTATTTAACTTTATTAATAATAAAGGTCAATGTTGTTTATATTTATTCAATAAATTATTTTAAGCACAAAAGCTAAATTTCCTTTTTTTAAAATAAGCTTAAAACATGAAGGATTTAAAATAAGCATTTTGCATAAGCATTAAGCATAAGCATTAAGCATAAGCTTTTAAAATAAGCTTTTAAAATAAGCATTTAGAAAAAGCATTAAGCATAAGCATTTAAAATAAGCTTTTGAAATAAGCTTTTTAAATAAGCATTAAGAAAAAGCATATAGCATTTAAAATAAGCTTTTTAAATAAGCTTTAAGAAAAAGCATTAAGCATAAGCATTTAAAATAAGCATTTTGCATAAGCATTAAAAATAAGCTTTTAAAATAAGCATTAAGCATTAGCATTTTAAATAAGCATTAAGCATAAGCATTAAGCATAAGCATTAAGCAAAAGCATTTAAAATAAGCTTTTAAAATAAGCATTAAGCATAAGCATTAAAAAAAGCTTTTAAAATAAACATTAAGAAAAAGCATTAAGCATAAGCATTTAAAATAAGCATTAAGTATAAACATTAAAAATAAGCTTTTAAAATAAGCATTAAGCATAAAAATTAAATAAAGCTTTTAAAATAAGCATTAAGAAAAAGCATTAATCATAAGAATTTAAAATAAGCTTTTAAAATAGGCATTAAGCATAAGCATTAAGCAAAAGCATTAAGCATAAGCATTAAGCACAAGCATTAAGCATAAGCATTAAGCATAAGCATTTAAAATAAGCTTTTAAAATAAGCATTAAGCATAAGCATTAAAAAAAGCTTTTAAAATAAACATTAAGAAAAAGCATTAAGCATAAGCATTTAAAATAAGCTTTTAAAATAAGCTTTTTAAATAAGCATTAAGAAAAAGCATATAGCATTTAAAATAAGCATTAAGAAAAAGCATATAGCATTTAAAATAAGTTTTCTAAATAAGCTTTAAGAAAAAGCATTAAGCATAAGCATTTAAAATAAGCATTAAGCATAAACAATAAAAATAAGCTTTTAAAATAAGCATTAAGCATTAGCATTTAAAATAAGCTTTTAAAATAAGCATTAAGCATAAGCATTAAAAAAAAGCTTTTCAATTAAATATTAAGAAAAAGCATTAAGCATTAGCATTTAAAATAAGTTTTTAAAATAAGCATTAAGCATAAGCATTAAGCAGCAAGCCTTATGTCTAAAGCATCAAGAACTTATAATTGAGCATTGAGCATTGAACATCAAGCATAGCATCCAATATAAAGCATAGCGTCGAACATCGAGCATATCATAGAGGATCATGCATATGTATTCGCTTTTATTTTGTCAGTTGAACCTCGGATTTGTTGTTTTATAATTTATATTAAATTTCAAATTTAATGTATCATTTTAAATAATCCACCGCTGAATCTAGCTGGCATAATTTTAGGCATTTACCTAATTTTATTTAACTTTATTAATAATAAAGGTCAATGTTGTTTATATTAAATCAAGAAATTATTTTGAGCACAAAAGCTAAATTTCCTTTTTTTAAAATAAGCTTTTAAAATAAGCTTTTAAAATAAGCTTTAATAAAAAGCATTAAGCATAAGCATTTTAAATAAGCATTAGGGAAATGCCTTTAAAATAAGCATTAAGCATAAAAATTAAATTAAGCTTTTAAAATAAGCATTAAGAAAAAGCATTAATCATAAGAATTTAAAATAACCTTTTAAAATAAGCATTAAGCATAAGCATTAAGCAAAAGCATTAAGCATAAGCATTAAGCACAAGCATTAAGCATAAGCATTTAAAATAAGCTTTTAAAATAAGCATTAAACATAAGCATTAAAAAAAAGCTTTTAAAATAAACATTAAGAAAAAGCATTAAGCATTAGCATTTAAAATAAGTTTTTAAAATAAGCATTAAGTATAAGCATTAAGCAGCAAGCCTTATGTCTAAAGCATCAAGAACTTATAATTGAGCATTGAGCATTGAACATCAAGCATAGCATCCAATATAGAGCATAGCGTCGAAAATCGAGAATATCATAGAGGATCATGCATATGTATTCGCTTTTATTTTGTCAGTTGAACCTCGGATTTCTTGTTTTATAATTTATATTAAATTTCAAATTTAATGTATCATTTTAAATAATCCTCCGCTGAATCTAGCTGGCATAATTTTAGGCATTTACCTAATTTTATTTAATTTTATTAATAATAAAGGTCAATGTTGTTTATATTTAATCAATAAATTATTTTAAGCACAAAAGCTAAATTTCCTTTTTTTAAAATAAGCTTAAAACATGAAGCATTTAGCATTAAGCATAAGCATAGGTATAAAGCAAAAGCATTAAATATAAGCATTTAAAATAAGCATTTTGCATAAGCATTAAGCAAAAGCATTAAGCATAAGCTTTTAAAATAAGCTTTTAAAATAAGCATTTAGAAAAAGCATTAAGCATAAGCATTAAAAATAAGCTTTTTTAATAAGCTTTTAAAATAAGCATTAAGCATAAGCATTAAGCATAAATATTTAAAATAAGCTTTTAAAATAAGCTTTTTAAATAAGCATTAAGAAAAAGCATATAGCATTTAAAATAAGTTTTTTAAATAAGCTTTAAGAAAAAGCATTAAGCATAAGCATTTAAAATAAGCATTAAGTATAAACATTAAAAATATGCTTTTAAAATAAGCATTAAGCATTAGCATTTAAAATAAGCTTTTAAAATAAGCATTAAGCATAAGCATTAAAAAAAAGCTTTTCAAATAAACATTAAGAAAAAGCATTAAGCATTAGCATTTAAAATAAGTTTTTAAAATAAGCATTAAGCATAAGCATTAAGCAGCAAGCCTTATGTCTAAAGCATCAAGAACTTATAATTGAGCATTGAGCATTGAACATCAAGCATAGCATCCAATATAAAGCATAGCGTCGAACATCGAGCATATCATAGAGGATCATGCATATGTATTCGCTTTTATTTTGTCAGTTGAACCTCGGATTTCTTTTTTTATAATTTATATTAAATTTCAAATTTAATGTATCATTTTAAATAATCCTCCGCTGAATCTAGCTGGCATAATTTTAGGCATTTACCTAATTTTATTTAAATTTATTAATAATAAAGGTCAATGTTGTTTATATTTAATCAATAAATTATTTTAAGCACAAAAGCTAAATTTCCTTTTTTTAAAATAAGCTTAAAACATGAAGCATTTAGCATTAAGCATAAGCATAGGTATAAAGCAAAAGCATTAAATATAAGCATTTAAAATAAGCATTTTGCATAAGCATTAAGCATAAGCATTAAGCATAAGCTTTTAAAATAAGCTTTTAAAATAAGCATTTAGAAAAAGCATTAAGCATAAGCATTAAAAATAAGCTTTTTTAATAAGCTTTTAAAATAAGCATTAAGCATAAGCATTAAGCATAAATATTTAAAATAAGCTTTTAAAATAAGCTTTTTAAATAAGCATTAAGAAAAAGCATACAGCATTTAAAATAAGCATTAAGAAAAAGCATATAGCATTTAAAATTAGTTTTTTAAATAAGCTTTAAGAAAAAGCATTAAGCATAAGCATTTAAAATAAGCATTAAGTATAAACATTAAAAATATGCTTTTAAAATAAGCATTAAGCATTAGCATTTAAAATAAGCTTTTAAAATAAGCATTAAGCATAAGCATTAAAAAAAAGCTTTTCAAATAAACATTAAGAAAAAGCATTAAGCATTAGCATTTAAAATAAGTTTTTAAAATAAGCATTAAGCATAAGCATTAAGCAGCAAGCCTTATGTCTAAAGCATCAAGAACTTATAATTGAGCATTGAGCATTGAACATCAAGCATAGCATCCAATATAGAGCATAGCGTCGAACATCGAGCATATCATAGAGGATCATGCATATGTATTCGCTTTTATTTTGTCAGTTGAACCTCGGATTTCTTGTTTTATAATTTATATTAAATTTCAAATTTAATGTATCATTTTAAATAATCCACCGCTGAATCTAGCTGGCACAATATTAGGCATTTACCTAATTTTATTTAACTTTATTAATAATAAAGGTCAATGTTGTTTATATTTATTCAATAAATTATTTTAAGCACAAAAACTAAATTTCCTTTTTTTAAAATAAGCTTAAAACATGAAGCATTTAGCATTAAGCATAAGCATAGGTATAAAGCATAAGCATTAAACATAAGCATTTAAAATAAGCATTTTGCATAAGCATTAAGCATGAGCATAAAAAATAAGCTTTTTAAAAAAGCTTTTAAAATAAGAATCAAGCATAAGCATTAAGCATAAATATTTAAAATAAGCTTTTGAAATAAGCTTTTTAAATAAGCATTAAGAAAAAGCATATAGCATTTAAAATAGGCTTTTTAAATAAGCTTTAAGAAAAAGCATTAAGCATAAGCATTTAAAATAAGCATTTTGCATAAGCTTTTAAAATAAGCATTAAGCATAAGCATTTAAAATAAGCATTAGGCAAATGCCTTTAAAATAAGCATTAAGCATAAAAATTAAATTAAGCTTTTAAAATAAGCATTAAAAAAAAGCATTAATCATAAGAATTTAAAATAAGCTTTTAAAATAAGCATTAAGCATAAGCATTAAGCAAAAGCATTAAGCAAAAGCATTAAGCACAAGCATTAAGCATAAGCATTAAGCATAAGCATTAAAAATAACCTTTTAAAATAAGCATTAAAAAAAAGCTTTTTAAATAAACATTAAGAAAAAGCATTAAGCATTAGCATTTAAAATAAGTTTTTAAAATAAGCATTAAGCATAAGCATTAAGCAGCAAGCCTTATGTCTAAAGCATCAAGAACTTATAATTGAGCATTGAGCATTGAACATCAAGCATAGCATCCAATATAGAGCATAGCGTCGAACATCGAGCATATCATAGAGGATCATGCATATGTATTCGCTTTTATTTTGTCAGTTGAACCTCGGATTTCTTGTTTTATAATTTATATTAAATTTCAAATTTAATGTATCATTTTAAATAATCCACCGCTGAATCTAGCTGGCATAATTTTAGGCATTTACCTAATTTTATTTAACTTTATTAATAATAAAGGTCAATGTTGTTTATATTTAATCAATAAATTATTTTAAGCACAAAAGCTAAATTTCCTTTTTTTAAAATAAGCTTAAAACATGAAGCATTTAGCATTAAGCATAAGCATAGGTATAAAGCATAAGCATTAAACATAAGCATTTAAAATAAGCATTTTGCATAAGCATTAAGCATGAGCATAAAAAATAAGCTTTTTAAAAAAGCTTTTAAAATAAGAATCAAGCATAAGCATTAAGCATAAATATTTAAAATAAGCTTTTGAAATAAGCTTTTTAAATAAGCATTAAGAAAAAGCATATAGCATTTAAAATAGGCTTTTTAAATAAGCTTTAAGAAAAAGCATTAAGCATAAGCATTTAAAATAAGCATTTTGCATAAGCTTTTAAAATAAGCATTAAGCATAAGCATTAAAAAAAAGCTTTTAAAATAAACATTAAGAAAAAGCATTAAGCATTAGCATTTAAAATAAGTTTTTAAAATAAGCATTAAGCATAAGCATTAAGCAGCAAGCCTTATGTCTAAAGCATCAAGAACTTATAATTGAGCATTGAGCATTGAACATCAAGCATAGCATCCAATATAGAGCATAGCGTCGAACATCGAGCATATCATAGAGGATCATGCATATGTATTCGCTTTTATTTTGTCAGTTGAACCTCGGATTTCTTGTTTTATAATTTATATTAAATTTCAAATTTAATGTATCATTTTAAATAATCCACCCCTGAATCTAGCTGGCATAATTTTAGGCATTTACCTAATTTTATTTAACTTTATTAATAATAAAGGTCAATGTTGTTTAAATTTAATCAATAAATTATTTTAAGCACAAAAGCTAAATTTCCTTTTTTTAAAATAAGCTTAAAACATGAAGCATTTAGCATTAAGCATAAGCATAGGTATAAAGCATAAGCATTAAACATAAGCATTTAAAATAAGCATTTTGCATAAGCATTAAGCATAAGCATTAAGCATAAGCATTAAGCATAAGCTTTTAAAATAGGCTTTTTAAATAAGCATTAAGCATGAGCATTAAGCATAAGCATTTAAAATAAGCTTTTGAAATAAGCTTTTTAAATAAGCATTAAGAAAAAACATATAGCATTTAAAATAAGCTTTTTAAATAAGCTTTAAGAAAAAGCATTAAGCATAAGCATTTAAAATAAGCATTTTGCATAAGCATTAAAAATAAGCTTTTAAAATAAGCATTAAGCATTAGCATTTTAAATAAGCATTAAGCATAAGCATTAAGCATAAGCATTAAGCAAAAGCATTTAAAATAAGCTTTTAAAATAAGCATTAAGCATAAGCATTAAAAAAAGCTTTTAAAATAAACATTAAGAAAAAGCATTAAGCATTAGCATTTAAAATAAGTTTTTAAAATAAGCATTAAGCATAAGCATTAAGCAGCAAGCCTTATGTCTAAAGCATCAAGAACTTATAATTGAGCATTGAGCATTGAACATTAAGCATAGCATCCAATATAGAGCATAGCGTCGAACATCGAGAATATCATAGAGGATCATGCATATGTATTCGCTTTTATTTTGTCAGTTGAACCTCGGATTTCTTGTTTTATAATTTATATTAAATTTCAAATTTAATGTATCATTTTAAATAATCCACCGCTGAATCTAGCTGGCATAATTTTAGACATTTACCTAATTTTATTTAAATTTATTAATAATAAAGGTCAATGTTGTTTATATTTAATCAATAAATTATTTTAAGCACAAAAGCTAAATTTCCTTTTTTTAAAATAAGCTTAAAACATGAAGCATTTAGCATTAAGCATAAGCATAGGTATAAAGCAAAAGCATTAAACATAAGCATTTAAAATAAGCATTTTGCATAAGCATTAAGCATAAGCATTAAGCATAAGCTTTTAAAATAGGCTTTTAAAATAAGCATTTAGAAAAAGCATTAGGCATAAGCATTAAAAATAAGCTTTTAAAAAAAGCTTTTAAAATAAAAATCAAGCATAAGCATTAAGCATAAATATTAAAAATAAGCTTTTAAAATAAGCTTTAAAAATAAACTTAAAATAAGCATTAAGAAATAGCATTAAGCATAAGCATTAAAAATAAGCTTTTTTAATAAGCTTTTAAAATAAGCATTTAGAAAAAGCATTAAGCATAAGCATTTAAAATAAGCATTAGGCAAATGCCTTTAAAATAAGCATTAAGCATAAAAATTTAATAAAGCTTTTAAAATAAGCATTAAGAAAAAGCATTAATCATAAGAATTTAAAATAAGCTTTTAAAATAAGCATTAAGCATAAGCATTAAGCAAAAGCATTAAGCATAAGCATTAAGCACAAGCATTAAGCATAAGCATTAAGCATAAGCATTTAAAATAAGCTTTTAAAATAAGCATTAAGCATAAGCATTAAAAAAAGCTTTTAAAATAAACATTAAGAACAAGCATTAAGCATAAGCATTTAAAATAAGCTTTTAAAATAAGCTTTTTAAATAAGCATTAAGAAAAAGCATATAGCATTTAAAATAAGCATTAAGAAAAAGCATATAGCATTTAAAATAAGTTTTCTAAATAAGCTTTAAGAAAAAGCATTAAGCATAAGCATTTAAAATAAGCATTAAGTATAAACATTCAAAATAAGCTTTTAAAATAAGCATTAAGCATTAGCATTTAAAATAAGCTTTTAAAATAAGCATTAAGCATAAGCATTAAAAAAAGCTTTTAAAATAAACATTAAGAAAAAGCATTAAGCATTAGCATTTAAAATAAGTTTTTAAAATAAGCATTAAGCATAAGCATTAAGCAGCAAGCCTTATGTCTAAAGCATCAAGAACTTATAATTGAGCATTGAGCATTGAACATCAAGCATAGCATCCAATATAGAGCATAGCGTCGAACATCGAGAATATCATAGAGGATCATGCATATGTATTCGCTTTTATTTTGTCAGTTGAACCTCGGATTTCTTGTTTTATAATTTATATTAAATTTCAAATTTAATGTATCATTTTAAATAATCCACCGCTGAATCTAGCTGGCATAATTTTAGACATTTACCTAATTTTATTTAAATTTATTAATAATAAAGGTCAATGTTGTTTATATTTAATCAATAAATTATTTTAAGCACAAAAGCTAAATTTCCTTTTTTTAAAATAAGCTTAAAACATGAAGCATTTAGCATTAAGCATAAGCATAGGTATAAAGCAAAAGCATTAAACATAAGCATTTAAAATAAGCATTTTGCATAAGCATTAAGCATAAGCATTAAGCATAAGCTTTTAAAATAGGCTTTTAAAATAAGCATTTAGAAAAAGCATTAGGCATAAGCATTAAAAATAAGCTTTTAAAAAAAGCTTTTAAAATAAAAATCAAGCATAAGCATTAAGCATAAATATTAAAAATAAGCTTTTAAAATAAGCTTTAAAAATAAACTTAAAATAAGCATTAAGAAATAGCATTAAGCATAAGCATTAAAAATAAGCTTTTTTAATAAGCTTTTAAAATAAGCATTTAGAAAAAGCATTAAGCAAAAGCATTTAAAATAAGCATTAGGCAAATGCCTTTAAAATAAGCATTAAGCATAAAAATTTAATAAAGCTTTTAAAATAAGCATTAAGAAAAAGCATTAATCATAAGAATTTAAAATAAGCTTTTAAAATAAGCATTAAGCATAAGCATTAAGCAAAAGCATTAAGCATAAGCATTAAGCACAAGCATTAAGCATAAGCATTTAAAATAAGCTTTTAAAATAAGCATTAAGCATAAGCATTAAAAAAAGCTTTTAAAATAAACATTAAGAAAAAGCATTAAGCATAAGCATTTAAAATAAGCTTTTAAAATAAGCTTTTTAAATAAGCATTAAGAAAAAGCATATAGCATTTAAAATAAGCATTAAGAAAAAGCATATAGCATTTAAAATAAGTTTTCTAAATAAGCTTTAAGAAAAAGCATTAAGCATAAGCATTTAAAATAAGCATTAAGCATAAACAATAAAAATAAGCTTTTAAAATAAGCATTAAGCATTAGCATTTAAAATAAGCTTTTAAAATAAGCATTAAGCATAAGCATTAAAAAAAAGCTTTTCAATTAAATATTAAGAAAAAGCATTAAGCATTAGCATTTAAAATAAGTTTTTAAAATAAGCATTAAGCATAAGCATTAAGCAGCAAGCCTTATGTCTAAAGCATCAAGAACTTATAATTGAGCATTGAGCATTGAACATCAAGCATAGCATCCAATATAAAGCATAGCGTCGAACATCGAGCATATCATAGAGGATCATGCATATGTATTCGCTTTTATTTTGTCAGTTGAACCTCGGATTTGTTGTTTTATAATTTATATTAAATTTCAAATTTAATGTATCATTTTAAATAATCCACCGCTGAATCTAGCTGGCATAATTTTAGGCATTTACCTAATTTTATTTAACTTTATTAATAATAAAGGTCAATGTTGTTTATATTAAATCAAGAAATTATTTTGAGCACAAAAGCTAAATTTCCTTTTTTTAAAATAAGCTTTAATAAAAAGCATTAAGCATAAGCATTTTAAATAAGCATTAGGGAAATGCCTTTAAAATAAGCATTAAGCATAAAAATTAAATTAAGCTTTTAAAATAAGCATTAAGAAAAAGCATTAATCATAAGAATTTAAAATAACCTTTTAAAATAAGCATTAAGCATAAGCATTAAGCAAAAGCATTAAGCATAAGCATTAAGCACAAGCATTAAGCATAAGCATTTAAAATAAGCTTTTAAAATAAGCATTAAGCATAAGCATTAAGCAAAAGCATTAAGCATAAGCATTAAGCACAAGCATTAAGCATAAGCATTAAGCATAAGCATTTAAAATAAGCTTTTAAAATAAGCATTAAGCATAAGCATTAAAAAAAGCTTTTAAAATAAACATTAAGAAAAAGCATTAAGCATAAGCATTTAAAATAAGCTTTTAAAATAAGCTTTTTAAATAAGCATTAAGAAAAAGCATATAGCATTTAAAATAAGCATTAAGAAAAAGCATATAGCATTTAAAATAAGTTTTCTAAATAAGCTTTAAGAAAAAGCATTAAGCATAAGCATTTAAAATAAGCATTAAGCATAAACAATAAAAATAAGCTTTTAAAATAAGCATTAAGCATTAGCATTTAAAATAAGCTTTTAAAATAAGCATTAAGCATAAGCATTAAAAAAAAGGTTTTCAATTAAATATTAAGAAAAAGCATTAAGCATTAGCATTTAAAATAAGTTTTTAAAATAAGCATTAAGCATAAGCATTAAGCAGCAAGCCTTATGTCTAAAGCATCAAGAACTTATAATTGAGCATTGAGCATTGAACATCAAGCATAGCATCCAATATAAAGCATAGCGTCGAACATCGAGCATATCATAGAGGATCATGCATATGTATTCGCTTTTATTTTGTCAGTTGAACCTCGGATTTGTTGTTTTATAATTTATATTAAATTTCAAATTTAATGTATCATTTTAAATAATCCACCGCTGAATCTAGCTGGCATAATTTTAGGCATTTACCTAATTTTATTTAACTTTATTAATAATAAAGGTCAATGTTGTTTATATTAAATCAAGAAATTATTTTGAGCACAAAAGCTAAATTTCCTTTTTTTAAAATAAGCTTTTAAAATAAGCTTTTAAAATAAGCTTTAATAAAAAGCATTAAGCATAAGCATTTTAAATAAGCATTAGGGAAATGCCTTTAAAATAAGCATTAAGCATAAAAATTAAATTAAGCTTTTAAAATAAGCATTAAGAAAAAGCATTAATCATAAGAATTTAAAATAACCTTTTAAAATAAGCATTAAGCATAAGCATTAAGCAAAAGCATTAAGCATAAGCATTAAGCACAAGCATTAAGCATAAGCATTTAAAATAAGCTTTTAAAATAAGCATTAAGCATAAGCATTAAAAAAAAGCTTTTAAAATAAACATTAAGAAAAAGCATTAAGCATTAGCATTTAAAATAAGTTTTTAAAATAAGCATTAAGTATAAGCATTAAGCAGCAAGCCTTATGTCTAAAGCATCAAGAACTTATAATTGAGCATTGAGCATTGAACATCAAGCATAGCATCCAATATAGAGCATAGCGTCGAAAATCGAGAATATCATAGAGGATCATGCATATGTATTCGCTTTTATTTTGTCAGTTGAACCTCGGATTTCTTGTTTTATAATTTATATTAAATTTCAAATTTAATGTATCATTTTAAATAATCCTCCGCTGAATCTAGCTGGCATAATTTTAGGCATTTACCTAATTTTATTTAAATTTATTAATAATAAAGGTCAATGTTGTTTATATTTAATCAATAAATTATTTTAAGCACAAAAGCTAAATTTCCTTTTTTTAAAATAAGCTTAAAACATGAAGCATTTAGCATTAAGCATAAGCATAGGTATAAAGCAAAAGCATTAAATATAAGCATTTAAAATAAGCATTTTGCATAAGCATTAAGCAAAAGCATTAAGCATAAGCTTTTAAAATAAGCTTTTAAAATAAGCATTTAGAAAAAGCATTAAGCATAAGCATTAAAAATAAGCTTTTTTAATAAGCTTTTAAAATAAGCATTAAGCATAAGCATTAAGCATAAATATTTAAAATAAGCTTTTAAAATAAGCTTTTTAAATAAGCATTAAGAAAAAGCATATAGCATTTAAAATAAGTTTTTTAAATAAGCTTTAAGAAAAAGCATTAAGCATAAGCATTTAAAATAAGCATTAAGTATAAACATTAAAAATATGCTTTTAAAATAAGCATTAAGCATTAGCATTTAAAATAAGCTTTTAAAATAAGCATTAAGCATAAGCATTAAAAAAAAGCTTTTCAAATAAACATTAAGAAAAAGCATTAAGCATTAGCATTTAAAATAAGTTTTTAAAATAAGCATTAAGCATAAGCATTAAGCAGCAAGCCTTATGTCTAAAGCATCAAGAACTTATAATTGAGCATTGAGCATTGAACATCAAGCATAGCATCCAATATAAAGCATAGCGTCGAACATCGAGCATATCATAGAGGATCATGCATATGTATTCGCTTTTATTTTGTCAGTTGAACCTCGGATTTCTTTTTTTATAATTTATATTAAATTTCAAATTTAATGTATCATTTTAAATAATCCTCCGCTGAATCTAGCTGGCATAATTTTAGGCATTTACCTAATTTTATTTAAATTTATTAATAATAAAGGTCAATGTTGTTTATATTTAATCAATAAATTATTTTAAGCACAAAAGCTAAATTTCCTTTTTTTAAAATAAGCTTAAAACATGAAGCATTTAGCATTAAGCATAAGCATAGGTATAAAGCAAAAGCATTAAATATAAGCATTTAAAATAAGCATTTTGCATAAGCATTAAGCATAAGCATTAAGCATAAGCTTTTAAAATAAGCTTTTTAAATAAGCATTTAGAAAAAGCATTAAGCATAAGCATTAAAAATAAGCTTTTTTAATAAGCTTTTAAAATAAGCATTAAGCATAAGCATTAAGCATAAATATTTAAAATAAGCTTTTAAAATAAGCTTTTTAAATAAGCATTAAGAAAAAGCATACAGCATTTAAAATAAGCATTAAGAAAAAGCATATAGCATTTAAAATTAGTTTTTTAAATAAGCTTTAAGAAAAAGCATTAAGCATAAGCATTTAAAATAAGCATTAAGTATAAACATTAAAAATATGCTTTTAAAATAAGCATTAAGCATTAGCATTTAAAATAAGCTTTTAAAATAAGCATTAAGCATAAGCATTAAAAAAAAGCTTTTCAAATAAACATTAAGAAAAAGCATTAAGCATTAGCATTTAAAATAAGTTTTTAAAATAAGCATTAAGCATAAGCATTAAGCAGCAAGCCTTATGTCTAAAGCATCAAGAACTTATAATTGAGCATTGAGCATTGAACATCAAGCATAGCATCCAATATAGAGCATAGCGTCGAACATCGAGCATATCATAGAGGATCATGCATATGTATTCGCTTTTATTTTGTCAGTTGAACCTCGGATTTCTTGTTTTATAATTTATATTAAATTTCAAATTTAATGTATCATTTTAAATAATCCACCGCTGAATCTAGCTGGCATAATATTAGGCATTTACCTAATTTTATTTAACTTTATTAATAATAAAGGTCAATGTTGTTTATATTTATTCAATAAATTATTTTAAGCACAAAAACTAAATTTCCTTTTTTTAAAATAAGCTTAAAACATGAAGCATTTAGCATTAAGCATAAGCATAGGTATAAAGCATAAGCATTAAACATAAGCATTTAAAATAAGCATTTTGCATAAGCATTAAGCATGAGCATAAAAAATAAGCTTTTTAAAAAAGCTTTTAAAATAAGAATCAAGCATAAGCATTAAGCATAAATATTTAAAATAAGCTTTTGAAATAAGCTTTTTAAATAAGCATTAAGAAAAAGCATATAGCATTTAAAATAGGCTTTTTAAATAAGCTTTAAGAAAAAGCATTAAGCATAAGCATTTAAAATAAGCATTTTGCATAAGCTTTTAAAATAAGCATTAAGCATAAGCATTTAAAATAAGCATTAGGCAAATGCCTTTAAAATAAGCATTAAGCATAAAAATTAAATTAAGCTTTTAAAATAAGCATTAAAAAAAAGCATTAATCATAAGAATTTAAAATAAGCTTTTAAAATAAGCATTAAGCATAAGCATTAAGCAAAAGCATTAAGCAAAAGCATTAAGCACAAGCATTAAGCATAAGCATTAAGCATAAGCATTAAAAATAACCTTTTAAAATAAGCATTAAAAAAAAGCTTTTTAAATAAACATTAAGAAAAAGCATTAAGCATTAGCATTTAAAATAAGTTTTTAAAATAAGCATTAAGCATAAGCATTAAGCAGCAAGCCTTATGTCTAAAGCATCAAGAACTTATAATTGAGCATTGAGCATTGAACATCAAGCATAGCATCCAATATAGAGCATAGCGTCGAACATCGAGCATATCATAGAGGATCATGCATATGTATTCGCTTTTATTTTGTCAGTTGAACCTCGGATTTCTTGTTTTATAATTTATATGAAATTTCAAATTTAATGTATCATTTTAAATAATCCACCGCTGAATCTAGCTGGCATAATTTTAGGCATTTACCTAATTTTATTTAACTTTATTAATAATAAAGGTCAATGTTGTTTATATTTAATCAATAAATTATTTTAAGCACAAAAGCTAAATTTCCTTTTTTTAAAATAAGCTTAAAACATGAAGCATTTAGCATTAAGCATAAGCATAGGTATAAAGCATAAGCATTAAACATAAGCATTTAAAATAAGCATTTTGCATAAGCATTAAGCATGAGCATAAAAAATAAGCTTTTTAAAAAAGCTTTTAAAATAAGAATCAAGCATAAGCATTAAGCATAAATATTTAAAATAAGCTTTTGAAATAAGCTTTTTAAATAAGCATTAAGAAAAAGCATATAGCATTTAAAATAGGCTTTTTAAATAAGCTTTAAGAAAAAGCATTAAGCATAAGCATTTAAAATAAGCATTTTGCATAAGCTTTTAAAATAAGCATTAAGCATAAGCATTAAAAAAAAGCTTTTAAAATAAACATTAAGAAAAAGCATTAAGCATTAGCATTTAAAATAAGTTTTTAAAATAAGCATTAAGCATAAGCATTAAGCAGCAAGCCTTATGTCTAAAGCATCAAGAACTTATAATTGAGCATTGAGCATTGAACATCAAGCATAGCATCCAATATAGAGCATAGCGTCGAACATCGAGCATATCATAGAGGATCATGCATATGTATTCGCTTTTATTTTGTCAGTTGAACCTCGGATTTCTTGTTTTATAATTTATATTAAATTTCAAATTTAATGTATCATTTTAAATAATCCTCCGCTGAATCTAGCTGGCATAATTTTAGGCATTTACCTAATTTTATTTAAATTTATTAATAATAAAGGTCAATGTTGTTTATATTTAATCAATAAATTATTTTAAGCACAAAAGCTAAATTTCCTTTTTTTAAAATAAGCTTAAAACATGAAGCATTTAGCATTAAGCATAAGCATAGGTATAAAGCAAAAGCATTAAATATAAGCATTTAAAATAAGCATTTTGCATAAGCATTAAGCAAAAGCATTAAGCATAAGCTTTTAAAATAAGCTTTTAAAATAAGCATTTAGAAAAAGCATTAAGCATAAGCATTAAAAATAAGCTTTTTTAATAAGCTTTTAAAATAAGCATTAAGCATAAGCATTAAGCATAAATATTTAAAATAAGCTTTTAAAATAAGCTTTTTAAATAAGCATTAAGAAAAAGCATATAGCATTTAAAATTAGTTTTTTAAATAAGCTTTAAGAAAAAGCATTAAGCATAAGCATTTAAAATAAGCATTAAGTATAAACATTAAAAATATGCTTTTAAAATAAGCATTAAGCATTAGCATTTAAAATAAGCTTTTAAAATAAGCATTAAGCATAAGCATTAAAAAAAAGCTTTTCAAATAAACATTAAGAAAAAGCATTAAGCATTAGCATTTAAAATAAGTTTTTAAAATAAGCATTAAGCATAAGCATTAAGCAGCAAGCCTTATGTCTAAAGCATCAAGAACTTATAATTGAGCATTGAGCATTGAACATCAAGCATAGCATCCAATATAGAGCATAGCGTCGAACATCGAGCATATCATAGAGGATCATGCATATGTATTCGCTTTTATTTTGTCAGTTGAACCTCGGATTTCTTGTTTTATAATTTATATTAAATTTCAAATTTAATGTATCATTTTAAATAATCCACCGCTGAATCTAGCTGGCATAATATTAGGCATTTACCTAATTTTATTTAACTTTATTAATAATAAAGGTCAATGTTGTTTATATTTATTCAATAAATTATTTTAAGCACAAAAACTAAATTTCCTTTTTTTAAAATAAGCTTAAAACATGAAGCATTTAGCATTAAGCATAAGCATAGGTATAAAGCATAAGCATTAAACATAAGCATTTAAAATAAGCATTTTGCATAAGCATTAAGCATGAGCATAAAAAATAAGCTTTTTAAAAAAGCTTTTAAAATAAGAATCAAGCATAAGCATTAAGCATAAATATTTAAAATAAGCTTTTGAAATAAGCTTTTTAAATAAGCATTAAGAAAAAGCATATAGCATTTAAAATAGGCTTTTTAAATAAGCTTTAAGAAAAAGCATTAAGCATAAGCAATTAAAATAAGCATTTTGCATAGGCTTTTAAAATAAGCATTAAGCATAAGCATTTAAAATAAGCATTAGGCAAATGCCTTTAAAATAAGCATTAAGCATAAAAATTAAATTAAGCTTTTAAAATAAGCATTAAAAAAAAGCATTAATCATAAGAATTTAAAATAAGCTTTTAAAATAAGCATTAAGCATAAGCATTAAGCAAAAGCATTAAGCAAAAGCATTAAGCACAAGCATTAAGCATAAGCATTAAGCATAAGCATTAAAAATAACCTTTTAAAATAAGCATTAAAAAAAAGCTTTTTAAATAAACATTAAGAAAAAGCATTAAGCATTAGCATTTAAAATAAGTTTTTAAAATAAGCATTAAGCATAAGCATTAAGCAGCAAGCCTTATGTCTAAAGCATCAAGAACTTATAATTGAGCATTGAGCATTGAACATCAAGCATAGCATCCAATATAGAGCATAGCGTCGAACATCGAGCATATCATAGAGGATCATGCATATGTATTCGCTTTTATTTTGTCAGTTGAACCTCGGATTTCTTGTTTTATAATTTATATTAAATTTCAAATTTAATGTATCATTTTAAATAATCCACCGCTGAATCTAGCTGGCATAATTTTAGGCATTTACCTAATTTTATTTAACTTTATTAATAATAAAGGTCAATGTTGTTTATATTTAATCAATAAATTATTTTAAGCACAAAAGCTAAATTTCCTTTTTTTAAAATAAGCTTAAAACATGAAGCATTTAGCATTAAGCATAAGCATAGGTATAAAGCATAAGCATTAAACATAAGCATTTAAAATAAGCATTTTGCATAAGCATTAAGCATGAGCATAAAAAATAAGCTTTTTAAAAAAGCTTTTAAAATAAGAATCAAGCATAAGCATTAAGCATAAATATTTAAAATAAGCTTTTGAAATAAGCTTTTTAAATAAGCATTAAGAAAAAGCATATAGCATTTAAAATAGGCTTTTTAAATAAGCTTTAAGAAAAAGCATTAAGCATAAGCATTTAAAATAAGCATTTTGCATAAGCTTTTAAAATAAGCATTAAGCATAAGCATTAAAAAAAAGCTTTTAAAATAAACATTAAGAAAAAGCATTAAGCATTAGCATTTAAAATAAGTTTTTAAAATAAGCATTAAGCATAAGCATTAAGCAGCAAGCCTTATGTCTAAAGCATCAAGAACTTATAATTGAGCATTGAGCATTGAACATCAAGCATAGCATCCAATATAGAGCATAGCGTCGAACATCGAGCATATCATAGAGGATCATGCATATGTATTCGCTTTTATTTTGTCAGTTGAACCTCGGATTTCTTGTTTTATAATTTATATTAAATTTCAAATTTAATGTATCATTTTAAATAATCCACCCCTGAATCTAGCTGGCATAATTTTAGGCATTTACCTAATTTTATTTAACTTTATTAATAATAAAGGTCAATGTTGTTTAAATTTAATCAATAAATTATTTTAAGCACAAAAGCTAAATTTCCTTTTTTTAAAATAAGCTTAAAACATGAAGCATTTAGCATTAAGCATAAGCATAGGTATAAAGCATAAGCATTAAACATAAGCATTTAAAATAAGCATTTTGCATAAGCATTAAGCATAAGCATTAAGCATAAGCATTAAGCATAAGCTTTTAAAATAGGCTTTTTAAATAAGCATTAAGCATGAGCATTAAGCATAAGCATTTAAAATAAGCTTTTGAAATAAGCTTTTTAAATAAGCATTAAGAAAAAACATATAGCATTTAAAATAAGCTTTTTAAATAAGCTTTAAGAAAAAGCATTAAGCATAAGCATTTAAAAAAAGCATTTTGCATAAGCATTAAAAATAAGCTTTTAAAATAAGCATTAAGCATTAGCATTTTAAATAAGCATTAAGCATAAGCATTAAGCATAAGCATTAAGCAAAAGCATTTAAAATAAGCTTTTAAAATAAGCATTAAGCATAAGCATTAAAAAAAGCTTTTAAAATAAACATTAAGAAAAAGCATTAAGCATTAGCATTTAAAATAAGTTTTTAAAATAAGCATTAAGCATAAGCATTAAGCAGCAAGCCTTATGTCTAAAGCATCAAGAACTTATAATTGAGCATTGAGCATTGAACATCAAGCATAGCATCCAATATAGAGCATAGCGTCGAACATCGAGAATATCATAGAGGATCATGCATATGTATTCGCTTTTATTTTGTCAGTTGAACCTCGGATTTCTTGTTTTATAATTTATATTAAATTTCAAATTTAATGTATCATTTTAAATAATCCACCGCTGAATCTAGCTGGCATAATTTTAGACATTTACCTAATTTTATTTAAATTTATTAATAATAAAGGTCAATGTTGTTTATATTTAATCAATAAATTATTTTAAGCACAAAAGCTAAATTTCCTTTTTTTAAAATAAGCTTAAAACATGAAGCATTTAGCATTAAGCATAAGCATAGGTATAAAGCAAAAGCATTAAACATAAGCATTTAAAATAAGCATTTTGCATAAGCATTAAGCATAAGCATTAAGCATAAGCTTTTAAAATAGGCTTTTAAAATAAGCATTTAGAAAAAGCATTAGGCATAAGCATTAAAAATAAGCTTTTAAAAAAAGCTTTTAAAATAAAAATCAAGCATAAGCATTAAGCATAAATATTAAAAATAAGCTTTTAAAATAAGCTTTAAAAATAAACTTAAAATAAGCATTAAGAAATAGCATTAAGCATAAGCATTAAAAATAAGCTTTTTTAATAAGCTTTTAAAATAAGCATTTAGAAAAAGCATTAAGCATAAGCATTTAAAATAAGCATTAGGCAAATGCCTTTAAAATAAGCATTAAGCATAAAAATTTAATAAAGCTTTTAAAATAAGCATTAAGAAAAAGCATTAATCATAAGAATTTAAAATAAGCTTTTAAAATAAGCATTAAGCATAAGCATTAAGCAAAAGCATTAAGCATAAGCATTAAGCACAAGCATTAAGCATAAGCATTAAGCATAAGCATTTAAAATAAGCTTTTAAAATAAGCATTAAGCATAAGCATTAAAAAAAGCTTTTAAAATAAACATTAAGAAAAAGCATTAAGCATAAGCATTTAAAATAAGCTTTTAAAATAAGCTTTTTAAATAAGCATTAAAAAAAAGCATATAGCATTTAAAATAAGCATTAAGAAAAAGCATATAGCATTTAAAATAAGTTTTCTAAATAAGCTTTAAGAAAAAGCATTAAGCATAAGCATTTAAAATAAGCATTAAGTATAAACATTCAAAATAAGCTTTTAAAATAAGCATTAAGCATAAGCATTTAAAATAAGCATTTTGCATAAGCATTAAAAATAAGCTTTTAAAATAAGCATTAAGCATTAGCATTTTAAATAAGCATTAAGCATAAGCATTAAGCATAAGCATTAAGCAAAAGCATTTAAAATAAGCTTTTAAAATAAGCATTAAGCATAAGCATTAAAAAAAGCTTTTAAAATAAACATTAAGAAAAAGCATTAAGCATTAGCATTTAAAATAAGTTTTTAAAATAAGCATTAAGCATAAGCATTAAGCAGCAAGCCTTATGTCTAAAGCATCAAGAACTTATAATTGAGCATTGAGCATTGAACATCAAGCATAGCATCCAATATAGAGCATAGCGTCGAACATCGAGAATATCATAGAGGATCATGCATATGTATTCGCTTTTATTTTGTCAGTTGAACCTCGGATTTCTTGTTTTATAATTTATATTAAATTTCAAATTTAATGTATCATTTTAAATAATCCACCGCTGAATCTAGCTGGCATAATTTTAGACATTTACCTAATTTTATTTAAATTTATTAATAATAAAGGTCAATGTTGTTTATATTTAATCAATAAATTATTTTAAGCACAAAAGCTAAATTTCCTTTTTTTAAAATAAGCTTAAAACATGAAGCATTTAGCATTAAGCATAAGCATAGGTATAAAGCAAAAGCATTAAACATAAGCATTTAAAATAAGCATTTTGCATGAGCATTAAGCATAAGCATTAAGCATAAGCATTAAGCATAAGCTTTTAAAATAGGCTTTTAAAATAAGCATTTAGAAAAAGCATTAGGCATAAGCATTAAAAATAAGCTTTTAAAAAAAGCTTTTAAAATAAAAATCAAGCATAAGCATTAAGCATAAATATTAAAAATAAGCTTTTAAAATAAGCTTTTTAAATAAGCATTAAGAAAAAGCATATAGCATTTAAAATAAGCATTAAGAAAAAGCATATAGCATTTAAAATAAGTTTTCTAAATAAGCTTTAAGAAAAAGCATTAAGCATAAGCATTTAAAATAAGCTTTTAAAATAAGCATTTTGCATAAGCATTAAGCATAAGCATTAAGCATAAGCTTTTAAAATAAGCATTTAGAAAAAGCATTAAGCATAAGCATTAAAAATAAGCTTTTTTAATAAGCTTTTAAAATAAGCATTAAGCATAAGCATTAAGCATAAATATTTAAAATAAGCTTTTAAAATAAGCTTTTTAAATAAGCATTAAGAAAAAGCATATAGCATTTAAAATATCATTTTAAATAATCCACCGCTGAATCTAGCTGGCATAATTTTAGGCATTTACCTAATTTTATTTAACTTTATTAATAATAAAGGTCAATGTTGTTTATATTTAATCAATAAATTATTTTAAGCACAAAAGCTAAATTTCCTTTTTTTAAAATAAGCTTAAAACATGAAGCATTTAGCATTAAGCATAAGCATAGGTATAAAGCAAAAGCATTAAATATAAGCATTTAAAATAAGCATTTTGCATAAGCATTAAGCATAAGCATTAAGCATAAGCTTTTAAAATAAGCTTTTAAAATAAGCATTTAGAAAAAGCATTAAGCATAAGCATTAAAAATAAGCTTTTTTAATAAGCTTTTAAAATAAGCATTAAGCATAAGCATTAAGCATAAATATTTAAAATAAGCTTTTAAAATAAGCTTTTTAAATAAGCATTAAGAAAAAGCATATAGCATTTAAAATAAGCATTAAGAAAAAGCATATAGCATTTAAAATAAGTTTTTTAAATAAGCTTTAAGAAAAAGCATTAAGCATAAGCATTTAAAATAAGCATTAAGCATAAACATTAAAAATAAGCTTTTAAAATAAGCATTAAGCATTAGCATTTAAAATAAGCTTTTAAAATAAGCATTAAGCATAAGCATTAAAAAAAAGCTTTTCAAATAAACATTAAGAAAAAGCATTAAGCATTAGCATTTAAAATAAGTTTTTAAAATAAGCATTAAGCATAAGCATTAAAAAAAAGCTTTTCAATTAAACATTAAGAAAAAGCATTAAGCATTAGCATTTAAAATAAGTTTTTAAAATAAGCATTAAGCATAAGCATTAAGCAGCAAGCCTTATGTCTAAAGCATCAAGAACTTATAATTGAGCATTGAGCATTGAACATCAAGCATAGCATCCAATATAAAGCATAGCGTCGAACATCGAGCATATCATAGAGGATCATGCATATGTATTCGCTTTTATTTTGTCAGTTGAACCTCGGATTTGTTGTTTTATAATTTATATTAAATTTCAAATTTAATGTATCATTTTAAATAATCCACCGCTGAATCTAGCTGGCATAATTTTAGGCATTTACCTAATTTTATTTAACTTTATTAATAATAAAGGTCAATGTTGTTTATATTAAATCAAGAAATTATTTTGAGCACAAAAGCTAAATTTCCTTTTTTTAAAATAAGCTTTTAAAATAAGCTTTTAAAATAAGCTTTAATAAAAAGCATTAAGCATAAGCATTTTAAATAAGCATTAGGGAAATGCCTTTAAAATAAGCATTAAGCATAAAAATTAAATTAAGCTTTTAAAATAAGCATTAAGAAAAAGCATTAATCATAAGAATTTAAAATAACCTTTTAAAATAAGCATTAAGCATAAGCATTAAGCAAAAGCATTAAGCATAAGCATTAAGCACAAGCATTAAGCATAAGCATTTAAAATAAGCATTAAGCATAAGCATTAAAAAAAAGCTTTTAAAATAAACATTAAGAAAAAGCATTAAGCATTAGCATTTAAAATAAGTTTTTAAAATAAGCATTAAGTATAAGCATTAAGCAGCAAGCCTTATGTCTAAAGCATCAAGAACTTATAATTGAGCATTGAGCATTGAACATCAAGCATAGCATCCAATATAGAGCATAGCGTCGAAAATCGAGAATATCATAGAGGATCATGCATATGTATTCGCTTTTATTTTGTCAGTTGAACCTCGGATTTCTTGTTTTATAATTTATATTAAATTTCAAATTTAATGTATCATTTTAAATAATCCTCCGCTGAATCTAGCTGGCATAATTTTAGGCATTTACCTAATTTTATTTAAATTTATTAATAATAAAGGTCAATGTTGTTTATATTTAATCAATAAATTATTTTAAGCACAAAAGCTAAATTTCCTTTTTTTAAAATAAGCTTAAAACATGAAGCATTTAGCATTAAGCATAAGCATAGGTATAAAGCAAAAGCATTAAATATAAGCATTTAAAATAAGCATTTTGCATAAGCATTAAGCATAAGCATTAAGCATAAGCTTTTAAAATAAGCTTTTAAAATAAGCATTTAGAAAAAGCATTAAGCATAAGCATTAAAAATAAGCTTTTTTAATAAGCTTTTAAAATAAGCATTAAGCATAAACATTAAGCATAAATATTTAAAATAAGCTTTTAAAATAAGCTTTTTAAATAAGCATTAAGAAAAAGCATATAGCATTTAAAATAAGCATTAAGAAAAAGCATATAGCATTTAAAATAAGTTTTTTAAATAAGCTTTAAGAAAAAGCATTAAGCATAAGCATTTAAAACAAGCATTAAGTATAAACATTAAAAATATGCTTTTAAAATAAGCATTAAGCATTAGCATTTAAAATAAGCTTTTAAAATAAGCATTAAGCATAAGCATTAAAAAAAAGCTTTTCAAATAAACATTAAGAAAAAGCATTAAGCATTAGCATTTAAAATAAGTTTTTAAAATAAGCATTAAGCATAAGCATTAAGCAGCAAGCCTTATGTCTAAAGCATCAAGAACTTATAATTGAGCATTGAGCATTGAACATCAAGCATAGCATCCAATATAGAGCATAGCGTCGAACATCGAGCATATCATAGAGGATCATGCATATGTATTCGCTTTTATTTTGTCAGTTGAACCTCGGATTTCTTGTTTTATAATTTATATTAAATTTCAAATTTAATGTATCATTTTAAATAATCCACCGCTGAATCTAGCTGGCATAATATTAGGCATTTACCTAATTTTATTTAACTTTATTAATAATAAAGGTCAATGTTGTTTATATTTATTCAATAAATTATTTTAAGCACAAAAACTAAATTTCCTTTTTTTAAAATAAGCTTAAAACATGAAGCATTTAGCATTAAGCATAAGCATAGGTATAAAGCATAAGCATTAAACATAAGCATTTAAAATAAGCATTTTGCATAAGCATTAAGCATGAGCATAAAAAATAAGCTTTTTAAAAAAGCTTTTAAAATAAGAATCAAGCATAAGCATTAAGCATAAATATTTAAAATAAGCTTTTGAAATAAGCTTTTTAAATAAGCATTAAGAAAAAGCATATAGCATTTAAAATAGGCTTTTTAAATAAGCTTTAAGAAAAAGCATTAAGCATAAGCATTTAAAATAAGCATTTTGCATAAGCTTTTAAAATAAGCATTAAGCATAAGCATTTAAAATAAGCATTAGGCAAATGCCTTTAAAATAAGCATTAAGCATAAAAATTAAATTAAGCTTTTAAAATAAGCATTAAAAAAAAGCATTAATCATAAGAATTTAAAATAAGCTTTTAAAATAAGCATTAAGCATAAGCATTAAGCAAAAGCATTAAGCATAAGCATTAAGCATAAGCATTAAAAATAACCTTTTAAAATAAGCATTAAAAAAAAGCTTTTTAAATAAACATTAAGAAAAAGCATTAAGCATTAGCATTTAAAATAAGTTTTTAAAATAAGCATTAAGCATAAGCATTAAGCAGCAAGCCTTATGTCTAAAGCATCAAGAACTTATAATTGAGCATTGAGCATTGAACATCAAGCATAGCATCCAATATAGAGCATAGCGTCGAACATCGAGCATATCATAGAGGATCATGCATATGTATTCGCTTTTATTTTGTCAGTTGAACCTCGGATTTCTTGTTTTATAATTTATATGAAATTTCAAATTTAATGTATCATTTTAAATAATCCACCGCTGAATCTAGCTGGCATAATTTTAGGCATTTACCTAATTTTATTTAACTTTATTAATAATAAAGGTCAATGTTGTTTATATTTAATCAATAAATTATTTTAAGCACAAAAGCTAAATTTCCTTTTTTTAAAATAAGCTTAAAACATGAAGCATTTAGCATTAAGCATAAGCATAGGTATAAAGCATAAGCATTAAACATAAGCATTTAAAATAAGCATTTTGCATAAGCATTAAGCATGAGCATAAAAAATAAGCTTTTTAAAAAAGCTTTTAAAATAAGAATCAAGCATAAGCATTAAGCATAAATATTTAAAATAAGCTTTTGAAATAAGCTTTTTAAATAAGCATTAAGAAAAAGCATATAGCATTTAAAATAGGCTTTTTAAATAAGCTTTAAGAAAAAGCATTAAGCATAAGCATTTAAAATAAGCATTTTGCATAAGCTTTTAAAATAAGCATTAAGCATAAGCATTAAAAAAAAGCTTTTAAAATAAACATTAAGAAAAAGCATTAAGCATTAGCATTTAAAATAAGTTTTTAAAATAAGCATTAAGCATAAGCATTAAGCAGCAAGCCTTATGTCTAAAGCATCAAGAACTTATAATTGAGCATTGAGCATTGAACATCAAGCATAGCATCCAATATAGAGCATAGCGTCGAACATCGAGCATATCATAGAGGATCATGCATATGTATTCGCTTTTATTTTGTCAGTTGAACCTCGGATTTCTTGTTTTATAATTTATATTAAATTTCAAATTTAATGTATCATTTTAAATAATCCTCCGCTGAATCTAGCTGGCATAATTTTAGGCATTTACCTAATTTTATTTAAATTTATTAATAATAAAGGTCAATGTTGTTTATATTTAATCAATAAATTATTTTAAGCACAAAAGCTAAATTTCCTTTTTTTAAAATAAGCTTAAAACATGAAGCATTTAGCATTAAGCATAAGCATAGGTATAAAGCATAAGCATTAAACATAAGCATTTAAAATAAGCATTTTGCATAAGCATTAAGCATAAGCATTAAGCATAAGCATTAAGCATAAGCTTTTAAAATAGGCTTTTTAAATAAGCATTAAGCATGAGCATTAAGCATAAGCATTTAAAATAAGCTTTTGAAATAAGCTTTTTAAATAAGCATTAAGAAAAAACATATAGCATTTAAAATAAGCTTTTTAAATAAGCTTTAAGAAAAAGCATTAAGCATAAGCATTTAAAATAAGCATTTTGCATAAGCATTAAAAATAAGCTTTTAAAATAAGCATTAAGCATTAGCATTTTAAATAAGCATTAAGCATAAGCATTAAGCATAAGCATTAAGCAAAAGCATTTAAAATAAGCTTTTAAAATAAGCATTAAGCATAAGCATTAAAAAAAGCTTTTAAAATAAACATTAAGAAAAAGCATTAAGCATTAGCATTTAAAATAAGTTTTTAAAATAAGCATTAAGCATAAGCATTAAGCAGCAAGCCTTATGTCTAAAGCATCAAGAACTTATAATTGAGCATTGAGCATTGAACATCAAGCATAGCATCCAATATAGAGCATAGCGTCGAACATCGAGAATATCATAGAGGATCATGCATATGTATTCGCTTTTATTTTGTCAGTTGAACCTCGGATTTCTTGTTTTATAATTTATATTAAATTTCAAATTTAATGTATCATTTTAAATAATCCACCGCTGAATCTAGCTGGCATAATTTTAGACATTTACCTAATTTTATTTAAATTTATTAATAATAAAGGTCAATGTTGTTTATATTTAATCAATAAATTATTTTAAGCACAAAAGCTAAATTTCCTTTTTTTAAAATAAGCTTAAAACATGAAGCATTTAGCATTAAGCATAAGCATAGGTATAAAGCAAAAGCATTAAACATAAGCATTTAAAATAAGCATTTTGCATAAGCATTAAGCATAAGCATTAAGCATAAGCTTTTAAAATAGGCTTTTAAAATAAGCATTTAGAAAAAGCATTAGGCATAAGCATTAAAAATAAGCTTTTAAAAAAAGCTTTTAAAATAAAAATCAAGCATAAGCATTAAGCATAAATATTAAAAATAAGCTTTTAAAATAAGCTTTAAAAATAAACTTAAAATAAGCATTAAGAAATAGCATTAAGCATAAGCATTAAAAATAAGCTTTTTTAATAAGCTTTTAAAATAAGCATTTAGAAAAAGCATTAAGCATAAGCATTTAAAATAAGCATTAGGCAAATGCCTTTAAAATAAGCATTAAGCATAAAAATTTAATAAAGCTTTTAAAATAAGCATTAAGAAAAAGCATTAATCATAAGAATTTAAAATAAGCTTTTAAAATAAGCATTAAGCATAAGCATTAAGCAAAAGCATTAAGCATAAGCATTAAGCACAAGCATTAAGCATAAGCATTAAGCATAAGCATTTAAAATAAGCTTTTAAAATAAGCATTAAGCATAAGCATTAAAAAAAGCTTTTAAAATAAACATTAAGAAAAAGCATTAAGCATAAGCATTTAAAATAAGCTTTTAAAATAAGCTTTTTAAATAAGCATTAAAAAAAAGCATATAGCATTTAAAATAAGCATTAAGAAAAAGCATATAGCATTTAAAATAAGTTTTCTAAATAAGCTTTAAGAAAAAGCATTAAGCATAAGCATTTAAAATAAGCATTAAGTATAAACATTCAAAATAAGCTTTTAAAATAAGCATTAAGCATAAGCATTTAAAATAAGCATTTTGCATAAGCATTAAAAATAAGCTTTTAAAATAAGCATTAAGCATTAGCATTTTAAATAAGCATTAAGCATAAGCATTAAGCATAAGCATTAAGCAAAAGCATTTAAAATAAGCTTTTAAAATAAGCATTAAGCATAAGCATTAAAAAAAGCTTTTAAAATAAACATTAAGAAAAAGCATTAAGCATTAGCATTTAAAATAAGTTTTTAAAATAAGCATTAAGCATAAGCATTAAGCAGCAAGCCTTATGTCTAAAGCATCAAGAACTTATAATTGAGCATTGAGCATTGAACATCAAGCATAGCATCCAATATAGAGCATAGCGTCGAACATCGAGAATATCATAGAGGATCATGCATATGTATTCGCTTTTATTTTGTCAGTTGAACCTCGGATTTCTTGTTTTATAATTTATATTAAATTTCAAATTTAATGTATCATTTTAAATAATCCACCGCTGAATCTAGCTGGCATAATTTTAGACATTTACCTAATTTTATTTAAATTTATTAATAATAAAGGTCAATGTTGTTTATATTTAATCAATAAATTATTTTAAGCACAAAAGCTAAATTTCCTTTTTTTAAAATAAGCTTAAAACATGAAGCATTTAGCATAAGCATTAAGCATAAGCATTAAGCATAAGCATTAAGCATAAGCTTTTAAAATAGGCTTTTAAAATAAGCATTTAGAAAAAGCATTAGGCATAAGCATTAAAAATAAGCTTTTAAAAAAAGCTTTTAAAATAAAAATCAAGCATAAGCATTAAGCATAAATATTAAAAATAAGCTTTTAAAATAAGCTTTTTAAATAAGCATTAAGAAAAAGCATATAGCATTTAAAATAAGCATTAAGAAAAAGCATATAGCATTTAAAATAAGTTTTCTAAATAAGCTTTAAGAAAAAGCATTAAGCATAAGCATTTAAAATAAGCTTTTAAAATAAGCATTTTGCATAAGCATTAAGCATAAGCATTAAGCATAAGCTTTTAAAATAAGCATTTAGAAAAAGCATTAAGCATAAGCATTAAAAATAAGCTTTTTTAATAAGCTTTTAAAATAAGCATTAAGCATAAGCATTAAGCATAAATATTTAAAATAAGCTTTTAAAATAAGCTTTTTAAATAAGCATTAAGAAAAAGCATATAGCATTTAAAATATCATTTTAAATAATCCACCGCTGAATCTAGCTGGCATAATTTTAGGCATTTACCTAATTTTATTTAACTTTATTAATAATAAAGGTCAATGTTGTTTATATTTAATCAATAAATTATTTTAAGCACAAAAGCTAAATTTCCTTTTTTTAAAATAAGCTTAAAACATGAAGCATTTAGCATTAAGCATAAGCATAGGTATAAAGCAAAAGCATTAAATATAAGCATTTAAAATAAGCATTTTGCATAAGCATTAAGCATAAGCATTAAGCATAAGCTTTTAAAATAAGCTTTTAAAATAAGCATTTAGAAAAAGCATTAAGCATAAGCATTAAAAATAAGCTTTTTTAATAAGCTTTTAAAATAAGCATTAAGCATAAGCATTAAGCATAAATATTTAAAATAAGCTTTTAAAATAAGCTTTTTAAATAAGCATTAAGAAAAAGCATATAGCATTTAAAATAAGCATTAAGAAAAAGCATATAGCATTTAAAATAAGTTTTTTAAATAAGCTTTAAGAAAAAGCATTAAGCATAAGCATTTAAAATAAGCATTAAGCATAAACATTAAAAATAAGCTTTTAAAATAAGCATTAAGCATTAGCATTTAAAATAAGCTTTTAAAATAAGCATTAAGCATAAGCATTAAAAAAAAGCTTTTCAAATAAACATTAAGAAAAAGCATTAAGCATTAGCATTTAAAATAAGTTTTTAAAATAAGCATTAAGCATAAGCATTAAAAAAAAGCTTTTCAATTAAACATTAAGAAAAAGCATTAAGCATTAGCATTTAAAATAAGTTTTTAAAATAAGCATTAAGCATAAGCATTAAGCAGCAAGCCTTATGTCTAAAGCATCAAGAACTTATAATTGAGCATTGAGCATTGAACATCAAGCATAGCATCCAATATAAAGCATAGCGTCGAACATCGAGCATATCATAGAGGATCATGCATATGTATTCGCTTTTATTTTTTCAGTTGAACCTCGGATTTGTTGTTTTATAATTTATATTAAATTTCAAATTTAATGTATCATTTTAAATAATCCACCGCTGAATCTAGCTGGCATAATTTTAGGCATTTACCTAATTTTATTTAACTTTATTAATAATAAAGGTCAATGTTGTTTATATTAAATCAAGAAATTATTTTGAGCACAAAAGCTAAATTTCCTTTTTTTAAAATAAGCTTTTAAAATAAGCTTTTAAAATAAGCTTTAATAAAAAGCATTAAGCATAAGCATTTTAAATAAGCATTAGGGAAATGCCTTTAAAATAAGCATTAAGCATAAAAATTAAATTAAGCTTTTAAAATAAGCATTAAGAAAAAGCATTAATCATAAGAATTTAAAATAACCTTTTAAAATAAGCATTAAGCATAAGCATTAAGCAAAAGCATTAAGCATAAGCATTAAGCACAAGCATTAAGCATAAGCATTTAAAATAAGCATTAAGCATAAGCATTAAAAAAAAGCTTTTAAAATAAACATTAAGAAAAAGCATTAAGCATTAGCATTTAAAATAAGTTTTTAAAATAAGCATTAAGCATAAGCATTAAGCAGCAAGCCTTATGTCTAAAGCATCAAGAACTTATAATTGAGCATTGAGCATTGAACATCAAGCATAGCATCCAATATAGAGCATAGCGTCGAACATCGAGCATATCATAGAGGATCATGCATATGTATTCGCTTTTATTTTGTCAGTTGAACCTCGGATTTGTTGTTTTATAATTTATATTAAATTTCAAATTTAATGTATCATTTTAAATAATCCACCGCTGAATCTAGCTGGCATAATTTTAGGCATTTACCTAATTTTATTTAACTTTATTAATAATAAAGGTCAATGTTGTTTATATTTAATCAATAAATTATTTTAAGCACAAAAGCTAAATTTCCTTTTTTTAAAATAAGCTTAAAACATGAAGCATTTAGCATTAAGCATAAGCATAGGTATAAAGCAAAAGCATTAAATATAAGCATTTAAAATAAGCATTTTGCATAAGCATTAAGCATAAGCATTAAGCATAAGCTTTTAAAATAAGCTTTTAAAATAAGCATTTAGAAAAAGCATTAAGCATAAGCATTAAAAATAAGCTTTTTTAATAAGCTTTTAAAATAAGCATTAAGCATAAGCATTAAGCATAAATATTTAAAATAAGCTTTTAAAATAAGCTTTTTAAATAAGCATTAAGAAAAAGCGTATAGCATTTAAAATAAGCATTAAGAAAAAGCATATAGCATTTAAAATAAGTTTTTTAAATAAGCTTTAAGAAAAAGCATTAAGCATAAGCATTTAAAACAAGCATTAAGTATAAACATTAAAAATATGCTTTTAAAATAAGCATTAAGCATTAGCATTTAAAATAAGCTTTTAAAATAAGCATTAAGCATAAGCATTAAAAAAAAGCTTTTCAAATAAACATTAAGAAAAAGCATTAAGCATTAGCATTTAAAATAAGTTTTTAAAATAAGCATTAAGCATAAGCATTAAGCAGCAAGCCTTATGTCTAAAGCATCAAGAACTTATAATTGAGCATTGAGCATTGAACATCAAGCATAGCATCCAATATAGAGCATAGCGTCGAACATCGAGCATATCATAGAGGATCATCCATATGTATTCGCTTTTATTTTGTCAGTTGAACCTCGGATTTGTTGTTTTATAATTTATATTAAATTTCAAATTTAATGTATCATTTTAAATAATCCACCGCTGAATCTAGCTGGCATAATTTTAGGCATTTACCTAATTTTATTTAACTTTATTAATAATAAAGGTCAATGTTGTTTATATTAAATCAAGAAATTATTTTGAGCATAAAGCTAAATTACCTTTTTTTAAAATAAGCTTTTAAAATAAGCTTTTAAAATAAGCTTTAATAAAAAGCATTAAGCATAAGCATTTTAAATAAGCATTAGGCAAATGCCTTTAAAATAAGCATTAAGCATAAAAATTAAATTAAGCTTTTAAAATAAGCATTAAGAAAAAGCATTAATCATAAGAATTTAAAATAACCTTTTAAAATAAGCATTAAGCATAAGCATTAAGCAAAAGCATTAAGCATAAGCATTAAGCACAAGCATTAAGCATAAGCATTTAAAATAAGCTTTTAAAATAAGCATTTTGCATAAGCATTAAGCATAAGCATTAAGCATAAGCTTTTAAAATAAGCTTTTAAAATAAGCATTTAGAAAAAGCATTAAGCATAAGCATTAAAAATAAGCTTTTTTAATAAGCTTTTAAAATAAGCATTAAGCATAAGCATTAAGCATAAATATTTAAAATAAGCTTTTAAAATAAGCTTTTTAAATAAGCATTAAGAAAAAGCATATAGCATTTAAAATATCATTTTAAATAATCCACCGCTGAATCTAGCTGGCATAATTTTAGGCATTTACCTAATTTTATTTAACTTTATTAATAATAAAGGTCAATGTTGTTTATATTTAATCAATAAATTATTTTAAGCACAAAAGCTAAATTTCCTTTTTTTAAAATAAGCTTAAAACATGAAGCATTTAGCATTAAGCATAAGCATAGGTATAAAGCAAAAGCATTAAATATAAGCATTTAAAATAAGCATTTTGCATAAGCATTAAGCATAAGCATTAAGCATAAGCTTTTAAAATAAGCTTTTAAAATAAGCATTTAGAAAAAGCATTAAGCATAAGCATTAAAAATAAGCTTTTTTAATAAGCTTTTAAAATAAGCATTAAGCATAAGCATTAAGCATAAATATTTAAAATAAGCTTTTAAAATAAGCTTTTTAAATAAGCATTAAGAAAAAGCATATAGCATTTAAAATAAGCATTAAGAAAAAGCATATAGCATTTAAAATAAGTTTTTTAAATAAGCTTTAAGAAAAAGCATTAAGCATAAGCATTTAAAATAAGCATTAAGTATAAACATTAAAAATATGCTTTTAAAATAAGCATTAAGCATTAGCATTTAAAATAAGCTTTTAAAATAAGCATTAAGCATAAGCATTAAAAAAAAGCTTTTCAAATAAACATTAAGAAAAAGCATTAAGCATTAGCATTTAAAATAAGTTTTTAAAATAAGCATTAAGCATAAGCATTAAGCAGCAAGCCTTATGTCTAAAGCATCAAGAACTTATAATTGAGCATTGAGCATTGAACATCAAGCATAGCATCCAATATAGAGCATAGCGTCGAACATCGAGCATATCATAGAGGATCATGCATATGTATTCGCTTTTATTTTGTCAGTTGAACCTCGGATTTGTTGTTTTATAATTTATATTAAATTTCAAATTTAATGTATCATTTTAAATAATCCACCGCTGAATCTAGCTGGCATAATTTTAGGCATTTACCTAATTTTATTTAACTTTATTTATAATAAAGGTCAATGTTGTTTATATTAAATCAAGAAATTATTTTGAGCATAAAGCTAAATTTCCTTTTTTTAAAATAAGCTTTTAAAATAAGCTTTTAAAATAAGCTTTAATAAAAAGCATTAAGCATAAGCATTTTAAATAAGCATTAGGCAAATGCCTTTAAAATAAGCATTAAGCATAAAAATTAAATTAAGCTTTTAAAATAAGCATTAAGAAAAAGCATTAATCATAAGAATTTAAAATAACCTTTTAAAATAAGCATTAAGCATAAGCATTAAGCAAAAGCATTAAGCAAAAGCATTAAGCACAAGCATTAAGCATAAGTATTAAGCATAAGCATTAAAAATAACCTTTTAAAATAAGCATTAAAAAAAAGCTTTTTAAATAAACATTAAGAAAAAGCATTAAGCATTAGCATTTAAAATAAGTTTTTAAAATAAGCATTAAGCATAAGCATTAAGCAGCAAGCCTTATGTCTAAAGCATCAAGAACTTATAATTGAGCATTGAGCATTGAACATCAAGCATAGCATCCAATATAGAGCATAGCGTCGAACATCGAGCATATCATAGAGGATCATGCATATGTATTCGCTTTTATTTTGTCAGTTGAACCTCGGATTTCTTGTTTTATAATTTATATTAAATTTCAAATTTAATGTATCATTTTAAATAATCCACCCCTGAATCTAGCTGGCATAATTTTAGGCATTTACCTAATTTTATTTAACTTTATTAATAATAAAGGTCAATGTTGTTTAAATTTAATCAATAAATTATTTTAAGCACAAAAGCTAAATTTCCTTTTTTTAAAATAAGCTTAAAACATGAAGCATTTAGCATTAAGCATAAGCATAGGTATAAAGCATAAGCATTAAACATAAGCATTTAAAATAAGCATTTTGCATAAGCATTAAGCATAAGCATTAAGCATAAGCATTAAGCATAAGCTTTTAAAATAGGCTTTTAAAATAAGCATTAAGCATGAGCATTAAGCATAAGCATTTAAAATAAGCTTTTGAAATAAGCTTTTTAAATAAGCATTAAGAAAAAGCATATAGCATTTAAAATAAGCTTTTTAAATAAGCTTTAAGAAAAAGCATTAAGCATAAGCATTTAAAATAAGCATTTTGCATAAGCATTAAGCATAAGCATTAAGCATAAGCTTTTAAAATAGGCTTTTAAAATAAGCATTTAGAAAAAGCATTAGGCATAAGCATTAAAAATAAGCTTTTAAAAAAAGCTTTTAAAATAAAAATCAAGCATAAGCATTAAGCATAAATATTAAAAATAAGCTTTTAAAATAAGCTTTTTAAATAAGCATTAAGAAAAAGCATATAGCATTTAAAATAAGCATTAAGAAAAAGCATATAGCATTTAAAATAAGTTTTCTAAATAAGCTTTAAGAAAAAGCATTAAGCATAAGCATTTAAAATAAGCTTTTAAAATAAGCATTTTGCATAAGCATTAAGCATAAGCATTAAGCATAAGCTTTTAAAATAAGCATTTAGAAAAAGCATTAAGCATAAGCATTAAAAATAAGCTTTTTTAATAAGCTTTTAAAATAAGCATTAAGCATAAGCATTAAGCATAAATATTTAAAATAAGCTTTTAAAATAAGCTTTTTAAATAAGCATTAAGAAAAAGCATATAGCATTTAAAATATCATTTTAAATAATCCACCGCTGAATCTAGCTGGCATAATTTTAGGCATTTACCTAATTTTATTTAACTTTATTAATAATAAAGGTCAATGTTGTTTATATTTAATCAATAAATTATTTTAAGCACAAAAGCTAAATTTCCTTTTTTTAAAATAAGCTTAAAACATGAAGCATTTAGCATTAAGCATAAGCATAGGTATAAAGCAAAAGCATTAAATATAAGCATTTAAAATAAGCATTTTGCATAAGCATTAAGCATAAGCATTAAGCATAAGCTTTTAAAATAAGCTTTTAAAATAAGCATTTAGAAAAAGCATTAAGCATAAGCATTAAAAATAAGCTTTTTTAATAAGCTTTTAAAATAAGCATTAAGCATAAGCATTAAGCATAAATATTTAAAATAAGCTTTTAAAATAAGCTTTTTAAATAAGCATTAAGAAAAAGCATATAGCATTTAAAATAAGCATTAAGAAAAAGCATATAGCATTTAAAATAAGTTTTTTAAATAAGCTTTAAGAAAAAGCATTAAGCATAAGCATTTAAAATAAGCATTAAGTATAAACATTAAAAATATGCTTTTAAAATAAGCATTAAGCATTAGCATTTAAAATAAGCTTTTAAAATAAGCATTAAGCATAAGCATTAAAAAAAAGCTTTTCAAATAAACATTAAGAAAAAGCATTAAGCATTAGCATTTAAAATAAGTTTTTAAAATAAGCATTAAGCATAAGCATTAAGCAGCAAGCCTTATGTCTAAAGCATCAAGAACTTATAATTGAGCATTGAGCATTGAACATCAAGCATAGCATCCAATATAGAGCATAGCGTCGAACATCGAGCATATCATAGAGGATCATGCATATGTATTCGCTTTTATTTTGTCAGTTGAACCTCGGATTTGTTGTTTTATAATTTATATTAAATTTCAAATTTAATGTATCATTTTAAATAATCCACCGCTGAATCTAGCTGGCATAATTTTAGGCATTTACCTAATTTTATTTAACTTTATTAATAATAAAGGCCAATGTTGTTTATATTAAATCAAGAAATTATTTTGAGCATAAAGAAAAATTTCCTTTTTTTAAAATAAGCTTTTAAAATAAGCTTTTAAAATAAGCTTTAATAAAAAGCATTAAGCATAAGCATTTTAAATAAGCATTAGGCAAATGCCTTTAAAATAAGCATTAAGCATAAAAATTAAATTAAGCTTTTAAAATAAGCATTAAGAAAAAGCATTAATCATAAGAATTTAAAATAACCTTTTAAAATAAGCATTAAGCATAAGCATTAAGCAAAAGCATTAAGCATAAGCATTAAGCACAAGCATTAAGCATAAGCATTTAAAATAAGCTTTTAAAATAAGCATTTTGCATAAGCATTAAGCATAAGCATTAAGCATAAGCTTTTAAAATAAGCTTTTAAAATAAGCATTTAGAAAAAGCATTAAGCATAAGCATTAAAAATAAGCTTTTTTAATAAGCTTTTAAAATAAGCATTAAGCATAAGCATTAAGCATAAATATTTAAAATAAGCTTTTAAAATAAGCTTTTTAAATAAGCATTAAGAAAAAGCATATAGCATTTAAAATATCATTTTAAATAATCCACCCCTGAATCTAGCTGGCATAATTTTAGGCATTTACCTAATTTTATTTAACTTTATTAATAATAAAGGTCAATGTTGTTTAAATTTAATCAATAAATTATTTTAAGCACAAAAGCTAAATTTCCTTTTTTTAAAATAAGCTTAAAACATGAAGCATTTAGCATTAAGCATAAGCATAGGTATAAAGCATAAGCATTAAACATAAGCATTTAAAATAAGCATTTTGCATAAGCATTAAGCATAAGCATTAAGCATAAGCATTAAGCATAAGCTTTTAAAATAGGCTTTTAAAATAAGCATTAAGCATGAGCATTAAGCATAAGCATTTAAAATAAGCTTTTGAAATAAGCTTTTTAAATAAGCATTAAGAAAAAGCATATAGCATTTAAAATAAGCTTTTTAAATAAGCTTTAAGAAAAAGCATTAAGCATAAGCATTTAAAATAAGCATTTTGCATAAGCATTAAAAATAAGCTTTTAAAATAAGCATTAAGCATAAGCATTAAGCATAAGCATTAAGCATAAGCATTAAGCAAAAGCATTTAAAATAAGCTTTTAAAATAAGCATTAAGCATAAGCATTAAAAAAAGCTTTTAAAATAAACATTAAGAAAAAGCATTAAGCATTAGCATTTAAAATAAGTTTTTAAAATAAGCATTAAGCATAAGCATTAAGCAGCAAGCCTTATGTCTAAAGCATCAAGAACTTATAATTGAGCATTGAGCATTGAACATCAAGCATAGCATCCAATATAGAGCATAGCGTCGAACATCGAGAATATCATAGAGGATCATGCATATGTATTCGCTTTTATTTTGTCAGTTGAACCTCGGATTTCTTGTTTTATAATTTATATTAAATTTCAAATTTAATGTATCATTTTAAATAATCCACCGCTGAATCTAGCTGGCATAATTTTAGACATTTACCTAATTTTATTTAAATTTATTAATAATAAAGGTCAATGTTGTTTATATTTAATCAATAAATTATTTTAAGCACAAAAGCTAAATTTCCTTTTTTTAAAATAAGCTTAAAACATGAAGCATTTAGCATTAAGCATAAGCATAGGTATAAAGCAAAAGCATTAAACATAAGCATTTAAAATAAGCATTTTGCATAAGCATTAAGCATAAGCATTAAGCATAAGCTTTTAAAATAGGCTTTTAAAATAAGCATTTAGAAAAAGCATTAGGCATAAGCATTAAAAATAAGCTTTTAAAAAAAGCTTTTAAAATAAAAATCAAGCATAAGCATTAAGCATAAATATTAAAAATAAGCTTTTAAAATAAGCTTTTTAAATAAGCATTAAGAAAAAGCATATAGCATTTAAAATAAGCATTAAGAAAAAGCATATAGCATTTAAAATAAGTTTTCTAAATAAGCTTTAAGAAAAAGCATTAAGCATAAGCATTTAAAATAAGCTTTTAAAATAAGCATTTTGCATAAGCATTAAGCATAAGCATTAAGCATAAGCTTTTAAAATAAGCATTTAGAAAAAGCATTAAGCATAAGCATTAAGCATAAGCTTTTAAAATAAGCATTAAGCATAAGCATTAAGCATAAATATTTAAAATAAGCTTTTAAAATAAGCTTTTTAAATAAGCATTAAGAAAAAGCATATAGCATTTAAAATATCATTTTAAATAATCCACCGCTGAATCTAGCTGGCATAATTTTAGGCATTTACCTAATTTTATTTAACTTTATTAATAATAAAGGTCAATGTTGTTTATATTTAATCAATAAATTATTTTAAGCACAAAAGCTAAATTTCCTTTTTTTAAAATAAGCTTAAAACATGAAGCATTTAGCATTAAGCATAAGCATAGGTATAAAGCAAAAGCATTAAATATAAGCATTTAAAATAAGCATTTTGCATAAGCATTAAGCATAAGCATTAAGCATAAGCTTTTAAAATAAGCTTTTAAAATAAGCATTTAGAAAAAGCATTTAGCATAAGCATTAAAAATAAGCTTTTTTAATAAGCTTTTAAAATAAGCATTAAGCATAAGCATTAAGCATAAATATTTAAAATAAGCTTTTAAAATAAGCTTTTTAAATAAGCATTAAGAAAAAGCATATAGCATTTAAAATAAGCATTAAGAAAAAGCATATAGCATTTAAAATAAGTTTTTTAAATAAGCTTTAAGAAAAAGCATTAAGCATAAGCATTTAAAATAAGCATTAAGTATAAACATTAAAAATATGCTTTTAAAATAAGCATTAAGCATTAGCATTTAAAATAAGCTTTTAAAATAAGCATTAAGCATAAGCATTAAAAAAAAGCTTTTCAAATAAACATTAAGAAAAAGCATTAAGCATTAGCATTTAAAATAAGTTTTTAAAATAAGCATTAAGCATAAGCATTAAGCAGCAAGCCTTATGTCTAAAGCATCAAGAACTTATAATTGAGCATTGAGCATTGAACATCAAGCATAGCATCCAATATAGAGCATAGCGTCGAACATCGAGCATATCATAGAGGATCATGCATATGTATTCGCTTTTATTTTGTCAGTTGAACCTCGGATTTGTTGTTTTATAATTTATATTAAATTTCAAATTTAATGTATCATTTTAAATAATCCACCGCTGAATCTAGCTGGCATAATTTTAGGCATTTACCTAATTTTATTTAACTTTATTAATAATAAAGGTCAATGTTGTTTATATTTAATCAATAAATTATTTTAAGCACAAAAGCTAAATTTCCTTTTTTTAAAATAAGCTTAAAACATGAAGCATTTAGCATTAAGCATAAGCATAGGTATAAAGCAAAAGCATTAAATATAAGCATTTAAAATAAGCATTTTGCATAAGCATTAAGCATAAGCATTAAGCATAAGCTTTTAAAATAAGCTTTTAAAATAAGCATTTAGAAAAAGCATTAAGCATAAGCATTAAAAATAAGCTTTTTTAATAAGTTTTTAAAATAAGCATTAAGCATAAGCATTAAGCATAAATATTTAAAATAAGCTTTTAAAATAAGCTTTTTAAATAAGCATTAAGAAAAAGCATATAGCATTTAAAATAAGCATTAAGAAAAAGCATATAGCATTTAAAATAAGTTTTTTAAATAAGCTTTAAGAAAAAGCATTAAGCATAAGCATTTAAAATAAGCATTAAGTATAAACATTAAAAATATGCTTTTAAAATAAGCATTAAGCATTAGCATTTAAAATAAGCTTTTAAAATAAGCATTAAGCATAAGCATTAAAAAAAAGCTTTTCAAATAAACATTAAGAAAAAGCATTAAGCATTAGCATTTAAAATAAGTTTTTAAAATAAGCATTAAGCATAAGCATTAAGCAGCAAGCCTTATGTCTAAAGCATCAAGAACTTATAATTGAGCATTGAGCATTGAACATCAAGCATAGCATCCAATATAGAGCATAGCGTCGAACATCGAGCATATCATAGAGGATCATGCATATGTATTCGCTTTTATTTTGTCAGTTGAACCTCGGATTTGTTGTTTTATAATTTATATTAAATTTCAAATTTAATGTATCATTTTAAATAATCCACCGCTGAATCTAGCTGGCATAATTTTAGGCATTTACCTAATTTTATTTAACTTTATTTATAATAAAGGTCAATGTTGTTTATATTAAATCAAGAAATTATTTTGAGCATAAAGCTAAATTTCCTTTTTTTAAAATAAGCTTTTAAAATAAGCTTTTAAAATAAGCTTTAATAAAAAGCATTAAGCATAAGCATTTTAAATAAGCATTAGGCAAATGCCTTTAAAATAAGCATTAAGCATAAAAATTAAATTAAGCTTTTAAAATAAGCATTAAGAAAAAGCATTAATCATAAGAATTTAAAATAACCTTTTAAAATAAGCATTAAGCATAAGCATTAAGCAAAAGCATTAAGCAAAAGCATTAAGCACAAGCATTAAGCATAAGTATTAAGCATAAGCATTAAAAATAACCTTTTAAAATAAGCATTAAAAAAAAGCTTTTTAAATAAACATTAAGAAAAAGCATTAAGCATTAGCATTTAAAATAAGTTTTTAAAATAAGCATTAAGCATAAGCATTAAGCAGCAAGCCTTATGTCTAAAGCATCAAGAACTTATAATTGAGCATTGAGCATTGAACATCAAGCATAGCATCCAATATAGAGCATAGCGTCGAACATCGAGCATATCATAGAGGATCATGCATATGTATTCGCTTTTATTTTGTCAGTTGAACCTCGGATTTCTTGTTTTATAATTTATATTAAATTTCAAATTTAATGTATCATTTTAAATAATCCACCCCTGAATCTAGCTGGCATAATTTTAGGCATTTACCTAATTTTATTTAACTTTATTAATAATAAAGGTCAATGTTGTTTAAATTTAATCAATAAATTATTTTAAGCACAAAAGCTAAATTTCCTTTTTTTAAAATAAGCTTAAAACATGAAGCATTTAGCATTAAGCATAAGCATAGGTATAAAGCATAAGCATTAAACATAAGCATTTAAAATAAGCATTTTGCATAAGCATTAAGCATAAGCATTAAGCATAAGCATTAAGCATAAGCTTTTAAAATAGGCTTTTAAAATAAGCATTAAGCATGAGCATTAAGCATAAGCATTTAAAATAAGCTTTTGAAATAAGCTTTTTAAATAAGCATTAAGAAAAAGCATATAGCATTTAAAATAAGCTTTTTAAATAAGCTTTAAGAAAAAGCATTAAGCATAAGCATTTAAAATAAGCATTTTGCATAAGCATTAAAAATAAGCTTTTAAAATAAGCATTAAGCATTAGCATTTTAAATAAGCATTAAGCATAAGCATTAAGCATAAGCATTAAGCATAAGCATTAAGCAAAAGCATTTAAAATAAGCTTTTAAAATAAGCATTAAGCATAAGCATTAAAAAAAGCTTTTAAAATAAACATTAAGAAAAAGCATTAAGCATTAGCATTTAAAATAAGTTTTTAAAATAAGCATTAAGCATAAGCATTAAGCAGCAAGCCTTATGTCTAAAGCATCAAGAACTTATAATTGAGCATTGAGCATTGAACATCAAGCATAGCATCCAATATAGAGCATAGCGTCGAACATCGAGAATATCATAGAGGATCATGCATATGTATTCGCTTTTATTTTGTCAGTTGAACCTCGGATTTCTTGTTTTATAATTTATATTAAATTTCAAATTTAATGTATCATTTTAAATAATCCACCGCTGAATCTAGCTGGCATAATTTTAGACATTTACCTAATTTTATTTAAATTTATTAATAATAAAGGTCAATGTTGTTTATATTTAATCAATAAATTATTTTAAGCACAAAAGCTAAATTTCCTTTTTTTAAAATAAGCTTAAAACATGAAGCATTTAGCATTAAGCATAAGCATAGGTATAAAGCAAAAGCATTAAACATAAGCATTTAAAATAAGCATTTTGCATAAGCATTAAGCATAAGCATTAAGCATAAGCTTTTAAAATAGGCTTTTAAAATAAGCATTTAGAAAAAGCATTAGGCATAAGCATTAAAAATAAGCTTTTAAAAAAAGCTTTTAAAATAAAAATCAAGCATAAGCATTAAGCATAAATATTAAGAATAAGCTTTTAAAATAAGCTTTTTAAATAAGCATTAAGAAAAAGCATATAGCATTTAAAATAAGCATTAAGAAAAAGCATATAGCATTTAAAATAAGTTTTCTAAATAAGCTTTAAGAAAAAGCATTAAGCATAAGCATTTAAAATAAGCTTTTAAAATAAGCATTTTGCATAAGCATTAAGCATAAGCTTTTAAAATAAGCATTTAGAAAAAGCATTAAGCATAAGCATTAAAAATAAGCTTTTTTAATAAGCTTTTAAAATAAGCATTAAGCATAAGCATTAAGCATAAATATTTAAAATAAGCTTTTAAAATAAGCTTTTTAAATAAGCATTAAGAAAAAGCATATAGCATTTAAAATATCATTTTAAATAATCCACCGCTGAATCTAGCTGGCATAATTTTAGGCATTTACCTAATTTTATTTAACTTTATTAATAATAAAGGTCAATGTTGTTTATATTTAATCAATAAATTATTTTAAGCACAAAAGCTAAATTTCCTTTTTTTAAAATAAGCTTAAAACATGAAGCATTTAGCATTAAGCATAAGCATAGGTATAAAGCAAAAGCATTAAATATAAGCATTTAAAATAAGCATTTTGCATAAGCATTAAGCATAAGCATTAAGCATAAGCTTTTAAAATAAGCTTTTAAAATAAGCATTTAGAAAAAGCATTAAGCATAAGCATTAAAAATAAGCTTTTTTAATAAGCTTTTAAAATAAGCATTAAGCATAAGCATTAAGCATAAATATTTAAAATAAGCTTTTAAAATAAGCTTTTTAAATAAGCATTAAGAAAAAGCATATAGCATTTAAAATAAGCATTAAGAAAAAGCATATAGCATTTAAAATAAGTTTTTTAAATAAGCTTTAAGAAAAAGCATTAAGCATAAGCATTTAAAATAAGCATTAAGTATAAACATTAAAAATATGCTTTTAAAATAAGCATTAAGCATTAGCATTTAAAATAAGCTTTTAAAATAAGCATTAAGCATAAGCATTAAAAAAAAGCTTTTCAAATAAACATTAAGAAAAAGCATTAAGCATTAGCATTTAAAATAAGTTTTTAAAATAAGCATTAAGCATAAGCATTAAGCAGCAAGCCTTATGTCTAAAGCATCAAGAACTTATAATTGAGCATTGAGCATTGAACATCAAGCATAGCATCCAATATAGAGCATAGCGTCGAACATCGAGCATATCATAGAGGATCATGCATATGTATTCGCTTTTATTTTGTCAGTTGAACCTCGGATTTGTTGTTTTATAATTTATATTAAATTTCAAATTTAATGTATCATTTTAAATAATCCACCGCTGAATCTAGCTGGCATAATTTTAGGCATTTACCTAATTTTATTTAACTTTATTAATAATAAAGGTCAATGTTGTTTATATTTAATCAATAAATTATTTTAAGCACAAAAGCTAAATTTCCTTTTTTTAAAATAAGCTTAAAACATGAAGCATTTAGCATTAAGCATAAGCATAGGTATAAAGCAAAAGCATTAAATATAAGCATTTAAAATAAGCATTTTGCATAAGCATTAAGCATAAGCATTAAGCATAAGCTTTTAAAATAAGCTATTAAAATAAGCATTTAGAAAAAGCATTAAGCATAAGCATTAAAAATAAGCTTTTTTAATAAGATTTTAAAATAAGCATTAAGCATAAGCATTAAGCATAAATATTTAAAATAAGCTTTTAAAATAAGCTTTTTAAATAAGCATTAAGAAAAAGCATATAGCATTTAAAATAAGCATTAAGAAAAAGCATATAGCATTTAAAATAAGTTTTTTTAAATAAGCTTTAAGAAAAAGCATTAAGCATAAGCATTTAAAATAAGCATTAAGCATAAACATTAAAAATAAGCTTTTAAAATAAGCATTAAGCATTAGCATTTAAAATAAGCTTTTAAAATAAGCATTAAGCATAAGCATTAAAAAAAAGCTTTTCAAATAAACATTAAGAAAAAGCATTAAGCATTAGCATTTAAAATAAGTTTTTAAAATAAGCATTAAGCATAAGCATTAAGCAGCAAGCCTTATGTCTAAAGCATCAAGAACTTATAATTGAGCATTGAGCCTTGAACATCAAGCATAGCATCCAATATAAAGCATAGCGTCGAACATCGAGCATATCATAGAGGATCATGCATATGTATTCGCTTTTATTTTGTCAGTTGAACCTCGGATTTGTTGTTTTATAATTTATATTAAATTTCAAATTTAATGTATCATTTTAAATAATCCACCGCTGAATCTAGCTGGCATAATTTTAGGCATTTACCTAATTTTATTTAACTTTATTAATAATAAAGGTCAATGTTGTTTATATTAAATCAAGAAATTATTTTGAGCACAAAAGCTAAATTTCCTTTTTTTAAAATAAGCTTTTAAAATAAGCTTTAATAAAAAGCATTAAGCATAAGCATTTTAAATAAGCATTAGGCAAATGCCTTTAAAATAAGCATTAAGCATAAAAATTAAATTAAGCTTTTAAAATAAGCATTAAGAAAAAGCATTAATCATAAGAATTTAAAATAACCTTTTAAAATAAGCATTAAGCATAAGCATTAAGCAAAAGCATTAAGCATAAGCATTAAGCACAAGCATTAAGCATAAGCATTTAAAATAAGCTTTTAAAATAAGCATTAAGCATAAGCATTAAAAAAAAGCTTTTAAAATAAACATTAAGAAAAAGCATTAAGCATTAGCATTTAAAATAAGTTTTTAAAATAAGCATTAAGTATAAGCATTAAGCAGCAAGCCTTATGTCTAAAGCATCAAGAACTTATAATTGAGCATTGAGCATTGAACATCAAGCATAGCATCCAATATAGAGCATAGCGTCGAAAATCGAGAATATCATAGAGGATCATGCATATGTATTCGCTTTTATTTTGTCAGTTGAACCTCGGATTTCTTGTTTTATAATTTATATTAAATTTCAAATTTAATGTATCATTTTAAATAATCCTCCGCTGAATCTAGCTGGCATAATTTTAGGCATTTACCTAATTTTATTTAAATTTATTAATAATAAAGGTCAATGTTGTTTATATTTAATCAATAAATTATTTTAAGCACAAAAGCTAAATTTCCTTTTTTTAAAATAAGCTTAAAACATGAAGCATTTAGCATTAAGCATAAGCATAGGTATAAAGCAAAAGCATTAAATATAAGCATTTAAAATAAGCATTTTGCATAAGCATTAAGCATAAGCATTAAGCATAAGCTTTTAAAATAAGCTATTAAAATAAGCATTTAGAAAAAGCATTAAGCATAAGCATTAAAAATAAGCTTTTTTAATAAAATTTTAAAATAAGCATTAAGCATAAGCATTAAGCATAAATATTTAAAATAAGCTTTTAAAATAAGCTTTTTAAATAAGCATTAAGAAAAAGCATATAGCATTTAAAATAAGCATTAAGAAAAAGCATATAGCATTTAAAATAAGTTTTTTAAATAAGCTTTAAGAAAAAGCATTAAGCATAAGCATTTAAAATAAGCATTAAGCATAAACATTAAAAATAAGCTTTTAAAATAAGCATTAAGCATAAGCATTAAAAAAAAGCTTTTCAAATAAACATTAAGAAAAAGCATTAAGCATTAGCATTTAAAATAAGTTTTTAAAATAAGCATTAAGCATAAGCATTAAGCAGCAAGCCTTATGTCTAAAGCATCAAGAACTTATAATTGAGCATTGAGCATTGAACATCAAGCATAGCATCCAATATAGAGCATAGCGTCGAACATCGAGCATATCATAGAGGATCATGCATATGTATTCGCTTTTATTTTGTCAGTTGAACCTCGGATTTCTTTTTTTATAATTTATATTAAATTTCAAATTTAATGTATCATTTTAAATAATCCTCCGCTGAATCTAGCTGGCATAATTTTAGGCATTTACCTAATTTTATTTAAATTTATTAATAATAAAGGTCAATGTTGTTTATATTTAATCAATAAATTATTTTAAGCACAAAAGCTAAATTTCCTTTTTTTAAAATAAGCTTAAAACATGAAGCATTTAGCATTAAGCATAAGCATAGGTATAAAGCAAAAGCATTAAATATAAGCATTTAAAATAAGCATTTTGCATAAGCATTAAGCATAAGCATTAAGCATAAGCTTTTAAAATAAGCTTTTAAAATAAGCATTTAGAAAAAGCATTAAGCATAAGCATTAAAAATAAGCTTTTTTAATAAGCTTTTAAAATAAGCATTAAGCATAAGCATTAAGCATAAATATTTAAAATAAGCTTTTAAAATAAGCTTTTTAAATAAGCATTAAGAAAAAGCATACAGCATTTAAAATAAGCATTAAGAAAAAGCATATAGCATTTAAAATTAGTTTTTTAAATAAGCTTTAAGAAAAAGCATTAAGCATAAGCATTTAAAATAAGCATTAAGTATAAACATTAAAAATATGCTTTTAAAATAAGCATTAAGCATTAGCATTTAAAATAAGCTTTTAAAATAAGCATTAAGCATAAGCATTAAAAAAAAGCTTTTCAAATAAACATTAAGAAAAAGCATTAAGCATTAGCATTTAAAATAAGTTTTTAAAATAAGCATTAAGCATAAGCATTAAGCAGCAAGCCTTATGTCTAAAGCATCAAGAACTTATAATTGAGCATTGAGCATTGAACATCAAGCATAGCATCCAATATAGAGCATAGCGTCGAACATCGAGCATATCATAGAGGATCATGCATATGTATTCGCTTTTATTTTGTCAGTTGAACCTCGGATTTCTTGTTTTATAATTTATATTAAATTTCAAATTTAATGTATCATTTTAAATAATCCTCCGCTGAATCTAGCTGGCATAATATTAGGCATTTACCTAATTTTATTTAACTTTATTAATAATAAAGGTCAATGTTGTTTATATTTATTCAATAAATTATTTTAAGCACAAAAACTAAATTTCCTTTTTTTAAAATAAGCTTAAAACATGAAGCATTTAGCATTAAGCATAAGCATAGGTATAAAGCATAAGCATTAAACATAAGCATTTAAAATAAGCATTTTGCATAAGCATTAAGCATGAGCATAAAAAATAAGCTTTTTAAAAAAGCTTTTAAAATAAGAATCAAGCATAAGCATTAAGCATAAATATTTAAAATAAGCTTTTGAAATAAGCTTTTTAAATAAGCATTAAGAAAAAGCATATAGCATTTAAAATAGGCTTTTTAAATAAGCTTTAATAAAAAGCATTAAGCATAAGCATTTAAAATAAGCATTTTGCATAAGCTTTTAAAATAAGCATTAAGCATAAGCATTTAAAATAAGCATTAGGCAAATGCCTTTAAAATAAACATTAAGCATAAAAATTAAATTAAGCTTTTAAAATAAGCATTAAAAAAAAGCATTAATCATAAGTATGTAAAATAAGCTTTTAAAATAAGCATTAAGCATAAGCATTAAGCAAAAGCATTAAGCAAAAGCATTAAGCACAAGCATTAAGCATAAGCATTAAGCATAAGCATTAAAAATAACCTTTTAAAATAAGCATTAAAAAAAAGCTTTTTAAATAAACATTAAGAAAAAGCATTAAGCATTAGCATTTAAAATAAGTTTTTAAAATAAGCATTAAGCATAAGCATTAAGCAGCAAGCCTTATGTCTAAAGCATCAAGAACTTATAATTGAGCATTGAGCCTTGAACATCAAGCATAGCATCCAATATAAAGCATAGCGTCGAACATCGAGCATATCATAGAGGATCATGCATATGTATTCGCTTTTATTTTGTCAGTTGAACCTCGGATTTCTTGTTTTATAATTTATATTAAATTTCAAATTTAATGTATCATTTTAAATAATCCACCGCTGAATCTAGCTGGCATAATTTTAGGCATTTACCTAATTTTATTTAACTTTATTAATAATAAAGGTCAATGTTGTTTATATTTAATCAATAAATTATTTTAAGCACAAAAGCTAAATTTCCTTTTTTTAAAATAAGCTTAAAACATGAAGCATTTAGCATTAAGCATAAGCATAGGTATAAAGCATAAGCATTAAACATAAGCATTTAAAATAAGCATTTTGCATAAGCATTAAGCATGAGCATAAAAAATAAGCTTTTTAAAAAAGCTTTTAAAATAAGAATCAAGCATAAGCATTAAGCATAAATATTTAAAATAAGCTTTTGAAATAAGCTTTTTAAATAAGCATTAAGAAAAAGCATATAGCATTTAAAATAGGCTTTTTAAATAAGCTTTAAAAAAGCATTAAGCATAAGCATTTAAAATAAGCATTTTGCATAAGCTTTTAAAATAAGCATTAAGCATAAGCATTAAAAAAAAGCTTTTAAAATAAACATTAAGAAAAAGCATTAAGCATTAGCATTTAAAATAAGTTTTTAAAATAAGCATTAAGCATAAGCATTAAGCAGCAAGCCTTATGTCTAAAGCATCAAGAACTTATAATTGAGCATTGAGCATTGAACATCAAGCATAGCATCCAATATAGAGCATAGCGTCGAACATCGAGCATATCATAGAGGATCATGCATATGTATTCGCTTTTATTTTGTCAGTTGAACCTCGGATTTCTTGTTTTATAATTTATATTAAATTTCAAATTTAATGTATCATTTTAAATAATCCACCCCTGAATCTAGCTGGCATAATTTTAGGCATTTACCTAATTTTATTTAACTTTATTAATAATAAAGGTCAATGTTGTTTAAATTTAATCAATAAATTATTTTAAGCACAAAAGCTAAATTTCCTTTTTTTAAAATAAGCTTAAAACATGAAGCATTTAGCATTAAGCATAAGCATAGGTATAAAGCAAAAGCATTAAACATAAGCATTTAAAATAAGCATTAAGCATAAGCTTTTAAAATAGGCTTTTAAAATAAGCATTTAGAAAAAGCATTAGGCATAAGCATTAAAAATAAGCTTTTAAAAAAAGCTTTTAAAATAAAAATCAATTATAAGCATTAAGCATAAATATTAAAAATAAGCTTTTAAAATAAGCTTTAAAAATAAACTTAAAATAAGCATTAAGAAATAGCATTAAGCATAAGCATTAAAAATAAGCTTTTTTAATAAGCTTTTAAAATAAGCATTTAGAAAAAGCATTAAGCATAAGCATTTAAAATAAGCATTAGGCAAATGCCTTTAAAATAAGCATTAAGGATAAAAATTAAATAAAGCTTTTAAAATAAGCATTAAGAAAAAGCATTAATCATAAGAATTTAAAATAAGCTTTTAAAATAAGCATTAAGCATAAGCATTAAGCAAAAGCATTAAGCATAAGCATTAAGCACAAGCATTAAGCATAAGCATTAAGCATAAGCATTTAAAATAAGCTTTTAAAATAAGCTTTTTAAATAAGCATTAAGAAAAAGCATATAGCATTTAAAATAAGTTTTCTAAATAAGCTTTAAGAAAAAGCATTAAGCATAAGCATTTAAAATAAGCATTAAGTATAAACATTCAAAATAAGCTTTTAAAATAAGCATTAAGCATTAGCATTTAAAATAAGCTTTTAAAATAAGCATTAAGCATAAGCATTAAAAAAAAGCTTTTCAATTAAACATTAAGAAAAAGCATTAAGCATTAGCATTTAAAATAAGTTTTTAAAATAAGCATTAAGCATAAGCATTAAGCAGCAAGCCTTATGTCTAAAGCATCAAGAACTTATAATTGAGCATTGAGCATTGAACATCAAGCATAGCATCCAATATAAAGCATAGCGTCGAACATCGAGCATATCATAGAGGATCATGCATATGTATTCGCTTTTATTTTGTCAGTTGAACCTCGGATTTGTTGTTTTATAATTTATATTAAATTTCAAATTTAATGTATCATTTTAAATAATCCACCGCTGAATCTAGCTGGCATAATTTTAGGCATTTACCTAATTTTATTTAACTTTATTAATAATAAAGGTCAATGTTGTTTATATTAAATCAAGAAATTATTTTGAGCACAAAAGCTAAATTTCCTTTTTTTAAAATAAGCTTTTAAAATAAGCTTTTAAAATAAGCTTTAATAAAAAGCATTAAGCATAAGCATTTTAAATAAGCATTAGGGAAATGCCTTTAAAATAAGCATTAAGCATAAAAATTAAATTAAGCTTTTAAAATAAGCATTAAGAAAAAGCATTAATCATAAGAATTTAAAATAACCTTTTAAAATAAGCATTAAGCATAAGCATTAAGCAAAAGCATTAAGCATAAGCATTAAGCACAAGCATTAAGCATAAGCATTTAAAATAAGCTTTTAAAATAAGCATTAAGCATAAGCATTAAAAAAAAGCTTTTAAAATAAACATTAAGAAAAAGCATTAAGCATTAGCATTTAAAATAAGTTTTTAAAATAAGCATTAAGTATAAGCATTAAGCAGCAAGCCTTATGTCTAAAGCATCAAGAACTTATAATTGAGCATTGAGCATTGAACATCAAGCATAGCATCCAATATAGAGCATAGCGTCGAAAATCGAGAATATCATATAGGATCATGCATATGTATTCGCTTTTATTTTGTCAGTTGAACCTCGGATTTCTTGTTTTATAATTTATATTAAATTTCAAATTTAATGTATCATTTTAAATAATCCTCCGCTGAATCTAGCTGGCATAATTTTAGGCATTTACCTAATTTTATTTAAATTTATTAATAATAAAGGTCAATGTTGTTTATATTTAATCAATAAATTATTTTAAGCACAAAAGCTAAATTTCCTTTTTTTAAAATAAGCTTAAAACATGAAGCATTTAGCATTAAGCATAAGCATAGGTATAAAGCATAAGCATTAAACATAAGCATTTAAAATAAGCATTTTGCATAAGCATTAAGCATAAGCATTAAGCATAAGCATTAAGCATAAGCATTAAGCATAAGCTTTTAAAATAGGCTTTTAAAATAAGCATTAAGCATAAGCATTAAGCATAAGCATTTAAAATAAGCTTTTGAAATAAGCTTTTTAAGTAAGCATTAAGAAAAAGCATATAGCATTTAAAATAAGCTTTTTAAATAAGCTTTAAGAAAAAGCATTAAGCATAAGCATTTAAAATAAGCATTTTGCATAAGCATTAAAAATAAGCTTTTAAAATAAGCATTAAGCATTAGCATTTTAAATAAGCATTAAGCATAATCATTAAGCATAAGCATTAAGCAAAAGCATTTAAAATAAGCTTTTAAAATAAGAATTAAGCGTAAGCATTAAAAAAAGCTTTTAAAATAAACATTAAGAAAAAGCATTAAGCATTAGCATTTAAAATAAGTTTTTAAAATAAGCATTAAGCATAAGCATTAAGCAGCAAGCCTTATGTCTAAAGCATCAAGAACTTATAATTGAGCATTGAGCATTGAACATCAAGCATAGCATCCAATATAGAGCATAGCGTCGAACATCGAGAATATCATAGAGGATCATGCATATGTATTCGCTTTTATTTTGTCAGTTGAACCTCGGATTTCTTGTTTTATAATTTATATTAAATTTCAAATTTAATGTATCATTTTAAATAATCCACCGCTGAATCTAGCTGGCATAATTTTAGACATTTACCTAATTTTATTTAACTTTATTAATAATAAAGGTCAATGTTGTTTATATTTAATCAATAAATTATTTTAAGCACAAAAGCTAAATTTCCTTTTTTTAAAATAAGCTTAAAACATGAAGCATTTAGCATTAAGCATAAGCATAGGTATAAAGCAAAAGCATTAAACATAAGCATTTAAAATAAGCATTTTGCATAAGCATTAAGCATAAGCATTAAGCATAAGCTTTTAAAATAGGCTTTTAAAATAAGCATTTAGAAAAAGCATTAGGCATAAGCATTAAAAATAAGCTTTTAAAAAAAGCTTTTAAAATAAAAATCAAGCATAAGCATTAAGCATAAATATTAAAAATAAGCTTTTAAAATAAGCTTTAAAAATAAACTTAAAATAAGCATTAAGAAATAGCATTAAGCATAAGCATTAAAAATAAGCTTTTTTAATAAGCTTTTAAAATAAGCATTTAGAAAAAGCATTAAGCATAAGCATTTAAAATAAGCATTAGGCAAATGCCTTTAAAATAAGCATTAAGCATAAAAATTAAATAAAGCTTTTAAAATAAGCATTAAGAAAAAGCATTAATCATAAGAATTTAAAATAAGCTTTTAAAATAAGCATTAAGCATAAGCATTAAGCAAAAGCATTAAGCATAAGCATTAAGCACAAGCATTAAGCATAAGCATTAAGCATAAGCATTTAAAATAAGCTTTTAAAATAAGCATTAAGCATAAGCATTAAAAAAAGCTTTTAAAATAAACATTAAGAAAAAGCATTAAGCATAAGCATTTAAAATAAGCTTTTAAAATAAGCTTTTTAAATAAGCATTAAGAAAAAGCATATAGCATTTAAAATAAGCATTAAGAAAAAGCATATAGCATTTAAAATAAGTTTTCTAAATAAGCTTTAAGAAAAAGCATTAAGCATAAGCATTTAAAATAAGCATTAAGTATAAACATTCAAAATAAGCTTTTAAAATAAGCATTAAGCATTAGCATTTAAAATAAGCTTTTAAAATAAGCATTAAGCATAAGCATTAAGCAAAAGCATTAAGCATAAGCATTAAGCACAAGCATTAAGCATAAGCATTTAAAATAAGCTTTTAAAATAAGCATTAAGCATAAGCATTAAAAAAAAGCTTTTCAAATAAACATTAAGAAAAAGCATTAAGCATTAGCATTTAAAATAAGTTTTTAAAATAAGCATTAAGTATAAGCATTAAGCAGCAAGCCTTATGTCTAAAGCATCAAGAACTTATAATTGAGCATTGAGCATTGAACATCAAGCATAGCATCCAATATAGAGCATAGCGTCGAAAATCGAGAATATCATAGAGGATCATGCATATGTATTCGCTTTTATTTTGTCAGTTGAACCTCGGATTTCTTGTTTTATAATTTATATTAAATTTCAAATTTAATGTATTATTTTAAATAATCCTCCGCTGAATCTAGCTGGCATAATTTTAGGCATTTACCTAATTTTATTTAAATTTATTAATAATAAAGGTCAATGTTGTTTATATTTAATCAATAAATTATTTTAAGCACAAAAGCTAAATTTCCTTTTTTTAAAATAAGCTTAAAACATGAAGCATTTAGCATTAAGCATAAGCATAGGTATAAAGCAAAAGCATTAAATATAAGCATTTAAAATAAGCATTTTGCATAAGCATTAAGCATAAGCATTAAGCATAAGCTTTTAAAATAAGCTTTTAAAATAAGCATTTAGAAAAAGCATTAAGCATAAGCATTAAAAATAAGCTTTTTTAATAAGCTTTTAAAATAAGCATTAAGCATAAGCATTAAGCATAAATATTTAAAATAAGCTTTTAAAATAAGCTTTTTAAATAAGCATTAAGAAAAAGCATATAGCATTTAAAATAAGCATTAAGAAAAAGCATATAGCATTTAAAATAAGTTTTTTAAATAAGCTTTAAGAAAAAGCATTAAGCATAAGCATTTAAAATAAGCATTAAGTATAAACATTAAAAATATGCTTTTAAAATAAGCATTAAGCATTAGCATTTAAAATAAGCTTTTAAAATAAGCATTAAGCATAAGCATTAAAAAAAAAGCTTTTCAAATAAACATTAAGAAAAAGCATTAAGCATTAGCATTTAAAATAAGTTTTTAAAATAAGCATTAAGCATAAGCATTAAGCAGCAAGCCTTATGTCTAAAGCATCAAGAACTTATAATTGAGCATTGAGCATTGAACATCAAGCATAGCATCCAATATAGAGCATAGCGTCGAACATCGAGCATATCATAGAGGATCATGCATATGTATTCGCTTTTATTTTGTCAGTTGAACCTCGGATTTGTTGTTTTATAATTTATATTAAATTTCAAATTTAATGTATCATTTTAAATAATCCACCGCTGAATCTAGCTGGCATAATTTTAGGCATTTACCTAATTTTATTTAACTTTATTAATAATAAAGGTCAATGTTGTTTATATTTAATCAATAAATTATTTTAAGCACAAAAGCTAAATTTCCTTTTTTTAAAATAAGCTTTTAAAATAAGCTTTAATAAAAATCATTAAGCATAAGCATTTTAAATAAGCATTAGGCAAATGCCTTTAAAATAAGCATTAAGCATAAAAATTAAATTAAGCTTTTAAAATAAGCATTAAGAAAAAGCATTAATCATAAGAATTTAAAATAACCTTTTAAAATAAGCATTAAGCATAAGCATTAAGCAAAAGCATTAAGCATAAGCATTAAGCACAAGCATTAAGCATAAGCATTTAAAATAAGCTTTTAAAATAAGCATTAAGCATAAGCATTAAAAAAAAGCTTTTCAAATAAACATTAAGAAAAAGCATTAAGCATTAGCATTTAAAATAAGTTTTTAAAATAAGCATTAAGTATAAGCATTAAGCAGCAAGCCTTATGTCTAAAGCATCAAGAACTTATAATTGAGCATTGAGCATTGAACATCAAGCATAGCATCCAATATAGAGCATAGCGTCGAAAATCGAGAATATCATAGAGGATCATGCATATGTATTCGCTTTTATTTTGTCAGTTGAACCTCGGATTTGTTGTTTTATAATTTATATTAAATTTCAAATTTAATGTATCATTTTAAATAATCCTCCGCTGAATCTAGCTGGCATAATTTTAGGCATTTACCTAATTTTATTTAAATTTATTAATAATAAAGGTCAATGTTGTTTATATTTAATCAATAAATTATTTTAAGCACAAAAGCTAAATTTCCTTTTTTTAAAATAAGCTTAAAACATGAAGCATTTAGCATTAAGCATAAGCATAGGTATAAAGCAAAAGCATTAAATATAAGCATTTAAAATAAGCATTTTGCATAAGCATTAAGCATAAGCATTAAGCATAAGCTTTTAAAATAAGCTTTTAAAATAAGCATTTAGAAAAAGCATTAAGCATAAGCATTAAAAATAAGCTTTTTTAATAAGCTTTTAAAATAAGCATTAAGCATAAGCATTAAGCATAAATATTTAAAATAAGCTTTTAAAATAAGCTTTTTAAATAAGCATTAAGAAAAAGCATATAGCATTTAAAATAAGCATTAAGAAAAAGCATATAGCATTTAAAATAAGTTTTTTAAATAAGCTTTAAGAAAAAGCATTAAGCATAAGCATTTAAAATAAGCATTAAGTATAAACATTAAAAATATGCTTTTAAAATAAGCATTAAGCATTAGCATTTAAAATAAGCTTTTAAAATAAGCATTAAGCATAAGCATTAAAAAAAAGCTTTTCAAATAAACATTAAGAAAAAGCATTAAGCATAAGCATTTAAAATAAGCATTAAGTATAAACATTCAAAATAAGCTTTTAAAATAAGCATTAAGCATTAGCATTTAAAATAAGCTTTTAAAATAAGCATTAAGCATAAGCATTAAGCAAAAGCATTAAGCATAAGCATTAAGCACAAGCATTAAGCATAAGCATTTAAAATAAGCTTTTAAAATAAGCATTAAGCATAAGCATTAAAAAAAAGCTTTTCAAATAAACATTAAGAAAAAGCATTAAGCATTAGCATTTAAAATAAGTTTTTAAAATAAGCATTAAGTATAAGCATTAAGCAGCAAGCCTTATGTCTAAAGCATCAAGAACTTATAATTGAGCATTGAGCATTGAACATCAAGCATAGCATCCAATATAGAGCATAGCGTCGAAAATCGAGAATATCATAGAGGATCATGCATATGTATTCGCTTTTATTTTGTCAGTTGAACCTCGGATTTCTTGTTTTATAATTTATATTAAATTTCAAATTTAATGTATTATTTTAAATAATCCTCCGCTGAATCTAGCTGGCATAATTTTAGGCATTTACCTAATTTTATTTAAATTTATTAATAATAAAGGTCAATGTTGTTTATATTTAATCAATAAATTATTTTAAGCACAAAAGCTAAATTTCCTTTTTTTAAAATAAGCTTAAAACATGAAGCATTTAGCATTAAGCATAAGCATAGGTATAAAGCAAAAGCATTAAATATAAGCATTTAAAATAAGCATTTTGCATAAGCATTAAGCATAAGCATTAAGCATAAGCTTTTAAAATAAGCTTTTAAAATAAGCATTTAGAAAAAGCATTAAGCATAAGCATTAAAAATAAGCTTTTTTAATAAGCTTTTAAAATAAGCATTAAGCATAAGCATTAAGCATAAATATTTAAAATAAGCTTTTAAAATAAGCTTTTTAAATAAGCATTAAGAAAAAGCATATAGCATTTAAAATAAGCATTAAGAAAAAGCATATAGCATTTAAAATAAGTTTTTTAAATAAGCTTTAAGAAAAAGCATTAAGCATAAGCATTTAAAATAAGCATTAAGTATAAACATTAAAAATATGCTTTTAAAATAAGCATTAAGCATTAGCATTTAAAATAAGCTTTTAAAATAAGCATTAAGCATAAGCATTAAAAAAAAGCTTTTCAAATAAACATTAAGAAAAAGCATTAAGCATTAGCATTTAAAATAAGTTTTTAAAATAAGCATTAAGCATAAGCATTAAGCAGCAAGCCTTATGTCTAAAGCATCAAGAACTTATAATTGAGCATTGAGCATTGAACATCAAGCATAGCATCCAATATAGAGCATAGCGTCGAACATCGAGCATATCATAGAGGATCATGCATATGTATTCGCTTTTATTTTGTCAGTTGAACCTCGGATTTCTTGTTTTATAATTTATATTAAATTTCAAATTTAATGTATCATTTTAAATAATCCACCGCTGAATCTAGCTGGCATAATATTAGGCATTTACCTAATTTTATTTAACTTTATTAATAATAAAGCTCAATGTTGTTTATATTTATTCAATAAATTATTTTAAGCACAAAAGCTAAATTTCCTTTTTTTAAAATAAGCTTAAAACATGAAGCATTTAGCATTAAGCATAAGCATAGGTATAAAGCATAAGCATTAAACATAAGCATTTGAAATAAGCATTTTGCATAAGCATTAGGCATAAGCATTAAGCATAAGCTTTTAAAATAGGCTTTTAAAATAAGCATTAAGAAAAAGCATTAAGCATGAGCATAAAAAATAAGCTTTTTAAAAAAGCTTTTAAAATAAGAATCAAGCATAAGCATTAAGCATAAATATTTAAAATAAGCTTTTGAAATAAGCTTTTTAAATAAGCATTAAGAAAAAGCATATAGCATTTAAAATAAGCTTTTTAAATAAGCTTTAAGAAAAAGCATTAAGCATAAGCATTTAAAATAAGCATTTTGCATAAGCATTAAAAATAAGCTTTTAAAATAAGCATTAAGCATTAGCATTTAAAATATTTATTTATTTATTTATTTATATCTTTTCCACTTAGAATCATAATCAGTGATCACTTGTGTACGTCAACATGGAAGTGTCAGGAGGGCCTATCACGATACTAGATTTATCGTAATAAGCCCTTCTGAAAAAGCACTTTCCATCTTAATGTTAAAGCTATGAGGGTTCCAAACGCGTCCTGGTCTGAGAAGAACCACACAACAAACTCAGCCGGATATATTTTTTGTTATTGTGATCACTGTTTCACAAACGTCAAACTTAAATGCCAATTTGTAACAACTAGAACCGTCGCAATCAATCGGAAAAGAAGCCTAATGATTTCAGACAACGAAAATTTAATAATAATAACAGAAAAAAAATATATATATAAATCTTCGGCCTGCCACACAACCAGTCACCGCAAGCAGCACCCGTTCACGAGCATAACACAAGAGCCAGCCATCACCCCCTTCGCACATATTTGAGGGAGGGAGGCAACCCGACTCCCGATGCTACCGCAAGTAGTGACTTCTAAGGAATCGGTGTGATGCAGAAGGTCGATAAAGCAAAATTAATTTACAACAAAAAACAAATTGCGGAGATTACTAGCTATTCGCAATACAATACAGATTCATTCCCAGGCCATACCGTCGTCGATGTAATCCTTTACACTATAGTAGGATTTTTTTATTAAATTATTTTTAACATATAATTTAAATTTATTTAATGAGAGGCTTAAGGCTTCATTTGGGAGCTTATTATAAAAACGTATACAATTACCCTTAAAGGATTTACCTATTTTATGGAGCCTAGTGCCGGGCATAGCGAGTTTATTTTTATTTCTTGTATTAATTTTATGTAAATCACAATTTTTCTTGAACTTTGAAATATTTTTATGAACGTAAATTAAATTTTCATAAATATATTGATTGTAAACAGTCATAATTTTAAATTCTTTAAATTTATTTCTTAACGAGTCTCTTGGTCTCATATTATATATTGCGCGAACAGCCCTCTTCTGTAATGTAAATATGGTATCAATGTCAGTCGCATTGCCCCATAAGAGTATACCGTATGACATTAAGCTATGAAAGTAACTAAAGTAAACTAATCGAGCAGTTTCCATATTTGTTAAACGACGTATTTTTTTAACCGCGTATGCGGCAGAACTTAGTCTGCTTGACAAATCAAATATATGAGGACCCCATTGCAATTTTTCATCTAAAGTAATGCCCAAGAAAGTAGTAGATTTGACCAAGTCCAAATCCTCATTATTTAATTGTACATTGGTTCTAACATTTTTAACATTTGGTAAACTAAATTTGACACATTTTGTCTTTTTTTTATTAAGCAACAAATTATTGGCGTTAAACCAATGTACAACATCTGAGAGAACATTGTTTACATCGTCAATAACAGATTGCCGTCTATTAACTTTAAAAGTAAGGGAAGTATCATCAGCAAACAACACTATCCCATGTTTTTCCCTCACTAGGTGAGGTAAGTCATTTATGTAAATAAGGAACAAGAAAGGCCCTAAGATAGAGCCCTGTGGCACTCCTATTTTTACCAAAGAACCAGGGGAACGTTTTCCATTTACATCAACTTTTTGAATTCTATCATTAAGATATGAACTAATTAAATCTAGGGACTTATTTTTAACTCCATAATGTTCTAACTTTTTCACAAGGATTTCATGTTGAACGCAGTCAAACGCCTTAGATAGATCACAGAAAATGAAAAGTGCATCCTGTGATCCTTCCCAGGCTTCAAATATGTTTAGTAATAGCTCTACACCAGCATCTGTTGTAGAGCGACCGGCAGTGAAACCAAACTGGTTTTTGTGTAAGAGATTGTTTTTACTGAAATATGCCACAAGTTGATTAAGAATTATTTTCTCAAAAATCTTACTAAAAGTGGGTAAGACTGAAATAGGTCTATAGTTACTAGGATCTAATGAACAGCCGGATTTGAATAATGGAGTTATTTTACTTTGTTTCATTAGATCAGGAAATATACCACATTCTAAACAATTATTAAATATTAATGCTAAGTCTGGCGCTACAATGTCAATTATGGACTTAAGTATGTCAACAGAAAACCCCCAAAGATCACTAGTCTTTTTAACGCAAATTGATCTAAATACTTTGATTACTTCTTGAGCATTAACTTTTTCAAACTTAAAACTACTAACACATTGATCTACATTCTCTCTAAGTAAACCCATAGCTGCAGCGGTAGAAGAATTTAAAGATAACGTTGTAGTCACTGGAATATTAGTAAAAAAGGTTTCAAAAGCAGTAGCAACCTCGAGGTCAGACGTGACATATTTATTATCTATATTTAATTTATAGTCGATCCTCTTGGATTTAGTTCTTCCAGTTTCCTCATTAATTATTTTCCAAGTTGTTTTTATTTTATTAATGCTATTTCCTATTTTATTTTGAATATGTTGATTTTTTGCTATTTTACATTGTTTTTTAAAAGATTTGGAAAATAGTTTTACCTCATCCCTAAACTCATTACTAGTATTAAACATCAATTCCGCATACATATTATATAATTTTTCTCTATTTTTGTGTAACTCAGCAGATGCCCAATCACTAAACACTAATTTATCATTAACAACCACTGTTTTAGGAGTAAATATAGAGTTAAATAATTTAGTGAAAGTACTAAAAAAGTCATTATACATAATATTGGGGTTTGAATTTTTCATCAAAGGCAAATAGCGTACTAACCCATTTTTAATTTGTTCGATACGTTCTACAGTCACTGGTATAAAACTTATTTTCTGTTTTGATTTTTCTTTCTTGCTACAACTGAATTTAATAAATTGGCCATAGTGGTCAGAATCTAATGTATTGAATAAACATTTAAAATTTGGAATAACACTTGTAAAAATGTTATCAATACAAGTGGCACTAGTGGTTGTGACTCTAGTAGGCTCCATAAACATGTGTAAAAGATTATAAGATTTGAACAAATTTAAAAACTTTATACTTATTGAATTTTGTTCAAGAATATTAATATTGAAGTCTCCACAAATAATTACCTTTTTACTAGAATGTGATAGTTTATACAATACCTCATCCATAATCTTTTCAAAATGTTCAAAGTTAGATGACGGTGGCCTATAAACATTTACAATTATGAACTCTTCTAATTCAACTGAAGCAAGTTCAGTTGTCCGCTCAACAGAGTGGCTCACTATGTCCTTGCGTTCTTTGAATTTTATCTGTTTATTTAAAATAATTAAAGAGCCACCATGTATGGAATTAACTCTGTTGAACGAACTACCAACCTGGTGGTTATTGAAATTAAATATTAATTCATCATTCTTAAGCCAATGCTCAGTGACACAAAAAATATTAATATTAAAAGTATTTAAAAACAATTCAATTTCTAATTCCTTATTTCTAATACACTGAATGTTCTGATGCACCAGGTTGATACAGTTTATGTTATGGTTTTTATTATTTATTTTAACAATATTTGTATTTCTGTAATCATCATTAATATCATTATTTGATATCTTAATTATTTGGCTAGAGGATATCTCTACTGTCTTAATGTCTAGTTTAAACTACTACTAATACTACTATTACTAGTTGGATTTATTTCCAAGCTGTTTTTACTTATACAAGTAATTGAATGCTGTTCAATAGAAACAATTTTAGCCAAATTATTGGCTGTCATAGTAAAATAATATAATAGCGATGAAGCTACCTGTCTTTTAATATATGGAGATAGGTAATACCTACCATTAGTCAAGTTATAAAAGTTACTAACATTAGTGTTAGTGTCAATCACATGAAATTTGTCATTATACAAACATAAATTATATATCAGTAAATTTATCTTATATCTAATTTTATTTTCGGCCTGTGGCAAACCTTGATTATAGGGTAATGAAAACCAGACAATTTTATTGACATCTAAGTTACTTATAGTTTCAAAACATTTTTTAAATTCCAAATGATTTACATTATCTCTATTTCCTACAAAAATTATTATATTTGTTGACTTAGTAAATTGTTTACTTGAATTTTTTATTTGTCTAGTAATATTCATTAAATTATTGTCAGGTGAACAGCTGTTGAATACATTTTGTTTTTCAAAATAAGAATTTAGTACAGATCCCATTCCTTTTCCAATATTATCGCTAAACATATAAGTGTCATATACAGGAGTTAATTTGAGGGAGCCACTATTATTAGAAACAGGGATATCAACCTTGTCACACAATATTTTAGCGGGGAAGGACAATGTTGGTTTTACAGAAAATAACTTATTATTACACTCACATGAACAACTGTTAGTCTGTGAGTTCATACATTCCAAACTATTTTGTGATCTTTTTAATAGTTCATCTACTTTTGACTTTTGTTCGCTTAGCAAGTTTTGTGTGTTTTCATATTTTTTTGTAACACTTCTTAAAGTAGTCTGCAAACGGGCTAAATGTGTTTCTAATAATTGTGTGTCAGATTCATATCTCCTATTTCTATTTTCTAATTCTATATTACAAAAGTTAATTTTTTTTAACAATATATTTTTATTAATAATTGATTTTGTAAAAAACTTGTTCTTTTTAGTTAATTTTTGGATTTTCTTAATATATCTATTAATTCTAATATATTTTTTTAATTTCTTATTGCTACAGCTACCCAGCCTTTGTGAGTTCAATGTGTCATTTGTTAAATCTATAGTGACACAGGGGTTTTTAGTTGCAGTAGTTGGTGAGTTGACCAACTGAGAAGCGCTGCCAATTAACTCTTCATACAAGCTGTGAGTGTGAACGTTAGTTGAGTTTTGAGCGGCCTCCTCCAGTTCCAAGATTTGTTGGTGGGCATCTCTCAGCTCCAGCTCCAGGGTGTCGGTACGCCGAAGGGCCTGCTCATACTCAAGACCACACTCATCAAACCTAGCCACTAATAACTGTAGCCTGTTACGCTCCTCTTCAACATCATTATATTTAACATGTAACTTAGAAAGTTCTATTTTTAATTTGTCATTATTCTTTAAAACATCTAATAGTTCCCTCTCATTAGCATCTCTTTCATTGTTTAGCTGGGCACACAAGTCCTTACTCACTTTTAATTCTTGTAATGCCAATTGGAGTTTGTTCTCCTCTTGGCGTGAAAGGGCACGTGAACGAGTCATCATTTTAATATTAAATAAGGTACCAATGTGCAAAACCAAACAAAGGGCCTATATTGCTTTGTTTCCGCAATAAATGAGACAAAACAAAGAAACTGAGATTTGCAGAAACAAAACTAATATGAAATTGAATGAGACAGTTGTTATATAATAAAGAAGAACTAAAAACACTTAAAAACTAGAATATATATCTATTTTAGAAAATTTAAAGTTTGTACGTTACCAATCAACTGTCACTTTTCACTTTCTTAGAGATTTACAATATTGAAGAATAACTTAAACACTATAATTCTTATTACACTAGTATCAATACACTTTAATTGAATAATTGATTGGGAATTTAGCTAAAATTATACACTATAAATAATTTTACTTAATAAAACTATTAGGAACAATTCAAATCAGCTGTTGACCTCAGTGTTGCCACAGACCAAAAAAAAAGCATTAAGCTGTGTTGCCACAGACAAAAAAAAAAGCATTGCCACAGACCAAAAAAAAAAGCATTAAGCATAAGCATTAAGCAAAAGCATTAAAAATAAGCTTTTAAAATAAGCATTAAGCATAAGCATTAAAAAAAAGCTTTTAAAATAAACATTAAGAAAAAGCATTAAGCATTAGCATTTAAAATAAGTATTTAAAATAAGCATTAAGCATAAGCATTAAGCAGCAAGCCTTATGTCTAAAGCATCAAGAACTTATAATTGAGCATTGAGCATTGAACATCAAGCATAGCATCCAATATAGAGCATAGCGTCGAACATCGAGCATATCATAGAGGATCATGCATATGTATTCGCTTTTATTTTGTCAGTTGAACCTCGGATTTCTTGTTTTATAATTTATATTAAATTTCAAATTTAATGTATCATTTTAAATAATCCACCGCTGAATCTAGCTGGCATAATTTTAGGCATTTACCTAATTTTATTTAACTTTATTAACAATAAAGGTCAATGTTGTTTAAATTTAATCAATAAATTATTTTAAGCACAAAAGCTAAATTTCCTTTTTTTTAAATAAGCTTAAAACATGAAGCATTTAGCATTAAGCATAAGCATAGGTATAAAGCATAAGCAGTCTGTGTGTCTGTGTATCTGTTTATATGTGTATCGGTGTATCTGTCTGTGGCAAATTTGCAGCCAAACAAAAAAACATAAGAAAAGTCTTGAATCATGTTACTTAATACATTTATAATTTATTACATTGTCGAAACTTTTACGCGAATCCTTATTTCATTAAATATAATATATACATTTCTTCTAAATTATAAACAACGATAACAACAAATAAGGCAAAATAATTATGTTACCAATATTATAAGCAAGTAATCTTTATAAAAATATATATTTTATAATGCTGTAAACATTATACATCGAACCACTCTAATGCGTTTTAAATGTGAGGTAATGTAGATACTAAATACATTTAGATTTTTATGCGGTCAATGTGATACTGTAGTGAGGACGTAGGTACAGAACATCTGTTGTATCTTCCGTGCAGTAAGTACCTACCTAAGTATCTCATAAACAACCATCAAAAAATATTGTAAATTAAGAACTATTGTATGTGAGATAAAATCAAAAGTTGAAAAAAATATAATTTGTCCGAAAAATTTCGTCTAGGTTTCAATTTCAAAAATGTATTCTCCAAATAATACGGACTAAATCGGTACTTTCAATGTAAGTAAAAGAAATAATATTAGAGATATACACACAAAACATAACATTATTTCATAACTAAACTAAGTAAAGAATTGTCAAAAATATGAAAATATTTCTAAGTATTATAATATAAAATTATGATAAAAACACTTATATTTTTAGTATTATTTTAAATCTCTTTTTAATTCAGTAATATACATATTTTTGTATGTATGAAATGTTTATCTAGAATATTACTTACTGTTAATATAAGGAAGATAGAACATTTGATGTTCATCATTGTTAGGTAAATGTCAAATGTTCATAGGGGTTCATTTAGTCACTACCGTATTTACGTTGACACTGTTATGTTACCTCTACCTCTTTGTATAGACGACGGCGTTTGTTAACGTTTTCTATCTAATATAATAAAATATATTGAGATATAAATACTTAAGTTACAAATTTATTATATAAAATACCGTTCCAGATAAAACACAGATAAATTATATCTGAAAATGAAAATAAAATAATACATAAATTATGGTAAGTGATCTTATACTTAATATATTATTTTGTTAAGGTCTAAATAAACAATATACAATAGTAAAGTGTGTAAGTATATTCATCCGTATATAAATATATCATTCCGTTCCTATAGCTATTACGCATTTACTTAAAATAGTTTTTTTTCTATAAAAGAAACAAATAATTTATGTTAATATTGATTGATTCACACCGTCTGTTTTTAATAAAAAACTAGTAAAAAATTACATGTTCATAGGGGTTCATTTAGTCACTACCGTATTTACGTTGACACTGTTATGTTACCTCTACCTCTTTGTATAGACGACGGCGTTTGTTAACGTTTTCTATCTAATATAATAAAATATATTGAGATATAAATACTTAAGTTACAAATTTATTATATAAAATACCGTTCCAGATAAAACACAGATAAATTATATCTGAAAATGAAAATAAAATAATACATAAATTATGGTAAGTGATCTTATACTTAATATATTATTTCGTTAAGGTCTAAATAAACAATATACAATAGTAAAGTGTGTAAGTATATTCATCCGTATATAAATATATCATTCCGTTCCTATAGCTATTACGCATTTACTTAAAATAGTTTTTTTTCTATAAAAGAAACAAATAATTTATGTTAATATTGATTGATTCACACCGCCTGTTTTTAATAAAAAACTAGTAAAAAAATTATCGACGATAAGTTTGCCGCTCTTCTTGATAGAACCGATTCCGCCACCACTCAGTACAGCGCGTGCTTCGCTAAGTACTGACAGCAGCGACAGCGTCACCCTCGACAAGCTGAAGACTTTTATGTTGCTTCTGTTAATACTCACAATGTACTATATATAAGACTCGGTATGTATAATGCTAAATCATGGTTCCTTGTTTGTTTAATGTGTAACAATCATTTTTTTTTCAAAATCTACATTCACAATCACAATCACAATTCACAATCAATTTCAAAATCTACATTCACATATTTCCTTATTGTCAAAGTACGTAACGTGAGACGAAATTTTATCCTTGTTCATTTCCACGTATATATTGTTTTTTTAAAAATTACATGCTTGCAATACTCAAATAAATAGATGATACTAAATAACATCGACGGATGGAATTCAGTTGATCTTTAACATCCATAGGAAAATTTATAGACAGTTTTGTCATTAAAAAAAACACTAGTGAGATACCTAAATACACGTTATTTATGAATAAAAATATTTTTTAAGTCATATTGTGTGATTAATGATTATGTTGAATATGAAATCACATCGAAGGAAATAAAAAAAATATTATTGGATTTTTAAGAATTTCATAATTTGATTTCGTATAAAATAATGGTAATCTGTGAACAACATTGTTTTGTAGGAATAAGTCCTCTTATTTTATGATAGTCTTCTGTTATCTTGCTTGTCTGATACCAAAGTAGAAGAACTCAATTTTATTAACAAAGAATTTATTCCCATAATAAACATATTACTATAATTTTTTAAATGTAAAAAATAGCATGGGCTCAAATTAAATAAGGCATGCCTTATAAGACTATAACACCATATAAATAGACTATAATTTGCTTAACAATAGGATAATTAAATCTGTTTTATAGACTTGAATGTAATTTTTTTTATTAACATCGTCTTTCCAACTGTAAAACTGTGTCATTCAGGTATTTTTAAAATATTTGTATCAAATGTCCACAAAAAAAATTATATCAAATTAAATATGTATATTATTTTTAATATAATTTTATTTTATATGCTTGTTTTAAATATTGTAATTCATGTATTCACTTATAGAATTATATCTAACGTGAGGGTCAATTTATAATTACTTTTAATTTTGATATTATATCTAGTTAGATTGGATTAATCCATTACAAGATTGTAAATATATAGATTAACGGTGGTCAGTTTTATAATGTGCAAAGTCATAGTTAATCTTCTTTAGGCATTGTTAAAACATGATACAGTATTTAAAAGTATATCGCTTAAGGCACCGATATTTTAATCTGACTGACTTAATTTCTGATTATATTAAAACATCAAAAGGACGAAAGTTTATAGCAAGTTAATGATACGATGTTTCTTATTAGAAGTGTATTCATGTTTGCATTGACGCTCAGACCACAATGTAAGGGTCCGATGATCTTTTGACAATACCTAACATGCTCTACAGTAATTTGATATGCAATAAATCTATATGTAGATAATGTAACAATGTATATTGTCTTTAATATCTTAGGTGCGGTATAATATTGGTTTTATTCGTTACGTAATTTTTCGTAAAAAATTACCATGATTTACAAATTATTAAGAAAATACATAAAAGGAAATTGGATAATTTGAAAATGCCGGACAGCCGTAGAGTATTTTCATAAACAAAAATAAAAATATCTCAGAATTCTCAAATTACTTCCGACATTATTGTGATATAATCAAATATTATGTTATGATATTATATAATACTCCGTTTTCATTATTAGAGTTACATTTGAATATTTCGATTTAATGTTTTCTTTTAAATATTAATAACATTTGTGAAAAATCAGTTTAAAAATATCCAGTGACCCCTGAGGAGTTATTCCTAATAAAAGAAACGTTATGCATTTGAGGAACTTGGTTGACGCATGCATTCATCGAGGACTTAGACTATTCACTATACGATTCGATATTGTAATTTCTTTATTTTCCTTGTTAACTTACTAGCATTTTAATTTCTACCTTTATTAAACGGTCCCCTGACGCAACGAATTCAATAAGTACATAATAATATTTCTTTTATTCTTTTTAGAGGTCTTTTTGTATCGGGGGTTTTTTAATTATTTTTTTATCTTCTTTTTAAGGTTATGTTACTGGTTTCTGAATTGTAATAAATGAACCTACAGACACACAAAATTTTCAATTGTTTAAGTATTTGTATTAATCTATCCTAATATCATAAAGAGAAAAGATTTGTTTGTTTGATTGAATTGAATAGGCTCCGAAACTACAGGACCGATTTAAAAACATCTTTTAGCATTAAAATCCTACATTATCCCTAATAAACATTGACTATATCTTATAATCATCATCATCATCATCATATCATATCATATTATAAAGAGGAAAGATTTGATTGTTTGTATGAATTGAATAGGCTCCGAAACTATTGGACCGATTTAAAAAAATATTTTACCTTTAGAATCCTATATTATCACTCTGATGTACAACGGTTATATTTAATACGAGAAATATATATATTATATTTAATAAAATAAGGATTCGCGTAAAAGTTTCGACAATGTAATAAATTATAAATGTATTAAGTAACATGATTCAAGACTTTTCTTATGTTTTTTTGTTTGCCTGCAAATTTGCCACAGACAGACACACAGATACACAGATACACAGATACACAGATCGACAGGTCAAACTTATAACACCCCTCTTCTTAGTCGGTTGTTATAAGTTTGACCTGTCGATCTGTGTATCTGTGTATCTGTGTGTCTGTGTGTCTGTGTGTCTGTGTATCTGTTTATATGTGTATCGGTGTATCTGTCTGTGGCAAATTTGCAGCCAAACAAAAAAACATAAGAAAAGTCTTGAATCATGTTACTTAATACATTTATAATTTATTACATTGTCGAAACTTTTACGCGAATCCTTATTTTATTAAATATAATATAAATATTTCTCGTATTAAATATAACCGTTGTACATCAGAGTGATAATATAGGATTCTAAAGGTAAAATATTTTTTTAAATCGGTCCAATAGTTTCGGAGCCTATTCAATTCATACAAACAATCAAATCTTTCCTCTTTATAATATGATATGATATGATGATGATGATGATGATTATAAGATATAGTCAATGTTTATTAGGGATAATGTAGGATTTTAATGCTAAAAGATGTTTTTAAATCGGTCCTGTAGTTTCGGAGCCTATTCAATTCAATCAAACAAACAAATCTTTTCTCTTTATGATATTAGGATAGATTAATACAAATACTTAAACAATTGAAAATTTTGTGTGTCTGTAGGTTCATTTATTACAATTCAGAAACCAGTAACATAACCTTAAAAAGAAGATAAAAAAATAATTAAAAAACCCCCGATACAAAAAGACCTCTAAAAAGAATAAAAGAAATATTATTATGTACTTATTGAATTCGTTGCGTCAGGGGACCGTTTAATAAAGGTAGAAATTAAAATGCTAGTAAGTTAACAAGGAAAATAAAGAAATTACAATATCGAATCGTATAGTGAATAGTCTAAGTCCTCGATGAATGCATGCGTCAACCAAGTTCCTCAAATGCATAACGTTTCTTTTATTAGGAATAACTCCTCAGGGGTCACTGGATATTTTTAAACTGATTTTTCACAAATGTTATTAATATTTAAAAGAAAACATTAAATCGAAATATTCAAATGTAACTCTAATAATGAAAACGGAGTATTATATAATATCATAACATAATATTTGATTATATCACAATAATGTCGGAAGTAATTTGAGAATTCTGAGATATTTTTATTTTTGTTTATGAAAATACTCTACGGCTGTCCGGCATTTTCAAATTATCCAATTTCCTTTTATGTATTTTCTTAATGATTTGTAAATCATGGTAATTTTTTACGAAAAATTACGTAACGAATAAAACCAATATTATACCGCACCTAAGATATTAAAGACAATATACATTGTTACATTATCTACATATAGATTTATTGCATATCAAATTACTGTAGAGCATGTTAGGTATTGTCTAAAGATCATGGGACCCTTACATTGTGGTCTGAGCGTCAATGCAAACATGAATACACTTCTAATAAGAAACATCGTATCATTAACTTGCTATAAACTTTCGTCCTTTTGATGTTTTAATATAATCAGAAATTAAGTCAGTCAGATTAAAATATCGGTGCCTTAAGCGATATACTTTTAAATACTGTATCATGTTTTAACAATGCCTAAAGAAGATTAACTATGACTTTGCACATTATAAAACTGACCACCGTTAATCTATATATTTACAATCTTGTAATGGATTAATCCAATCTAACTAGATATAATATCAAAATTAAAAGTAATTATAAATTGACCCTCACGTTAGATATAATTCTATAAGTGAATACATGAATTACAATATTTAAAACAAGCATATAAAATAAAATTATATTAAAAATAATATACATATTTAATTTGATATAATTTTTTTTGTGGACATTTGATACAAATATTTTAAAAATACCTGAATGACACAGTTTTACAGTTGGAAAGACGATGTTAATAAAAAAAATTACATTCAAGTCTATAAAACAGATTTAATTATCCTATTGTTAAGCAAATTATAGTCTATTTATATGGTGTTATAGTCTTATAAGGCATGCCTTATTTAATTTGAGCCCATGCTATTTTTTACATTTAAAAAATTATAGTAATAAGTTTATTATGGGAATAAATTCTTTGTTAATAAAATTGAGTTCTTCTACTTTGGTATCAGACAAGCAAGATAACAGAAGACTATCATAAAATAAGAGGACTTATTCCTACAAAACAATGTTGTTCACAGATTACCATTATTTTATACGAAATCAAATTATGAAATTCTTAAAAATCCAATAATATTTTTTTTATTTCCTTCGATGTGATTTCATATTCAACATAATCATTAATCACACAATATGACTTAAAAAAATATTTTTATTCATAAATAACGTGTATTTAGGTATCTCACTAGTGTTTTTTTTAATGACAAAACTGTCTATAAATTTTCCTATGGATGTTAAAGATCAACTGAATTCCATCCGTCGATGTTATTTAGTATCATCTATTTATTTGAGTATTGCAAGCATGTAATTTTTAAAAAAACAATATATACGTGGAAATGAACAAGGATAAAATTTCGTCTCACGTTACGTACTTTGACAATAAGGAAATATGTGAATGTAGATTTTGAAATTGATTGTGAATTGTGATTGTGATTGTGAATGTAGATTTTGAAAAAAAAATGATTGTTACACATTAAACAAACAAGGAACCATGATTTAGCATTATACATACCGAGTCTTATATATAGTACATTGTGAGTATTAACAGAAGCAACATAAAAGTCTTCAGCTTGTCGAGGGTGACGCTGTCGCTGCTGTCAGTACTTAGCGAAGCACGCGCTGTACTGAGTGGTGGCGGAATCGGTTCTATCAAGAAGAGCGGCAAACTTATCGTCGATAATTTTTTTACTAGTTTTTTATTAAAAACAGGCGGTGTGAATCAATCAATATTAACATAAATTATTTGTTTCTTTTATAGAAAAAAAACTATTTTAAGTAAATGCGTAATAGCTATAGGAACGGAATGATATATTTATATACGGATGAATATACTTACACACTTTACTATTGTATATTGTTTATGTAGACCTTAACAAAATAATATATTAAGTATAAGATCACTTACCATAATTTATGTATTATTTTATTTTCATTTTCAGATATAATTTATCTGTGTTTTATCTGGAACGGTATTTTATATAATAAATTTGTAACTTAAGTATTTATATCTCAATATATTTTATTATATTAGATAGAAAACGTTAACAAACGCCGTCGTCTATACAAAGAGGTAGAGGTAACATAACAGTGTCAACGTAAATACGGTAGTGACTAAATGAACCCCTATGAACATGTAATTTTTTACTAGTTTTTTATTAAAAACAGACGGTGTGAATCAATCAATATTAACATAAATTATTTGTTTCTTTTGTAGAAAAAAAACTATTTTAAGTAAATGCGTAATAGCTATAGGAACGGAATGATATATTTATATACGGATGAATATACTTATACACTTTACTATTGTATATTGTTTATTTAGACCTTAACAAAATAATATATTAAGTATAAGATCACTTACCATAATTTATGTATTATTTTATTTTCATTTTCAGATATAATTTATCTGTGTTTTATCTGGAACGGTATTTTATATAATAAATTTGTAACTTAAGTATTTATATCTCAATATATTTTATTATATTAGATAGAAAACGTTAACAAACGCCGTCGTCTATACAAAGAGGTAGAGGTAACATAACAGTGTCAACGTAAATACGGTAGTGACTAAATGAACCCCTATGAACATTTGACATTTACCTAACAATGATGAACATCAAATGTTCTATCTTCCTTATATTAACAGTAAGTAATATTCTAGATAAACATTTCATACATACAAAAATATGTATATTACTGAATTAAAAAGAGATTTAAAATAATACTAAAAATATAAGTGTTTTTATCATAATTTTATATTATAATACTTAGAAATATTTTCATATTTTTGACAATTCTTTACTTAGTTTAGTTATGAAATAATGTTATGTTTTGTGTGTATATCTCTAATATTATTTCTTTTACTTACATTGAAAGTACCGATTTAGTCCGTATTATTTGGAGAATACATTTTTGAAATTGAAACCTAGACGAAATTTTTCGGACAAATTATATTTTTTTCAACTTTTGATTTTATCTCACATACAATAGTTCTTAATTTACAATATTTTTTGATGGTTGTTTATGAGATACTTAGGTAGGTACTTACTGCACGGAAGATACAACAGATGTTCTGTACCTACGTCCTCACTACAGTATCACATTGACCGCATAAAAATCTAAATGTATTTAGTATCTACATTACCTCACATTTAAAACGCATTAGAGAGTGGTTCGATGTATAATGTTTACAGCATAATAAAATATATATTTTTATAAAGATTACTTGCTTATAATATTGGTAACATAATTATTTTGCCTTATTTGTTGTTATCGTTGTTTATAATTTAAAAAATATACATTTTGAAGTTTGAAAATATCTATTAATAAGTCATGTTAAGCTTACTAAACTTATATAAATATAGAATGAAAAATAAACCGATAAAGACGATCACACATAGAACGCTTAATACACCGAGATGGACAGCGATGGCGAAGTCGCGGGTTCGAACCCCTGCCATCTATCCCCTGAAATCTCTAAACCACCTACCCTATTAGAGTTTTAGTAATTTTCTAAAAAATCAATAACGGTTTTGAAGGTCTGACTTTTTTATTCTTACACCCCTTTCCAAATCTTAACGAAATTTGATGACCTCTATTTATTATATAAATTTTAAGGGACCTACTTTCCTTTTCGTATTCCTTTCGATTCGTATTCATTGCTACGGCTTAAACCTTGTACTTAATTATATAAGTGCTTTGTGTGATACAAAATGTATTTAATGGGACACATATTTAAATACCAGTAATTAAACTTTGAATAATTAAATGAGAACCGTTAAAAAAGTCATCAAAGAATATTGTTGGACAATTCCTTCCAAAATTTTATAATCTAAAATACCATTACGACTGAGTTATTTTATCTTATTCATTTTTAAATTTTGTTTCTGTACTATACAGTTACAATGACTGTACAGTTGGAATGTATTATTTAAGCTTAAAAGATGTTCAATTTCAAAAACTTCTTCATCATTTTAACTATGTTACCTTTTTTTTTTAACGTCAGGAATCCTCATGGATACACCATCCAGGGGATGATGGAGGTGGTTATGTGAGACTCCTACTCACTAAACCTGACGGTTGCCGCCGCCGTCATAATGGGACACCACAAGATCGCTTTCGCACTCACCGCGATGCCCCGACGTAATCCACGGAGAGGACACCCCGCAACGGGGAGGACCCATCCCTTTCTTGCAGGCTTGAAAGATTGTGGACGGATCCCCTTCCCCACACACAAGCCTACTTCGTCTGAAGGGGGCCAAGACTCCCTTCTGGCCGGACTCGGTCTCAGGGAATTAGGTGTAAAACCCGACTCGACCATCATTGACCTTGTCCGGCCCCACCGCAGTAGTCTTCCCGAGAGGAGACTATCGGTCAGGCCCCCTAGGAGAGCAGACTCTCGATATGACCCAACGGGCTCAGCGGCTCTGGTCAAACCGCGAACCATGCGCCGGGCCGTACTAGAGCTCGCTCAATGCAGAGGACCCAACGTCGAACCCGACGAGTCGGAAACCCATCGCGCCCAGGCTAACCATCGCCAAGCGCATCCGTGGCATCGCACTCGGCAACGATCAACCCAGGCAACGTCTCGGACCGTCTCCCCACCAAGCAATGTTCTGTCAATGCTTGGTAGAAAAAGATCCCTAAACGACACAGACGGCCTCTTTCTCAGCAAGAAAGAGACCGCCGCGTACCCCTCCCCATACAGCCGCAGGACCACTCCACAGTCTACTCTGCTATCAGAAAAGTACCAGGAGCGATCCCGCAGCTAGCCCCTGCAAAGAGGGCCTGCGCCCTCTCACCCTCGACGCCCAGGTGAACTTTCCAGCAACGAAGGCCGATGGAAAGAGGCCCGAGCCCTCCCCCCCTCCGCGGGCAGGCCACCCCGAAAGGTTACCCGCCCTGGCCAGCCATGGACCGGGCTCAAATGACCGAACCCCACCGTGCCGGGTATTAGCCAACGGGAGAACCCGAAAGTTCTCAGTAACCGTTGTTGCCCAAGGAGCACCACAAGGAGGGAGCACCACTACTTAATAAATTAAATGTTTGAAAAACTATAAGCTTTATTAGACATGAAAAGCTTATTTAAAATTAAAAATATAATAAGAAATATATCGGGGAGAATTCGATCCTGCTTACCTCTGGGATTCCGTCCCGGTTCTCTGCTAATTAAACAGCCTATCTCTGCCAGCTTCTATGAAATAAGTATTCTATATATAATCTTTATCAGGTCAGACGTTACTATAAATAGTACATAAAAAATAATTGAAAATATAAGCATGAGTACTAAATTCGTTGCATAAATGCATTTATTTTTTTTTCCTTTAAATAACATTTTTATAAAAAATATCTTTAAAATAATTTTACTAAAAATTGTTATTTAAAAGAATGAAAGATTGACAAAGTTTAGTTACTTTACTCATTTGAAACTTAAACATAAATGCAAAGAATAAAAAAATAGCTAAAGAATTAAGAAACCCCCGATACAAAGAAACCTCTTAAAAAAGTTAAAAATAATATTATCGAGGCCGTTGTACGTACGTTGACGATGGTGTTTATTTTACGAAGTTTTCGGAGCTAATGATAGAGGAGTTATACTATACGATTTGATATTGTTATTTCGTTATTTTCCTTGGTAATTTACTTGTATTTTGATTTCTTCCCTTATTTAGCAGTCCGAAAAAACAAAAAAGTCAAATAATAATATGTCGTAACAACCCATAACTGATAATAAAGTAACAGTATATTATCAGCACAATTTTCCATAAAGTATCATACAGTATTAGCAGAAGACGCCATAATTGCCTAAACTGCCTGTATGCCTACGCCTTAATTTTTTTGCCACTCTAAAAATCCGTTACGGACACCTTTCGACCAGTAAGTTGCCTTTACCTAAATTATCTAAATCTATAATAACTAAAAATTAAAAAAAAATCTGTCAATGCGTTTACGATACATTAATAAAAAAAGCCCGTGAACACAGAAAAAGCTGTAGATAACGAATTTATAAATATATTCTTAAGAATAAAAAGTTTTCAAAAGCAAGTGAATGCTACCTACAGTTATGAATACGTACGTCGAGTACAGGTATATTGTGATTCGTTTGCGAGCGGAAGTTCTGTAGCTGTGAATAGTGATTGAAGGTATTATCATAGAATATCATGTCTAGGTTTATGTAACATAGTTACGATTTATTCTTTTGTTACATACTTTTATTACTCTATTAGTTATAATGTAGTGATGTATATTAGAGGGCTCGTTAATTAATGCATAAATATCGTAATTACTTTAAATATATTTGTTTTATTAAATTTTTACATTATTTATCTAGCCAAAAGCTGTCTGTACAATTTATTTTAATTTTATAATCTACTATTTTTTTGAAACCATTTGCTACATGAAAGAAAAGTCACAGCTGTAGGTAGATGACAAATAATTTGATAGACTCCTAAACTGTGACTGCAAAATTAATCTATTTTAACTAAGTAAAGATTTAGCAAATGTAAAAATGAAAAAAAATAGTAAATTATGAAAAGTGGGTGCAGTGAATAGAAATTTTTACAAATAAATAATAAGATACCGTTTTTTAGGCCATAAAAAATCTTTAAGAGATAAAAAGGGATTTGTAGAATCATTTATAAAGGTAATAAAAATCTTCGCCAGTCATTCTTTACATTTGTAAAGAAATGTCTCATTTAAACCTTTAAGAAGATAACGTTGGTACTTTACAGTGTATTATTATGTATAAGTTATTATTAGGATTACATAATAATTTAAAATAGTTGTATATCTTATATGATTTAAAATCTCTGCAATAATGTTTAGTATTCAAATCTGTCTAATTCTTAGTTTCCATATGTCCATCAATTGTGTTTGCTTAAATGAAGTGACAAGATTTTTTAATATACGAGGTCCCTTTGCATGTAACAAACGTTTTGTAAAATTATGCTTTTAGTTGTTGTTTCTTTTAATGTAAATGTTTGAATTCGATACAACATTTAACAAATTCGTACTCGTGATGATTAGTCAGTATATATTTGAACAAAAAGTAGGAACAATGGTGAATAGACTCACTGACTATCTTATTATGTTTAAATATTATCAACCAATACTTTATTAAATGAACCTAAGAACATAATGATTCTCTCTTGTTTAGATCATTATTGCAGAAGAACCTTTCACCATCACAAATAAAGGCTGAAGACAAAGGAAGCAGCACAATATCTTGAAGATGACGGCTTTTATTTTTACCAAACAACACGCTCGACGGACGCCGCTTTTGATTAAATACATATTAATTGTCTCGGCCAGATATATATATATATATATATATATATATATATATATATATATATATATATATATAGAGTTAAATTGTAATTTGTTGATTCGGTGTAAGCATAATGCAGCGTTATTTTGCCGTGAGGTACAAAAATAAAAATTATTATAGGTATATATTAATGTGCAAACATATATTTAGAGTTATAAAGTACCCTACTTTAAATGGAAAAAATTAGGAAATTAAAATGGCCCTATTGTATTTTGTATTGTCTAGAACTTAAAACTTTTAATTCAAAATTAAGTATGCTATTGTATTTTATCTATTTTAAAATGTATTTTGTGTTGATATGGCCGTTAATAGATTTAATTTACGCTCAAAATGAATGATAGGTAACAAATTTATAGTCTAGTAAGAAATAATAGAAGATATTGTACATACATATTATACGGATACATATTATACGGATATACTAGTACGGTCTATAGACACGATTCCCTCTGACAATGTGTGCTCTCGATATAACGTTTGTATTTGCTATAAAAATTAAAGTGATATATTTTTAATTGAAAATGAATATGTATTTTCACTTGCTTGTTATTCCGTTTTGTTTGCTAGATGTGTGTTAACTGAAAATATAATAACGAAATTCAGCTTGCAGTTTATTAATTTTAGTAAAACTCAATAAATATGATGCAAAATTTCGACATTTTATTAACAATTTTATATTTATTAAGATGTAACAGGATAGGATATGTTTTGTATTTAAAAATTAAAAGGCTTTTTATTTCTTTTAATATAGAAAATATAATAACAAAAAGGCTATCATAATTGTGTTATTGACCTAATTCATGTAAACGAGTCTTTTTATGGAGCGCATTTATAATGGCAAATTAAATCTTTATCATTTCGTCCTGTCTGTCTTTTGGTTTATTTTTCCTAACATAAGTGAATAATCATTACTGATTCATGTGGCGGTTATTTGGTTTATTTCTATACGTATTTCTTGACTGTTTAAGTGATATTTACATATGTATGTTAAAGTGATATTTACACGTGATGCTGGTCTACATTTTTGATATAGATTAAAACTTAAAATTTCTCACGATTTTATGCTACTGGTATGTTTTATTAAGTAAAATAACTTTTTCTTAAAACATGAATTTGAACAGAAATAACAATTTAAATTTATAGCTTCACATACAAGCCTTTTAAGTGTTTTTATTTATCTCATTGTTAGTGAGCTTATTTTCGTTTGGGAAAATCTTGTAGTCTAACAATTAAGGAAATAGTAATTTGTCATATTAAAACATGCAAAATGAAGAATATCATTGTTAGGATAAAGAACCTGAATATTATATTTTATGGGTGACACCGCTTCATAGCAAGTTGGTGACAATAAATCATGTGACACGGACACTTTCTTGGAATATTAAAATTCAATTTGATTCGGAATATCTCTTCTTATATTTTTTATAAAATAACATTTATAATCAGTATTTAATAGTTATATCTTAAGGCACTTTCTCTCCAGTCCCTTCAGGTAGTTTTAGATGTTTTTATTTTTTTTTTAATTTCTCGGAGGTTTCATTTTTTATTTTTTTGACAACCTGCCAGCAACATCAACATTAGCAACATCTTACATTCTGTAAGTAATTAAACCTGTTAGAAAAAATAATATGTTGGATTCACAGTGGGTTTAGCAAAAAATAATTTTAGTTGCTGTTCCATTATAATAGGGTCTACTATATTCTCTTTGTATTACTAAATAATTCGCTCCCTTAGAAACAATTAAGACGCCTAAAATAATATAAACTGACAGTACTGTGCAAAGTGGGTAATATTTATGAATAAGAGATAAATGGAACCAGTAGTAGCCACTAGGGTACCTTATACTAGGGCTAAGCTAAGGTTAAGCATAAGGCTAGGATAAGGATAAGGATATTGCGATATAAATTTATCTGAGCATTATAAGACTCTTTCAAGAAAATTAATTGTTCCTACCTCCAAATTCATTCCAAATATATTAGTTTTACAATGAAATTGTTCCATTCCAATTAATATTTTAGTTTTACTATGAAATTGTTAGCTTTCTACTTGTTTGTGTTTCTGAAAGAAAACAAACTTTCTAGTAAATTCCAAACAATCTGCTAACTTTAGATATAAAAGTTGGAGCGCTTTCTAGTTGAAAAGGTAATTGGTTAAACATTAAAAAAAAGCTTTTAAAACTACTTTCATTATGATATCAAAGGAGAAACGCGGAAGAGCCTTAGTAGAATCGCGTGCAAATTTTTTGTTATAAAATTTATAGTAACATTAATTCATTCACTCAATGTCCAGAAAAATAATTCTTTATAACCCTGAAAAATTAAAAAAACAATGATGAAAAAGGTCACATTCTATAAACGTCGTTTTAAGCACTTGGCACTAACATTGTTGCAAAATTTGTGTTATAACTTATGACAGAAATTAGTAGATTATAATCTTGTTACAATTTTTTTTTTACATACATATAACATGACAATCGGTTTTGTTTACCTGTCTCTGTAATATACGTCAACGACAAATGCGTTACAGTAATTACTTAAAGAAAATTTAGAAGCATTACACAATAATACCTTAAACTATAATAATAATAATAGTTCGAATATTTGTTTATTATTTATTTCATCAATATACAAATATAACAGTAGTTTTAACATTTCTTAAGAAGAATTTTCAATTATCCTCTAAGCAATTCCGTGATTTTCGACGTAACTAATAATATACGTACATAATATATTCCATTAAATAACATTTTTATTTATCTATAATTGCTTTAACTAAACTAGATTAATATTTATTAATGTTGTTAACTAAATTGTATATAACTATATTATATATAATTTAAAAATACAGAGGATTCTCAAACACGTATGTATATTATAAAACTGTATACATGTTGTATGAAATGTAATAAACAAATGATCTTGTATATTATACGATGCCTCGATCTTCAATTCTTAAATTATTCAAGTGACTGCTGTAAAAAAATGATGCTGTATAAAAAGGAAAGAACCCATCTATCATTGTTCGTAGCTACGTTTTGGCTATGTTCATGGCTACTTGGCACTTCTTAAGACGAGTAATTTTGTAGTACTATCAACGCCACATAAAAAAATATTAATAATATTAAAATATACATAGTTCTACAAATATTAATATGACAAATTATAATTTCACTAACTGTTAGGTTCAAATAGTTTTTCTCAATTTCAGAGGCAATCACTTACAATGGCATAAAAATATTTACATACTTTACTTTTCTTTTTTCCGCTGGTCAAAAATGTAGAGTTTGTTCTAACTAAATACGGATGTAACTTTTAACTAAATACGGATTATAATAATTATCTTCAAAACGGTTAAATTAACGATATTTATGTTGTGACTAAGAATAATTTATGAAAAACAGTCGACGCAAAACGGATAAATTAAAATAATTTGCATTGTTCCAAACATAAATCTGACTACATATATGTTTTATAACATTAATTGCCAGTACTACTACTAAAAAACAGTATATACAAAAATATATAACTTTCAACATATATTTTTACCTTTGCAGTATATATTGTATAACACTAAAAGACAAAATTATGGAAATTAGTGTTTGATCTTCGCTTTTATAAGTACGCAAATCTATACGGCCTTAGTATCCTAATCAATGGTTCTAACTTTGTAGTATTGAATAACATAGGAAATAGAAGAAATATAACCTTAAAACTTTTGAAGTTAATAAATTTTATATTGTATTATTAAACCAAATAGTATTTGTCTATACATTGTATTCTAAAAGTCTCTTTTATTTCATAGCTATTTTTTATTTTAGTCTTAAAAGACTATTTCTTAAACTTTCCATATTTTTAATTTTCTCTCATATCCAATCATACTTTTGTTAGAGTAGCTTGACTTGTATTGAATTAGAAATAATATTAAAAAAAAATTCCGATTGGTTTATTTGATGATGAATCAACCACAACTCTTGTCAGTATTTTTAAATATTGTAACTTTAATTATCCCTGGCAATTATTTTATACAATTTGTAGTCAATTTTAAAATAATGTTCCTCAGTATTTTATTACAACTCTTTCTAAGCTAAACTATTAATCATTATGTCACCAACACATTTTTGCCTCAGCTGTAACAGCTTTGTTACAGACATATTAGATAACATTTTTAGCACAAAAATATTATAATTATACAATGTTATTAATAATAATAATAAAAACCCTATTATATTTTTTTTATAACCAAAATATATATTTTTTGGATGACAATAGTTAATATGGTTTTTCCGTTCTAAAAAAACGGTAATTTAGATTTGTGATTATTTTTGGGTTAACACTGAAACATTCTATGATAATGCATTGGTAGATAAGATTGCCTAATGCTCAACCTAAAACGTATCTGCATAAAACAATCATTGGTAGCAAATACTCTTAAAAAGCGTTCGGATTGACAGTGTCCAATTCATGGACGTCTCTTGTGAAATCAAAACAATCATAGAGACAGCTTATAGTGTGGCATACAGATTATACATTTTAAATTTCACATAAAGGCGCGTTCATTAAACACTTTAAAATTTAAAACGCCTTATGACGTCATACGTTCTTTGCAACAATTGCAGGGATCATAGTGTATTAGGGCCAAGCTAACGTAGCGACTTCATTTATTTTCCATGATGTGAGATCAAAATAGCAATTATAATTATTTTAAACTCTGGTGACTCAAGTAATTGAGTTAGATTTTGAGTTACTATTACTGCTACCAGTTTTAGTATTTTTAGAAGGCCATTTCAGGCCGCCTGCGACATGCACCTTGACCTTGACGCGGTACCTGATCTATCTTGAAATAATATAAAAAACTGGCTATTGTGTACAAAAACTAAATTGATGTATATTGTTTCTTTAAAAAAAGTATTTAGAATTTTCCTCGTTACTCTTAAGACGAAGCTTCTTAGCAATCCATGGATTCACCGTGCGGGTGCCGGGCCCATCGCGTTGCAAGGAGAGGAGTGCAAGCAGTGCCTGGGACTTGCGACCCAGGAGTAGGTTTAAGGGGCCCCTTTATTATGCGCAAAAACGCTCACCTTCACCCTCCACACTCCTCTCCCTACCTAACCAAATTTGGAAAGAACCTACTAATGCCGCCTTTGAAGTACGTTCTAGAAATGAACCGATGCTTGTTCTAGAAAGGCCAAGATCTTTAAGTAGGCTATAGAGAGATTTTGCTGTTATACCTCTCGCTCCCACTTCTACCGCGTACAAACTAACTATAAATTTATTCCTGATCAGTTCGTTGGTTAGTTCGTAATACTTATTGAGCTTGAATGTGTGATCTCTTGGGATGTTTGTTTCCCAAGGAACAGTAAGCTCCACAAGTATCACGCGCCTCAGATGTTTCGAATACAGGAATAAGTCCGGTCTGGATGACGAAACACCAACATCCCCAGGGATTTTGTAATGCTTTTCATACGTGTCCATCATGAGAATCCAATCAGGAGCCGCGCCTAATATTGAATAAGGCTTCGCTTTTGATTTTTTGGAGGAGCCTTCTTTTACGAATTCTATAGATCGTTCGGTGGTTGTTATACCCTTCCGCGCTCTTGCTACTGAAAGACTAACCGCTTCCCGTATAATTTCTAATACCTTGTCGTGGCGACGCGAGTATTGACCTTTATCTAGAAGTACCCTACACCCTACTAATAGGTGTTTCGCGGTTCCTATTGCCTCCCCACAGATGTTGCAAGACTTTTCGGTGGCTTTGCCCCATCTTACTAAATTACTTTGATCTGGGAGAGTCATTTGGAATGCATTAAGATAGAATTTTAATAATGCTGGGGACCAATCATAAATTAAGGTGCGCCACTTCAAAGCTAGTGGAATACAAAAATCTCCTATGGTCACCCATTCGTTTTGAATTTCTAGGCTCATCGCGTGGAGTCGGTAATTATCGTTTTCGTCTTGTCGAATAAAAGATTTTGTTATGTCTATGTCTTGAACTTTCCTACTTGATCCTAGCCCTACTTTATTTGTTTGAGCACCTATCATAAACTTTTTATGGAATTGAAGTCGTGACTCGAGCTCTGAGGCAACTTTGTCTTTTGGGAGAGAAGTTACAGTATCATCTTTAGATTTTCCGATGATATGTCTTTTGGTAACTCTTAGATGTTTGTAGAGCTCCGATGGTTTCTTTAATTTTAATCCAAAGTTGTTACGGTCTCTAAATAAGGTTGAAGAGTCCGCTGAGTGCGCTAACCCGAGCCATAACTTCAATGTCTTTATGACGCTTGCATCTAACTTTGACAAAAGGGTTTTATTTATATCATACACGAGGAAAGGCCAATTTAGACGTGATGTTAAATAATTATCGTAAATCCAAGCTTTTTTGACGTTACTTATTGGTTGGTTGTCTACCTTTTTGAGATCGTTTAAAAAGCTATCGACTATTACATCCAACGATGGAGTACGGCCTTGGTAATCGATTTTTTTACCTAAAAATTTAAACGGAGCTGCTTCCGTAACCGTACTAACGCACTGACCGCCTATTATAAGACCCGGATCGTAAGAGGTATATTTGGTATTCCGTCTACCCAGACACAGACTAAAACATTTACTTGGTTTTGTCCTCAATCCGCCCGTCCACGTACAGAAATCCTCAACTACATTTAAAAGTACCTGACATTGTTTCGGATTACGTGTCAGTATCGCGAGATCATCTGCAAAAGCTAGTATGGATTCTGTGTATTTGTTGTTGAACTTAAACCGATAGCCCCACTTTTTTTCATTTCTAATTAATTTGTCTATTAAAATATTAATAACTATATTAAATATAATAGGAGAAATACAACAGCCCTGAAATAAACCAACGTTATAATTAAGTGGTTTTGAATGGTTTTCATTAAAAATTATTGAGAATTTTAATTTTGAATAATATGATGCAATAATGTCGCGAACTACCATAGGAAAGTTATACCATTTAAGCGCGAACATCATTAGTTCATGTCGTACCGACCCAAAGGCGTTTTCTAAGTCTATCCAACAAACCGTAATTTGTCTCTCGCTAGTTCTAGCATCTTTAAGGCTTTCCGATATTAACGTATTATGTTCCAGGCATCCAGAAATTCCGGGCAAAAACCCTTTCTGGTGATTAGGCCTGAAATATCTATTGTTAATCATGAATTGCGTCATTTTAGTTTGTAAAAAAGAGAAAAATATTTTGGAAATTGTATTTGTTAGGGCTATCGGTCTAGTATCCTTGGGATTATTGACATTGTCGTTTTTCGGAATGAGGACAAAAAGGGCTTTTCCGAACGATACCGGTATTTGCTTTCTTGACCAGATTTTACCGAATATATTTAAAAGATGTTTATGGAGCGACGGACATTTTTTGTAAACTATATAAGGGATACCATCCGGACCTGGTGCTGACTTAGATGGTTTAATTTTAATTATTTTATTGATTTCCTCCAAAGTTGGTGGGTTGGCTTGAAAATCTTCAGTAGGAGTCTCAGGTTTGTGTTCGTTTGGATCCCCATATAGTCTTTGGTTTTCTGGCACTTCGTATGTGCTTTTATAATGGTCGAAAATTTGCTCGTTGGTCAAGAGAAGCTTACCATTTTGATCTTTGAAAATGTTTTTTGAGTATTTAAAAGGATTTTTATCAAAGTCTACTTCATGTTTTGCCCGATCAAAGCTATCACGATTTTTCGTTGTTTGATTTGTTATACCTTGGATAAGTTTAAGAATTGATCGCAATGCCCTAGACAGTTGGTGACTAAGTTGATTATCGCCTAAGGCTTTGGCTATACGAAGTTTCTTTATAAGATCTCTTTTTTTCCTTCTCATTTTCAATTTAAAACCGTTTTCTTTATTTTTGTGAGCATAACGATTCGTAGGTGGATAGTGCTCATTAAAGTAGTCGTAAATAGTATTTTGGAAAGTCTCCACTTGCGCATCGAGTACCTGATTTGAGCCCGGGTGCTCTAACAGGGCCGCTATATTTTGGTCATGTACTTTCCAGGTCGATTGTTTAGTATTTGGAATGCTAAGACGCGTCCGGATGGTCATGGACTCCTGGTAGTTTTCATTCAATGGCTCACCATGAGATATATGAGGGTAAACTCTATCCGCAGTGAAAACTGAAGATCTTACCGACGGTTGCCGCACTTCAGCACCATTGTGTGTTTTAAGATGTTTAATAAACCAGGCTCGTCTTTTGTAATTTTTCCCGCACGTAGGGCATTTCAGTTCCGTTATCGCGCCGTTTTCGCCGTAATTGTCAACCGGTGGACAGTTCTTCCGCCCCCCCTCTCGGACTGTCCTAGGGGTATTTTTCTTATTTGGACTTTTAGCGTTTTATCGACGTTCCCGGGCTTGGCTTGCTAGGCCATCGCCCTCGGCTGTCTTTCCAGCAGTCTGCTGTCTTCCCAGCTGCCAGCTGTCTTTCCAGCGTCAACTGTCTTTCCAGCGTCATCCCGTCTCTCCGGGCTGTCAATTTAGATAAGACGAAGCTTCTTAGCAATCCATGGATTCACCGTGCGGGTGCCGGGCCCATCGCGTTGCAAGGAGAGGAGTGCAAGCAGTGCCTGGGACTTGCGACCCAGGAGTAGGTTTAAGGGGCCCCTTTATTATGCGCAAAAACGCTCACCTTCACCCTCCACACTCCTCTCCCTACCTAACCAAATTTGGAAAGAACCTACTAATGCCGCCTTTGAAGTACGTTCTAGAAATGAACCGATGCTTGTTCTAGAAAGGCCAAGATCTTTAAGTAGGCTATAGAGAGATTTTGCTGTTATACCTCTCGCTCCCACTTCTACCGCGTACAAACTAACTATAAATTTATTCCTGATCAGTTCGTTGGTTAGTTCGTAATACTTATTGAGCTTGAATGTGTGATCTCTTGGGATGTTTGTTTCCCAAGGAACAGTAAGCTCCACAAGTATCACGCGCCTCAGATGTTTCGAATACAGGAATAAGTCCGGTCTGGATGACGAAACACCAACATCCCCAGGGATTTTGTAATGCTTTTCATACGTGTCCATCATGAGAATCCAATCAGGAGCCGCGCCTAATATTGAATAAGGCTTCGCTTTTGATTTTTTGGAGGAGCCTTCTTTTACGAATTCTATAGATCGTTCGGTGGTTGTTATACCCTTCCGCGCTCTTGCTACTGAAAGACTAACCGCTTCCCGTATAATTTCTAATACCTTGTCGTGGCGACGCGAGTATTGACCTTTATCTAGAAGTACCCTACACCCTACTAATAGGTGTTTCGCGGTTCCTATTGCCTCCCCACAGATGTTGCAAGACTTTTCGGTGGCTTTGCCCCATCTTACTAAATTACTTTGATCTGGGAGAGTCATTTGGAATGCATTAAGATAGAATTTTAATAATGCTGGGGACCAATCATAAATTAAGGTGCGCCACTTCAAAGCTAGTGGAATACAAAAATCTCCTATGGTCACCCATTCTTTGAATTTCTAGGCTCATCGCGTGGAGTCGGTAATTATCGTTTTCGTCTTGTCGAATAAAAGATTTTGTTATGTCTATGTCTTGAACTTTCCTACTTGATCCTAGCCCTACTTCATTTGTTTGAGCACCTATCATAAACTTTTTATGGAATTGAAGTCGTGACTCGAGCTCTGAGGCAACTTTGTCTTTTGGGAGAGAAGTTACAGTATCATCTTTAGATTTTCCATAAGCATATTAAGATTTTTATAAGCATATTAAGATTGTAACACGGAAGAAGAAAGAAAATTATAAATGAGACCATCTTATGACACCTAAAAAAATGATCTCATGAATAAATTTACTTAAATTCTACAGAAAAATTACCTACCAGTAATGAAGACCAAAGACTTAATAAGTTTTGGAGAAATGCGCTCTGGAGAAATCCAACTTTATTGCTGACAGCTTACGGTTGCGTCATCGACGACGATAAATAAGATTTCGTTTTTTTGTTCAGAAATTTCAAAAATATGTTATTTATGTTATCGTAAAAACATAAGTATTATAAAAGTGTTATTTACAAAAGAACAAGTAGAAAGTATAACGAATATTTTTTTTTTTTTTTCAGACCCTACCTTACAGAGAAGGACAACACAAAAGATGATGGCGATGTCATCATCGTTAACAATGATGTCAGCAATGATGTTGGCGTTTATAACTATTATAATGAAAGCAGTTATGATCATGAAGGCTATGAAGATTTAAATATTAATTCCGTTTTTTAATTCAGTTTAATAGAGAGAGGGTGAAATATTTACATGACGTTACATTTTTAAAGTCATTTTCTTCAATCTTTTATTACTTTTTATAACAAAGTTACATTATGATTTTTGAAATTCAAATACAATATAATTTACCTCGAACTCAAAAAATCTGTATATACTAGTTTATTATACATTAATAACTTAAAGATAGTCTGTTTTTGGAGTATAATAAAAAAAACTTGCTACTAATCATATTGATAAATAGTTTTATACGATAGTTAGTAATAGATAATAGTTTTTACCACTTTTTCGAATGGCTTATAACAGTATTATTTATTAACTGAGGAACTAGAAGTTATGTGTGGACTTAGACGTCATTTTATCAACTTACTTGGTTTTAAAATTGCAGTGATATTTTTTTATTTTCGTTATTATGAATATGAAAATACGATACGAAATTCTACATTTATATAAAAAAACGAAATTCTACATTTATATAAAAAAATAAAAATACACCTTATAGTTTAAATATGTATGTTCGAATTTCTGTCTCTCTTGCATCCGTTTACTTTTCCACTACATCTGTTAAAAATCTAATAAAATACCACAGTAATTATATTTACGTAGTATTAAACTTATTTAAAGGTAAATGTTATAATAAATACACATACATAGAGCTAAAAATGTTTAAAAATATATTTATTGAAATAAAAAAAAAACAATTTTTTATGTCTCCTAAAAATGTATTACAGAAATGATTTTCTTAAAATAAACTGCAACTCAAAATTCTTACCTATAAAAGTGTGCTGCGCAGTAATAAACTAGACGCTGTCCTGCTGCGTCCTCCAGGTTGTCTTCACGCTGTTCGAAAGAATATTGGAAATAATATATTAAAGTAACAGCTTTCTTATCATTTTTGGTTTATCAAAGTTGCCAGCTCTCATTCTATTAAGTACCAAAGTTATATTTAACTAATTTAACTTAAAATGTTCACAGAATTTCAATTTAAGGTTATTTAAGAACGAGTATACTTTTATTAATTATGTAATTTTAATCGTATCGGTTCTTTGTCTGTTTGTATCTAATCATGTTATTTTGAAAATATATTATGAACAGGTATGGCGGTTTTTTTACATCTTTACTATTAACAGCTATCTAAATGTCATAACTCGTTGTGTGATTTTTATTAATACTAAGTTAGACAATACTCAATCTTATGGCAGCAACATTTATTAAATTTATTTAAATTGAGATTAAACAGTGACTAACTACTTTTCCCAATACCAATGTTAATATTTTGTATTGTAAAGTTTGACTTGCATTTTTATCTGTTATGCTGACAAATCTGGAAGTCATAATGATAAGAACAAATCTTGCTATAACTCATCTGAAATGCAGGGCGTTGTTTTGACTTCGGATTTTAGGTCGGATGTACATATACATCGAATTTGAATTGCAAATGGGATAACCAAAGACTAAAACATTATTATTCTTATTAAAAAGTAATCGCTTTACATTTTTTTCTAAAATCTATAAAAATAAAAAAGTGGTCAGAGCTTTTGCAAAAAAAAAAAGTATAAAAAAAAATATGTAAATTTAAATCTATTTGACCGACCAATTTATTTATGGAGCTGAAAACCCTGAACGATTTAACTCGGACTTGTAACCTACCAGAAAAATTATAATTTAATGGTGTTGTAAAATCAAAACAATCAATAAATATCCCTGGCTTTTTATTAAATGTATTGAGAATTATGTTCACATTGCGAATGTTTGATAGCGGTTCATAGATGCTGTATGTTTGTATCTAATTTCACAAGATACACAACCACATATGTAATTGAAATTATATTTAGTCTATTATATTATTCACATCACGTTCCACATATATACTATGAATAAATTAATTATAATTACATGGAAATTAACATAAGGTATAACTAATAATAATTCTATTGCTTAAGCTGAAGTAACTGTTTTGACACAATTTCGTATTCCAAATTATTTATAGCATTATATTAGGTTTTTTGTGGGTATATTTAACACTTAATTATGTAATGAAAAGAAAAGAAATAGTTGTTTGAATATACTAGGAATATACTAGGCGCTGAAAAGTAAATAATGGTTGCTTTTGTAGACGATATAAAAATTCAAAGATGAACCCACGGAAATAATTTACCTAAGTTTCTAATACAACGACTGAATAGACATAGAATTTTTAAAAGACATGTTGTTTGTAATTTACATATACATCTACTGGCAAGATTTTGATATTAAAAATTAATGTTAGGTACATAACAATTCATATAGATCTTAGGTGGATAATATGTAGAACATACAATTCATGATTTATTTAGGTTCTCAAATTCCTGGGGGGCAAACGCCGGGAACCTCCTCGTGGTGCTCCCTGGGCAACAACGGTTAATAAGAACCTCCGGGTTCTCCCGTTGGCTAATTGGTTTTTTAACCAATACCCGGCGCGGTGGGGGTCGGTCATGGGGTTTCGTGCCCGGTCCTTTGCGGGGAGACGGTCCTGGACCTTGTCTGGATTAATCGTTGCCGAGTGCGACGCCACGGTTGCGCTTGGTGATGGTTAGTCTGGGCGTGGTGGGTCTCCGACTTATGCCTTTTTCTTCCTGGTCTCGGATGATCACCGTGACCGGGTCTGAACGGTGGTCTCCTCTCGGGGAGACTACCGCGGTGGGTCTGGACAAGGTCGATGATGGTCGAGTCGGGTTTTACACTTGATTCCCTGAGACCGAGTCCGACCAGAAGGGGGTCTCGGCCTCCTTCCGAGGCAGCAGGCTTGGGTGGGGGGAAGAGAATCCCTCCACAATCTTTCAAGCCTGCGAAAAAAAGGATGGGTGCTCCTCGTTGTGGGGTGCCCTCTCCGTGGATCATGTCGGGGCATCGCGGTTAGTGTGAAAGCGATCCCGTGGTGTCCCATTATGACGGCGGCGGCAACCGTCAGTTTTAGTGAGTAGGAGTCTCACATAACCACCTCCATGATCCCCTGGATGGAAGTGTGTATCCATGAGGATTCCTGAAGTTAATAAAAAAAAAAAGCTTCTCAAATTCCAAAAGTAGCATAATGCTCTGTCACGTGTTCTTCATTGGTTTGAAATTAATGATTTGGTCTTAAATACTAAGAAAACTAAAACCATGTAATTTACACTTCCTAATATAAAAAGTCTAAATAATAGTCAGCTCCTTAACTATAAAATGTTATAACTGACCGATTCAACAACTTTCTTAGGTATAATTTTAGATAAAAGGCTCCAGTAGGACCCCCATCTCTTAACACTCGCAGGCTAGATCAGCTCGGCCGTCTATACAAAAAAAAAATATTTAATTAACAGACGTTAATACGGCTCGACTCGTTTATTCGGATGTTTTTAATTGGTATTCTTACAGTCGATTCTCGGTACATTTTTAATAACATAAAATTTAAATACTAATATAAAACCGTGACAAGCATGACATAAATACAAGAAAAAAAAACTCGTAACCGCTAAATTTCGTTTTCAAAAAGTTAAAAAATCCTTGTACGCATATATAATTAAGTTCCGCATTATATCTTAGATCATCCTTTTTCTAGTTATAAATTAAAAGTATATCATTAAATAAATTTTATTACTTATAGTATTCAAGAGTTTCTGGTTAATTGAAATATATGGCACTTGGGTTGTTGACTCAATTGTAAGGTATATGTTATATTGTAATAAAGTTAAATAAGTCAAAAATTGATAAACTTCATTTCAGCAACGATTCAAAAGTGCAAGTAGGTGCTATTTGAATAAAGATATTTCGAATTTCAATTTATTAGCTATACGCTGATCTTCTTTGAGAGAGTTATACTACCCTGTAAGAACTGCAATCAGATGAATACAGCTAGGCTCATTCAACTCTCGCTCTCTCAACGTATGTATCGATTTCCTTAGTAAAAATTATATTAATCACTTTTGGTGTTCATTATTTTATTTACATCTTTATTATCCACTACTGTAAGTGAAGCTTTAAGAATTGCATTGATAAATAAATAAATAAACTTCTTTAAAAAAATATAATTTTTAGTTTTATAATAATAAAATATTCAATAATTGCCGTTAATACGATTATTGTGACGAATAATCGTATTAACGGCAAGCTATAAAAAGATGTGTATGTAATTTTTCATCAGTTGTTTACAGGTTTAAGAACGGCTCCTAGAATTTTCTTGTTTTAAGAGGATATACCTATATTTTTATTTAAATAGATTTTGCATTTAAAAATTTATTCGAGCCGACGACTTGTGGTTTGTGAAATATGTTATATTACACTATGTTTACACAGTAATTACTTTGAAATACGATTATATTTAAAATCATAGACATGGCATCTAATTCTAATATCCATTCTTTTTTTATAATGAATGAATAAGTTTCAGTATAAATACTATCACTATCCTGAAAGATTATTTGTCCTTTCTAGTATGTTTAATATGATGTAAAAGATACTAATGTAATTTGATACAATTCTTATATTCATTAGACATGTCTATCTGTGTATGTTATTCACGACGCTTAACACTAAAGCTAGAACTGATATTATAACCGATATTATAACTGATATTATAACTAATATTATACCGTTTTGCTACTTGTCTCGGTGAACTAAACATTTTATATATAATCGTCAGAATTTTCGAAAGAAGCCTAATAGATGTTACCCCCGTTCCGATCAAGGCGAGCGACAGAATTGGTAGAGCGACGGGAAGGTTTTGCAGGGGTTGCGAGTTCAAACCCCTGCCCGTATAGGTTTATTTTTTATGTGTGCCATCAATGTCTGCATTCTTTCTAAAAAGACTTAAAAATATTTTTGAAAGCCTTTTATAGTTGAGCTGTCAAACATAATTTAACTTCAGGTCCGTTTTATTAAAGAAATTTAAAAATACGAAATACAATTATAAATTAAATACAATTTATATTAATTGCAATCAAGATATTATCTCTGGTCTTAGAAGATGGCAATAATGTAAAATAAATGTTGGTTCAAATAAAAGTGATAATTATGGTTCCATTACATTTGTTGTTCAAATATTAAGTAAATGTGGAACTTTTAGGGTAAAAAAATCTGATTATTATTATATAATATACGTATATATCAATTTATAATATATTATATTTCATTTTTTTACTATTAACAATTTGTGTACAAAATAGTCCGAATGTTTTACAACCGTTTCGTCTGAGCTGTTGTTGGGTGTAATTGTAATTTGACGTGATCATGTTTCCAATTTTGTAGCCGAGGCGTTAAATGTACAGTGTGATTTAGAATTATTAAAAATAATGATATCTTTATAATTAATAATAATAATAATAACTGAATTGACTTCCTTTAGCTATTTCATTTTTTATGGAGATTAGGGACAAGGCGACTTTTTTTATATGTGCAAAAAGTTGTAAAAGTCGTAAAATCGATAACAAAGGTAACTACGTCCTTGTTATAATATATTAATTTCAATATCGAATTCTTCTATTATACTGAAGGAAATCTAAATTCTATGGAATGAGCACCTAATCAAATAATTTTGACACAATAGTCATAAAGGTATTTCGGAGGAGAGATTTTGTTGTAATTTAGATGTTGTAATGTCAAAGTTCTGGAGTAGGGTTCGCAGGTAAAAAAAAAAGAAAATATTTAAAATATAATATTTTTTTTCTTAATATACGAACTGTACAAGATCAGCAAACTGACATAGCACACACTCCGCACTGCAATCAAATATCTCAATTGAACCTGAGTCTTCATTATATATTATAAATTCCCGAATTTTTCTTGTGCCCGAAATTGTTCATGATTTGGAATCCCACTAATAATATAGAAATAATCAATGTTGTTTCTATAAGTACTTTATTAATTTAAAAGCACAGAAATTATACTTAAAGGTGCATTGAGGTCTGTAAAATAGTCTATTAGGTTCACGTTTAGGTTTATATCATACTAACGTTCTTCTGTAAGTATGTTTTTACAACTTATGTATATATTATGTATAGTGCCTCTTCAGCAGCATCTCCTTTATTAGGTTTTCTCTGTACTTTTTACTACCTACTGTAAAAACATGTCTGTTGTTTTTGCTTTGTATTCATTGTCGAGTGGCTTTGGAATTTATTTTATTATTTATCAAAACATTTTATTTGTTTTGTTTGCAAACGCTGCAGAAGAGATAATTTTATTGGTTATACAGCTAAAATATAATTTATGTATTACACAAAATACGATGTTATTACTCGAAAATCATGAAAAAATATATAGTTTGTTAGTGGAGTAAATATGTTAAGAAATAATGTTTGAAAATATCTTTAAATATGTATAGCCATGTTAAGCTTATTTAAAATTATATAAATATAGAATGAAAACATTAATTTCGGTAGTGTCATCTTTTCATTGTTTCTATACTGCAAAGTTAGAAACATTGGTTAGGATATTCGAAAGAAACCTAAAAGATGTCACCACCGTCCCGATAAAGACGATCACATATTGAATGCTTGATTCACCGAGGCGGACAGCGATACGGTAGCTCAGTTGGTAGAGCGACGGGACGGTTTCCCAGTAGTCGCGGGTTCGAATCCCTGCCCGTGTCGGTTTATTTTTCATTCTATATTTATATAAATGTTAAGAAATACGCAATAAAGTACCAAAGTGTTAATAGTACGTGACTGTAGAAAATATATTTACAAAAAACAAAACATTCTTTGATATATCGTTTTTTTCAAACTAAGACGCATAATTCTAAAATAGATAAGTATTTTCAGAGTGTTATAAATTGTATATATTTTTTTAGTATGTATTATTTCTACTACTACTATTACTATTTTGAATATTAATTTATAATATATATATATATATAACAATCATAACAAGCAGAAGATCCTGCTGAAGGTAAGTATGTGATTATTATTCTGAGCCTTATATTATATATAGTATAGAAACTTACATATTTAGTTACCGCGCGGTAAAGGCTTAGAATTGGACTATTTGATATATTCCCGAGGGTGCCGTAAAAGCCAGCTTAGGGATAGAAATGTGTATAACATGTAATAAATCACTTATCTCTAAATTTTTGAAAGTCCCACCAACACTTATTTTTAAGAATTAAACCCTTAGGATTGTTGCCGGTTCTAATAAATTTTAAAAAATCTTTTGGAATATGTTTGACTTGTTGCCAGCTCTACTACCATTACTTATTATCTATTAATTATAGAAAGAAATACACTTTATATACAGAGAGAAACGTCATACTATTACAGCAATCAAAATATATTATAATCAAATGATAATGATATTTTGCGCATCACATCAAACAAATCAAATTATAATTATTAAATAAAAATAACTACGTTAAAAAAAAACGACTTTAAAGCTGAAATGAAGATTTAGTATTTATTATATACTACCTATTATTATATGTCCTGTTTACTTATAGGTTTGAAGTCGGTGACAAGCCATTTAGTCTAGGAATTCGGTTAAAAACATTTTCGTAATTATATATTTTTTGTTTTTCTTCGTATCGATTTAAGCTGGTAATAATATGATTTTTGAAAACTATGTTTGTTTGCCTGTTTAGTAGCTCGCACACCACGCAAATCTACAAGACATATATCAATTAAGATCGTTGTTAAGGTAGTTGTTTGATTGAGTTAACTTATATTATATTATGTAATACGAAAAATATAATATCTTTACGAAAAAACTCAAAAACTTTGGGCATTAATAACATTTTTTTCTCACCATCCTAGGACAATAAAACAATGTACATATTTTAATCTATCTGATTTTAAGCCATCAATAATTATTATGAAAATATTAGAAGTGAACTCGTGTTTTTAACACACTTATTAAATTTGCCTACCGCACTATCGGTTAACGTCCTTATCCAAGGCTTAGTTATTGTAGATATGTGTGGGTTAATTAAAATAACTCCATCTGAATAGCCCCTAGTCATACTCTTCATCTTGCAGGAATATTAGAAAATAAAAAGGTTTGGAAGATATTAGGACTTTTATACACTAATACATAAAGGGAAAATACGTGATATAAATCAAAGATACCCATGGTTAAAAAAAACTACTACCAATAATATATTATTTTCTGCACGTTTCGTCCATACTAACGAATATAATTGCCGTATAATAAAGCAACACCCCGCACGAATAAATGAATAATTTCATATTAGGAAAATAATATCAAGATGTGTTGTTAATATTGATAATTATATTTTAAATATGAAAGACATTTTTACTACTGTTTCTTTTTAAAAGATACCTTATTGCTGTAGGGTGAAGCTTAACAATCGCTAACATAAAATTAAACATATCACTTAGCTTGCAGCGTAGAGAAAAAAGTACTATCAATTATTTTAAAAACAAAGTTTATACTTTATATTGTTAAAAGTATTTATTTATAAAATATCCGTGACAGGATAACCGCTCTGTTGGTCGAGTGGTTAGGGCAGACGCCTAACTTGTAGAGGCGCAATGGTGCTCGGGTTTGATTCCCGGCAGAGACAGGTATATATGTGATGAGCATAGATGTCTTTTTGGGTTGACAGATTTCTGAGTTTGGTCGTTTATTAATTTTATCAATAACAAATCATAATTAAAATGGTGTAAAAATTAAAAAAATATTGGGTTTAAGTTAGCGGATAAACCAAATAGTTCCATTTCATGACTGGTGGAACAATAGACTTCTAAAATAGAGCTCAATTACTGTAGATTCTAAACGCCAAAAAAATACTTTTAAAATAATAAACCTAGCTCAAAAAAATCGCTTATACCAAATATGTATATGACTCCATTTCGGTAAAATGTCGCTCATACCAAAAATTGTGCCAATTATTTTTGTTAAATAATAATTATTTGGTTTTGTATATTTGCGAAAAAGTAACTGACGAATAATACAACAAAGTTATTCCTGAGGGACCACTGAAATAATATCTAACAGACAGTTTAATACTGACTAATCTACAATTAACGTATATTAAATTAGGCAAGGTAAGCACTATCATGAACTCAGACATTGCTAAGCTTACTCAGCGTTAATGCAAACGGGAATACACTTCTAATCAGAAACTAAAGTTCAATAATTTGATATTGTTATATATTATATATATGTTCTTTGGGTTTTTTTATAGTAAAACATTCTGTCAGTGAGATTGGATAACGGTGTTTTAATTTGATTAATCGAATGCTATGATAGTTTTATTAAATATAAACAAAAAATCCCTTCATATCAAATACGATGAATCTATAAAGTATAAATGAATACACGAATAACGCGATTTAACACCATCCTATCAAGTATAGTTCTAAATGAAAATAATATTTATTGTTTTAATGAGAAAGGATGTTATAAATATTAACTATTGAAATACAAAAAATATATGTATTATTAAGTTATCTAAGCTAATATTATAAAAAAATACATTTGTTTCATAGTCAGACAAAAAAATAATATTTTAATATTAAAAAAAGGTAAAAGATATTTTTTTTTTTTTTTTTTTTTTTATATGATCAAGGGCAATGCTTGACTACATTCCACCTGATGGTAAGTGGAATGTAGTCTTAGATGGTAAGTCGCATTGCCCTAGCAACCTATTCACTCTTCTCTTGAAGACACCCACATTATATTTGGCCGGAAATACCGACGCAGGCAAATTGTTCCAGTCCTTTGCTGTACGCACTAAAAATGAGGAAGCAAAGCGCTTCGTTCGGACAGGTGGAATGTCCACAACAAAAGGATGGATACCTGCCGTGCGTCGGGACGTCCGGTGATGGAAGGGGGACGGGGGAATTAACTCGTGTAATTCCTGCGCACACTCACCAAAATGTATCCTATAGAATACTGAGAGGCTAGCAATTTTACGCCTGTGTTCAAGGCTTTGGAGGTCGGCTTCGACCAATTCGGGATCGCCTATAAGCCTCTTTGCTCGCCTCTCAATTGAGTCCAGAACCGCAAGATGAGACTTTGCGGCACCAGCAAATATGTGTCCACAGTACTCTACACACGACCGGATCTGTGCTTTGTATAAAACAAGAAGCTGTCCCGGTGTAAAGTACTGCCGAACCTTCGCAAGAACGGCAAGCTTTGCTGCTGCTGCTCTTGCTCTGGACTCAATGAACCGACCAAAGTTGAGGTTCGAGGAAATCTCTAAGCCTAACAACTGAAGCCGGTCACTGTATTCCAAGGATACATTCTGGAAAGTAGGAGCCAAGGTGAAAGGGCTCCTTTTGGAGGTAAATAGACACGTCTGCGTTTTGGTGGCGTTGAACTCGACAAGATTGGCATTGCCCCATGCGGAGACTGCCTGAAGTTTGTCATTCAAACGTTGCACCATGGCTTCTCTTTCAGACTGTACTTGATCTCGACTAGCCCGAGTACTCGGCAGATATCTTTCTACAACTGTGCTGTCGTCTGCATACCCATAGATACCGGGCTTCAACAGATCATTAATGTGCAGCAGAAACAGAGTTGCAGAAAGAACGGACCCCTGAGGCACTCCGGCATTTACTGTCAAGGGTTCCGAGGAACACCCGTCGACAACTACTCGGAGAGATCTGTGGCTCAGAAAGTCCGTTACCCAGCCGATCAGACCAGGAGATATACCATACGCTGAAAGCTTGCTTATAAGGCTCGCATGCCAGACCCTGTCAAATGCCCTCGAGACGTCCAGAGAGACGGCGACCGCTTCTCCGTTCTTCTCGATGGCCTCGCCTAAAATGTGAGTAGCATACACTAGGAGGTCCCCAGTAGACCTATTACGGCGAAACCCGTACTGTCGGTCACTGAGGAGATCGTTACCTTCTAGGTATGCTAGTAGGCGCGAGTTCAATACACGCTCCATAATCTTACAGAGTATGGAGGTGATTGAAATCGGTCTGTAATTGACAGGGTCGGCACGGCTGCCTTTTTTGGGCACGGGTTGCACATTAGCAAGCTTCCAGGATTTCGGCACTATTCCAGTCATGAAAGAGAGGCGATACAGACGTGTCAGTATAGGAGACAACTCAGCTGCGCATGTCTTGAGCAGAATGGCTGGTATACCATCAGGACCACTGGCTTTATTCACATCTAAACGACATAATGTTCTCCATACCTCTTTGTTAGTGATGCGGATTTCAGGCATCGAAATACCGCAGTGAGGAAGATGTGCTGGAGAAGCATTGCCAGTGTCTAGATGCGAATTCTCAGCAAACAGAGAAGCAAATACATTCGCTTTCTCTGTTGCAGTGTGGGCCAGGGATCCATCAGGCTTCAGCAGAGTAGGCAGTGAGGGTTGGCAGAAGTTCGACTCGATCGCTTTGGCAAGAGACCAGAAAGCTCGACTGCCAGTTGGTCTGACAGAGAGCTTTTCGCCATTCTTAACGATCCGATCAAGACGAGCCTTCCGCAATGCCTTCTTGTAAGAAGATACTCTACTCCATACAAATATTTTTCTGTAGATGACAAAATAATCACGGGAATTCCATTCACTCGTTCCTTGGCGTTATCTACTCTAGTATTGTACTTGAGTATGAAAAGCACGTAGCAATGTTAAATTTTAAAACAATATCGTATGTAAATGAAGTAGAATAAAATTTGGTCTCACGTACGCACTTACTTATAATAAGGTAAATTGTAAATGTAGATTTGAAATTCCCAAGGAAGAGTGGGAAATGATAGTCACACAATATAAAGACAATGAGCTATGAGTTGTCATCATTCAAACCGAGTGTATTGAGCACAGCACCGTGTGTTGAATATTCACAGAAGCAACATGAAGATATTCAGCTTGTTAATGGTGCTGCTGGCGCTGCTGTCAGTACTCAGCGGAGCGCGCGCTGCGCCCAGAGGTGGCAGTATCGGTGCAATCAAAAAAGGCGGCAAAGTTATTGTAAGTAATCCTTACTCGTTTTTTTTTTTTTTACAGACTTCATGTAGGATTTTAGAACGATTTCATTTCACAATTTACTTTACTATATAAATAATAATAATGGTCTAAAATTTATGTTTTATATTATTTTTTTACAGAAAAAAGGTCTGGGAGTAATTGGAGCAATAGGAACAGGGCACCAAGTCTACCAACACGTTAAAGACAGACGGGGTTGAAGCATGGCGTCAACTGTTATTTTAATTAATACCACTATTTATTTATATGTTGTTAACTTTAATACCTATTTATAACTAAAATATTACTTTGTTTCCATATTACGGAAAGCTATGTCTTAACTTAAAAAGTAGGCTTTTTTTTAAATTACAAATAAAACTTTCTACATCTCTTAAAGTGTTATAATAAGAATCGTTCTATAAGTATATATTAACGTACTTGATATTAAATAATAAAAACCGTTTATTTAAAAGTGTTAAAAATAAACTCTACATAAAACTATATTTGTTCCTTTTTTACCTCACCTTTGAAAACTAATAGATGCAAATCGTAAATTTTTTAAAATAAACTACTGCTTACATAAATACTTACTTAATAGAGAGAGGGAGCTACTGTGCTCGTGCTACTTCGGTTCCGCGTTAAGATTGCGTTTAAAAATAAATAAGTGCATAAAATTAAGTGAAAATACGTCAAAATAGTGAAGAGAACAGTGAATCAATCGGTTAAATGTTATAACATCTAGTTTTTCTATATATATTAAGAAAATACCAAAACTTAAACCAGAAGATCAAAGTGTACAATTCAAGGTTTAAATCCAAAAAATTCGCAAATAATACCCAATGTGGAACAAAAACAAGGTCAGTTCGTAAGGCAAGAAGAAAAAAGTGAAATAATATTGTTTTTTGGATTCTTATTTACAACCATAATATACAGTCAAAAGTGCAAATCATTGCCGTTGCATAATTTTGTATTAACGCCATCTGTCGCAGAGTTACCAGTACTAGGAAGTCATAAGATAAAACTATTGAATTAAGTTAAATTATTGAAGAAACAACCGATAGAGGTCATTAGTAGTACAATTAATAAATCAATCAGGATGGAAGATATTGTAAAAATGTTGCAAAATATACAAGAAGACATATTGAAACAAAAGCATGACATGAAAGAGATGGAACAAAATATAAAAGAATCCATTAATAGCAATATAGATCTTAAATTTAGCAAAATCGAAAATAAAACTCAACAATTAGAAAATAAAATTGAACAACAACAAAAAATTATTGAAATTTTAGATAAACAGTTACGAAGAAGAAATGTTATATTTTTTGGGATTGAAGAAAAAGAAAAAGGATATGAAAATTTACTTTCTATGATTTTAAACATAATAAATGACATCATGAAAATACCTTGCCAAAAATGGGAAATAGAACATGTGAATAGAGTGGGAAAAAAATCTGAAAAAATTAGACCGGTGGTAGTTACAATAACAACGACCAGCAGAAGAATAGAAATACTGAAAAAGAAGAAATTACTTTCAGGTACTAATATTTATCTGAATGAAGATTTTCCTCCCAATGTTCTACACAAACGAAAAGAATTACAACAAGAACTACAGCGTGAACGAGAAGCAGGAAAAAGAGTGGTCTTACGCTATGATAAAATTGTGACACTTAAGACAAGGGAATCGGAAGCCAATACACCCACTGAAAGAACAAACAACAAACGATACATGTCCATCTCGCCTGAGGAAGGAAGGAAAGAAATCACGAAAAACAAAGAGACAAAACAAGTAGCAAAAAAAAACAAATCGCAAGCCATAACAAGTTTTCTACGCCCTTCGCAACTAGATCTTAACAACCGCAGTTTACCAAATGGAGGTGTAGAAAACACACAAAAAAACTGATTCAAGCCTCTCCAACCTCTCTACCTTCTCCAAGCCGGCCGGTCACCGTGGAGGAGTTTGACCATTACCTCCCAAACCACACTTCACACACATTAAATTGTGTAAACAATAGAAACGTATACATAACACAAAAACCACTAAATCTCTATATAGCAAGTTACAATGTAAGAACTCTACTATCAGATAGCAAACTTGAAGAACTAAAATACGCAATTAAGCCAATAAAATGGGACATAATTGGTATATGCGAAATTAGAAGAGAAAATGAAAAAATAGAAGAATATACTGATTTTATCTTGTTTCACACGTCTGGAACGAATGGGAGAAACGGAGTAGGATTTTTAATAAAAAAGCAATTGAAAAACAATATATTGAGCTTCAAAAGTTTCTCTGATCGCGTAGCGACATTAGAAATACAAATGTCTAACACTTGTATTTGGTCATTTATACAAATCTATGCCCCCACGGAAGAATATACAGATGAAGATGTTGAACTTTTTTATCAAACTGTACAATCTGCAATAGACTTTGTTCATACTAAAAACATTATTCTACTCGGAGACTTCAATGCAAGAATTGGTAAAGCTCAAAAAAGTGAAGGAAAGAATATTGGAAAATATGCATATGGTATAAGGAGTCCACACGGCCAGAAACTTGTTGACTTTGTCCTAGAGAAAAATTATTATATAATAAACAGCTTATTTCCATGCAAACCACATAAAAAATGGACATGGCAGTCCCCAAATGGTAAGCACTTTAATGAAATTGACTATATCTTGACAAACCAACCAACGCATATAAAAAAAATTTAACATTATTAAGAACCTTAACTTTAACTCCGATCATAGAATGATACGTAGTGAGCTATCCTTGAAGTTACCAAAAGTAAGGAAAATAAAACCTGTTGCCTACTCTCGAAAATTACCTACTCTCGCAGAAGAGGACGCTAATTATTGGGAAAGCAAATTTATAGAAACAATTAATCTACCTGTAGAAGTGCAAGGCCAATATAATAATTTAGAACTACAGCTACAAGAGTTTTTAAATCAATTACCCCGGGAAAAGACACATATAAAAAGCTATATCAATAATGAAACAAAAGATCTTTTATGTAAAAGGAAAAAGTTATATAAGGCAAAAAGAACTAAGGAAATTAAGTCAAAAATAACAGAATTAAGTAAAAAAATCAATAGAAATATTACAAAACAAAAAAGAAAAACACGTCAAAAAGTCTTTGAAAGTTTCATAGGAAAAACGGGAGCTATAAGGAAAGCCTATAAAGAATTAAGTGACAAGTCAGAATGGACAGAAAAACTAAAAAATAAACAAGGGATATTAAAATCAAGACGTTGTGATATTATAAAGGAAGCTACACATTTTTTTCAAAACCTATACAGTATCGAGAACAACACGCTTTCCACTTTGTATGTTAAACAAGACACATTCGACACCACCTGCCATATAGATATAGAGCCACCAAATATTCTCAGGTCAGAAATAGAACAAGCCATTAAAAGTCAAAAAAATGATAAGACTCCAGGAAAGGACAACATTACTAACAAAGTACTCAAATCTCTATGTGTTTCACTTTTAAAACCTCTACATATACTATTTAATAATATCTTAAAAACAGAAATTACACCAGAACAATGGTCACAATCCACTATTATATTATTACACAAAAAAGGAGATAGAAGTGACTTAGGTAACTATAGACCAATTAGCCTCATGTCAAATTTATACAAAATTTTCTCAAAAATTATATTAAACAGGATTCAGAATGACCTGGATGAAAACCAACCGCGCGAACAAGCTGGCTTCCGCAAAAGTTACTCGACTCTAGACCACATACAAGTTGTAACACAATTAATTGAAAAAGTTAATGAATATAGGCAAACGTTGTATATGTGTTTTATAGACTACACAAAAGCATTTGAATTTTGTATTTTGTATTTTGAAGTATTTTGAATCTCTCTGTATTTTGAAGCGATATGGTTATCACTTAGACAACAAGGTGTTCACCCAAAATACATAAGTATTATAAATAGTATTTACTCAAAATGTAGTGCTAAAGTACGATTAGAACGTGAGGGCAAAGAATTCCCCATTAAGAGGGGAGTTAGGCAGGGAGACCCACTCTCCCCAAAGATTTTTTCAGCTGTGCTTGAGTCCATTTTCAGGTGTCTGGATTGGGAAAAAAGAGGAATAAGAGTAGATGGAGAGCTACTGAACCACCTGCGCTTTGCAGATGATATTGTGGTGTTTGCGGAAAGCGCGATAGAACTAGAACTTATGGTCAACGAACTAGCGGAAGAAAGTCGAAAGGTGGGACTCTCGATCAACACAATGAAAACCAAAATCTTAACAAATGGAGTTCCCCGCGATGTTGTAGTACAGAATGAAAAATTAGAGTATGTAAATGAATACATATATTTAGGGCAGCTAGTGTCATTTGAAAATAGTACGAGTAAGGAGGTGCAAAGAAGGGTAACTCTAGCCTGGAAAAAATACTGGGGATTAAGAGAAATAATGAAAAATACATGTATCAACGTTAGTATTAAGAAAAGGTTATATGAAGTGGCTATTTTACCGTGCCTAACATATGGTTGTCAGACGTGGTCGTTAAGAATAGAGGATGAAGAAAAAATTGTTATATGCCAACGTAAAATGGAAAGAAGTATGCTTGGACTAAAGTTATCCGATAAAGTTAGCAACGACACCATAGGAAAGAAAACAAAAATAACAAATGTTAGGGAAAGAATTAGGTTACTCAAATGGCAATGGGCAGGACATATCTGCAGGATGAAAAATAGATGGACAAAACGACTAACTGAATGGATACCTAGGGACAGGAAAAGGAGAGTAGGGAGACCAAGAAAAAGGTGGAGAGACATCTTTAATCAGAGATGTGGATGTCATTGGATGCGATTGGCTCGGGAAAGAGAGATGTGGAAAGGTTTGGGAGAGGCCTACGCCATAAAGGCGACTACTACAAATTTTATTAAAAAAAAATAAATAATAAAAAATAAAATATATATATATACAATAGTTAGTTACTTAGAACTTAGTTAGTTAGTTAGTTAGTTAGTTAGTTATATACTGTGTAAAACAAATAAAATGTCACAGCAATTATGTATAACTTAAAATAAATAAATAAATAAATAAATATATATATATATATGTAGCATGTTAGTGTGTAAATGTATATATTAAATAGATAAGTAAAACACAGAACATTATAACTTAGAATTAGTAATCATGTATTCTGTAGTAGAAATAAATGGCTATTATTATTATTATTATTATTATTACATAAATACTTAGCTATCAATTAGTATTTAGACTGTTTGTTCAAAAGTAGTATTAAACTCTTTAATATTATAAATAGAGATTAAGTTTCATAGTATTATTAAGACTCCTTGAGTAATAATAATAATAATACTAATAATAATTTATTTCAAATTTAAATAATACGCACAAAAGTTGAATGAAGTCTCATTTTAAGAATAATAAAATAATCCCTGTGCCAGAAGCCTTCCATACCAACATAAAATTATAGCAAATATATATATATTTTTAAATAAATAAATATTATGCAGTATATAAAATAATATACACTTTGTATGTAAATGTTTGTGGGTGTATATGTATCTGTATATTTGTATGTGTTTGTGTATTTGTGTGCATGTATGTGTAAAAGAGATTGTGGTGTGGGTTTGTTGAACATACTCAGCACATATAGTTTTACTTCACTCTTAATCATATTTTACAGAGAGAGATTATAAAGCACTACACTAATAGTCAGCGTAGTGCGTTATAATCTCTCTGAATTTATTTTAATTAATTTAATTTATTTATTTTAATTATTTTAGTGTTTATAACTTAAAACTGCTTGACTTCGAAGTTGAACTAAAATGGAGAAAAAATTTTTTGTACTGAACCTAAATATTATTTATTCAAATTAAACTCTTAATAATTAATTAATTTCAGAGTAAAATAAGTTATTTTCTTATGATGAATGATAATAACAATTGAAATACTGACATAATTTTAAAGATCATGTAAACAATAATAAATACAAATCACAAGAGTACTAACTAAGAAATTCTTAATAAATAATAATTATGGAGTCTTGAAAGTAATGTTTTCAAACGCCTCTGGCCAATCGCAGTCGTATTTATAGGTTTAATGTCATCTTTGAAATGAGCGATCAGAAATTCACGAAAGTGTACTGCATACTGCAAATAAGTCTATGATATAATTTCGTTTCTTTACGCACAATCTATACAAAAATCTAATAATGTGATCTACATAGAAAATAAACTAGATAGGCCATTAAATATTCTTGCAAAACATGCGTTGGCATATTTTTTGAAAAAAAATACTGATGTGAAAATTGAATGATGAGATGAGATGTGAAAAAACAGCAAGACTGAATCTGCTAAATATCGCGATTCTCGAGAATAATAAACCAAAATATATTTCTGAAATTAATGACAGCTCTTAAATAATATTAAGCTTCTTGTATTCAGCTTTTTATTTTTAGCAGCTTATATTTATAAATTAAGTAAGGCAATTAATAATACAAACGTATACTTAAACAACATTTCAGAAAACTGTAAGTAAAAATCTGGCACACTGACACCCACAAATTGACACACTGATTACAGAAATGTAATTTCTACGTAAGTTTGTTTGTTATTTTATTTCAAAGTATCTCTGAAACCAAGAATCGAATTTGTTAAAAATATGTTTAAAACTCTACGACCGCTTAAAATCAATTGTACCTATCGAAAAGTAACTTTTTTAATAGTATTGTAAAAGTTCGTTATAAATATATTTTATTACTTATAAATACTTAAATATTATTGTCAGCTCTTAATTACTTCTTTAGTAGTTCTCTGTACGTGTAATACCCCTCGGTAATCCAAGAAGACGGAGTCACAGGTGACAGCTAGCATTCTAATAAGCAGAGACATATATTATCAATAACATTACAATTTTAAGTCACGGTATAGTCTTAACTTAAGTTCGCGACTAAATCTGTTAAATACTTAAATTTACCCAATTTGTGTTTTGAAAGCACATACAAACTCTAACAAAATAGAGCAAATACTGGAGTAAAATATTAAAAAAATATAACGATGATGATAATGAGAACTTACTTTTTATTTAGTGTTAGAACATGTGTACAGCGTTGCCAGCGCATCACGACTTGTACACACATGTGAAGAAATATAGACAAAAACAACATTTGTTGAGTGTATTGGTAAAGAGTAAATTAAAAATAAGAAAACAAAATATTAATTAATTAATTTTAAATATTAAGACAAAGTTAATTTTAAATACCGGTTCAATTTATCAATTGAACATTTCAAAAATATTATGTTATATAATATGTTATGTATAATAATCATTTATAAATTTATATAATGATATATTTTATATAACATATATTCTAATATTCTTATATTGAAGTAATCTTCGGTTATTGTTATCTATTATAGCCAGGGCTCATAAATGTCAAGTCAAATTTAAAGCCTGAATGAATATAAGGTCTGCGTGTGTTCATTTACCGCCCCGGTACACTTTATAAAGTAAATAGATATAGAATAATTCTTTTCTATGATAGTTACTACGCTATAAGTAATACATATTATTAAAACAAATAACATTTCAAAATCCGAGACTGAAAGTCAGAATATCATTACTTTTACATAATTATTAAGTACTTTCTAAGCTCTTACTTTGTTTATTAGATCGAAATATGTCACCATGTTTAATATATGAGGAGAATACATTTTGAAGAATTTGTTATAAAAAAAAAGAAGTAATTTATCCGATAAACTATAATATGGTTTCACTTCCACTCTCCTGTTTTTGATAAGAATTTATGATTGTTATTTTATTGTAAACCCAGGTACTATTTCGCACAAAACATTCCTGAGATCCACTTTTAGGAAGGTATTCAGTATGTTTGTAGTTTTGTTTTTTATGACTCTTCCACATTAAACTTCACATTACTTTAACTCTTAGACATTTATTACTTGTATTTTATTTTATAGTCGATATGTCTAGGCAACGGGGACGGACTGTGGCTGCAAGATATATAAATAATTTTATAATCTAAATAAGCATAACATGGATTACACAACGAATTATAGGTTATGAGAATCGAAACCCCAACCTTTGGTTCAGCAGTCAGGGTTACTAACCACTACACCAACAGGTAGGTCAAGTTAAGGCCAGTTGATTAATAAATATATATTTAATTTCATTTTAATTAATATAAAAAAACAAAACATCCAATCACATAATTAATTTTCACATCAAAACAAAACAATTAGTTTCTACACAAAAGCAAACGAAAAATACAGAGTACAAAAAATCCTCATGAATATGAAATATTACGGAGAGAGAGCCGGTAAATAAGCCAATTCCATAGTTTCGTATAAGCATTTAAACAATTATAACTTTACTGTTATAAACTTTACACTTACCGGTGAAACGATATGTATGGAACTGTCGAGAAAGGAATAGTTAAAAGCATAGTTAAAAGTTTACATACACACATTAAGTCAGTCTCTATGACACTACTGAGATATACCGAGCTTAGTTTGCATCGCGGTTTTTTTCGTTTATCACCAAAAGCTCAAAATTGATTTGGGTTCTGCGACTGCGATTCAATACTCGTTTTGGAAAATATTTATTATCACAAAATAATAGCTACATCCATTCAATCGTGATTCAAAGTCTTAAACGATAACGAAAAAAAAATATGAAAATATTTTAAATATGAATTTAATATATATTTATCTTAAGTAGACTTATTTTTATCAGGAATTGAGATATAAAAACGTTTCAAATTGTAAAAAGTCTGTGTGAATACAACCTCATTTGATTATATCTCATTAGCATTTTTTACAAATTACTCAATAACCTTATTTATGTTTGTTTTTTACTTGACTTGATATTTTGATGTTCTTTATGTTTTATTCTACAAGTTTTAAAATGTTTATCTATAACTACTTATCATTGACGCCTTTTTGTTTTTGTATTGTTACAGATAAGATGCTGTGTATATTAAATTCGTAAGTGAAAGGAAATACAATCATCAACAGAACTGTATCAAAGAACTTAATACATTTTGCCAAATTTCATAGTTGCATATAGCATTTTATTTAATGAAATATTTTCCTTTTTTCATAAGTATTTAATACAGAGATTAATCTTCGAATCATTTTTCTTAATAAATTCAGAGCGTCGACACAGAAAAATAAAGTCTGTCAAGTGCAAAGGTGCTCATATAGCATATAATATTATAGTTTATAAATATTGTTTATTTTAAAAAGTATCTTATTTGTTATAAGTTATACCTACACACATTAAAACGTTTTTATTCCTGAGATAGAAAATAATTACATTTTATGATTTTAAATCTTAACCATAATAAAAATGGACATCTTAATGAAATTGCGAACAATGATCAAAGATCTCTTTAATTTTTACAGAATCAGTGCAAGCGAGATGCTTGGATAAAGAATTACTAACCGACACTTAATACGGCTCATATAAAAGATATTTTGAGAAAGTTTGTGTAGTAATAATTAACATTAATAGTTATTAAGATATAACATACAAGTTTTTCCAAAAAATACCAGTGAAGCATTTTTGTCATATTAATACAAAATTCGTTCTAAATTGCCTAAGTAAAATATAGACTTAAAACAAGTAGCCAATATCAACACACTTGCTAAGTGTTAAATACAGCGACATGTGCAGCTAGGAAAAATAAACAGCTTAATATCGCCAGAAATAGGTTGGTTTACTTTACATGCTTCCATAGAACCTATTATATGTTATGACATGCACTGAGGATTCAACCTTATAAGGTTATACATTCTATGTTACATCGAATAAATAGTTTGAATAGTTAACAAAGTTGTGAGTTTTTTTTCACAGTAGTTTTAAAGCACTTAATTACGTGACTATAGAGGGTTGAATGTTAGGATTGTTGATGGTAAGATTGACATCTGTTTTTCAATTATATTCTGTGCTTGACAATTTGAAAACAAAGTGAAAAATAAAAATTAACCTTAACCTAAAATTATTATTTATCTGAACTACTGTCCTAAATGACTAAAAAATGCTATATTGTTAATAATTTTTATCGCATTAAATTGCATCGCATTGGTTACTCAAGAAATCCATTATAATTAAAGTAAATTTAAATTTGTATACGTAAATTACATATACAATTACATATAATGTGTCTCCGTAAATTTGATAACATTTCTCAGTACCGTGCTAAGATTAATTGGCTTCCTATCTGCGAAAGTAGACAGTCTAGGACTTTATGTCAATAATTTACATTCTAAACGATCCAACTTTTCCTCGCTACTTAAAATCAAAATTTCAATTACTAACGTTAGTTTATTTGTACCTATATACTGGTTTTCTTTCTAACTCTTTCACAGTTCACGCTTTTGAACTTTGGAACAGTCTCCCTGATTTGCTTCGACGTGCCCCGAATAAACAGATTTTTAAAAAGCTTATCTGTAACTATCTCCACAAGAAAATAATATAATAATTTATTTTTATTTTGTTTAACCTTGCGTCGTGATATATGTGTTATATATACAAATAATTTATTATCTCATATTCAAGTAATGGTCATATTGACATAGTGGTAGTTCTATTTTTAATATGTGGATTATATAATATTTATAAATGTATTTTGTTTTCTTTTCTTTTACAATAATTTCTTTATACAATAAAGATTTTATATTTAAATAAATAAATATTAATATTCTTAATATCAACCTGGAAGAAAAGAACACTAACATAAATATGTTTCAAAATGTCATGTTAAGCTTATTAAAATTAAAATAAATATAGAATGAAAAATTTACCGATACGGGACGATTTCCCAGAGGTTGCGGGTAAGAATCCTTGCCAGTAAAGGTTTATTTCTCATTCTACATTTATTAAAAATATATGAGATATTTATTTAATTTCTGTTCCTATAAGTAAAAACACCTAGCCTCAAATGTTCAAAAACAATGTGCTTCAAATAGTTTTCTCTTACACAATATCATATCGACCGCAAAGTCATCAAAATGTATTTCGAATATTCCCTGATATTCAAAACGCATTGAGGAAGTTGTTGGTATATTATGGACGCCGTGATATAATGGCAGAGTATAAACACTTATAATTTCGCTTGTAATACTATAAAGAATTTATTCATTAATATAATAAAACATAATATCATATCCTGTCAGTTTTGAATCTAGCTGCTGGAGAACAAACTAACAGATGGTACTCGTGTGTAATATCTTGAAACATTTTTCGATTTCTTATATTACACTAATAATTGCAATAATATATTGTTAGTCATATTTATTTATAATAATTTAAATGGTAAATACATTGGAATTTACATGTTTTAGTTCATAAGTTTCAACAGTAGCGCCACCTACATAATTAATTATGGAATATTATTTAATATTTACTGTTAAATGTTTTAAGAATTAGAAGCATAGAATATTTTAACATAATGTTTAATCTTTTATTAATTATTAGAACTTATTATAAGGTATAAATAATATCATCTGTAAGTTGGTTATGAAATTGTAAATTACCCTCGCCTAAATATTATAGTGTTAAAATATTATAAAACGAGTTGTAAGGGCTGCTCTCGCCCATTCTATTACAAATGGTTGGATATTAAACATTGAAGTGCAAGTACTGTGTATTACTGAAACAAGTTTTAACAAGTCAGAAGTGTTCGACCGCTGTAGTATTACGCGCCACGTGTCGATATACACCGTTCGCAAGATATCCTGTCCATGCTGATGAAGATGATGTGCTGCCACTGCCGTTTAAAAGCCACGAAAATAAGAGACGACGTTAAAGTTACGTCTAAGAATGCTGATGAAGATGGAGTGCTGCCACTGCCGTTGAAAAGCCACGAAAATAAGAGACGACGTTAAAGTTAGTATTTGGGCCTTCTCCGAGTGCTGCTGTAGTAACCTCAAGCGACAAGGAGTCGTAGATTTAAAATGATATTGCAAGTACGTAAGTTTTTTTTTTCTTAATACCCACGTTTTGCCATCTGCTTAGCAGGCTAATTATCTAGCTGGTTATTTGGCAGCATGCTCAATATAGAATATTAATAACTTTGTAGCTTGAAGTTATTAGCACTACTATTAAATTCTAATTCTCATCATATATATCATATTCACTATTAACCATATCCTGTTAAAGTTCAATCATATGCGAAATACAATAAGAGCCTGAATATTTACCAAAACTTTACAGTGTTATTAATACAATATCTCTCCATACATGTTTACATCGCTTGGAGTCTTTGGTGAAGACGTACGTCGGAGATGGAAAACTCTATACTACTACTTGACTGCTAATCTGGAAGGGAATTCGTTGCTATGTTATGAAAATCAACAACATACCAACATCTACTGGAAGAAGCGGTCAACCAAGTACTTTCTTCCTGATCGCGGGATGGCAGTGCAAGCAAGCAGCACTATACAACGATGGACCTGAATACAACGACAAGGTGACAGACAAAACTTTATTTTAAGAAACTAGCCCTAGAAAAGTTTTGCATAATTAAGTGACCATGTGATTTATAATATTATTGTTACTACGTATACCAACTTTCAAAGCTTTTAAGACCCAGTTGTAGGTTAGAGACGCGATTTTTTTTTTCTTTGCTTTTATTAAGTTACTAGCTGTAGGCCGCGGCTCCGCCCGCGTGTAGGTCGCTTTTCGGGTAATCTGTGGAAACTACAATTATCCAGACCTATAATAGACTTATAGTTAATTCTATAGTATCCTATTCAAGTGGAAATTTTATATATATAGGCATTACATTGCTACGATATCAAACTGAAAATAATAACATACATCTACATCACACTCACACGACCAGGAGATTATTCAGATATACGTATTAAAGCATATGGATTCGAAATATTATGTTTTTGACAATATAAGTATAGATATAGATATAGAAAATCAAATGCTGTTTAGAGCAAGGTTGTTCATAATTGAATGTCTGTGACATTTAAATAATTTATTTGGATAAGGAATAATATCGTAATTATTAAAACACCTTCGAAAGTTTATATTATTTTAGAACTAATTTCATAACCATAGAAAACGTTATAGTGAGTCAACCTTAAAAGCTAGATATATCTTGTCGCGGACTTCTTTTTAAAACATTTAAAGAGAAACAATTTCATAGAACATCATTTTTGCGTAACTTTCACCGTTTTCGCAGCGCATGCAGTTTTTTGTTTATTTTTTTTACACCTTGCGTTAGAATATTCAAGTTTTAGTAATCATCCCTATTTTTTTGAAAATGAAACATAGCCTATGTCACTCGGGAATAGTGTAGCTTGCCAACGGTGAAAGAATTATTAAAATCGGTCCAGTAGTTTCGGAGCCTATTCATTTCAAACATTCAAAAAAATAAACAAACCTTTCCTCTTTTTAATATTAGTATAGATATAACTGACGCGGTAGTTGAGACTTTGAGACTTGAAATATAAAAGTCATTTTAGATTACGATTTAGGCTTCAATGTCTTTATATATGACATAGAAGTGAACACTCTCAATGAAGGGGTAATATTCGGTTTACAAAATGTATGTAGGTTATTTAAAGAACGATTTCTTAAAAAAAAGAGTATATTCAGTTGTAAATGATTAAAATATAAAACCCAATATTAAACAAAAAGAAAAGGAATAACGTTAGATATTTATATATATATATTTTTTAAAGTAGCACTTAACATCATAAAACTATTTTCAAATCGTAATGATCCTTTTGTTTAAGATAGTAAATAGTAAGTAGTTCCTTATAGTATATGGATATATATTTACACAATATGAATAGATGAAGTATAATTTTAATTTATACAGATTAAAATGTAGACTTGTCTCCTTTCAGAGAAATTAAAATTCTAGAATATCTTATAGATAGACTTAAATAAATATGACTCGGTAAATATTACACTCCATAAATTTGGTAGGGTCAGATCTAAATGGCCTTGAGGACCGTATGGAAATATTTTGCCAATGCTTTGACGCTATAAATGGGTAGATTTAGATATGTTTACATTTATTAAATAGGTAAAGATTTGAATTCACGATATTATTTTATTACTTCTGCAACTATATTTTATTTTGTTTTGCTAAAACTACTCCATAGATCTTAAAATATTTATATTTAATTTTGAATTTGTAAGTTTAGCATCAGGTTTCGATAGACGTTCGTTTTTAAAACCAAGTTGGATACTTGGCTATCCACGAGGATAGGGTTATGCCATATCAAGTGGAGAAATTAAATTTTATGGAACCCAATAATATCTGTTTTGAGAAATTTCATTGGTTACTTTCATAAAGTAAAAATAAAGTTTAAAAACGTTTAAAATCTGAACCGGTACTGTCTAAATATAATCCCGAACTAAACAGACTAATTCAATAATAACGCGTATGAATATGAAGCAATGATACTGGTATTTATTACTAAAACATATTTCTATTATCTTTTATTTGACCGTTCAAAATATTTACTGAGTGTTAAGTTCTCAGTAGTAGGTATCTGTACGAATTTATGATCTTAAATTTTGAATCGATTATTGAAAAGGTAAAACGCAATAGGTATTCCGAAATAAATTCGTTAGAATCGATAAATTATTTCAGAATGATGATAATATAGGTTTAACATTTAGATGGATTTTAAACTACACCAATAAACGCGTACATTTCGTATTAAATTGTAAAAAAAAAATAAAGCAAGCAATTAGGTCTTCTAAATCCCTATTTAAAAAAAAACTTTAAACGATATGGGTGGCACTCGATTATTTAATTTCCGATAGTATGTTAAAGAAGAAAAGAAATAACTACGATGAATTATCTTACACGCGTTTTTGAACTGTCAAATCGAGGAATTATATAAATCCACAGTAAAAGTTTTACTAAACAAGAAATAATTGCATACCTAAACAATATACCATAATTGACAGTTCAGACAGTTCAAATTAGGTATTTCAAATTGATGAACTTTAAAAAAAATATATAATTTTCTAGGTTATGACTGTTTATTACTTAAAGTTAAGTTTATTACTTTTTTGGTCTGTGGCAACACTGAGGTCAACAGCTGATTTGAATTGTTCCTAATAGTTTTAATAAGTAAAATTATTTATAGTGTATAATTTTAGCTAAATTCCCAATCAATTATTCAATTAAAGTGTATTGATACTAGTGTAATAAGAATTATAGTGTTTAAGTTATTCTTCAGTATTGTAAATCTCTAAGAAAGTGAAAAGTGACAGTTGATTGGTAACGTACAAACTTTAAATTTTCTAAAATAGATATATATTCTAGTTTTTAAGTGTTTTTAGTTCTTCTTTATTATATAACAACTGTCTCATTCAATTTCATATTAGTTTTGTTTCTGCAAATCTCAGTTTCTTTGTTTTGTCTCATTTATTGCAGAAACAAAGCAATATAGGCCCTTTGTTTGGTTTTGCACATTGGTACCTTATTTAATATTAAAATGATGACTCGTTCACGTGCCCTTTCACGCCAAGAGGAGAACAAACTCCAACTGGCATTACAAGAATTAAAAGTGAGTAAGGACTTGTGTGCCCAGCTAAACAATGAAAGAGATGCTAATGAGAGGGAACTATTAGATGTTTTAAAGAATAATGACAAATTAAAAATAGAACTTTCTAAGTTACATGTTAAATATAATGATGTTGAAGAGGAGCGTAACAGGCTACAGTTATTAGTGGCTAGGTTTGATGAGTGTGGTCTTGAGTATGAGCAGGCCCTTCGGCGTACCGACACCCTGGAGCTTGAGCTGAGAGATGCCCACCAACAAATCTTGGAACTGGAGGAGGCCGCTCAAAACTCAACTAACATTCACACTCACAGCTTGTATGAAGAGTTAATTGGCAGCGCTTCTCAGTTGGTCAACTCCCCAACTACTGCAACTAAAAACCCCTGTGTCACTATAGATTTAACAAATGACACATTGAACTCAGAAAGGCTAGGTAGCTGTAGCAATAAGAAATTAAAAAAATATATTAGAATTAATAGATATATTAAGAAAATCCAAAAATTAACTAAAAAGAACAAGTTTTTTACAAAATCAATTATTAATAAAAATATATTGTTAAAAAAAATTAACTTTTGTAATATAGAATTAGAAAATAGAAATAGGAGATATGAATCTGACACACAATTATTAGAAACACATTTAGCCCGTTTGCAGACTACTTTAAGAAGTGTTACAAAAAAATATGAAAACACACAAAACTTGCTAAGCGAACAAAAGTCAAAAATAGATGAACTTTTAAAAAAATCACAAAATAGTTTGGAATGTATGAACTCACAGACTAACAGTTGTTCATGTGAGTGTAATAATAAGTTATTTTCTGTAAAACCAACATTGTCCTCCCCCGCTAAAATATTGTGTGACAAGGTTGATATCCCTGTTTCTAATAATAGTGGCTCCCTCAAATTAACTCCTGTATATGATACTTATATGTTTAGCGATAATATTGGAAAAGGAATGGGATCTGTACTAAATTCTTATTTTGTAAAACAAAAAGTATTCAACAGCTGTTCACCTGACAATAATTTAATGAATATTACTAGACAAATAAAAAATTCAAGTCAACAATTTACTAAGTCAACAAATATAATAATTTTTGTAGGAAATAGAGATAATGTAAATCATTTGGAATTTAAAAAATGTTTTGAAACTATAAGTAACTTAGATGTCAATAAAATTGTCTGGTTTTCATTACCCTATAATCAAGGTTTGCCACAGGCCGAAAATAAAATTAGATATAAGATAAATTTACTGATATATAATTTATGTTTGTATAATGACAAATTTCATGTGATTGACACTAACACTAATGTTAGTAACTTTTATAATTTGACTAATGGTAGGTATTACCTATCTCCATATATTAAAAGACAGATAGCTTCATCGCTATTATATTATTTTACTATGACAGCCAATAATTTGGCTAAAATTGTTTCTATTGAACAACATTCAGTTACTTGTATAAGTAAAAACAGCTTGGAAATAAATCCAACTAGTAATAGTAGTATTAGTAGTAGTTTAAACTAGTCATTAAGACAGTAGAGATATCCTCTAGCCAAATAATTAAGATATCAAATAATGATATTAATGATCATTATAGAAATACAAAAATTGTTAAAATAAATAATAAAAAACATAATATAAACTGTATCAACCTGGTGCATCAGAACATTCAGTGTATTAGAAATAAGGAATTAGAAATTGAATTGTTTTTAAATACTTTTAATATTAGTGTTTTTTGTGTCACTGAGCATTGGCTTAAGAATGATGAATTAATATTTAATTTCAATAACCACCAGGTTGGTAGTTCGTTCAACAGAGTTAATTCCATACATGGTGGCTCTTTAATTATTTTAAATAAACAGCTAAAATTCAAAGAACGCAAGGACATAGTGAGCCTGTCTGTTGAGCGGACAACTGAACTTGCTTCAGTTGAATTAGAAGAGTTCATAATTGTAAATGTTTATAGGCCACCGTCATCTAACTTTGAACATTTTGAAAAGATTATGGATGAGGTATTGTATAAACTATCACATTCTAGTAAAAAGGTAATCATTTGTGGAGACTTCAATATTAATATTCTTGAACAAAATTCAATAAGTATAAAGTTTTTAAATTTGTTCAAATCTTATAATCTTTTACACATATTTATGGAGCCTACTAGAGTCACAACCACTAGTGCCACTTGTATTGATAATATTTTTACAAGTGTTATTCCAAATTTTAAATGTTTATTCAATACATTAGATTCTGACCACTATGGCCAATTTATTAAATTCAGTTGTAGCAAGAGAGAAAAATCAAAACAGAAAATAAGTTTTATACCAGTGACTGTAGAACGTATCGAACAAATTAAAAATGGGTTAGTACGCTATTTGCCTTTGATGAAAAATTCAAACCCCAATATTATGTATAATGACTTTTTTAGTACTTTCACTAAATTATTTAACTTTATATTTACTCCTAAAACAGTGGTTGTTAATGATAAATTAGTGTTTAGTGATTGGGCATCTGCTGAGTTACACAAAAATAGAGAAAAATTATATAATATGTATGCGGGATTGATGTTTAATACTAGTAATGAGTTTAGGGATGAGGTAAAATTATTTTCCAAATCTTTTAAAAAACAATGTAAAATAGCAAAAAATCAACATATTCAAAATAAAATAGGAAATAGCATTAATAAAATAAAAACAACTTGGAAAATAATTAATGAGGAAACTGGAAGAGCTAAATCCCAGAGGATCGACTTTAAATTAAATATAGATAATAAATATGTCACGTCTGACCTCGAGGTTGCTACTGCTTTTGAAACCTTTTTTACTAATATTCCAGTGACTACAACGTTATCTTTAAATTCTTCTACCGCTGCAGCTATGGGTTTACTTAGAGAGAATGTAGATCAATGTGTTAGTAGTTTTAAGTTTGAAAAAGTTAATGCTCAAGAAGTAATCAAAGTATTTAGATCAATTTGCGTTAAAAAGACTAGTGATCTTTGGGGGTTTTCTGTTGACATACTTAAGTCCATAATTGACATTGTAGCGCCAGACTTAGCATTAATATTTAATAATTGTTTAGAATGTGGTATATTTCCTGATCTAATGAAACAAAGTAAAATAACTCCATTATTCAAATCCGGCTGTTCATTAGAGATCCTAGTAACTATAGACCTATTTCAGTCTTACCCACTTTTAGTAAGATTTTTGAGAAAATAATTCTTAATCAACTTGTGGCATATTTCAGTAAAAACAATCTCTTACACAAAAACCAGTTTGGTTTCACTGCCGGTCGCTCTACAACAGATGCTGGTGTAGAGCTATTACTAAACATATTTGAAGCCTGGGAAGAATCACAGGATGCACTTTTCATTTTCTGTGATCTATCTAAGGCGTTTGACTGCGTTCAACATGAAATCCTTGTGAAAAAGTTAGAACATTATGGAGTTAAAAATAAGTCCCTAGATTTAATTAGTTCATATCTTAATGATAGAATTCAAAAAGTTGATGTAAATGGAAAACGTTCCCCTGGTTCTTTGGTAAAAATAGGAGTGCCACAGGGCTCTATCTTAGGGCCTTTCTTGTTCCTTATTTACATAAATGACTTACCTCACCTAGTGAGGGAAAAACATGGGATAGTGTTGTTTGCTGATGATACTTCCCTTACTTTTAAAGTTAATAGACGGCAATCTGTTATTGACGATGTAAACAATGTTCTCTCAGATGTTGTACATTGGTTTAACGCCAATAATTTGTTGCTTAATAAAAAAAAGACAAAATGTGTCAAATTTAGTTTACCAAATGTTAAAAATGTTAGAACCAATGTACAATTAAATAATGAGGATTTGGACTTGGTCAAATCTACTACTTTCTTGGGCATTACTTTAGATGAAAAATTGCAATGGGGTCCTCATATATTTGATTTGTCAAGCAGACTAAGTTCTGCTGCATACGCGGTTAAAAAAATACGTCGTTTAACAAATATGGAAACTGCTCGATTAGTTTACTTTAGTTACTTTCATAGCTTAATGTCATACGGTATACTCTTATGGGGCAATGCGACTGACATTGATACCATATTTACATTACAGAAGAGGGCTGTTCGCGCAATATATAATATGAGACCAAGAGACTCGTTAAGAAATAAATTTAAAGAATTTAAAATTATGACTGTTTACAATCAATATATTTATGAAAATTTAATTTACGTTCATAAAAATATTTCAAAGTTCAAGAAAAATTGTGATTTACATAAAATTAATACAAGAAATAAAAATAAACTCGCTATGCCCGGCACTAGGCTCCATAAAATAGGTAAATCCTTTAAGGGTAATTGTATACGTTTTTATAATAAGCTCCCAAATGAAGCCTTAAGCCTCTCATTAAATAAATTTAAATTATATGTTAAAAATAATTTAATAAAAAAATCCTACTATAGTGTAAAGGATTACATCGACGACGGTATGGCCTGGGAATGAATCTGTATTGTATTGCGAATAGCTAGTAATCTCCGCAATTTGTTTTTTGTTGTAAATTAATTTTGCTTTATCGACCTTCTGCATCACACCGATTCCTTAGAAGTCACTACTTGCGGTAGCATCGGGAGTCGGGTTGCCTCCCTCCCTCAAATATGTGCGAAGGGGGTGATGGCTGGCTCTTGTGTTATGCTCGTGAACGGGTGCTGCTTGCGGTGACTGGTTGTGTGGCAGGCCGAAGATTTATATATATATTTTTTTTCTGTTATTATTATTAAATTTTCGTTGTCTGAAATCATTAGGCTTCTTTTCCGATTGATTGCGACGGTTCTAGTTGTTACAAATTTGCATTTAAGTTTGACGTTTGTGAAACAGTGATCACAATAACAAAAAATATATCCGGCTGAGTTTGTTGTGTGGTTCTTCTCAGACCAGGACGCGTTTGGAACCCTCATAGCTTTAACATTAAGATGGAAAGTGCTTTTTCAGAAGGGCTTATTACGATAAATCTAGTATCGTGATAGGCCCTCCTGACACTTCCATGTTGACGTACACAAGTGATCACTGATTATGATTCTAAGTGGAAAAGATATAAATAAATAAATAAATAAATAAAAAAAAAAATGGAATTATTATAAAACATGCCTCCTAAATATTCTTATTAGCAATATGAAACATAAACACGTTAGACTTAAAGACTGGTAACTTGAACTCTAGACAAGACAAACATAAGAAAATTAGCAAGGAATATATATTGTCGTACCTTAGGGTATAAAAAGTAATATTATACATGGCACGGCCTCCTAAACCCCAAGCCCCAACCCCCTAAATTTCCAAGAATCGTATTATTTTCAGTATAACGTTTGTAAAATTTAATGCAGTTGAATTCTATTAAATAATTTATACTGTAGATAATAATAAAACAAAAAATAAAATACGTTTTGAATAATTGTATCATTCATTGTTTCGATTACATAGTAAACTAGATGTAGGTATACAATGTACAAAATTACGATTTCAAACTCGGAATAAAATTAATAACACTTTTATAACAAGTGATTGAAAATTTAATGGACTTACGTTTTAATGCTTTATAAATAAATTAGTTAATCATTAGTTATTGATTTAGTGCAAATTAGAACAATTGGAAATAATAATATAAATAGTAAACTTCTAAGGAAATATGCTTGGTTTTATAATGTTCTCCAATTGTATGAAAAGTATCGTTACATCTTCAAAATAAAAAAGAGGACTATAAAATGTTCTATTACCACTAATGATTATTTTTTTTAGTTAAGAATATTTTCAATATTGATACGGACAGAGTAAATAAAGAATGTAAAAATGTAAAAAAATATATATATATTTATTTATAAAATCTTTATTATACAAAGAAATTTATACAATTGGCGAACTTAATGCTATAGTACTTGACACCTACTAATTATCTAGAAGTACCCTCGACCCCTAACAATATATTACAATTTCTTAAATAAAAATAAATATTTATTTTATTTATTTTATTTTAAAAACTTATTGCACATACAATTATTACAAAAAAATTACAGTAGTAGGATGTTGATACAGTAAGAAATTTTTGTGCAAAGGCGGTCTTATCGCTTAAAAGCGATCTCTTACAGACAACCCTTGATGAGTAATGAATATTTGCAAGGTCATAGGATAGTGCACGCATACTACGAGAATAAGAATTTATACATAAGGACACAATAAAAATAAAAACTATCGTTTTTAATTATATAAGTAATTAAATAATGATTATATATAAATATACACATACGCACATACATATACATACATATATCCGTATATATAAATAAATAGAATAAAATAGATAATCTATATAATATATGGTATACATACTTATGATAAAAATATATATTGCGTAGATAAATAATATTGCTTCAAACGATTTTTCAAAATTGACAGTGATTTAGAAGTTTGAATTTCTAACGGTAGGTCATTCCAGAGTAATATAGAGAAATATATATAAATATTACAATTGTCGTGAATCTTGAATCGTGTTATGGTTAATAACTAAATGTAGCTTCCTTATTAACTACCTTTAAAGTATTTAAATTTTCTAAATTCGGGTGAATGAACATTTTCTTAAGATGTAAAATTTAAAACTGTTTCGATAAAATACGAAATCATTTAAAATTCATTTTTCTTTAAAAAAATATAAAGAAACTAACCAAATATAACAATACAAACGTAATACAAAGTAAAAACAACCTGCTACTTCCAACAAAACCCATGCATAGTATGAATTTCAAAGTCATATATCTCTGTAGTCTGATCATTAATATAGCCTAACAAAATGAGCTTGGTTTGCTTTTATTAGTTAAAGATTTATTTGCTTAGAATGAGTTTTAAAAAGTTAAAATTAAATATATGTTCATAACAATGATATTAATAAGTAAATTATTGAATAATGTGTTGAGTACCAAGTTGGTGTGTTACGTGGTAAAAATAAATGTAAAGTACCATGTTGTTGTAAAAATGATAACGTAATAACATGTGTGTTCCGTTGCTAGTAGTAAAAGTATAAGAAATACCATCTGTGTGTGTTCCGTTGGTATATAAAAAAAAATAATAAGAATAAACTACCATCTGTGTGTGTTCCGTTGGTAGTAGTAAAAGTATAAGAAATACCATCTGTGTGTGTTCCGTTGGTATATAAAAAAAAAAAAATAATAAGAATAAACTACCATCTGTGTGTGTTCCGTTGGTAGTAGTAAAAGTATAAGAAATACCATCTGTGTGTGTTCCGTTGGTATATAAAAAAAAATAATAAGAATAAACTACCATCTGTGTGTGTTCCGTTGGTAGTAGTAAAAGTATAAGAAATACCATCTGTGTGTGTTCCGTTGGTATATAAAAAAAACAAATAATAAGAATAAACTACCATCTGTGTGTGTTCCGTTGGTAGTAGTAAAAGTATAAGAAATACCATCTGTGTGTGTTCCGTTGGTATATAAAAAAAAATAATAAGAATAAACTACCATCTGTGTGTGTTCCGTTGGTAGTAGTAAAAGTATAAGAAATACCATCTGTGTGTGTTCCGGTGGTAATAGTAAAATTGAGATATATCCCGTGTTGATGATGTGTGTCCATGGGCACCAGATCATAACGGCATGTCCGTTGATCTGGCTTTTTGTAAGCAGCCTGGTTTGTCCGGTGCAAAGAGAACAAGTATTTATGATAAAAACGATTATTATTATATATTATTATTATATTAACGAGTATTTATGATAAAAATTATAATTATATTACGAGGACGTAATAAGATGTCAAAACGGCCGATAGTAAAGTTATATGTTGTATAAATGTTATGTAATTTCGCACATTAAAAGTGTAATTGGATGTTTTTTTTTTCTTGATGCATTGTATTTTTAATAATTTGTTTTTTCTCTATAACATTGTAAGATCCTGAATTCAGATGACCATTTGGTCTACTGGTTTCCAGAATGTTTATTAAATTAGAAATTAGTCATTTAATATATGATGGTTGGTAATTAAAGAAATTAATGATACAATTACGAGGTCGTAAGATTACAAATCAGGAAAGGCCGAGTGTTAGTCATATTTATTTATAATAATTTAAATGGTAAATACATTGGAATTTACATGTTTTAGTTCATAAGTTTCAACAGTAGCGCCACCTACATAATTAATTATGGAATATTATTTAATATTTACTGTTAAATGTTTCAAGAATTAGAAGCATAGAATATTTTAACATAATGTTTAATCTTTTATTAATTATTAGAACTTATTATAAGGTATAAATAATATCATCTGTAAGTTGGTTATGAAATTGTAAATTACCCTCGCCTAAATATTATAGTGTTAAAATATTATAAAACGAGTTGTAAGGGCTGCTCTCGCCCATTCTATTACAAATGGTTGGATATTAAACATTGAAGTGCAAGTACTGTGTATTACTGAAACAAGTTTTAACAATATATTGCTAATAATATATATTATTTTTCTTTGATAATCTATAAATTTTAAGAAATGTCGTGCGTAAAAATATTTTAAAAATGAATATAAAATAAAATAAAAATCACGAACAGGACTCGAACCTTCGCTCTCCGAAGTTTATTCTCATTACTTTGAAAACTAAACTACTTTGTCGTTACTTACCTTAATGATAATATTAAATATTCTACGTTTAAGCGTCTTCGTCGGAAAATACCTACTCGTATGTGTTCGAAACATATTGTCTATGCTTTTAATATTGCAGTACATTCATATGAGAATGATAATAAATATGTTATGCAAAGATATACATTTTTTAAAAATCGAAAATCTAAAAGAACTGAGATTTCTTATAACTCAATTATTACTTACGTAAGAAAATCAATATAAAATATTTGTAACCGAAACTGGCGTCATATCGAAAGGACATTTTATGTCCCCATAAAATGTCCTTTCGATATGACGCCAGTTTCGGTTACAAATATTTTAATTATTTTATTTTAAGTCCGAGGTCACACGGGACCTCACTGGTTTTTTTTTTGTGGTATACCTTAAAAGTAGAGTTTACGCCAATAAACAGATGACGATTGACCAGCTAAAAAACAAAATTCTTGAGGAGATTACTGATAATACACGAACAATGTGTCGGCAAGTATTCACAAATTATTAAAGTTAATTTTATTATAAAATTAAAATTAATATTAATTATTTTTAATATTAATATTGATAGATTAATTATTATTATTAAAGTTCACGAATTAAATAATAAATTAATTAGGTATATCTTACATTCGAATGTGTAATTGAAAATGGCTCACATCTCTGTGATGTTATTTTTAAAACCCAAAATTACCACGTATTTACTTTTTTTTTAATCTGCACAACTTAATGGCCCACCCACTATTTATTTACAAGAACTCTAGGTGGTATTAGAAGTCTATCATAGGACGCATATTTATTTACATAGTGGTAGTTCTATTTTTATTATTTCAAATAAGAACCGATTAAAAAAAAAAAAACTATTAATGATATTTCATTCCAAAATTGTATAATTTGAACAAATGTGTCTCTCGTTAATTTAAAACTAAAATAGAGTTCCCTAATTCTATATTATTTGTCTTATTGGCTTTTTACGAATTTTCTTGTGTTATAAATGAAATATTTTAATCATTTCATATTTTAATCAAAAATATTATTTAAAAGAAAGCCCGGTACAAATCTGTGCTCTGAAATGCAATCAATTACGTAAACGGACCAACGATAATTCAAATTAATCTTGTGACAGTTTACAATCGACGAAAGCAGTGGATATTTGAATTTACATTGTTTAGTGATCAGTTGTTTGCTTTCATGTATGGTTTCAAATTTCAATTTGTCACTGTATTTAACTTTACATTGTTAGTCATACCTTTTATTAATCTACTAAATGATGATGATGATGATGATGATATCACTTCTTACTATTTGCAATTATTGAAATTGTGGTTCATAAAAAAATAATTGAATATCTCTTTTATATATTTTGACAAGTAATTTCTAAAAACCATTTTAAACAAAAAGGTTTGTTGAATACATGAGTACAGAGTTAAATTAATAAGGAGCACTAATTGTACACAAGAAAAGAATACTTGTATATATTGAGACAGATTATGATGAAATACATTTAAAATACATAAATATACAAGTCGAACCAAGATTCGGTAGGTTTGGTTATAGATACTGCGAGGTATTTTTCTTGAACACATTACTACAGGAGAACACCACCGTTATGTATTGCATTGCCCTAGATTGTATAGCCATTGTCCTAGATTGTATAAAAAAAATATTAAGAAATATATCTCAAAAAAAGTTTTTTTTAAAGAATTATTGTGCAATATTTCTATCTAATATCAATATATACAAATATACAAATTGTATCTTTTTAAATCATCTGTTTTATACAGACATTTGGTTAATAATCTCTAATCTATGTATTTTATATTTCTCTACCTGAAATGATCGCACGTGCATTTCTTGCAAACTCTCTCTACGAAGCAAAGCCGCTTATCATTCATAGCGCAGCTAGCACTGAGCCCTTGTCTCAGTATTTTTCGATACTGAAAAATAAACGAAAACATAATCCGTCGGAGTAAGAGAATTAATAGTTCCTATATACAGATAAATATATGTATTGTTATGTTACAAAAGAACTATGTAGTCGATTATCTAGTTTTTAATAAAAATAAATGTTATTATCTGTCTGGCTTACACATAGTTATTTACATTAATATTTAAAAACTAAAAATTCACACACATTTGAAGCATTTTGTTAACATTTTTTGAAACGTTTCTTAAGTCTATATATAAATATTATAGATTTTTTTTTATGTTTTATAATATTGTCTTTCATGTCTGTAAGCAATAATGTATTTGTACCTTTTAGTAAAATAAAAAAATAACGTAGAAACCGTCGCTATTAATTAGTATTAATATAGATATACGCAGGTGGGTCAAAAAGTTCGCGGAATGGAGGGTAAAAAGTAAGAAATAAAACACAAAATTATTTTTCCTTCTCAATTTATTCCCCTTTAACTCTAATATATTTATTAGACCTATCAATTAATTTATTAATACCATCGAAAAAAAATGATTTCTCTTTGTCGTCAAAATAGGCCGAAATAGCGAATTCTTCATCACTGGAAAATTTCTTCCCTCGAAGCTCTTTTTTCATTTTTGGGAACAAATAAAAATCACTAGGGGCTAGATTTGGGCTATAGGGAGGATGTTCTAAAATTTCGAAGCCCATTCTTTGAACAGCAGCCATCGCAACTTGCGCCTTGTGCACAGGTGCATTGTCGTGCAAAAGGAGCACACCTTCGGTCAATTTTCCCCGTCTTTTCTCCCTCACAGCAACTTGCAGACGTTCTAATAATGTAGCGTAGTACTTCCCAGTCATAGAAACACCCTTTTCTTTATAATCAATATGGAGAATTCCTTCTGAATCCCAGAAAACAGAAGCCATGAGTTTTCCAGCCGACGGAGACACTTTAAATTTCTTCGGGGGTGGTGTGCCCTTTTTGTGCCACTGCATGGAGTCTTGTTTAGACTCAGGCTCATAATGATGAACCCAAGTTTCATCGCCAGTCACAATTCGGTTCAAAACTTCATCTTTTTGATCACCACAGAGCGCCAAAAACTCGCGACAACACTCAACTCGCCGCTGCTTCTGGTGTGGCGTGAGCATTCTTCCGGATTGACTTGTTGATTGACGTGTAGCTCAGTGAATTATGACCTAATTGTTATGAAACTTAGTATTTATACTCTTAATGAGTATCACAACTAGTGCAGGTAGTAAAAAGTTGCCTTTTCCCCCTCCATACACCTCATTCCGCGAACTTTTTGACCTCGTAATAAACATGTTTGATGGCGCTTGATAAATGTTGTATGTGTTGGAATAGTAGATCTGTTTCATTATACACAAACACACGCACACCTACATTATTATTCAAACTATATCAATTTCCACATCATTAATAGTAATGATGTGTGACTTGTTGTATTAGATTACGATTAATTATAATTATATTACAATTAACAAGAAGTAATATAAATTCTGTAGCTTATACCGAAACAACTGGTAGTTCTATTTCTTAAACCAAATTCCAAAATATCTATATAATAATGATCAGTTTGTTACCGAATATATTTGCCTACTCATTTAAAAAAAAATACACAATTATACACAAAAAATACACAATAGTAATGATAGTTTGACTTTGTAATGAGTAGTCAATAATGGTTCTATTTGAAGATAGTAGGCAGATTTAAATATAGAAGAAGTGTATTCTACACAACGATTCATTTATGATTCTAATAAAATTAAAGAATAAATATAATTAAAACATTGAAACCTGGTGACGAAAAACTATATAAAATATTTTTATCTGTTTTTAAATATAGATAATTAAACTTTCAATTGGTAAGTATAATTTACAAAAAGGGAACATAACGCTTCATAATAATCTTCAAACTCAATTCACAAGAGAGAACAACTTAAAGATTGTTAAGTCACTAATAATAATTTAAACACTAAACTCTCACGGCAGCAAATTAAAATTACCACACAGGTATATAAGAACTTAATAGTGTACTATTATGCTTGAAAATATCAAAAACATACTTAGCCAAATAAATTAAGTTACAAAATAACCGACGTTCCAAATGCTCGACTTTAGAGTACGTTTGTATGTTAATGATTTAAAGTGTTTTGCTTTGGCAGAATTATTACACAGTGGTGAAATTAACATTTTAGATTTCGTATATAAACACAACTTTTAACGAAACAAACGTTAAATTAAATCTTAAATGATAATCATAAGTTAAATATTATTATATTCACTCTCAATTTTTGAATGTTTTGTAATAACCGCGTTCACGATAAAATAAGATTTGTATATGATTTTTCATCAGTTAGCCTCAGATTTAAAAAGATTGCTATCATTTTGTGTGATAAAAAATTAATAGATACATTTTAATTTAAGTAGCTTTACAAATTATTATTTGCAAAGCTACTTATGTAGCTCATGACTGAGGATAGGATATCTTGTTTGTGAAATCTTATATTTTCGCATAATGTTAACTTTGAAATTCGAATTCTTTGGAAATTTTAGTCTCTTTATCTAATTGTGTCACGTTTTCTTAGTATCTAATAAGTATTTTCTCCGATTTTAACCCTACAAATCATTTGTAATTTTTAGTTTATACCATAGTATGTAGAAGGTAATAATATAAATTATATTATCACCTTTATTACCTTATATTAACATATTATATTCATTAGAAATGTGCGATATGTCTGTGTGTGCGTGCATTCATGAGGCTGATTACTGAAACTTTGACCTAGAACTCAAATGTCATCAATCAAGGCCTCATAAATAACTCGTTTGTTAATTTTATATACTCAATTTATCTGTTGACTTTGCGTTTGATTGGAAATTAATGTGAAATTAAATCATATTATTTTCTTAAAGAAAATTATAATGTAATAAAAAAATATTTTTATCATAGTATAGTACAAATATAGTAAATGAAATTTTGCGCAAGATCTATGCCAAATAAGCGTTATTTTGTTCCTTAGTAGGTACTTAAAAAAGTAAAATTCAATGGTTTCCCTCTCATATTGGTATTCCAGGTAACATTAAGTAATCATATTTTTCATTCCGATTGCATACAATTTATAAGGTGTCAATGTTTAGATATGTCGTGTACTTTGATAAAAACTTGAGACAAACACTTCTGGTACTAAATTTTGTCCGAATACGTCATACGAAAAGCAGTAATTTTATTTTAATATCCACAATTACTCGAAATTGACGGTTGTAATAGCTAGCTTATGCTTTATCGGACGAAGTCAGAGACTATGATAGTTATCTATGAAATGTTTTAAAAAATAATGTTAGAGGTACCTATATTTTTTTTTTGTAATCGATTTATATATTTTATTGTAAATTAAATATTAAGAGTCTATTTCAGGGAGTGTCTTAGTCCAGTAGGTTCTAAAATTAAAAAATAAATAAAAAAACCAAAAGTACCTAAATAACTCGCTCTCTTCAAAATCATTTCTTTGATATTTTAATAAATCAATTGAAATCCTTTTTTAGATATTGAAGGGCAATTCAATCGACTTAACTAAAATACGTAAGATTTGCTTCTTTGCCATATCTGTTTTCCAGCGATACATCTAAGTTTCCTTTTGTTGCAATTTTCTTCTCTTATAATCACACATTTAGTAAAGTGTATATACTAAATATTTTCTTAACTTTCTTAAATTATATTCTTTTTACATTTATACGAAATAATTCTTAAGGATGTAAATTTCATTTAACATATAATTCACTTCGACTGATTTCTATTTCACCCAAAAAGTATATTGGAATTTCTTATATGATATATTGAATTTGATTTAAGCCGAACTCTATTATTTAAGGAAGATTAATTCACAGGATTATGCACGAGCATGATTTATATAAAATAAAATTATTTTGACTACATTTTTATTAACATTAAATATCACATATTCTATATTTATGTTTAGTTATAATGAAACACGGGCTTATAAAAACTCTTTTCCGACGTCAAAATCCAGATCAATTTATTATAAATCTAATATATATATATATTACTTAATCATATAAATATGTATTTATTTTGTTAAAAACAAATAATTAGAAAACAATTAAATGTAACATAGTACTAAAATTTTATTTATTAAATAAAGCTATCATATCTTTTTCTGTATTTTGTTTTTTAGTTCATACAATTTTAACCAATTTAATACACTGTATCTTATCATTTAATTTGGTAGGTCCGGTGTAAAAGCGAAAAAGAAGAATACCATTCTGACACTAATACCTACTTACATGATTGTGCAACAAAGGTCCCGGCGACACTTTACATCTTTATCTCGGTACCACAGACTAATCACTACCATACAACCTGACGAGATAATCCTACTGGTAGGATTATCTTGTCAGACAGAGGCAGCAGTAAGATAACTGTGGAGTTGTCTGACTGACTGATTAGCGAGCAGGTGGCTGCATATAATTGGCACGCGATCCTTAAAGTCCTAATGAAAAACTTTTTTGACACATTGGTAAATTAACAAAAAAATAAAAATATTAAACTAAAACAAACAAGAAACCTTAACACCAATAGGAAATATATTGAGTTTATTTAAAAGGTTTGACCATTCCCAGTTACCATTTTATATTGAGTTTTGGGGATTGTCCCTATGTCACCCTTCAACAGCACAACGCTTTTAATTTTAATATATAGAAACCAAATTCAAAGCTTTATTAAAGTTGGTAGGGAAATGCAATCACTACACAACTATCTTTGTAGAAATTACAAAAGCATTTTGACCGAGTAATAAAATAAGTTTTTTTTTATTTTTGCGTTGATAAATAATTATACATCTTTATATATATATATTTCTTGTGTGCGTGTATATGTCACTAAACTCCTCCTAAACGACGGGACTGATTTTTATAAAATTCTTTGTGTGTGTTCAAGGGGACTTGTGTAAGTAGGTAGTTTTTAATAAGTAAGTAGGTGGTGATTTTGGAATGTTTCACATTGGTTCCGACGGACTGCGTTACCATGGCAATGTAAAATATTAAATAATATTATATTTTAATTATAGTCTGCCCTGACAGTTGGCGTTGCGATAGAAATAAGAAAAATATTTTAGTACTAGCGGCCCGATACGTGCTTCGCTACGTAAAAAGTGAAATAAAAAAAAATGGAACAAATTCATTTATTCAAACTAAAAATCTTTATTTACATGTTCATACGGTATCGATTGGTCGAATTATGATAAATGTATATGTAATGACGTTAAATATTGTGATAACTTTTAAATATATAGTTTTTCAAAAGTTTGAATTTTTTAAAATTAAAGACGCGTGTACAAGACAACGTCTGTTGGGTCCGCTAGTTATATTATAAAGATATTTAAAATTGTGCATTTCTACGTCTTAATCAGAATGACAGTGACATCTCTTAGGCTTCTTTTGCAAAATCTATTCCGAAGTTTTTAACCTGCAATAATTAATATTAAATGAAACATTAAAAATATAAGTAAGCCTAGCATGGCGTATTTATGGATAAATTCAAATACTCATAACAATCAAATTCTTAATACTTGATTACAGTGTTACTATTATTTCAATAATAATTAAATAATTAAGGACTACATGTCATATACATGGTAGCTGTAAATATCCAAAAACTATAAAATAAATATTTACGCTATTTCTAAGCCATAGCAAGCAATTTTGGCACGGTAGAAGTAAGTAGTATTAGTTATTATATAAAATAATAAAGACTAAGAAATTATGCTAGAAGAGAGTACTTAACATCACAAAATGGAATTTTAATCCTTAGAGACCTCTGTTCACGATTACTTAGATAAGCAATGTCACTTTGAATATCATAAGCTTGGGGATAAACAGAACGAAAGGAACCATGCCAGAAGTTATTTTTTAGCGCTTAGTATAAGCTAGCTACAAACAGAAAATAATAATTGTGTAGTTTTAGAATTTTTCAGATAGGTTTTCAGATTTTATACTTATAATAATTACAGTCACATTAAATTTACCTAACACTTTAAATACTTAACATTGTATCATTATCCTTTTACGACTTAAGCTTTCTATTTAATGGCTAGTTTAGTGTTACTTTTTTCAAATGTGATAGAGTGCTTTCGCATATATACCAGCAAATAAATTTCGTGCTAGAAATTGTCAACAACATTTTATTACAACTTGGTACCATTAAATGATATTTTCCAATTCCAATAAAATTTTCTGACAGTGTGACTGTTGGGTACTAATTCTTAACATAAAACTTTATTAGAGAATCCAAGTATGGGGCTCAGAGCGTTCCTTTTAATATTTTCATATGTGCTCAGGTCCAAAACTGTTGTATATATTCCCGTAAGCTTTGGAATAATTAGAATTCGTTGCACGTCCTACAAACTTTTCATGTTTAATCGACCGATTTGCAGTGGTTTTATATAAATGACCGAAGTTCAATGCTAAGATATCAAGAAGCGGAACAATTCACTGACGTAATCGCACAATATGTTTTCAACTATAACTTGAATTCTAAATTATAGATCTTATATCTCCTACTATTTGCTGTCAGCTCTTTGTCTACTGACTCAAATCATAATTAACTTCAATCAAATACGAGATGGAGGTGTCTGTCTTCATCTTCAATCAACTTCAACATCTTCATTCATCTTCAACTTCAATCATCCAATTAAATCTCAATATTTTTAGTTTTACTGTAATTGAACTATTATATTTTATTTATTGACTAATTAATAGGCTACTACAGACGAAACCTGCTTACACTCCAAATATTTTGGCTATATTGTAAGTAATTGATATATAAAGCCCAAATCAGATTTGTGTTTTTAAATCTGATTTGGGTTGACTTGAAATAAGAGAGATTTCAGATATAAAAATATCATATTTTTACCTACGACCTGAAAACATCTTTGTAACCTTGACAAGATATTAACTATTAAAAAGAAATTCCTTGTTTTCTGCGGGTCCAAATAGCGGGTAGGTATAACAGTTATTTTGAATTAAATGTCATACCTACATATTAGTAATATATTTTGAACACAAGATGATAATAAAAAATATCACATTCACTTGGTCAATATATAATCTGTGATAAGAAATACTTCACCAAATTCGCTATTTCTTGTCTGTGTTTTTCAGATTTAAAGGTATAAAAAAACTTTAAAAAACTTTAAAGATATAAAATCTTTATTTCATTACCTTTACATATATTTTTATAATAACAAATACATTAACCTAACACTTTTTTTTCAATTAATAAAACTATACTCAAAGTAATGAATGCGTCAATTTACCTAATATATTTTTTCTAGTAGTAATAAACATAGTACAGCAAGGACAGAAGCGCTGAGAGGCGTGGAGGTCGCGAAGCTGCGCAAGGCGCGCGTGGTTGCTCGCCGGCTCGGCTGCATGCTGCCATGTCCTGCGCCAGAACCCATGCCATGCGCCGTAACAGTGCACTCGCCGCCGAAGAACACGCGCGTCCGGCGTGACCCACGCAGGACACGAAGGCATCGCGGGCGCTGAAGTCACCAATAATTAAATACTTACAACCCTATTTCCGCTTTCAGGAATTTATTGCTTTTAGACCATAAGCGTGAACTCAGAATGCATTGCGCTTTAATCAATCAAAACACACAGAGATTTGATCTATATATAATTTCATTTGTAATTTTCTTGATGTTCGGTGAGAAAGTTTCCAATTAAATTTTCATTTACAAAATTACTCATGAAGTTTTGAAGGAAGTAAAAAAAATTTTGAGCTATGAAATATATTGCCTGAATTCTTCATTTTTTAATCCTTAAGAACCAGAAATATAAAAAATATATTGGAATTGTACATTTTGTTTTTTTTTTAATATTAGTGTAGTAGTTTACAAAATTAATAATTAGGTTCTTAATTAAATATATCCAATTTAATATAAATAATTTAACGATGGATTGATGGATGGATGATGGATTTATTGTTATTTAATACTAAATAGCTTTTGGGTTACAAATATACCCGAAAACCTTCAAACTTGGGAACAAAGTTCGTACAAATTATTAAACTAATTACTGTTATTACCTTCAATAGATACATATTACGAGCTTTAAACTAAATAAACTGTTTAGGGAATAACTAATTGCTATTAACATTAATAATTAAAAAATAATAAATAAAATGATTATTATTATTAGTTATTCAAATATCTTGCTACAATACAAACTAGATCAAGGGCATCTGGAATATGTTTAGTACCCGTTCTGAGTGACCCCTGCTATATATAGTCTGTAAAAAACAAAATCAGGCAAATGAATACTAAGTAAAATGATTTTGTTCAGATATAAAAAGAATTTAATAAAGAACATCAAAGTATTCAGCAATTTAAGTTTATAAGATTGTGTGTAAATGAATATATAATATGTATATGTGTGTAGTATTTCTTGACCAGTTTTCAAATTAAATTTGGATAATTGATATTTACGATTCAGTAATCCTTCAGTATTGTGATAAATTAGACTTATGCGAATTTGGGTAAAAAAAATATAGCAATTCCAGTCAGAACCTGAATGTTAAATTTGTTGTGGGTTTCGTTGTACAAGTATGGAGTTTGAAGAGATCGCTTTTTTTAACACGCTTTTATTAGTATTACGTGTATGTTTGCTTGTTTGTTTGCTTGTCGACTTTTTCGAATGCGATTTTGTCTCATTACCCAAGGGCCGATTTTGTTCAAACTTTGTACACTTGTCAAGAATCGGCAGTAAATTAATCATTTGAAAGATCATCTTATAATCCTAATGGGTATCTCCAGAATTAATAATTATCTTAAGATAATTTGGCGTTTTTTTTTTAAACTATATTTTTTTATCTAGTTCTACATAGTGAAACTTTGCCAACCGTTTTATTTCCAAATCCTTGAATAACAGTTGAATTAAAAGTATGGGTACCATTATTAGTACACATTAGGTTTTTGTAAGGTTTATTATGTAGATATTACTTATTATAATATGTATGTATAAAGTTTGAAAAATAATGGCTTAAAGAAAATACATTTAAAAACGCTACGTGCTACGTACGCTACGAACGCTACGGGCGTCCTTTCGATATTTATGAAATGTTACTTCGCTACATCGCCTCCAGAGATTCAGAGCTTTGTAAGATAAGACCAATATAGTTTGCAACTTGTCTCGATTTTTTCAGCATATATTAAAATTTCTTATCTTGTCAGAAATTTTATGTATGTAATAATAATAATAAGAGCTTTATTCAAGTTGCATACACAAGTAATAATACATTTACTAATGAATAAATATTACAGTTATTATATAAAAAAGAGCCTACTGAAAAAGACATGATCTCCGCTTAATGCTGCTTTTCAGTTAACGCCTCGTGCTAATGCTGCCACAGTATGCAAATATAATGAAAAAACAAGAGAACACCCAAAAACAAAAAAAAAACAAAACAAAAAAAAACTGAATTCTTCCAAATATGTTGAGTAAAGGCGTTGTTATGCCTAGAGTTGACACATGAGCTGATACTGTACAATGTTTGTGTATAGACGATTGCATACTAATAAAAATTATAACAAGAATTAAAAAATGCTATGTATCAGTTCTCGTCAGTCACTAAAACTGAGCAGTCGTGTCAAATTTTGTCCTGCTAATATTTAAAGTTTCCCTGTAACAATAATTCTGTTAATTTTAATAAGAATAATTTACAAACAGTTCTTTCTGAGATGACTTCTCTGAAAACTGATATTACCGACTTGAAGGACGCCATTTCCTTTATGAGCAGAGATTATGAGGACATGAAGAAGAGAATTGATGTTCTGGAGGGTAGCGCTAAAACATTGAGCTCGAAAGCTTCTAATTTGAGTGTGTTAAAGCAGCAGGTGGACGGTTTGACAACTGAAAGTAATAATCGTGAACAATGGGCGCGACGTTATAATGTTGAAATCTATGGTGTTCCGGAGAAAAAGAATGAAAACCTGATACAATTGATTCAGTCTTTGGTAAGCAAATCTGAATTTAAACTGGATACATCGTCAGCTATTGATTTTGTCACTCGAGTTGCACCTAAAGGCAAAGGCGATAACAAGCAAATAAAACCAATTGTTGTGAAGTTTTTAGCTCGTTACAAAAAGGATGATTTTTTGGCACATATGAGAAGATTGAAGCTGAAGGCTTGTGATATCGGGTTTACGGGTATTAATAACAACATTTACTTCAACGATCATCTTACTGGGTATTATAAGGAAATTCTGAGAAAAACTAAACAGGTATCCAAGAAAAGGGTTATTTGTATGTATGGGTGAAAAATTGTACAATAATGGTTAGAAAATCTGACACTAGTCCCGTAATCCATATTGCTTCTGTTAATGATTTAAACAAAATCAAGTAGGAATTTATTTGTTAGCCATATGTTTGTATTTTATGTCTGTTATTTTTCGAGGAAACGTATGCTGTGACTATGTTAGTTTCGATTTGTCCTTAAATTATTTTCGAAAAGTTTTAGCCGTCTTAAGTTGCTTATATCATAATGCTTTAACGGGGACACAGAACTTAGGTTGTGGGCTTGGATTTATGAGGGGGAAGGTACTCTGGTTTCTCTGTTCTATAATTAGTCATTTTCTTTGTTATATAAAAATGTGTATTAAGCTATTTGATAAATTATTTTGTAGAGATGGACTCTAGAAATGAGTTTTTATTATACTATCAGAACGTACGTGGCTTGCGTACGAAGACAAACACCTTTATACGCAATTTGTTGGTCTCTGATTATGATATAGTATGTCTGACTGAAACATGGCTCTTACCAGATCTTTATGACACAGAACTATTTGATGTTAGGTACAGCGTGTATAGGTGTGACCGTGATTATAAGTTTCGTGGTGATAGTGTTGGCGGTGGAGTTTTGGTTGCGGTTCATAGGCGTTTATCTGTGACTAGTTTCAATTCTATTTCCATGCCTAATTGCGTAGCAGAGGTATTATCAGTGACAATCTTTATTAATAATAAAGATTCACTTAATATTTTTTGCGGCTATTTTCCTCATGGGCGTTACCATTCTGATGCTTTAAATGAGTTCTTCAATGTAGTATCCGATCACGTTATTAATCACCCTTCTGATAAATACCTAATTGTTGGTGACTTTAACATCTCGTTGGCTCATTGAATTTGGTCGACGTCTAACGGCTGCTGTGATTTGATGTATAACGATTCTGATGATATATTGTTTCAACTAGTTCGAGATTTTGTTGGATTCACTGGATTTAATCAATACAATAATATATTTAATTCGAATAATCGGTTACTGGATCTTCTTTTTAGTAATTGTGGTTGTGTGGTGAATAGATGTACTGAACTACTTGTACCCGAAGATGTTCATCATCCGGCGTTTCAGTGGTGTCTCCAAATCTCAAATCTCCTTTGTCTGAGTCCAGCTCCACGGACGGTAATATTATTTTACAGGGCAGACTATGGGGTTATAAATGAGGCTATAAATAATGTTGATTGGTCCTACATATGCGGACTTAACGATATCGAATTGGCTTTAAGCTACTTTTATCATAAAATTGATCAAATTATTTCTGAATTAATTCCTAAATTCGAAGTAAAAAATGATAATGGGTACCCTCCTTGGTTTTCTAAGGCTTTGCAAAAAGTAATAAGGGAAAAACTGAAATTTCATAAGCGGTGGAAATTATACGGTAGGTTAAGTGATTATAATACTTTTGAAATTTTACGAAATCGTCAAAAAGTTATTCAACTAAAATGTTATGAAGATTTTATTAATACGGACGAAGACAACATAAAAAAAAACTGTAAATATTTTTGGGACTTTTCTGAAGTCGAAAAAGAGTACGAATGGGCTACCGCAGTCGTTGTATTTAAATGATGTAACTTGTACAGGGGGAAGTGATATTTGCGAGTTATTTAATTCCTATTTTCAATCGGTATTTGAGCCAAGTAATTCTGTTCATCTTTCTAAAGATTCACAGTCTTTAGCACATGCTAATAATAGTTGTTTATCAATAGGTTCCGTTCATATATCAATTGATTTAGTAGGAAAATATTTGAAGTCTTTAGATTTGAACTAGGGCTGTGGGCCTGACGGTATCCCACCTGTTTTTTTTTAAAACTGTTGGAAGTCTCTTTCTCGCCCTTTATTATACCTTTTCCAATTGTCACTGCGAACAGGGAAATTTCCCTCAGCCTGGAAACAGTCTTTTATAGTTCCGGTTCATAAGTCGGGTGATAAGCATAATGTCCAAAATTATAGAGGTATATCTAAGATTAGTACTATTCCAAAATTGTTTGAGAAGTGTGTTTTCGATTTGATCTATCCTAAACTTTCTCCTTTAGTTATAGACCAACAACATGGTTTCATTAAGAGGAGATCAATTGAGACAAATTTATGTGAATTTGTACATGACGTGGCCCGGTCGATGGATAATGGTTACCAGGTGGACGTTGTGTATACCGATTATTCTAAAGCATTTAATAAGATTTCTCACGATTTACTAATTTTTAAGCTTGGTGTAATCGGTATACATGGCGATCTGCTTCGCTGGGTGGAATCCTATCTGCGTGAACGCAGTCAGGCGGTTGCAGTAAGGGGATTTTGTTCATCATTTGTTCCAGTTACCTCGGGAGTACCTCAGGGTTCCCATCTTGGACCTTTATTGTTTGATTTATTTATAAATGATATTATCTCCAGCTTTAAGTATTCCAAATTTAAACTGTATGCAGACGACATGAAAATTTACAAAGTTATTAAGAAAAATTCGGACTGCAAATTGTTTCAACATGATCTGGACGAAATAGTTTCGTATTGTAACAACAATGGTTTACACTTAAATATAAAAAAGTGTTGCGTCATAAGCTTCTGTAGGAAAAAAAAAGGAATTATTTTATTTAATTATCATTTGAGCGACCATTATTTAGACCGTGTTTTTGAGATAAGAGACCTAGGTGTAATCCTTGATAGTAAGTTGTTATTCAAAAATCATATTGATCATATTGTTTCAAAAGCATTTCGAATGTTGGGTTTCGTTCTGAGAGCTGGTAAGGATTTCAAGCGTTGTTCGACATTATTTCTTTTGTATAATTGTCTTGTAAGATCGGTCCTTGAGTATGCATCAATTGTCTGGAATCCCCAGTATGATATTTATATAAAGCAAATTGAACGTGTATTTTTGAAGTTTTATAAATATGTTTCTTTTAGGTGTTCTCATTGTAAAGTTAATTTTGAATCCATCACGGCTTTTAATTCTCTAAGTGGTCGTCGTTTTCTGAGAGACCAATTATTCCTTTATAAAATTATCAATTATATTGTTGACTCCCCTTCTCTGGTAGGTAGCATTAGTTTCAGGTGTCCCCGATTCAATATGAGAGGTAGTAATACGGTTTTTGATATTCCTCTGGTTAAGACTAAGTACACAGCTAATACGTATATATTTAGAGCTTGTTCCAACTACAATATTAGATTTCATACTGTGAATATATTTGGTAATGGTTTGATAGACTTTAAAAAGAAAATTAGTGAAATAGTGTATAAGTAATTTGGTTTCCCTTTTATTTTTATTGTTATTTGTTGTTAGTTTTTGTATATTTTTTTTCTTGTTTTGATGTAAATTAAGTACGCTGGCAGCCGAGGATCCAAAAAAAACCAAAATTATAAAAATACTTTATTTAAAATTACAAACTACATTATAACTAAAATGACGACTGCTTGCCCGATATTAGAAAACAATGGGATGCATGGGAATATAACAAACGTCTATTTAGCGATCCCACGGTCTATGGGGATATGTATTAGTATATTTTTTTTTTATCTTTTTTTTGTGTAGCTTTATTTTTGATTTTTAACTGCTTGGTATGTATTAATTTTTGGTGGAAACTTTGTTGATATATTTTATTTTATAGTTAATTATGCTTATATGTACTAAATATTGTTTGTTTCCCAAAAAAATAAATAAATAAAATAAATAAAAAGATATAAACACAGACGTATATAAAATCAATTGATGTATTAATTATAATTCGATCATTAAAAAGATGTAATTATTATTTGAGTTATAAATAATAAAAACAATAAAAAAAATATATAAAAAAAACAAATAATCGAAAATTATTAATATATAAAATCAATAAATAAAACAACTCGTTGAGGTAATTGAGAAATACTTGTTACATGGGTTTAATGTAGTTGAGATCAAGTGTGTTGCAGTTTTTGTGCATTGAGAAGCTAATCTTACACAGCAATCTAAATCTAGAAAACATAGACATTCTTATAGTAAATTAATGTCGTTCCAACATTTTGAAGCTGCAAAAAGAAAGCTACCTCTGAAATGACTTACATTCGGTCTAGGAATTATTAGTTTTAGGATACGCGATGTTATATATGTAACATTATCGTTTTTATTCTTTTGCCAGTCCAGCTTAGAAATGAAGTAACGAGGTCCAATATTTTTGTGCAGATTGTAAAATAAAGAACTCATTTTATATATCCGGCGGTTTTCCATATTTAAAATGTTATATGAATTTAGAAAGGGAGTTATGTGAGAGCGACGCGGAACATTATAACAAAATCTGACACAAGAGTTTTGGACTCTTTGTTTTGTTTAAACAGGGATCGTAGACAACATCACAATAATCAAGATGTGAGAAAACTAACGAATCAACGAGTTTTTAACTTCAGTCAAGATACTAAGGCATTTCGTATTAGTAGTGTTGGCAAATTTAATTTTGGATGTTGGTAGTTATGAGTACTTATGTAAAATTAAACGGGCATATATTGATAAAGATTATATGGTGGAAATCGCTGGTGCTGGTCGATGATTGGTTACATTGTCAAAGTCACTACTATTGTTAGAACTAAAAAAGCTTGCTTTTAAACATTGATTATGATCAAACCCTAGAATAAAAGAATATGATAAGAGATTAATTTCTTTGTTAAAAATAAATACTTTTTATATTTAAAATTTCATAACTCTGGCGACTATTAAATATATATTTACTCTGCTGTATTTACGTGAGTTAAGCTTTTAAAGTAAATTCTTAGTCCGCCACGCTAAAAGCTTATGAAAAAGAACTCCTAACGGTTTAGAAAACGGTCGAGCAAATTCCGATTTAGTTTATATAGCGATAGCCCGATAAATATATATTTGATATATTATAACTACATCATATTACGACGAACGGATATTATTCTATTGTTGTAGTTGTTACCACTACATCCAGTTACCAGCACAGCTCCGTGTTCTTGTTGAAGTAGACGATGTGGTGACTGCGCTTGAAGATTTCCCGCGCGGCTAATTGCAGTTCGTCGACGCAGCGTGACCAATCCGGTGACACTAATGACCAGCATTACGGCTCCTTCAGGAAGTCTGACACACGATAACTTTTAATAGGCTAAATATAAACAAGCTACATTTTTAGTTCAATATATAAAAGGTACCTTTTCTTTCAAAGAGTTATTGTAACATCCCAATATGGGTCCTACAATTTATTATAAAAGGTTGAAGGTTAAGGTCATTTATGTCATGGAGTTATTATTATTTTGGTAATAAAATCCATAGGTTAGATAAGTACTAATACCCATCAATATAACAAAATATAGAATTTATAAATATACATTTACTGTAGTAGATTTTATAATACCTATATAATTGGAAAACATGGTACACAAGTGTATCTTACTTTCGGATTGTATGTAGCCTGTAAGATTACGGCTGTATAGTCTTCGTATCTACGTAACATACCTCTCCGTAGCGCGGTGTCGTTGCTACACAGATATCGCATCAACGCCTTCGCGCCTCCAATCTGCTGTTGGTTCTGTCCGTCCGTGGGCAAACAACGCTTAATCCACGTGTCCATACACGACATACCCGTGTGATATGCTCTGTATATAACACAGTTATATATAACTATTATATAACAGCAATTTACAAAATATAAACAGTTCAAAATTATACTACAAATTTGTATATAGGTAAAATACAACGTTCAAAAGGTAACGTCGGAATTTGATATAATTTTGTTATAAGTTATTTGGTAATTCAAACACATATTATTGTAAATATTTTTAATAAGTTTCCATGATATATAATAACTTTATGTACCTAATAGCATTAGCATGAGTTCTTGAGTGGAAAAAATGGGTCATAGTTTTAAAAGAAGTAAATGGTCGAATTATAGTTTTCATATTCAAAAACGACTATTAAATACTCATATCAAAGGGTGTATATAGCACAAGCTGGTTGTGATGATATTGTAAACGGAAATTTTTAAAAGACTGCGATGTGGTAGTGATTGTCACCCATCAAAGTCATAAATTTTATATTTTTGGTGATCTTAACGAGGTTGATTGAATGGCACTACAGAATGCATGAGGTTTAGGGTTTTGGTGTTCGAAACAGAAAAGGATAAATATTAATACAAACTACTCCTACTTTAAATATTACCTTTCGAAAAAAGAGTTCAATTCTTGATATAATTCAATAGCGACAATCAATTCGATTGTTTTCTATATATAGGAAGCGCAATAAAATAGATAGTATCTTTTTAGTTATGAGACTCGTATCCATTCAACCATTAGTGTCCCAAAACAGATATTTTTTATTAATATAGTAGCATTGGTAAAATAAGCTGTAAAAAAATGCATATAATATTGGAAAAAAGAGGTATTTGTGACTATAAATATAAACATGATACACGTAAGGTATATCTTATATATTAATCTACAGATATCTAATATATAAAAAAACTGGTAAAAAAACTATCGCAGGAAGTATGTCTGGCAGCAAGATACGGAATCATTTTATAAAAACTTTGTAAAGCCCTCAAGCGCAAAAAGGGTAGAGGAAATTGCAATAAAAATTAACCCTACTAAAATTGAGCAAATGTAAGGCGATTTCACGGGTTTACCAAATTTTTTCCCAATTACCTAAATACGTGTAGGTGATCGGTCAATTTGCAACGATTTTCGATATCTCGGAGAGGATAGAGCGGAAAGAAAAAATAAAATAGTTTCTATCATACACCGCATAATACTGATTGTATCTTCAGTCATTGCCATAGCAAGCCGTTCAGCAGTGAGATTAGTACGACCATGTTTAAGCTCATTAATCCAGCTGTTAACAGTGGCTTCATCGTAAAAGGCGAATCGTAGGCTATCATAATTTTCTTGTTAACTTAAATCAAAATCGTCAAATCATCGAAAGTCGTAAAAATCATTGTAGGAAAATTTTCTCGCATTATATTCATGCCGAACTGATACAGACGATAGATAATATTAAAAAAAATGATAAATGTATGAAATACATTTAAACTTATATTATTATTATATTGTTAACAAGTGGTATGAAATACATTTAAACTTATATTATTACTAGCTTTCCGCCCGCGGCTTCGCCCACGTGTAATTCGGTTATATATAGCGTTTTTTAATGATCTCGACAGGGCTTTTTCTTCCACAGGCTGAAATCTTGTTACAACTGGAATTAAATATAGCCTGTGTTACTCAGGGATGATGTAGCTTTCTAATGGTGAATGTTTGAAATCGATTCAGTAGTTTCGGAGTTTATCGATTACATGTGTAAACAAACAAACATATAAAAAAATAGATTGTTCCTCTTTATAATATTAGTATACATACAAATCTATATAGAAAAAGTAAAGTGAGACAAAATCTTCGTCTCAAAAGAAAAAAAAAACAGGATTTATAGGACGAAGAGGCCTTACAGGATTTCCTTGTAAACAATATTTTTAGTTTTTTTATTATTTACCAGGATGAACAGGTTAGAGGGAGAGCTGACACGCGAGCAAGCAACATACAGTTGTCCATGAGAGAAACAATCTTCTCTTAAATCAACACCAGCGACTTTAAAAATTTGCCCTTGAGACTTATTTATCGTCATCGCAAAGCAAACTTTTAGAGGAAATTGAAGGCGCTTAAATTCAAATGGAAGGTCATTGGGCATTAGAGGAATGCGCGGGACGAATACCGTTTCTCCTCGGGCACATCCTGTCAAAATAACGGCCTCAACTAAATATTTATGTAAGGCTTTGACTTGCAACCTGGTGCCGTTACACAATTTCGGTGGTTTCAGATTACGTAGCAACATTACCGGTGTACCTTTTCGCAGTGCAAGCCTATGGTATGGAAGACCAGCTGGTTTAAGTGAATTTAAGAATTCGACCGGATAATTTGTAGCGTCGTCTGCATGGCATGGTGTGTCTATGGATTTATAAATCTTTTCTTCTCCGTCGAATGACTTTAAAAGTATGTCGTTAATAAATGCAGCTTGTTCGTTCTTCGGAGTCAAAATAGCTCGTTCGCAAAACCATTCTATAGGCTTGTCTTGTATGTCGGAAATACCTGGATAAATGTGTTGTATTAGCTCCTCGATGGTATATACTAATGTACACATATCTTCAGGGATGTCAAATATACCATCCCTGGTAGGATGTTCACCATTTCCTATTTTTAGAAGACTGGTTGAAAATATACCAGCCGTCGAATCACTCCCCAGATAGGCTCTCATGTTTTTAGTTAACGTTATACTTTTTACGGAGGACCACAAAATCGATCTTTTAAGGCATGCTTGTACTTCATCAGCACGAGTTCCCTTGGGTACCACCGGTAAGGTTTGTCTAAAATCTCCAGCAAACAGCACGGTTACGCCACCCATTAAATTTTTATTACCCCGAATATCTTGTAAAGATCTGTTCAAAGCCTCAATTCCTCTTTTGTGTGCCATGGTGATTTCATCCCAGATAATAATTTTTGTATTTTTTAATACTTCAGCTAGGTGACTTTGTTTTGAAATACTGCATAAGGGTGTTTCTACGCGAGTCAAGTCGAGTGGTAACTTAAAACATGCATGCGCAGTTCGACCACCTTCCAGCAATGTGGCCGCGATCCCTGATGAGGCGACAGCCAAAGCAATATGTTTTGAGCTTCTAATTTTAGCTAAAATTAAGTTTATTAAGTAGGTTTTTCCTGTGCCACCTGGCGCGTCTAGAAAGAAAAGTTGTCCTGAATTTGTGTTAACACTATGCATAATTTTATCGTATGCTTCCGTTTGTTCTATTGTTAAAGTATTTTTATGGTCCTTGACGAATCTCTCTAGAAAATCTGTATTGTAATTAGTCTCTCTTAATAACATAATGTTCCCTAAATCGAGTGGCCTGGTTGGTTGTGGCAACCCATATTCCTTAAGTGAACGCCCACCTAATGAAAGAACGGCTTCCTCAAGAACTTGCAGGCATTTGTTGTATACTTCACTACAAATGTTATCAACATCCTCTATGTTTCTGTGGACTTGATGTTTATAATCTTCCGATAAAATATCTTTAAATTTATCCCAAAGTCCTAATGGATCTGACACTTGACAAAACACTAATAATATTACAAACAAATCCCGAATTCTAGAGGGAGATTCAGAAAGTGCAGCATCTTGTAAGGTAGCATACCAGTGCTGGTCGTCTTCAAGCAAACCCAAAGCTTTGCAAGCAGATTGAAAAGTGGGATGTACTTCACCGTTAACCGTTCTTAGAGCCTCAAATGAAGTTGGCCCTTTTACTTCATGCAGAAGCATACGTAAATAGAAACACTCCGCATTATTGGGATGCACAGTATACACTCGGCCCAACGCGTTTTCTTTTTTTATATCTGGCCAGTCCTGTACGTCAGCTCCTCTTTTTCTTCTTTCAAAGTGACTATTTTTATGCCAAGTATAATACGATGGTACATCTGAATAAATCAAAGTTTTCGCAAAAATATCTACTTGACAAAGTTTAAAGAAGGCTAGAAGCGTAGTATTTGGTGGATTATTTAATCTTTCGATAATATTTTCTTGGTTAAAGTATATTCTCTGTCCGTTCTCTAAGTGTACTGCAAGATGAATAACTGGAGGAAAATGTTCATGAATCGGAAAGCCAAAAATCCGCCAAACAGCCTCCGAACTACTTATATATCTACCATTTTCGTAAGTAGTCACCTCGTCATTTTTATTTTCAAGGGCGAAAGTAGCCTGATCCGTCCCTTTATTCACATATTTGCATACATATTTAATAGAGTTTACTGAATTACAGTACTCGACGTTAATATGAGCACCAAAACTTCTTGAAAGTACAGTATTGTAAGGAACAACCCATCGATTATCTAAACATACTCCTTTAATGTCAACAGTAAAGCCACCATCTTCTGGAGAACGACGCCTGTATTGTGGGTAACCGTCTTCGCCAGTTTGAGTTTCTTTAATGAGTTGTTTCGGAAATCTTTTACTGCAACTGTTTTGTTTCATGCAAGGTGACTTGAAATTAAAACTTCCACATGGACCATGCATCATGTTAGATTTAACGATTTCATACAGTTTTGGGTCTGTTTCTGGATCTGGTATTTCGGCACTAATAACTTTATCAATGAGATCTGTCGTTATGCTATTTTTAAGCCAGAGTAGTATGTGAATGTGTGGAAGGCCACGCTTTTGCCATTCGACTGAGTACATAAAACAGCATACTTCACCGAATATTTTACGTTTCGTCAGTAAGTCCATGATTTTTCTAGCTTTAAACGGAACACTCTAGCGATTAAGTCATGACGGTCGTGGGAATTTTGACCTGGTAACAAATGTTTTGTAATGTCTTCCCATTGTGGGTTACATGTAAATGTTATAAAAAGATCCGGTCGTCCAAAACGGCGAACGTAGGTCATGGCATCTTGGGTTCGCTCATGCATGTATCGAGGTCCACCTGTAAAAGAAGAAGGCAACACTACCATTTGACCAAGATCGTTAGGGTCTGCGTCTTGCCTACCTACGGCATCCTTTAAATGGATATAATTTTCTGCTCTTAGTTTAGACTGATTATGACGTATATAATTGAGTCTTTCGGTCTCAATCTTAGCATATACGTCAACCAAAAATTGACTGAAGAGGGAGCGATAGTAAAGGAGATGATTGATTTGACCGTCTCTGGACATTATTCGGTAAGAATAGAAATCTGCGGCAGAAATTGTCTTTTTAAGACCCATTTTAGTTTTCGGATCGATCTGGGGTAAATGAATAGAGTAACCATCCTCACCACGACAAAAAAGCAAAGGATATTGCAAAGCGTCGTAAGATCTATGGATTTCGCTGATTCGATGCAAACCACTACTATGGCTTTCTAAGACAATGTCACGCTTTTCAAATTCTTGCCCAACAATGACTAACGCTACTTCATTTGTCGTAGGTGCATTATAACGACCTAAATGACCATCTATTGGTTTTTTTTCGGCGTTAATAACAACTTTAAATGTTTCACAATTAGCTGGAACCTTTTCGATAGCTGTTCTTAAGTCTTTTATGTATGGATTTACATCATGAAGCATTTTTTGAAGCACTTTCACTAATTTTTTCTTTACACCTGGAAAATTTGAACATCTCAAGTTTGCTTCCCTTTCGTCCTCTCCTACAAAATAAATTTGCAAAAATCGAGCATTCTGTTGATCCATAGGCAGTAAACTTCCAATCAGATGATAAACCTGGCCTTGTACCTTAAATGTCGGCATGAATCCATCTTCTGAGACCAGTTTTGCTCCAAATGAGGTCATTTGAAAACACCCATTATATTTTCGGATGTTACTCATAAAATGATTGTGATCAGGATGAAAATCCATAATTATTAAGCTATAAAGTGGCTCTGGAGGTAGTTCAAAGGCCTCAAGCAAAACCTTCCCTCCACTGCAACACATTCCAACAGTTTCTTCTTTCCACTTTAAAGCATTGCACCACTGGCATTTATGATCCATAGTTCCTATACATACATCTTTATCTGCTTCGTATGACAACTCAGGATTATACGCCAGTCCCGACAGTAATTTTGTATGCCATGTTTTTGCTTTAATATTTTTACGATATTGAGACTGAATATTTCTTCGTTCCTCCAAGTGTGTATGTTGATAATTTGCAACTTCCTGTCGATGTTCGTCAGGATGTGAAGTTCGATAAGCAGCTTGTGCTTTCCTGTGTATTTCGGGGTGTGAAGATTGGTAATCAGCTTGTGCTTTCCTATGAACTTGGGGGTAGTTTCGTTGATACACTGTAACCGCTTGCCGATGTGCTGCAGGGTTACTTCGAACTGACTTTTTTTGCTGATTTTTCCGAGTTTTATTCGTGTATCGAGCCCTACGTTTTTTGTTCACTTTTTTTATTTGTTTAGGCATTGGTTCATCGTGTTTTAATTCAGACTCAGACTCAGTCTCGGACTCACTGTTCGAAAATATGATTTCGGGAATGGGTGAAGGCGTTTCTAACCTTCGTTGAGTAATTTTTTTTGCGACCTTTGTTGCCGAAAACGATGAAACTGGAACATAAACGTCAAAATGACCACCAGAAAGCCCGCCAGTAAAGCGAAGACGTTTTACAGGAAGACCTTCAACTCCAGTTTTCACATAAAACTGGCCATCACGAAATACTTCGAAAACATATTCATATATTCGCCCAGCAGCTTCTAATTCGCACAAACTTCCATATGTAGTGGTTTTCATCATGTCGTTGTAATATTCATTTGGCGTTGAATAATTATCTCCAAGTGCAGTACACGACATAATCGAAAATTCCGTCCAGTTTTCAATAACAAAGCCGATTATGCGTTCACGTACATCCCTAGCCCTGTCTTGAGTTCCGAACATCAAAAAAGATAAAGCTCTAAATAAACAGGCTCCATCTTTTTCTATATCTACCACAGCATGAGGAATATAATTCCCATTAACAAACAAAATTTCTTGAACCATTTTAATTAGAAATTTTTTAACTAAAACTATATCTATGGAAATTAACTAACACTAATAAAGTAACAAACAAATGAATAAAAAATGAAGAATATATTAAAAAATCAACTCACTCTATAAAACTTATCCAACACTAACTAAATATACTATCAAAAATATCAAATCTAATCAACAAATCAAAAATTAACTGAAATAGAGAGTAAAATAAGTTAAATAAGTCAAGTTAAAAGTTAATGAATTAAACGTTAAATATTTGTAGTGTGTAATATGTAGTTTCGCGTATGTCCGCTAGGGGCGCTGCTAAAATTACACGATAAATTAAAATATTTTACGCTACCTAGCTAAATGACGGTAACGAAACCATAGCGCGATCTATCTCGATGCCAACGCCATCTATCGAGCATCGAGACAACTCGTGATAGTTAATAGAAAATAAAATTCGGGTGTTTTATTTATGCATACCGATTACGCCGAGATTTATGGATCGATTTACGTGATTTTTTTTTTGTTCGGTAGAGTATACTTTCAAGTTGGTCCCGTTGTTACCTAGTCAGGATCTGATGATGGTATTCCAGGGAAATCAAGGGCAAACCTCAAATTTACAGGCAATTACGTTTTTGACAATTTCATAGATCTGTTTAAGTATTTGCGTCTGATAGTCATCATCCCATGTGAATGAGCTGATGATGGAAGGTACAACTCCTCAACGGTTAGGAGTTGAAAGAAAATTGTGACTTTTACTGACTAAAACCCACCTCGTTCCTTCAGTTGCCCTTTGCGTTCCGGGGCCACGGTATCTCGTTAGAACTTTCCCGCAGCCCCGGCTCAGTTTATCCCGTTTCCCCCCCTTGGGGGTTGACATTTCAAAAATCCCTTCTTAGTGCTCACTTATGTTACTAAAGGAACCTCTGTTCAAAATCTCAGACTCCTATACCGAGCGGTTTCGGCTGTGCGTTAATAAATCAGTCACCCAATCGCACCCCCTAAATCACGATTGGAGGGTAGTTTGAAAAAACTTATAATGTCAAACATATTTACTTGCCTATGTACGTGTTCATGCCAAGTTTCAAGTTTATAAACCCAAGGAATAAGATTTTTCATACAAACGTTTTTACCCCTTTTCCCCCCCTTGGGGGTTGAATTTCCAAAAATCCTTTCTTAGTGCTCCCCTACATATCCCAAGGAACCTACATTCCAAATTTCAGCTGTCTACGACCAGTAGTTTCGACTGTGCGTTGTCTGTCAGTCAGTCACTCAGTAACGGAAGAGTTTTATATATATAGATTATATTGTTAACACAGACCATAACCCAGATTAAAACACAAAATGCTTCTGAAGAGTTCAAATATTATGTCATATTCAGTATTAAATCTTACATAGCATAATTAAATTACATTGAAAAGCAATCGAAAGCATGTGCAAAGGCAGATACATAAATCTAAACTACTACTACTTTCCCTTAAGGCTAGTTAACAATGAATATGATATTTTTTTTAATAGTTGTACTTTTTAACTTCGAATTATGCGTTAAAAATAGAGATGACTAGTCGGCGAATTTAATGACTAGTCGACGCATTTACTGACTGATCGGCCAAACCAATTCATCAACACGGGCAAGCTCAAACCTGAGACCCTTGAAAGTTTGAAATATAGAATAACATTAATTCTGCCTTCCTTGTAACCACATATAAAGTCTTGTCGTTTAGTATTAGTTTTAGTCCATTGTAGGCGTTAAACAATTATAAATTATTTAATTGTTAAAAGTTAGAATCATAGGTTATTTTAAACACAAGAATATAACAGACCTATTTAAAACTTAGCGAATATGTTATGATAAAACATAATTAATAGCTGTCAATAGTTAGAGAAAGTTTAAGGAGTTTTGTTTTTGGCTTGGCTTTGGTTTGGCTTCAATATTTAAGTAGTAAAAAAAGGGTTACTTTGAAAAGCTCAAAACAGGTTGTTGTGTTTCTGTATTTGGTTGTATTTAGGTATATAAAGAATGTGACATTTCACTAAGTAACATAAAACAAAATACTTTCTAATACCCGGTTTATTATATAATAATTTATATAATAGTACATTGTCAAGAATAGTTAAACAGTATTCCTTTAGATGTAATACCTAATAAAGTATTATTTCATAATATAACATTTGCTTAAACGAAAAAATACTTTTCCTTTCTGATGATCAACATTTCAACCAATGGTTTTCTGTTAGAGTATATGACGTGAAAAACTCAAATTGAATTTAGACTGAAATTATTTTTATGCTTAGGCAATACTAAAGAATGGCTTTTAGATAATTCAATCACTTTTCCCGGTAAATGCGACGTTATGGCCAACCTTTAGCAGAACATTTCCTGCTAATATCACCCGTTTCTGTTAAGAGTTTTCTATTTACGAGCACTTCAGGAAGTTTAATGATCCGGTGGATGTATGTTATATTATTTAATTACTGTAAGTATTTTATTTTATTTTTCAGACGACTCTTAATATTATTAATCGAAAACCTTATCTAAATAAATAAAATTTAAAATATTTTTGGACCTCAACGTTTTTGTCTATTGCAATCTTCTTGATTTCGTTAAGTACTCACAGACAGTGCTTGTCCAGCTCTTCCTTGGTACGTGGCAGGCCGACCTGCGTGCGAGGTGTTGCGTCCACGCATACCTTGTTTGAGCACCACCCCCATCTATACCATTCACTCAGAAAAAATAAGTTTTATAATCAGAGGCTATTGTTAAAACTGTAAAACAGGTTTACAATTTATAAAGAAAAATCTTGAAAATAACCCCTAATATGTAAATATGTATTACAATAGAAAAACGTTAAAATGATAAACGGATTAATATTAATATTTATTTATTTTTATTCAACTTCCTGAACTTAAGAAGTGAAAAAAATTAATAAATATTAATATTAATATATCAGGAAGATAAATTGTTACCTAAAATTAATATTTGGGTGAGAAGACAGCAGACTATGTGAAAATTTACTATATAACTGCATATATTAAAAATGAACAATTAAAGAACCATACACACAGCATATATTAAAAAACACACACACACAGTTTATTTTTTACATACTGGCAATCTGAAAAATGAGATCAATAGCAATTTAATGACTAGGTACTTAAGAATTGTGTTTTTATTCAGTCGTACAGATTGGGAGTGAATTGTAAAATATTTTATGTTAATTATTAACTGCGGTGATAAATGATACATCAACTTCAGGTCCATTCAGACGTAACGTAGTATCTTCATTTGCCAATATATATGATTTTAAAGGCCAAGCTAGGCCTTAAACAAAACAATAAACTCGATATTTTATTGACTCGATTTTTTATTGATTTGATTGATTGATTTTTATTTTAGATTATTATCATTAGTATGAGTATTATTAGAGTTATATAACACGATTAGTTTCTATACTTTGAGATGGAATAATAGTTAGAAAATGTAAACAAAGGAGTTACCATCACCAAAAAAGATTTAATATTTCGTGCAAATTCAAAAACGGTTAAAATAAGGTTTGTGTTTTTATATAATGCAAAAGTTATATGCATATGTCAACAAAATAATATATAACCATTTATATTGTAAATAACCCGTTCAATTACATGTAATAGAAGACGTTCGAAAATATGTTTATTACAATGGCAATGTCACAGGAACACGAATATTTTATATTTTTGAGTATATAATGATCTATCTTGAGAACTTTGAATATAATGTTGAGCAAAAATATTCGAAAGATATTAAGATATAATTAAATACATATTTGCAGAAACTTTTGATCAAAATATTATTATTTTTTGAATGAAATAAAAAACTTTTGTTGTTATGGAATTAAAGCAAGTTAATAATCTTAAGAATTTACTAGCAATCAAAATTGTCCTGAAAAAAACAACTAAAATTTGGACAAGAAAACTTCTGTAATTTGTATATCTAATGGTATTACGATAATATTTAAGTCGTACAAACATATCTTATATCGTCTGGTATCAGTTCGTAAATTCATCATATCAGCATCGGATGCTGCGCCTTTGCTATATTATTAACGGTAAAATTTAAAACAGTAAAACATTTTTTCCTTTTTATTTTTATTAATTAAAAAGGATTAATTTGTATGTGGTTTCCAATTCAATTAATTTTGTTTTCAATTATTTATTTAAATCCTAATCCTTTCTTTATTTGAATATATAATTATTTTTTATTCAAAATGGGATTCTCATTAAGGCGCCTCTGACCGAGGGGACAGTAGATAAATTGATTTGTCTAAAAACGGACTCTTAATTAAATTCCGATTTGCTACATAATTCCCAGTCAGGTTTCATATAATTTAGTTACTGGATCCAGTCTTATGAAGAGATGGAGGGACTTTGTAAGACACTTACAAAGTACTTACAAATTATTCCTATAACAACTTGGTGACTTCCTCAACACAATGTTTTTTATTTTGTCTTTAATAAATCTTCATTTATTGCTCCACTTTATTTAAATATATAATAAAAAATGTAATTAAAAATTGTCAAGAGAACCTTTTGCTTCTTTACCTTGAATAAAACTTGTTTGTCAACAATTTTATCCCAAATGACACACATGTTTTATTTCTCATAATTTATTAAAGAAATTGTTTAAATTATTATGAGGGTTAAGATTTTTTATATTTAATTAAATAAAGAGAGAGATGTAGCATTTGCTCTGACGAGTAAATAGTTAAGATAAAAAAATATGCCATTGTTACAACATGAAGTAAAAATGTTCCAATGTAATATTTAAATCGACTGTTGTATGTAGAGCTTTAAATATTCCAAAGAAAATCTCTGAATTAAACGAATATTGTGTACGTATTTGCATTTGCATCAGTAAAGTAGATCGTGGAGCGCAGGTACGTGACAAGGATTCAGTTCGTGACCACTCTGGTATTCAAGCAGAATGCCATGCTAGGAGGCATTTAGCGAGGAATATGTATGACTTGTTCATTACACATTTGCAATTTCATTTTGCTCAAAAATATTATTCTAACAAAATTTTAATGTGAGATTATAAGGCGAATTTCTAGTGATTTATGATATTAAAATTTATTCATGAAACGGGGGATGTTTGCTAATCCTTGTTCTAATTCTAAAATCAATTACACAGTTATTTAATTGGTCGTTTGTAAACCTTACAAACATTGAGATATGTTTCTTACGTTAGTATAAGTTACTTCTGTAAGTATATTTACTCAGACCTATAACTAAAATCAAACCATTAAGAACGATAGCAATGTGTCAAGAGATTATAAGCTGTTATCAATAATACTCACCGTTATAATAATTATATTTTATATGTCAATATTTCCGTAGTCAATATAATATAATAATAAAATATAATAATAATATATAATATTAACATTTATTACAATTTAGTCAGGGGAGAATAATTTCAAACTCCTCTTAATTATTTTGTTTTATCATAGTTTTGTAGCGTGTTCAAAGAATAGAAAGATTTTGTTGAAAGATTCTAAATTTTAAATCAAAAATAAAATTTTAAATTTACTTGGAAATTTTCATAACTTTCCATCTTTTGGTTGCATTCCAATTGTCAGCAAAGCGTTTATTATTTCAGCGACCGATTTGCAGATGAAATATGTCGGTTACGAAACGATATCTACGAGAACTGATAGTACAGTTCTCAAAACATCAAATTCACCATCTATTGTACTCAGTATAATACGTTCTTTTGATAAATGTGTCTTAAAGTAGGCTTTTGTATGTAGATTTTATATGATATATTTTACATTTATATTACTAGCAAAGCCGAATCTTTAAAAGAGCCATATGAAAGAATGTGGTTGTGTGCCTAGAGGTAATCTAAAAGAGAAATAGATCGTGTGAATGGAGATGAATAGATTTGAAGCAGTGCTGAGGGATGACACGAGTGATTGAAAGAGGAAAATGGATACTCTGTGCCACACCACCTGGAGTCGATTGTTTTAGAATAATGATAATAAATAATGATGGTGACAACTACAATTTTTATCCGGAGTTCATAATAAATTGAATACACATAAAAATATATATGTCTATAGTCTATGGATAGTCTATGCTTCTGGGACTTTTACAGTTGAAATTTATTACGTTAGGTGAGGTTTTCTATTATGAGATCAAGGAGTACCTACTCAGATCGGTGTTGTTAATGGTCTACCCGAAAATAGGTTAAAAAGGGGATGTAAACTATAGCTTACATTACGACATAATCTTTACCTATAAAGATATTATACTTGTCATTAAAATAATCAACATTCAAAATCTCTTTATATTATCCATTAACCAAGCAGCAGTCATTAGTTTAATTGAAGTATCTACAATTATAAGACATTTAAAATCGTTCATACCAACTGCTTGTTCTAAATTGTTTTAAATTTAATCATTGTATCAATAAACCTTATCTGAGAAGCTACGACAGTGAAAAGGCGGGAACCTAATAGAGTAATAGATATATGTATATAGAACAATACTGAGACCCTTTGATCTTGAACGTTTCAAAGTGACATTAGCAATTCAAATAAAAAATTTAAAATATCTTTATTCAAGTAGGCATTTACACGCACTTTTAAATCGTCAATTACATTAAATTGGTTAGTAAAGTCATTCTGTGTGTGTCATCAGCTCTGAATGCTGTTCTGTTGATAAGAACTGGCCAGAAAATCAACAGTCGCTCTTTTTAAATGAAATTTAACAATGTTTTAGCTTATACATTATACATTTAAGTTTATTTTAATACTTGCACCTTGAATATTATTTTAGGGATAAAACTATTTTTACGGATGTAACTCGCGTATAATGAATTAAATTAAAAAATGTACATTTTAAATACAATATGTATGTATGTATGTAAATTTAAAATTTTATTCATTATACGCTAGTTAAATCCCTAAAAATACTTTTATTTAGATGATTTTTAGGTTGATTGAGTAACAATTTATCATATTTAAGGATTTTTTTTAATTGTTATTTTACGAAAAAATTAAGTGTTTTAAAATTATTCGATCAGTCAGTTTCAATAATAAACAGTTAGCGACACTTTTCTTATTGATGTTAAAATAAATCTTTCTATTGTCTGAAAAAAGACCCTTATTACCTATTTAGTATAAAGTTCGAACAACCATTTCTTTCTTTTACCATATATTTCTGTTCATAGTTAGTAAAAAGATATAGTCAAAATCAAGTTCACCACCTTTTATATAGATACTTTGTATTTTGGGTTACTGCATAGAACTTAATTTTACTTTATGTAGAATTAAATCTAATTATAATTCATAATAAACAAATGAATCGTAGTATTAATGTGAAACGTAATGAAGCTTAAATTATGCAATAGTAGTGAATATCAAATTCTGCACATTTGTGTTTGTGTGTGAATCTGTTGAATCCAGTTAGTTGTCAATAGTAGATACAAACACATACGACATCAATCAAGCGCTATCAAACGTTCGAAATGGTAACACTTTTGAATTTCAATTTCAATTTTAGACCAAACTTAGACATTCTGTGATTTGTAGCATAGTTAGTGATTCGCGGAACTCTAAATTGGTAGCTTTAACCAATAGTAAATACTACATTTATTATTGTTTTATCCATTTGATCTATAATAATGCAAGCTAATATTATTAAACGAATGCTTGTTAATGACACAAAGAACACACAGACTCGAAACAACCACCTGTGAAGCCACGAACTTTGGTTCCATAACCTAACCTTTTTTTTTTTTTTTCTTTGGAAAATTGCGTTACGCATCATCCCTGCGGCCAGGAAGGTGATGACCGAGGGGGTATGTGGGACTACCCGGCAGCATAGAAGACGCTGCCATTTTTAAGGCTATCCACTAAAAAACCAACTGTTGACCTCATCGCCTTAGTGGGGCGCCACGGGATCGCTTTCGCACTCACCGTGACGCCCCGACGGAACCCCCTGCGAGGGGCCCCGATCAACTTACGGACACCCACACCTCGTAGACCTATAACGGGCGGGAGAGGTCACCCCCCTCTCCCGTCCAGGCACTACAGCTGGGGAAGGAGGCAGCGGGCGTAAATCCGCCTCCTTCGACCCAGCCTACCCCTGCGGAGCGGTTCAGAGGAGGCTGCCTCTCTGTCCCGCTCTGCGGATCCTTCGCGGCAATGACTTGCTCGCAGAAGGAGGCCATAGCGACCCAGGACCTCTCGTCGTCGAGCATCGCGGAGACAACGCTCGGTAACGAGAGGTTGCTGCCAACCACGGCCGTCAGCTCAGTACGCTGACGGTCCCAGGCTACGCACTCCGCCAAGGTGTGACGAGCCGTGTCCACGGGCTCGTCACAGTGGTGGCAGGAGGGGGCCGCCTCTCTGCGTGCGATCTTGTGCAGGTACTCACCGAAGCACCCATGCCCCGTGAGCACCTGCACAAGACGGAACGTTAGAGTCCCGTGCCGCCGGCCGATCCAACGATCGAGATGGGGGGAAATAGTCCCCACCGTCGCAAGACCGGCCGACGGGGACTCTAAGTCCCTACTCCACTGTTGGATCAGGGCTCGGTGAGCTGGAGCCCTGATCCGATCCGCCTCGAGCCTAACCCGCCCGACCCGGGCTTCCACCCGGTGCCAATACACTCCGGTGAGGACCCGCGCCTGTAGCTCCCAGGGCGGATCGCTCGCCAGGAGTGTAGCCGCAGTGTATGACACCGTACGGTACCCTCTGATCACCCTCACCGCTAGGACCCTTTGCGTGCGACGCAAAAGGGCCCTGGAATCCGCGGTGAGGGCTCCCGACCATATGGGAGCACCGTACAGGGCCATGCTCCTCACCACTCCGGCGTATAACCGGCGGCAAGGAGCCTGCGGCCCTCCGGCGTTGGGTAGAAGCCTACTCAAGGCGACTGCAGTGGAGATTAACTTCGGCGCCAGCAGAGAGAAGTGAGTCCCGAAGTTCCATCTTCCGTCCAGGGTGAGGCCCAGATACTTCATCTGGGCCTTCACCGCCCTCCGCGCACCCTGGACGGAGATGTACGCCCGACGAGGGGGATCTCGGCGAGGGCCGTGGAACAGGATGGCCTCCGTCTTGGAAACAGAGACCTCCAGTCCCAACAGCCCTTTGCGGCCCGCTACCAACGTAGCGCCGGCCGTGGCAAGACGGGCTGCCTCCGCAAAGCTCCCTCCGCGCGCCGTGACGAGGGTATCATCTGCGTAACACAGCACCCTCGTCCGGGGGAGGAGCGGACAGCGAAGCAGCCAGTCGTAGCCCAGGTTCCACAAGACCGGTCCCAAAACGGACACTTGTGGAACCCCTCGGCTCACACCAACGCGATACGGTCGCCCCCATGGGTCCCTATCGAGACCGGCCAGGATTTCCTCCCGAGCCAGGTCCTTCGCCTTCCGAATCGCGAGCTGCAGGGTCGACTTCGCTTGGCGATACTGACCCTGCAGCTGGGCCTCCATCTCCGGGTCCCAGCCGCGTCTGCGGCGACACCAGAGGAAGGCCCTGCGAGCCCTGCAACAGGCCGCCCGAAGTTCGGCTATTTCGGGCGACCACCAGTAAACACCCCTGCGCCGGGGCCGGAACCCCACCCTCGGCATGGCCGCATCGCAGACCCTTGTTAGAGCCTCGCGAATGCGGCCAGCCAACCCCTCCACGTCGGTTTTTTCGCTGGGGGGATCGGGAAAGGCCCAGCCCTGGACAATGGCTGCCTCGACGGCCATTTCCCGATCCAGCCTCTGGACAGCCCAGCGAGGAAACCGACTTCAGCCTCGCGGTGGCCCGGCCAGATCCGGTCGGGAGGCGGAGATCTCAAATCGGACGTATAAATGGTCCGATAGAGTCTCCACCTCCGTCTCAACTCTCCAGTCGTCGACCATGCGCGCGACAGCTGGGGTGGCGAACGAAACGTCCACCACTGAACTCCCTTGCTGCCGCACGCAGGTCGGTTCGGTCCCTCTGTTGAGGAGGGACAGACCGGAGAGGAGCAACCAGATCTGGACAGCCCTACCCCTAGCGTCCGTGGCGTGGTTCCCCCAGGCCTCAGATTTGGCGTTCAGGTCGCTGAGGAAGATGACCTTCCCCGACGCCTGTCTGCGAATCGCAGCACTGGCGGATTCGAGAAAAACCTCGAACTCCGCCAGGCTACGATTGGGGGAGAAGTACGCGCCTACGACGACGTACTCCCCCCACCGCGCCACTACCAAACCCGGGCCAGTCTCCAGAGTGGAAAAAGGGGGACCGGGACATGGTCCCACAACGCAGGTCACCGCAATACCAATGTTCCACTCCGCCATGTACTGGAGCATAAGGTCCTGGGCCCTGGCGGAGTGGTTTAAGTTAGCCTGCAGGAAGCCATGTCGTTGTTTGTTTAACATAGCGACATGGCTTCAATTGGCGCTTGTGGGCACTTGGTTAGTTTGGCAGCTGGGGAGGGACCAGTTGCCTTTGGTACACCTTTTGTTTGAGGAGCTTTGCAAGCGCGGCTCCCTATTTGATGCCCTGCCGGTAGACCTAGGTCTACACACAGAGCACACCGTAAGACTCCGGTGCAGTTTGCTTGAGTATGCCCAGCTAGGCCACACCGGAAATACAAGGCACCCCGATCGATCCCGGTAGGGCAGACAGGTTTGGTGTGTCCCGGTCCTTGGCACCCAAAGCATCTCATAGGCCGGTCCTCTAGGAGCTCGACTCCAGCCGAGCTCCAGCCTATAAGAAGCCTGCCCGCCTCTAAAATAATTTTGGCAGCCTCAACGGGGATCCGGGCAAAGGCAACACCCATACGAGCCCCCCTACCCCACCGAATCTCACCAACGTGGATCGCGTCTGTGGGAAAATTTGAGAGGCGGGAGATCGTCGAAACGACTTTTTCCGAGGTGACCGAGTCATTCAGCCCCTTAATTTTTACAACAACCCGCTTTACAGGCCGGATGACCTTGGCCACCCCGTCGAAGACGGAGCGCAAGCCGACCGCAAGCTGCTCCGCCTTATCTGGACCCGCCGCTTTCAGCAGCTCCAACAAGCGGGCCCCCGTGGCTGAACGCCTGATCTTCAGCCCACCTTCAATTCCAATTTGGCCGAGATCGATCTTCTCGGCCGCACTGGAAAGAACGTGGGCGTAAGTGACGCCCTTAGCAACAGAGTCCTCCTGCAATGTAATAAGCACTGTAGGAGCTTTGGACTACGGCAGCCTGGCACCCTTATTTTGCCCTGCTCTCTTCTTCAGCCGTTCTTGGGTTAGGGGGCTGCTCCGTTGGCTTGTACACCTGGGCGAGCCGTGAGGGCTGAGGGTCCTTCTTTTTGCCCTTCTTTACCAGTGTTGACCATCCTTCATCCGTAGCAACCTCCCGTAAAGGAAGAGCAGGAGAAGAGGTCAATGTGGATGGGGCCTTAGAAGCCTTTCGGGTGTTCCCCTTTCGGCATCTCTGTGGTGTTGCCACTGGCGGAGATGGCACTACTACTGGCAAAATTGGAGAGCTCGAACGGATGACAGAACACCCGCTCGGGCTTGCCAGTCCAGCCGCCGCTGCTGCTGCAGCCTCCTTCCTCCGGTCCGCTGCCAGAGGATGGCGGAGAGTTTTGGCCGGTAGGAGGCGATCCTCCATATTCTCCACCCGAGCGTTCGTTCACCATAACGCCCACTGAGGTAATAAGTGAGCGTTTCAGCTCTTCGATGAAGTCGCTGTCAAATGAGGCCTTCTTGGCCGTAACCGCCTTTGCAGCCGCCCTCATGTCTGCGAACTCTCGCCTATGAGCCTTCAACTCCGCACGAAGATTTTGAAGTTCCCAAGAGAGGCGAGCGTTGTCGGCCCGTAAACGACGAGACTCATCACTTTGAATTCTGCCTGCAAGAGTGTACTTCAGGCGCTTAATCATAGGCCCCTGCAGATGCCCGGACTTTCTCAATACCTCCAAAATAGAGGCGGTACATCGCAAGGTTAGAGCGCGAAGTTCTTCAGCTCCAAGACTCTCCGGGTCTGTCGACACTGGCGCCTTATCTAAGGGATCGCCATCCGAATCAGCTAAGTCGATTGGAGATGCGGCAGCTTTCCTAAAAGCTCGCAACCCCAACTCCTTCTCAAAGTCGGCCTCCTCGGCCTCGTGGGAAAGAACCTGCAGACTAGCTTTGGCCGGTGCGAGTTCATATCCACCTCTCGACTTGGAGCGTCCACGTCTGGCCGTGCTGTACTTCGAAAGTACACCATCAGTTCCAGTTATCGTTCCACCATCGTTATCCGACCCATCACTCTCACCTGAAACATTTTCAGGAAGAGGTCGCTTACGCGTCTCCATATCGGTGCTCTTGGAGAGAACCGCTTGTCCGAAGGTAATTTGAAATTCTTTGGAATTGCCTATGTCATTTGCAGTAGAACCAACCAACCGGGTCGGCTCCTCCGCATGGCCCTAAAAAGGACCGTTGCCAACGCCATCTACGTCAGAGCCCATGTCGGACTCGACATGGCTGTCATCAGCGTTTGAGTGGCCCTGAGAAGGGCCTTTTGGTTGGCCCTGAGAAGGGCCTTTTAGTTGGCCCTGAGAAGGGCCTTTTGGTTGGCCCTGAGAAGGGCCTTTGATAAGCATGACGGCAGATCAATACGAACACACTCACCCAAGTATCGTTTGAAGGATTTGGTCACCCGCCTGCCACCTGCGTTACCGGGGTCAGGACGGGGTCCAGGGGAGACGACGAGGACGTACCTTGCAAGCACTTGGGGACTCCCCCACTGGAAACCTAACCTAACCTAACCTAACCTAACCACTAGACCAGTGTGAATTTGATAACGAACATCAAATTATTTTAAAATTGTTAAAGGAGATCAGTCTTCAATTTTCATAATTAAATTAACCGTCTTAGTTTGTGTGATTCGTTACTTGCTAAATGACGCCACAAGCAAATGATAGGAAAAATAAAAAAAAATCAAATACATATATGTTAACATTATGTTATGTTATGTTAACTTATGGTTTACTTTTATGGGGACAAGCAGCTGATATTCAAACTATTTTCATATTGCAGAATCCAGAATCCATTTGGGCAATCTACAACCTGTCTTGTAGGTACTCCTTAAGATATATATTTAAAAAAATTAAAAAAATTAACTTTACCGTGTCAATACATATTTGATAATTTTATGTACGTTCACAAAAACTTAAAAATAAAAAATTGCTATATTTCTCTTGACGTGTCCAAATAAATGTAAAACATTTTCATGGAATATGGAATTTTTGACAACGACTTACTACACAATGCACAAAACTTGTTTATTTCATACATTGGATTATCCGGATTTTCGATTATCCGAATGCCTTACGACAACCATTAGTCCGGCTAATCGAGTTGTTATACTACTCTATAACAAAATTTACAGCGATTTTTTAATAACAAAGCGAGTATAATAATTAAGTTTGCTTTTTTGGTGATTTAATTAAAAAAAAGACTTATTTAATACAATACACATAAAAATTCGTATGCATGTAGAAACTGAAAACTATGTCGAACTAGTCTAAATGTTTCATTGTACAGCTAATGTTTAAAAAAAATAAACAAAAAAGCATGCAAATGCAAACATGCAAACATACCTTTAATAAACAAAAAAGCATGCAAATGCAAACATGCAAACATACCTTTAATAGTATAGAAAAGAAATACAGGTTAGTTGTTGTTAAATGACCTTATTTTAACAATTGAGGTACGAATAAAAATATGTAGGATGTGAACTGATGTTTATAAACAATTAAAATGACGACGAATTTTTTGCATCACGATATTCTTTGTTTATTGTATGGATTATGGATTGAGAGATTTTTGATTAGTTCGTTGAAAACTTTGTATATACATTTTATTAGGTTTTTATCTGTTTGTATTATAGTTTAAGAAATTTTGTTGGATATTTTAGGGAATAAATAATATAGCATAAAGCAGCAGCATTAAGTAGGTGTAACATTAAATTATGATGAAGATTTTTATATATTTATATGTAATCCACCCTAACCTATCATTTCATATATAACATTCCTCATAACTTGTATATGTCTAGACTAACTTGTATATGTATTTCAACTTAGAAATGTAAACTTTAACAAACAATAAAAAATTCAATTTTCTTTTTATAGATAAAGAAAAAACAATGGGTTTTAGTCAAGATTTATTTATCATTATATAAATTTCGCAAACATAGTGTTTTCGGTGCTTAATTTTTAAAATCAGTGAAAATATATTTTTTTATTATAATTGAGAGATCGATTCTTAAAAGTAAAGACTAAAATATATATAATAATATATAATATCTTTGGCTAAAATATTGATTCTACCAGCAGATAATTTCAAAACTGTAGCTTAGGTAGTACTAATTGTTGAATTGTCAAGATGCGCTTCATATGCAATTAAATAATTAAAGTAATTTTCTTACCATAGTTAAAAAGCCACAATAGCCCATATAAATTATAAAATCACAAAAAACATTAAAGAAAATTTTGACTTAACGGGGCCTGGATTTGATCACGGCTCAGGAAAATATGTTCCGGACAGGGTTGCGATGCGAGATATTTGGAAAGTCCAGGCAGATAAAGTTGGCAACAACAAAATTATTTATCAAAACAAGGAACTCATATATAATTGGAATATTTAAGCTAATAAAACCATCAACCTATTGGCGGTTATACGTAACGAATACGTAATACTTGTTATTTTTTGTGTTATAAGTGATATAAAATAAATCTCTAACCACGCCGTTATAGCTTTGGAAAAAATTATTAAATTAAAATGATGATAATGATAAATACTTATTTAAATATTGTTTGTAAATTATATACAATAACTGGCGGGATATTTAGAGTATCAATATTTTGACAACACTGCCATCTGTTGTGGTTATAATATCTATCAACTAATTAACCAATCAGAAAAGTGAGCTTGACAGCAAATTAGTATAAATATTAAAGATAATCTTCTTGAAATAAGGTGGTATAAGTTATTAATCTATCAAATAATAATAATTAATTTAAAGTAGCTGTATAATTTGAAATAATCTATTCCACACATGCTATTCCACACTAGATGGCGGTACTAAAATTGTAGATCACGGTATAGCCTTCACTTATTAATTACTTATAGTCTTAAGATGTTTTCTTAATAAATTCATCATCCCGCTCGCGCGACTCGTACGTCTCAGACGTCAGTCCGCTCTCTCGTCAATTATTGTTTTTCACAAAGCAATAATTGATTCGCGATTTCATTCATTTATCATATTCATATATAGGTCGTTTAGTTTGTATTAAAACTACGACTATCATCTTCCCGCCGATAATTGTTTGCCTTTTTTCAAGGTTACAATTATCGACAAACGTATAGTCGGTGATTGTTTAGTTTGTATTAAAACTACAATCACTTGACTTTACTTGCAGAATCCAGAATCCATTTGGGCAATCTACAACCTGTCTTGTAGGTACTCCTTAAGATATATATTTAAAAAAATTAAAAAAATTAACTTTACCGTGTCAATACATATTTGATAATTTTATGTACGTTCACAAAAACTTAAAAATAAAAAATTGCTATATTTCTCTTGACGTGTCCAAATAAATGTAAAACATTTTCATGGAATATGGAATTTTTGACAACGACTTACTACACAATGCACAAAACTTGTTTATTTCATACATTGGATTATCCGGATTTTCGATTATCCGAATGCCTTACGACAACCATTAGTCCGGCTAATCGAGTTGTTATACTACTCTATAACAAAATTTACAGCGATTTTTTAATAACAAAGCGAGTATAATAATTAAGTTTGCTTTTTTGGTGATTTAATTAAAAAAAAGACTTATTTAATACAATACACATAAAAATTCGTATGCATGTAGAAACTGAAAACTATGTCGAACTAGTCTAAATGTTTCATTGTACAGCTAATGTTTAAAAAAAATAAACAAAAAAGCATGCAAATGCAAACATGCAAACATACCTTTAATAAACAAAAAAGCATGCAAATGCAAACATGCAAACATACCTTTAATAGTATAGAAAAGAAATACAGGTTAGTTGTTGTTAAATGACCTTATTTTAACAATTGAGGTACGAATAAAAATATGTAGGATGTGAACTGATGTTTATAAACAATTAAAATGACGACGAATTTTTTGCATCACGATATTCTTTGTTTATTGTATGGATTATGGATTGAGAGATTTTTGATTAGTTCGTTGAAAACTTTGTATATACATTTTATTAGGTTTTTATCTGTTTGTATTATAGTTTAAGAAATTTTGTTGGATATTTTAGGGAATAAATAATATAGCATAAAGCAGCAGCATTAAGTAGGTGTAACATTAAATTATGATGAAGATTTTTATATATTTATATGTAATCCACCCTAACCTATCATTTCATATATAACATTCCTCATAACTTGTATATGTCTAGACTAACTTGTATATGTATTTCAACTTAGAAATGTAAACTTTAACAAACAATAAAAAATTCAATTTTCTTTTTATAGATAAAGAAAAAACAATGGGTTTTAGTCAAGATTTATTTATCATTATATAAATTTCGCAAACATAGTGTTTTCGGTGCTTAATTTTTAAAATCAGTGAAAATATATTTTTTTATTATAATTGAGAGATCGATTCTTAAAAGTAAAGACTAAAATATATATAATAATATATAATATCTTTGGCTAAAATATTGATTCTACCAGCAGATAATTTCAAAACTGTAGCTTAGGTAGTACTAATTGTTGAATTGTCAAGATGCGCTTCATATGCAATTAAATAATTAAAGTAATTTTCTTACCATAGTTAAAAAGCCACAATAGCCCATATAAATTATAAAATCACAAAAAACATTAAAGAAAATTTTGACTTAACGGGGCCTGGATTTGATCACGGCTCAGGAAAATATGTTCCGGACAGGGTTGCGATGCGAGATATTTGGAAAGTCCAGGCAGATAAAGTTGGCAACAACAAAATTATTTATCAAAACAAGGAACTCATATATAATTGGAATATTTAAGCTAATAAAACCATCAACCTATTGGCGGTTATACGTAACGAATACGTAATACTTGTTATTTTTTGTGTTATAAGTGATATAAAATAAATCTCTAACCACGCCGTTATAGCTTTGGAAAAAAATTATTAAATTAAAATGATGATAATGATAAATACTTATTTAAATATTGTTTGTAAATTATATACAATAACTGGCGGGATATTTAGAGTATCAATATTTTGACAACACTGCCATCTGTTGTGGTTATAATATCTATCAACTAATTAACCAATCAGAAAAGTGAGCTTGACAGCAAATTAGTATAAATATTAAAGATAATCTTCTTGAAATAAGGTGGTATAAGTTATTAATCTATCAAATAATAATAATTAATTTAAAGTAGCTGTATAATTTGAAATAATCTATTCCACACATGCTATTCCACACTAGATGGCGGTACTAAAATTGTAGATCACGGTATAGCCTTCACTTATTAATTACTTATAGTCTTAAGATGTTTTCTTAATAAATTCATCATCCCGCTCGCGCGACTCGTACGTCTCAGACGTCAGTCCGCTCTCTCGTCAATTATTGTTTTTCACAAAGCAATAATTGATTCGCGATTTCATTCATTTATCATATTCATATATAGGTCGTTTAGTTTGTATTAAAACTACGACTATCATCTTCCCGCCGATAATTGTTTGCCTTTTTTCAAGGTTACAATTATCGACAAACGTATAGTCGGTGATTGTTTAGTTTGTATTAAAACTACAATCACTTGACTTTACTGTTTTCGACCGTTATTACTAACCGTCTTTTTCAAGGCCTTAGTGTAACGGTCGACCTTCGAATCGGCGGCGACCGCTCGCCGCCACCCGTCGCGCCTCCGCCTCGCGTAGCGTGAGTCCGTTTACCGCGTTCCCGCGCTTTCGTTACTCGCCTCTCGCGGGGAGTTCCCGCGCTTTCGCTCGTTCGTTCGCCGCCAACACCGGTTAGCGGCTCGCGCTTCATCTCCGTGCGGCTGTTTGCAGTGGTTCCGGTAGTTTTGTGTCGGGATTAGTGTTACAGTGTGCTGCGGTTTGTTGTATCCAGCGTTGGGTAAGTTTTTTATACATTTGTTAGTGCTAGGGTGCTAGGCTATTTCACCCCTGTTTTCACAAAAACAGGGACTAGTTTAGTGTTTAAAGTGCACACACCCCCCTGCCTGGCAGGGGGGCCCTTTGTCTTATCTCCCGGTCCATTATGGACCCCAATACTAGGGACCCGATGTTAGAGGAACTCCTCCAGTTCCTACGAGCCCGTTTTCCCCACGTTTTGAAGACGTTCGATCGTCAATCGAACGTTTTATCTCCCGATCCCTCCGAGACCGGCTCGGAGAAAATGGACTTGTGTCCTCCGCCCTCTTCCTCCTCCTCGTCCGATGACGATGACGGTTTCGAGACCGTCAAATCGAAATCGGCGAAACGTAAGGCGTCCCCGCCTTCCTCTCCTACTACGCGTAAGCGGGTGCCCTCTGCGCCTGCTACGTCCGCCGCTCCCGCCGCGCGCCCTGCGCCGCCGGCGGTGACCGCCTCGGCCTTCGGTTCGAACCCGGTCGCCTCGTCCTCCGCCTCTTCAGCGGAGGTCCCCCCTCGTACTAAGGCGCCGCCGCCTTTGTACATTCGCGATATGTCCGCCTGGGATTCGATCTCCTCGGCGATGACTGATCGCAAATTAAACTTCACCAAGGCCCGCTCGACGGCGCTTGGTATCAAGGTGTCTTGCACCTCATCGTCGGACCACCGGGGTCTGACGAAACTTCTCACCGAGCGTGGTATCGGATACCACACTTTCGTCGTCCGAGGCATTCCGGTCAAGCGACCGCATCCTTGAGGACCTTAAGTCCCAAGGCCTCCCCGTACTTGCGGTTCACCGCATGTACAAGCGGCAGGACAAGTCTCCTTACGAGCTTGTCCTAGTACACCTCGAGCACTCTCCCGAGGGCAAAGAGGTGTTTAATGTTAGGACTATATGCCAGCTATCTGGCATCAAAGTCGAGACCCCGCGCGGTCGCGGCTTCCCAGGGCAGTGTCATCGCTGCCAATCATATGGGCACTCTGCCCGCTTCTGTCACGCCCGTCCTCGGTGCGTGAAGTGTCTTGATGATCACGCGACAGCCGACTGTCCGCGTAAGGTCCCAGTCCCGGAGGTCCCTCCAAGCTGTGTACTGTGCCAGCAAAAGGGACACCCCGCGAATTATCGCGGGTGCCCCCGAGCGCCGCGCAGGCCGCAGCCGGTGAGGGCTCCCTCCCGCCGCGTTCAACCGCCTTGGGTCCCTCTGGACCCCAATGCGTATCCTGCCCTTAAGGCACGCCCCATCTCAGCCCCTAAGGCTCCTCAGAACGCGTGGGTCAAACCACCGTCGTTAGTATCCAGGCCCCCTGCTCCGGTGCGGGCGGCTCCCGCCAGTGGCGCGGGCGCGTTTATGGGTGTGGCGGACTCGTCTTTAGGTAGCTCTCTTAGCTACATAACTAGTATCTTGGGAGCGATCAACCCTCCTGAACTACTAGTGTTGTCTCAAAAACTCAAAAATGCTGAACGCGATCCAAATGCGCGTTGCGCGGCGCTCTTAGAGCACGCAGCGCTACTAAACACCATTTATAATCTCCCCGCTATGTCATCTTAAATGGCTAGCAAAAGTAGGGTTAAGCCCCGCTCCCTAAAAATCGCGTCTTTTAACGCGAACGGCCTTCTACGTCAGATTGCTTTGGTGCGCGACTTCGTAGTCGCACATCAGATCGATATTTTGCTTATTCAAGAGACGTTTTTAAAGCCTAGTAATCGCGATCCTAAAATCGCGAATTTCAATATAGTTAGAAATGACAGAACCTCTAAGGGCGGGGGTACTGTTATTTATTACAAACGTTCTCTTCATTGTGTACCGCTCGTTCCTCCACAGTTAGATAATATGGAAGCGTCGGTGTGTCAGGTGAGTATGACTGGCCATCAGTCGGTCGTACTAGCATCCGTATATCTCTCTCCTACTAAAGTATTATTAGAGAGCGACCTTAAGTCGTTACTCAATATGGGAGTCGCCACCATTCTGGCTGGCGACTTCAATGCTAAGCATCACCGCTGGAACTCACTTATTAATAATATTAGAGGACTTGTACTTGACAAACTGACAGATCCATTACGTCTCAACTTTGAGATTATTGCACCTCTTTACCCAACGCGCTATCCGTTTAGTGATAATAGTAATGACAGACCAGACGTGCTCGACATAGCGCTCTTGAGGAACGTAGCTTTACAGTTGCGCTCTATTGAGACGTTATCAGAGCTAGACTCAGACCATAGACCGGTCCTAATCCAGCTAGGACCCCCTCCACAAGCAGCGCCCTTAGTTAAAAAGATATTAAATTGGAATAAGCTAGAGGAGCTTATACAATTACCAGTCCCGGCGCATCTCGACACAATACCTGGCACTACTAGCTCGGTCGAGGCCGCCAAGTCCCGTTCAATTAATTTTACTAATTATTTAACAGACAATATAGGTAAATCCACGAGAGAGGTCCCGGTGACCTTCGATGGTCGCGGTGCGCTCCCTCCGGATATTAGGTATATGGTAAATAGGAAAAATGCTGCTACCAGAGCCCATGACAGATGCCCGACCGACGATAACAGGCGGAGGTTACGCCGTCTTCAGAGGGAGTTGAGACAAGCTCTCGCTTCCTTTAGAGAACGCGAATGGGACAGGCGGCTTGAGGGACTCGCCCCGACGCACCAGGCTTTCTGGTCGTTGGAGCGAGCCCTTGTACGCGATACTGTCTCAGTAATGCCCCCGCTTGTTATCCCTAACAGCGACAAATTAGCCCTCGAAGATAGGGAGAAGGCCGATTGCTTAGCCGATAGCTTGGAGGAGCAATGTACCTTAAGTACAGGGCTGTGCGATGACGCTCACGTCACGCACGTAGATAGTTTTGTCCGTAGCCGTTGCTCTCAACCTCCAGTGGGACCTCCTTTAGAGGACACGGACCTCGGCGAAGTTAGATCGATTATAAAGTCTCTCAAGACTAAGAAATCCCCAGGGCCAGATAGCGTAAGTAACAGGGTTCTTAAAATCCTCCCGCCTCATTTGCTTTGCCTTTTGGTTTCAATATTTAATACTCTACTGTCCGGGTGCTCATTCCCGGATCAGTGGAAGGAGGCCATTGTTATAGGGATCCATAAGCCGGGTAAACCCCGCAATCTCCCTTCTAGTTACCGCCCGATTAGTTTACTTAATACATTAGGCAAATTATATGAGAAAATAGTTCTCATTAGGCTCAATAGGGAAATCGAGAGGTTAAAATTAATTCCAAATGAGCAGTTCGGCTTTCGTGCCAATCACTCGTGTACCCACCTAGTGCACCGCCTAACGGAGCACATTCTTTCTCATAGGCGTAAATTTAACCGTAACAAAACAGGAGCGCTCTTCTTCGATGTGGCGAAGGCATTTGATAAGGTCTGGCACAACGGGTTGGTGTACAAGCTACTACGACTCGGGGTGTCGGATAGGCTCGTATTTTTAATACGAGACTACCTTTCGAATCGTTCCTTCCGCTACAAAGTAGAGGGGACACTGTCATCCCCCCGCCCCCTCAGGGCGGGAGTCCCCCAGGGCTCCGTCCTCTCGCCCAGCCTATACACGCTCTATACGTGCGATACTCCTAAGCTCGCACCGGGTATCAAATTAGCTTTATTCGCGGACGACACCGCAGTCTTTACCTCCGGTAGGGACCCTCATGCCGTCGCCGCTCGCCTCCAATCCGCGGCCAACACCCTCGGTGATTGGTTTAGGAAATGGAGGATCGAGTTAAACCCACAGAAGAGCACCGCCGTGCTCTTCTGTCGGGTAAGGGTCGACACGGGGGTACTAAGGAGAGTTAGAATCTTTGACCGACCAATAGACTGGCAAAAAGAAGCCAAATACTTAGGAGTAACGTTCGATAGTAAATTATCTTTCGGCAAACATATCAGAACGGTTAGGAACAGAGCGGCCTTCTTTCTAGGCCGACTCTATCCCCTCGTGTGCAAGCGGAGTAAACTGTCCCTTAGAAATAAGGTCACACTTTACAAAGTTTGTATACGCACCGTCATGTCCTATGCGAGTGTCGCCTTCGCTCACGCCGATCTGAAACCCCTTCAGGTGATTCAGAATAAATTCATGCGCACTGCCACGGGCGCGCCGTGGTATATGCGCAATGCAGACCTCCATAGAGACCTAGGTTTACCTACAATAGCGCAATATTTCAAGGAGCTCTCTCAGAGCTTCTTCGATAGGGCCGAGGTACATCCGAACCCACTGGTGGTTGAAGCGACCACCTACCAGCCTAGAGTTACCCCGTTAGCTTTTAGAAGAAGACCCAAGTCGATTCTAATCGACCCAGATGACCAAATAACGACTGACAACAGACGATTAGCTTACACTGTATCACACACCTACACACACCGCCTTCGCCGGCGAAGGCGAGGCCCTAAACGCACGCTGCCTCGGCGTTCTGCCGTCGGGGGGCGTTAGTGTCATTATACCCATCAATCCCATCCTATAAATACGCTGTCTTAAGCCGAGGACGGCCTCTTATAGGCACCCTTAAGGCAGACGTGTCCCCCGGGCCCCTCAGGCCCGGGTTTTTCAAGGGCGGGTCTCAGTACTCGCCCACCCCCCGGTGACGCTGTAATAGCCACTTGGCTAACAGCATAGTCATTACAAAAAAAAAAAAAAAAAAAAAAAAAAAAAAAAAAAAAAAAAAAAATCTTAATAAATTGCCTATACGTTCCTGGAAATAATCGCGTGTTATTTACCTTGGCTTCATCGACTGAGAAACAAAGGTCCTTACGAGTCGGAACGTTTTATGATATAAAGTATTGGTACACCAATTAATCAAGATTCAGTAAAGTGTGTGTTGTTCAGTGTATAAAGATATAGAGGTCGCCACCATTGTGCAAAAATTTACCAAGAAGACGACGGTGTTGAAAGTGGCGCGACCTGGTGGAGAAAATCGGAACTAACTGAAGGAGGACAATTTCACAAGTGGTAAAGTCTGAGGTGCAACAAACAAGTGAGTACGCTAATTTGAATCTTAGTGACATTGAGAAAATAACTTTAAAAAAAATAAGTGATTCAAACTTGGACTTGTAAAAAAATTAAGTGATAGTAGTTTTAGGACTTAGAATAATTTATGAAAAAACGACTATACGAGGAATCTATGCCCGTTTTTGGTTGATCTTACTAAGTCCAAAACACTTATAATAATTCTGCATAATTTGGACTTGTAAATTTATAATATTCAGTGAAGACTTGTTATTTAATCAAAAATTTAAATAAGTAAAACGGAAGCCGATTTTAGACTAATGGACGATTTTATCAATCAAATGGAAAAGGGAAGAATTAACTTTAAGAAATCACCAAAAGAGAGAATCACAGAAACATACGTCGCTGCAAGATTAGAAAGTTTAGAGGGAACAATGCTTAAATTTAATCAAAAACATGAGGATATTATTTGTGCACATAAAAGAGAAAAATTAGACGAAAGTAGTTAAATAAAGAATGATGTATTCAATATTGGTAACGAACTGTACTTAACTTACAAGAGCGAACTTAAAACATTACTAAATTCTATAGGATCATCAGCGTCTAAAAGTCGAGAAACTACTCAAAGAAATAAAGATACTATTGTCCGACTACCGAAAATATCTATTCCAGTGTTTGGAGGTGACTATGCAGAATGGACTTCATTTAAAGATCTTTTCACTTCGTTAATACATAATAATACTACTTTAGATGACGTTCAGAGATTACACTACTTAAAAACTCAAGTAAAGGGAGAAGCACACCAATTAATAAAACAAATTCCTGTTACGCAAGATAATTACCAGAAATGTTGGGAACTATTAAATAGTAGATATAATAATAAGCGGTTTATGTCAAATTGTATTTTAAAGCGTTTGTTTGCCCAGCGTACTATGTCTGTAGAATCACCTCACGCTCTTAAAGATTTACTTGATACCACCACGGATTGTATTCATGAATTATCTAATTTAGGAATTCAAGTAGAGTCTTGGGACGTTATTATCATTTATATAGTTAGCTTGAAGTTGGACGATGAAACAAGAAAGCAGTGGGAATTGTATGTCAATAGTTTATCAGTCGAGTTACCTAAATTCAATAATTTAAAGCAGTTTCTAGAAGAACGTTTTCATGCCCTAGAATTTGTTGAGTCTTCAAAATATAAAGGTAAGCCAATAAAACAAACTTCGTATCATCTTAATTCTTTGCACATCGCTTCTAAAATAATTTGTCCTCATTGCGGTGAAAATCACAAACTGTTTTCCTGTAGTAAATTCACCAAGCAGAATCTAGATAGCCGTAAAGCTATAGTTAAGACCTTAGGTCTTTGCTTTAACTGTTTGGGAACCAATCATACAAGTAAAATGTGTCGGGTACCAATAACATGTTACCCGACGTGCAAAAGGAAGCACCACACGCTTCTTCACGGTGGAGCCAACTCAAATACAGTCATAATTTCGAAGACTGGTGACGTAGTAGAACAAGACCGGGAATCGTCGTCAAAGATGAATGAGGCCATAAAAAATAATAATATTGTTAGTCATTTCGTGACTGATCGAATACAGAGCCAAACATTATTAGCAACAGCCTTGATTAAGGCGGAGGCTAGCAATGGTTCTTTTCAAACATTGAGAGCTTTATTAGACCAAGGATCGCAAGCGTCTTTTATTTCTGAATCAGCTGTTCAATATTTATGTTTAAATAAAACAGCATCAAAGACTTGCATTGCCGGTTTAGGTGGGGGTCAGAGTGGTTTAACCTCAAAATATGTGGTTATGGTAAATATGCAATCACTTTATGACCCTTCCTTTAGAATACAGGTAAAGGCTCATGTATTACAGAAGGTTACTTCAGTATTACCAGAAAGGAAATTTTATTTACCTAAGTGGGAAGACTTAGGTGGAATCAGGTTATCTGATCCTGAATACAATTCACCCAATAAAATTGATGTTTTATTAGGGGCCGACGTATATTGCAAGATCCTGAAAGGTGGGTTAAAAAGACACCCTACGGAATCTATGATCGCTCAGGATACTTACCTCGGATGGGTATTATCAGGATTGATAAGTGAAAATGCCGCCAACGAACGTAAATGTCACAATGTGATTATAAACATGCATGTTCAACTTGACGAACAAAATCTTCTTAAGCGTTTTTGGGAGATAGAATCCGAACCTAACTTCGAATGTGAAAGGGTCTTGACTCCGGAAGAGCAAGAATGCGAGAAGCATTTTGCTGTTACTAAGAGGAGAGACGAAAATGGGCGCTATGTTGTGGAATTGCCTTTCCGCTCTAAGGGAAATTCCAAAATCCTTTATGGAGATACAAGATCCGTCGCAGTAAAGAGGTTGCTTAGCATGGAAAGAAGATTTGCAAAAAATGCAGAATTAAAAATGAACTATGCAGAAGTATTAAAGGAATATATTAGTCTAGGTCATATGGAAGAAGTAGAAAACAATTTAGAAGAAACAAGAGAAACGGTGTGGTTACCACATCATGCAGTTTTGAGACCGGAGAAGAGTACTACGAAAACGAGAGTTGTATTTAACGCTTCAGATCGAAGCGCTAACGGTGTGTCTCTAAATGATACTTTGATGGTCGGACCGACTTTGCAGCCGGCTTTGCGGCACATCGTAATGCGATGGCGAATGCATCCTATCTGTCTTACGGCTGATATTATAAAAATGTACCGACAGGTAAAGATAGCTAGGAAACATGTGGACTATCAGAGAATAGTTTGGCGTGATGAGAAGGATTTACAAATCAAGGATTACCGATTGTTGAGGGTGACCTTCGGTACATCTTGCGCACCATACTTAGTAGTAAAAACTATGCATCAAGTCGCCATTGATGAAGGTCATAATTTTCCCCTCGCTGCGGAAAGAGTTAGAACTGATTTTTATATGGATGATCTCATGACGGGTTGTCAATCTGAAATCGATGCTATTAAGGTATATGAAGAAATGAATGAATTGATGAAAAAGGGAGGCTTTAAATTACAGAAATGGTCTAGTAATAAAAAAGGATTATTAAAGTTGGAGCAAGAAGATAACGGCAAGGACATGAAAATCAGGAAAGATGATGTTATAAAAATTTTGGGTCTCACTTGGAACCGTTTTACAGATGAATTTGAGTATACAGTAAAGCTATCATCCGACGCTGCACCGGAAACTAAGCGAGGAATTATAGCAGAAATAAGTCGGTTATATGATCCCCTGGGTTGGATTGCTCCATGTATTATCACTGCGAAGATATTCATCCAAAAAATATGGTTAACAGGACTTGATTGGGACGATCGATTACCAAATGAGCTCTTGGATGAATGGAAACACTATTGACAAGAATTAGGCAAATTGGTAAGATTTCATTTACCTCGATGGGTTCAGTCATCAGATAGTGACACAGTTGTTGAGCTGCATGGTTTTGGTGACGCTTCTAATGTAGCTTATGCTGCAGCGGTGTATATCAGATGTGTTAAATTGAACGGCAATGTGGAATCACGCCTAATTACAGCCAAAACTAAAGTTGCTCCTATCAAACAACTGTCGATACCAAAGCTTGAATTGTGTGGAGCTGTTTTAGCTACAAAGCTATTGGTTGAAGTAGCTTTTGAAGATCCAGAAGGTAAGATTGCATGCGTGGACTGATTTAACCGTGGTTTTAGCTTGGCTAAGTGATCATCCCAGTCGATGGAAAACCTTTGTTGCTAATCGAACTTCGCAAATCCTTACACATCTAGATTCGTCCCAATGGTCTTATGTAGGTTCCAAAGATAATCCCGCCGATTATGCGTCAAGGGGTATGAAACCGGCTGAATTATTAAATAATCCGTTGTGGCAGCACGGTCCGAGCTGGTTATGTGATCAGTTAATTGAATATGAAAAACCGGCTGCTATATGCACTAAAACTGAACTGGAAGTGAGAGCAACTAAAACCCATGCAGCTACTGTAATAGATCAAAGTGTAGAGTTGTCCACTAGATTTTCTACACTAACAAAATTTGTTCGAGTTATTGCGCTCTGCCGAAGATTTTGTCGATTGAAATTCTCCAAACCGACTTTAAGGTGTTCATCTTATCTTACAGCGAAAGAGATCGAAGAAGCTCGTGATTGTTGTATACGAAATCATCAATCGCATGCGTTTACGTTAGAGATTGCGAGTCTCACTAAAACTAGAAATGTAAGTCAAAAGAGCAGACTGTCTGTTCTTAATCCATTTATGGATAAAGTGGGTATTATGAGAGTCGGGGGACGAATGGAAAGGTCAAACTTGTCAGACGCAAGTAAACATCCTATTATAATTGATAGCGCATCTCATTTTGCTAAACTTATAGTAGCTGACGCCCACTTAAAAACCATGCATGGTGGACAACAATTAACTTGTAATTATGTGAGAAATAGTTATTGGGTGACTAGACTAAAATCCACTGTTAAAACTCACATACACCATTGTGTCCAATGCATTAGGAATGCAGCTACTTTTAGGACTCCTTTGATGGGTCAATTGCCCTCATGTCGAGTTACCCCTAGTAAACCATTTTCAAATACGGGTGTCGACTACGCAGGTCCCATAAATATACGTGTTTTAAAGGGAAGAGGTCAAAGGTCTTACAAGGGCTATATTTGTCTTTTCATTTGTATGGCCACACGAGCCGTCCATATCGAGGCTGTTTCGGATCTAACCACGGAAGGCTTTTTGGCTGCATATAGGCGGTTCGTTGCTCGTCGCGGTCGCTGTAATCATATATGGAGTGACAATGGTACAAATTTTGTAGGAGCTTCGCGGGAACTGAAAAAACTATTTACTAGTGAACAGTCTACCCTTGCTTCGGATATTGCTTCGGTACTGGCAACCAATGGCACAGAATGGCATTTTATTCCTCCACATGCTCCAAACTTTGGCGGATTATGGGAGGCAGGAATAAAAAGTATAAAGTATCATCTGCGCAGAGTAATAGGTGACTCGACTCTTACATACGAAGAGCTTGCGACTGTACTAGCTCAAATTGAGGCATGTCTCAATTCGAGGCCGATATCAAGAGAGAGTTCTGATCCTGATGATTTCGTTCCCTTAACTCCAGGCCATTTTTTGGTTAGTGAACCCTTGATAGTGGCACCAGATCATACATTGGAACATAGTGTGGTAAGTAGTTTGAGACGTTGGCAACTAACACAGCGCATGGTTCAAGTTTTTTGGAAGCGATGGTCGCAAGAGTACTTAACTCAATTTTTTCAAAGATATAAATGGAAGACTAAGACTCCAGAATTAAAAAAGGGCGATGTGGTTTTGGTCAAGGATGAAAATCTACCTCCAACTAAGTGGCTTTATGGTAGGGTTGTAGAGGTTCATCCGGGTAGCGATAATGTCACGCGTGTAGTTACCCTTCGTTATAAAAATTCATTGATTCAACGCCCAACTTCTAAGCTATGTCCCTTGCCTATTGATGTGGATGTAGAATAATTTACTATTAAAGGGGGTGGGGGCTTTGTGGTATTTTAATAAGAATTTAAGTTTTGTTATTGGATATTAAGTTTAAGTATGTTATACAAATGTTATTCTTTATGGTAATATTTTAATTGTGTAAGATTAGTGAATAAGATGTTAAGCATTTGAAATGTTTTATAATATGTTTGTTTTAGTTATTTTTTATCTTGTATTGCGAGATTCGCTTATTTTGTATACAGTCCACATATAGCCGCAATACAGATATAAAAAAGCTCTTAGTGTTCAGAGGTGTGTCATGTCGTGGTAAAAGTAATGTAAGTTCTTTCTGTAAATTTCACAATTTACTATGTATAAACACAAATAAGTGGTTCGAAGGACTAGTTAGTCCTTTGCGGGCGGTATGTATAATTTGAAATAATCTATTCCACACATGCTATTCCACACTAGATGGCGGTACTAAAATTGTAGATCACGGTATAGCCTTCACTTATTAATTACTTATAGTCTTAAGATGTTTTCTTAATAAATTGGATTCCGCTCACGCGACTCGTACGTCTCAGACGTCAGTCCGCTCTCTCGTCAATTATTGTTTTTCACAAAGCAATAATTGATTCGCGATTTCATTCATTTATCATATTCATATATAGGTCGTTTAGTTTGTATTAAAACTACGACTATCATCTTCCCGCCGATAATTGTTTGCCTTTTTTCAAGGTTACAATTATCGACAAACGTATAGTCGGTGATTGTTTAGTTTGTATTAAAACTACAATCACTTGACTTTACTGTTTTCGACCGTTATTACTAACCGTCTTTTTCAAGGCCTTAGTGTAACGGTCGACCTTCGCCTCGGCGGCGACCGCTCGCCGCCACCCGTCGCGCCTCCGCCTCGCGTAGCGTGAGTCCGTTTACCGCGTTCCCGCGCTTTCGTTACTCGCCTCTCGCGGGGAGTTCCCGCGCTTTCGCTCGTTCGTTCGCCGCCAACACCGGTTAGCGGCTCGCGCTTCATCTCCGTGCGGCTGTTTGAAGTGGTTCCGGTAGTTTTGTGTCGGGATTAGTGTTACAGTGTGCTGCGGTTTGTTGTATCCAGCGTTGGGTAAGTTTTTTATACATTTGTTAGTGCTAGGGTGCTAGGCTATATCACCCCTGTTTTCACAAAAACAGGGACTAGTTTAGTGTTTAAAGTGCACACACCCCCCTGCCTGGCAGGGGGGCCCTTTGTCTTATCTCCCGGTCCATTATGGACCCCAATACTAGGGACCCCATGTTAGAGGAACTCCTCCAGTTCCTACGAGCCCGTTTTCCCCACGTTTTGAAGACGTTCGATCGTCAATCGAACGTTTTATCTCCCGATCCCTCCGAGACCGGCTCGGAGAAAATGGACTTGTGTCCTCCGCCCTCTTCCTCTTCCTCGTCCGATGACGATGACGGTTTCGAGACCGTCAAATCGAAATCGGCGAAACGTAAGGCGTCCCCGCCTTCCTCTCCTACTACGCGTAAGCGGGTGCCCTCTGCGCCTGTTACGTCCGCCGCTCCCGCCGCGCGCCCTGCGCCGCCGGCGGTGACCGCCCCGGCCTCCGGTTCGATTCCGGTCGCCTCGTCCTCCGCCTCGGCCTCCGGTTCGAACCCGGTCGCCTCGTCCTCCGCCTCTTCAGCGGAGGTCCCCCCTCGTACTAAGGCACCGCCGCCTTTGTACATTCGCGATAAGTCCGCCTGGGATTCGATCTCCTCGGCGATGACTGATCGCAAATTAAACTTCTCCAAGGCCCGCTCGACGGCGCTTGGTATCAAGGTGTCTTGCACCTCATCGTCGGACCACCGGGGTCTGACGAAACTTCTCACCGAGCGTGGTATCGGATACCACACTTTCGCCCTCGAAGGCGAGCGCCGCTTAACGGTAGTCGTCCGAGGCATTCCGGTCGCTTTCTCAAGCGACCGCATCCTTGAGGACCTTAAGTCCCAAGGCCTCCCCGTACTTGCGGTTCACCGCATGTACAAGCGGCAGGACAAGTCTCCTTACGAGCTTGTCCTAGTACACCTTGAGCATAGCTTGGAGGAGCAATGTACCTTAAGTACAGGGCTGTGCGATGACGCTCACGTCACGCACGTAGATAGTTTTGTCCGTAGCCGTTGCTCTCAACCTCCAGTGGGACCTCCTTTAGAGGACACGGACCTCGGCGAAGTTAGATCGATTATAAAGTCTCTCAAGACTAAGAAATCCCCAGGGCCAGATAGCGTAAGTAACAGGGTTCTTAAAATTCTCCCGCCTCATTTGCTTTGCCTTTTGGTTTCAATATTTAATACTCTACTGTCCGGGTGCTCATTCCCGGATCAGTGGAAGGAGGCCATTGTTATAGGGATCCATAAGCCGGGTAAACCCCGCAATCTCCCTTCTAGTTACCGCCCGATTAGTTTACTTAATACATTAGGCAAATTATATGAGAAAATAGTTCTCATTAGGCTCAATAGGGAAATCGAGAGGTTAAAATTAATTCCAAATGAGCAGTTCGGCTTTCGGGCCAATCACTCGTGTACCCACCTAGTGCACCGCCTAACGGAGCACATTCTTTCTCATAGGCGTAAATTTAACCGTAACAAAACAGGAGCGCTCTTCTTCGATGTGGCGAAGGCATTTGATAAGGTCTGGCACAACGGGTTGGTGTACAAGCTACTACGAATCGGGGTGTCGGATAGGCTCGTATTTTTAATACGAGACTACCTTTCGAATCGTTCCTTCCGCTACAAAGTAGAGGGGACACTGTCATCCCCCCGCCCCCTCAGGGCGGGAGTCCCCCAGGGCTCCGTCCTCTCGCCCAGCCTATACACGCTCTATACGTGCGATACTCCTAAGCTCGCACCGGGTATCAAATTAGCTTTATTCGCGGACGACACCGCAGTCTTTACCTCCGGTAGGGACCCTCATGCCGTCGCCGCTCGCCTCCAATCCGCGGCCAACACCCTCGGTGATTGGTTTAGGAAATGGAGGATCGAGTTAAACCCACAGAAGAGCACCGCCGTGCTCTTCTGTCGGGTAAGGGTCGACACGGGGTTGCTAAGGAGAGTTAGAATCTTTGACCGACCAATAGACTGGCAAAAAGAAGCCAAATACTTAGGAGTAACGTTCGATAGTAAATTATCTTTCGGCAAACATATCAGAACGGTTAGGAACAGAGCGGCCTTCTTTCTAGGCCGACTCTATCCCCTCGTGTGCAAGCGGAGTAAACTGTCCCTTAGAAATAAGGTCACACTTTACAAAGTTTGTATACGCACCGTCATGTCCTATGCGAGTGTCGCCTTCGCTCACGCCGATCTGAAACCCCTTCAGATGATTCAGAATAAATTCATGCGCACTGCCACGGGCGCGCCGTGGTATATGCGCAATGCAGACCTCCATAGAGACCTAGGTTTACCTACTATAGCGCAATATTTCAAGGAGCTCTCTCAGAGCTTCTTCGATAGGGCCGAGGTACATCCGAACCCACTGGTGGTTGAAGCGACCACCTACCAGCCTAGAGTCACCCCGTTAGCTTTTAGAAGAAGACCCAAGTCGATTCTAATCGACCCAGATGACCAAATAACGACTGACAACAGACGATTAGCTTACACTGTATCACACACCTACACACACCGCCTTCGCCGGCGAAGGCGAGGCCCTAAACGCACGCTGCCTCGGCGTTCTGCCGTCGGGGGGCGTTAGTGTCATTATACCCATCTATCCCATCCTATAAATACGCTGTCTTAAGCCGAGGACGGCCTCTTATAGGCACCCTTAAGGCAGACGTGTCCCCCGGGTCCCTCAGGCCCGGGTTTTTCAAGGGCGGGTCTCAGTACTCGCCCACTCCCCCGGTGACGCTGTTATAGCCACTTGGCTAACAGCATAGTCATTACAAAAAAAAAAAAAAAAAAAAAAAAAAAAAAAAAAAAAAAAAAAAATCTTAATAAATTGCCTATACGTTCCTGGAAATAATCGCGTGTTATTTACCTTGGCTTCATCGACTGAGAAACAGTAGCTAAGGGTTTTTTATCCTTTTCTTAATATTTTTCTTAATATTTTTGTTATATTTAAAATTTTATAAATGTCAAAGAAAAATATATATTAAATGATTGAACAAATTCTCTAGAATTTTCAATTAGATTATGCCATGTTATTGGACAAATCGAATAATTATTATTCCAACTCATATTCATGAATGGCGGCCGTAACAATGATGTGTATTAACTATTTAACAAAGAGTAAATGGTACACCATACACATACACGCTATATACTCTATATTTTATTAATGTGTACATTAATCATGCAATAATTTGATTTACACACACTACTTTAGGAAACTTCTATCTTTTATTATTTATTTAATTAAATTTTGATCAATATGCATACCTATATACACATTACGTTTTGAAAATAACGAATGGTTAAATGAAATATACAAATACAATAAAAACAACAAATAAAATTTTAATTAAAATAAAATATGGTTTTATTTAAAGATAAAATTAAATGCACTAAAGTTAAAATAACCATATTTATAATTTGGTTCTTTAACTTGTTAGTTTTTTTTAAACAATTGGATCGTACAAGATGGAAGACAAGAGTTTTGAAAGACAACAGCATCCAATCCTTTTCGTGAGCTGCTTCCACATGTAGATTTAGATATAGTAGATTTTGTTTGTAAGTATTTTTAAGTTGATAGACAAAAACAATTCCTAAAATATCATTATTTATGTTCGCTTGAGATTCGACGTATATATTTAATAAAATTGTATAAAGCAAATATTTAGATCAGTTTAATAAAAGAAGCAAATTTATACGTTAAAGTAAAACCTTACAAAAATGAAATTACAAAATAATATTAAGTAATATTCATTTTTAATTGTACGATATCTACGACATCGAGCTAACATAGAACATAGAAGTAACCTATCATCATATTTTCGGTTATAATCAGATAATAAATAATCTGAACTTTCTGGGAATTACGATCCTATTATCTGAGTTTATAAATTTGAACATGATATAACTATAACTGAGTACCTATTATTAAACTTTCCTTTAAATATATTCATAACAATGAGATTGACTAATGATATTATATTTTAAGAACACTTGCTCAAAAAAAATGAAGACGGCGGCGGCTGGCGACAAAATTAAAATGTTAAATAGTCTTAGATTTATTCTATATATTTTACAATTTTTTATTATAAAGAGACTTGGAAATTCTCTCGCTGCACTTAAATATCATTTTTATTTTTTTGTTTTTCTAAATCAGAAAATGAAGTTTAAAGGAAAAAGGTCTTAATTTAAATTAAAAGATTTTACTAATTATTTAATATTATATTATTTATTTTTAAAATTGCTTACAGTTTCGTTCGAATTTTCTAAATAATTGAGGGTGTTATAGGTATTATTCAATGCCTTAAACTATTTTTTTTGTCATGCAGTGTTCTAAAACCGACTGATGCTTGAACATAGATAATCGTGTACTACCGGTCGTTGATAGTATCGGAAAGAATAGGAAGGAATCGATTTGTAATAGTGCCAACGTGCCATTACTACCTACATATAAAGTTAGTTTATATTTTGTAAACAGTCAATGAACAATTTATGGTAGTAAATTATTGTAATATTGTAAATTTTTTCTGTTTCCCATTTAGTAAATTTTCAAATTGCAACTTTTTCTTTGCGTTACTATAAGATTACCACTGACTTTATAAAATTTATTGCAAGCTAGGTTACTGTTACTGTTACTGGATATTTTATATCTATCCCTTTTTAAAGCTTAAGAATTAATATAATATCTTAATTCTTAAGCTTTTACAAGTTTATAACACTAGTGTAAGCAGCATAAACTTGTAAAAGCAGTATAAACTTTAAGTTTTAAATGATTAAACTAATAAATACTAAATCACATTAATTGTTTTGTGCAATAGTTATTTTATATTTATGTAATAGTATTTATGCTTAAGATTTTTCACCAAGAACCTAATGTGATATCACTTATCTATATTAATTTATATATCTTACTTGTATTATTCATATGATCAATTCACCAGCCCTTAAAATTACATTTCTAAATTCAGCAGCAGTATAATTAAAAATGGTGAATTGCTTCCATTCGCTGACGACATCTGTGTATTGACTTATGGGGATAATCTACACGATGTGGTCTTGAAAAATTCCAAAAAAAGAATAACAACATTTTAAAATGCTATTAATGCTAACAAAACTAAATTTATATACATTAGCAGCAGACAAAAAAACCCCAACACGAACCTTTTTGGACTTTTTACGTTGACGGCTTAACAGTCACCATGTTGCACATATTAATATGCAAACATACAAGATTCCATAGATCTAATTGCGTGACAGTAGACGGCGTAATCAACAATCAGCTGTTCTTGCAAAGTTTAATGTAATAAATTAAAGGGTATCCGTTGAAACCATTATCCCTATTTTTGTATGGATCTTTGAATCTTATTATTGTATAGATCTTTGATTTTTTTTATATTGAAATACCAATACATGATGAAAAAACAGGAAAAAATTACATAATATTTGAATGAGAGTCGTTTTTTATTTATATACTATTAGCAAAATTTTCTTAAATTATTATTTTAAACACCTATATAAAATAACTATTGAACTGTATGCTCCACTATCATGTAACAAGTAAACCAACAGTCAAAATTTGTGGGAGACAAGGCATATATTATTATTTAATTCATATTTATGCGTAATGTAATGCGCCTTTAATATGGACGGCTTTGAGCACTCTTCGTCTGTCTATCGAGTGCGCTGGATTCGATGGACCGGCAGCCTTCCCGTTCGTTCAATTATTATTAATGGCTACTAAATATATATATTTGTTTATTTTTATTAAATTGTAATCACATATTTAATAGTATATAATAAATATTTTTAATAAATAATATATAATAAATCAACAAACCGCGATTATATATATTTGTTTTATAAACCCAAAATTAAACGCTATGTATACTCATAAAGAAATGTTTTAATCTCTAGAGCCTAGACCTAAATAAACAAGTCAACCTGTTAAACCAAGGTTGAAAAAGTTTGTGTGTTTTTTGGTAGATTTCTCACCGCGCGTTATATATTAAAGAAGAAAATAACCATGACTCTGACTAAAAAATACTGACTCAAAAATAATATAGTAATATTGTGTTAAATCACAGCGTACTGCTAGCTTTAAATTATTTGTGTAGTGACTTTGATAACAAAATAGATTTAATAAATCAATCTAAATAAATTTAATCGTCAATCTTTTCTTTTGAACGCTATATTGGCCTTTTCATGCCTGAAATCAGCAATCAGCCTAATATTTATAACAACAATGATCTGATGGCAACATTTCAAGGCGAATTACTGTTTTATGAATTTTCCCATTCGTCGGTGAATTTAAGTTTTATATATATATTATTATATATATCTATAATATATACTTATAAAAAAATCAAATCATATAATATTATAAATACAAAGGTAAAATAAGTGCTTGTATATTTTCTTACATGTCTGTTTTCAAGGGTCGATATTACCAGCATTAGAAATAGATTTGGAATATAAGTGATTAAAAAATATATACATTTCAACTATTAATTTAGTTATATATTTTTGTTTTTTAAAACAGAAGATAGTATCTTCTTAAAATAAAAATCTAGTACTAACCAATTTGTTTATTAAAAAAATATATAAAACTAAAATAAATAGAAAAACAATGACAATTTGGAGCGGACCGCATTTCTATTGTAAAATTCTATATAATACTAGCGAACCCAGCCCGCTTCGCTGGGCTAACCCTTACTTTACCTGGTGGCGAGTTACATCAATGGGCATAGCATATTCGTTTTCTTCGAGAAAACATACATGGTCATACCAACTTTTATGACAATCGGTTGAACGGGGCGAAAGTCGATATTTGACAGCGTCGCCTGGTGGCGAGTTACATCAATGGACATAGCATATTCGTTTTCTTCGAAGAAACATACATGGTCATACCAACTTTTATGACAATCGGTTGAACGGGGCGGAAGTCTATATTTGACAGCGCCGCCTGGTGGCGAGTTACATCAATGGGCATACCATATAAACCTTCTCCGTAGAAAAATACATATACATACCAATTTTCATAATCATCGGTCCAATAGTTTCCGAGTTCATCGATTTCATATATACAAACATCCTTCTTTATATATATAGATAGATTCTGACACACTTGTAAATAGACAGTTCTCAATCTCAACCTCCACACCATAAACAGATTCACAATACTGTATTAACGAAATGTGTTTCACAGTGACATTAAATGTTACATTCTTTAAAGAGCACCAATTCTAAGTAGCCGAAGTATCTAAGGCATCTCTTATATTTAATGAAAATAAATAAGAATGATGTCTTACTGATAATGTGTTTTAAAATATATAAATCTAACTTTAGATAGCTTCCATACATGATAAAACATAGTGTAATGTAAGGTTGTATCATTAACTACCTCTTGCAGGCATCTTCTTTACATCAATCTCAAAAACATTTTTTTTTCAACATTTTTGATTTTGATATCAGATGAATCACAAATTCATAATTTAATTTTTACAATACCTTCACTGTGAATTTATATACAGTGATATTCTGAAATTTATTACTTATAGATCAAAGAGTACAATTGATCACATAATTATTTGAAATTTTAACGAGGTCCTTGATTTTGTAAAATAAAATTTTCATAAATTAATTATCTACATTTAAGCCTTCATTTCTGTTAAGCAATGATAATTTTAAAATACTATTTATTTTATATACTTTTAACTTTGATCACCCTGTCTAGATATCGCGTCGCCCTGTTCATATGTTTAAGAAAAATAGGAGCCCGGAATTGCTCTGTTTGCGTACAAAAACCATGTAGTATCTGTCATATCCATTTATTTTATCCTTTAAATTATTGCTTGTGAAAAAAATATAATTATTATGTTACTGATTATACTCGTATGTATTTAAGTGAAAAATGTTGACGGAAACAAACTTTCTAATACTTACATACCTATTAATAATATGATTTACAAAATTAGAGTTAGTTAGTTACCTAATATAAAATAAAGAAAAGTATAACTGGTAGGTAGGCCATTATGTTAGTAAAGGAATTTTTAATCTCTTTACTTTTTTATTAAAAGATGAACTTGATCAGTTAAGAATGATCTTATAAAGGATACTTGAAAAATAATTTGAATAAAAATAAGTTTTTCGCAAGTCATTAAAACATATGGGTTATAAATGGTCGACACATGTAGTAGATATGACGAAATAAAACAAAGCAGCATTATATGTTTTGTTAATATAATATGGCGTATAAAAATCATTTTAAATCAAATATAAGGTTGTATAATTAAATACAATAAGTGAATTAATGAAAATGAAACCGCAGTGAAACGAATTCGTTTCACAAAAATACAAAAAGATATTTTAATAGAAAATACTTTTAGAGGCCTTCAAATTTCGTTAAGAGGTAGAAAGAGGTTCTTTGAAGAAAATATGAAGAATTATTTGATCTTATGAATTACCTTTATTGGCTTTTTGTAAAAGCCTCTATCATTTATTAATTAATATCGTATATGAATTATGTAAAATCAATAACATTAGTAATTTGTACCTAAATTAAAACTAATTTCTATCTCAAAAAGTAATTTTTATACTAAATAAAACCAATCGATTGCTTTTTTACTTGTTAGTTTGAAGAACATGCTGATTACATATTTTATGGAAGTTGTGGCATTTTTTAATGTTCTGTTATAAAGCATTTTGAAATCTTACCTCAGCTGATAGAGATAAAACGAACAGTTATCGTCCTGATAAAAATGTAATATGAACTTTATTCAACAAGATAAGCCACTATAGCTCATTTAGAAAAGTGTTGAGGACCGGCTCAGAAGACTGAAGTTTCCTTCTTTTCTTGTGATGAAGATTATTTTACATGTAAACAAAAATGTTAGCATCGGCTTAACAATTCCTTAGACATTTTCAAATGAAGATAGTATCTAAAACTGTTTCAAGTTGTTACTACTATCGGTCATTTGACGTACCATACGTTTGATGTCGAACACTTTTATTTCACACCAAATGAATATGTTAACATTTCTAAATCATTGTTTATACTTTGCTAATCTAATAATTTAAGACTGTAAGAGAAAAAAAGAGTGAACATGTGATAGACGTAATTGGTTTGTATAATTTTAAACAAATTTTTAAATTATCTTTATAATCATTTTTATATTAAATATATTTAGCATTTACTGTTTTGCGAGTGATGTCTACAAGAGATTTATGTTGATTACAAATACAGCATAAGAAACATTTTATTAAATGAAAAGTTTTGTCAAATTAATTAAACAAAGAAAACAATAATAACCGAAAGAGTAGAAAGGACAAATAGTAATAATTATCTTTGTCATTATTGCTTTACTAAACAAAGGGGGTTTAAAATTACAATATAAATAAAACTATTTTTTACGCATTTTACTCACGTATAATGATTTTCATAAATTCAAAACGTAGGGTTAAATTTAAAGCGTTAATTAAAATATTAATTCTATTAATCTCGACTTAGATCCTTAAATACATTTTATGGCAGCTAATAATATTGAAATAAAAATTTCGATTTGTATTTCAAAGTTAAAGGTTTCATACAATATTTTAAAATATTTAAGTTAATATACTTCACGAATGGTTTTGATTTTATTTGTATAAAACATTTACGTTCTTCATCAGATTTATATAATAACTAAAATGACGCAATTCATGATTAACAATAGATATTTCAGGCCTAATCACCAGAAAGGGTTTTTGCCCGGAATTTCTGGATGCCTGGAACATAATACGTTAATATCGGAAAGCCTTAAAGATGCTAGAACTAGCGAGAGACAAATTACGGTTTGTTGGATAGACTTAGAAAACACTTTTGGGTCGGTACGACATGAACTAATGATGTTCGCGCTTAAATGGTATAACTTTCCTATGGTAGTTCGCGACATTATTGCATCATATTATTCAAAATTAAAATTCTCAATAATTTTTAATGAAAACCATTCAAAACCACTTAATTATAACGTTGGTTTATTTCAGGGCTGTTGTATTTCTCCTATTATATTTAATATAGTTATTAATATTTTAATAGACAAATTAATTAGAAATGAAAAAAAGTGGGGCTATCGGTTTAAGTTCAACAACAAATACACAGAATCCATACTAGCTTTTGCAGATGATCTCGCGATACTGACACGTAATCCGAAACAATGTCAGGTACTTTTAAATGTAGTTGAGGATTTCTGTACGTGGACGGGCGGATTGAGGACAAAACCAAGTAAATGTTTTAGTCTGTGTCTGGGTAGACGGAATACCAAATATACCTCTTACGATCCGGGTCTTATAATAGGCGGTCAGTGCGTTAGTACGGTTACGGAAGCAGCTCCGTTTAAATTTTTAGGTAAAAAAATCGATTACCAAGGCCGTACTCCATCGTTGGATGTAATAGTCGATAGCTTTTTAAACGATCTCAAAAAGGTAGACAACCAACCAATAAGTAACGTCAAAAAAGCTTGGATTTACGATAATTATTTAACATCACGTCTAAATTGGCCTTTCCTCGTGTATGATATAAATAAAACCCTTTTGTCAAAGTTAGATGCAAGCGTCATAAAGACATTGAAGTTATGGCTCGGGTTAGCGCACTCAGCGGACTCTTCAACCTTATTTAGAGACCGTAACAATTTTGGATTAAAATTAAAGAAACCATCGGAGTTCTACAAACATCTAAGAGTTACCAAAAGACATATCATCGGAAAATCTAAAGATGATACTGTAACTTCTCTCCCAAAAGACAAAGTTGCCTCAGAGCTCGAGTCACGACTTCAATTCCATAAAAAGTTTATGATAGGTGCTCAAACAAATAAAGTAGGGCTAGGATCAAGTAGGAAAGATCAATTTCTGGGAAAAATAGGGCTGCTAATGGACCTATTAAGTTAAAAATTGATAATATTGAAATAAATTCAAATTCAACTGTGGCGGCAATTTTTGAGACTTTTTTTAACGAAATTCCTTTAACAGTCACGCGTAATTTAAATTCTTCACCATGTGATGCAATCGTCGAATTGACGAATAACGTAAGAGTCAGTAATAAATGTTTTGTTTTTAAACCTTTTTTGTTACATCATATGAAATTGTTGAAACTTTTAGAAATCTAAATATGAAAAAAACCGGTGATCTTTGGGGTATGTCAGTAAAATTAATAATAAATATTATAAATGATATTGCTCCACAATTATCCTTAATTTTTAACAAATGTATTGAAACCGGTACTTTCCCAGATTTAATGAAAAATAGTAAAGTAGTTCCTTTGTTCAAAAGTGGCGATAGACTAGAACCCGGAAATTATAGACCTATCTCTATTTTACCTATTTTAAGTAAAATCTTCGAAAAAATTATACTAAACCAAATGTCAGAATTTGTTTGTAGCAATGAAATCATGCATAGTGAACAATATGGTTTCACCAAAGGCAAATCAACAACTGATGCGGGTGCCGCGCTTCTTAAGCACATTTACGACGCATGGGAAAAGTCACAGAATGCAATCGGAGTGTTTTGTGATTTATCTAAAGCCTTTGATTGCGTGGACCATCAAACACTACTTTGCAAACTTAATCACTATGGTGTGCGTAGTGCTGCGCTTGATCTTATTGCCTCTTACTTGAATCAAAGAGTTCAGACGGTTGATGTAAATAATTGTAAATCGGTGGGATCTCATCTAAAAATGGGTGTTCCACAAGGATCTATTCTAGGCCCTTTCTTATTTTTACTCTATATTAATGATTTGCCTTTTTACGTAAAAGGACTATGTGACATTGTACTTTTTGCTGATGATACCTCACTTATTTTTAAAGTTGATCGTAATAATGCTAATTTTGACAAAGTTAACTGTGCTCTGTCACGTGTTCTTCATTGGTTTGAAATTAATAATTTGGCATTAAATACTAAAAAAACTAAATGCATGGAATTTACACGTCCTAATGTAAAAAGTCAAGATTGTAGTTTATTCCTTAACAATGAAGTGTTAGAACTGACTGACTCGACAACTTTCTTAGGTATAACTTTAGATAAAAAGCTCCAGTGGAACCCCCATCTCTCGACACTCGCAAGCAAACTTAGCTCAGCCGTCTTTGCAATTAAAAAAGTAAGACAATTAACAGACGTTAATACGGCTCGACTCGTTTATTTTAGTTATTTTCATAGTATATTGTCTTACGGTATCTTACTATGGGGCAGCGCTGCCGAAATTAATTCTATATTTATTTTACAAAAACGAGCTATACGGGCTATTTGTAACTTAAAATCTAGAGACTCCCTAAGGGAAGTTTTTAAAGAAATCGGTATTCTTACGGTCGCTTCTCAATACATTTTTAATAACTTACTATATATACGCCAAAATTTAAATGACTATAAAAAAAACAGCGACCGACATACAATCAATACAAGAAATAAAAATAGGCTCGTAACGCCTAAATTTCGACTTCAAAAAGTTAAGAAATCCTTCATGGGCTTGAGTATACGCATATATAATAAGGTTCCACAAGATATCTTAGATCTTCCTTTTCTTGGTTTCAAATCTAAAATTAAAGGTATATTATTAAATAAATCTTACTATAACATTCAAGAGTTTTTGGTTGATCGAAATGTTTGGAACTTGGGTCATTGACTCATTTGCAGGGTTGATGTTATAATTTATAAGTCAAACATTGTTAAATTTTATTTAAAAAGAGCAACTGTTGAGTTTCTGGCCAGCTCTTCTCAGCAGAACAGCATTCCGAGCTGGTGGTAGCTTACTCACAGACTGACTATACTGACCAATTTAATGTAATTGACGATTCAAAAGTGCGTGTAAATGCCTACTTGAATAAAGATATTTTGAATTTGAATTTGAATTTGAATTTGAAAGTTCAAGACATAGACATAACAAAATCTTTTATTCGGCAAGACGAAAACGATAATTACCGACTCCACGCGATGAGCCTAGAAATTCAAAACGAATGGGTGACCATAGGAGATTTTTGTATTCCACTAGCTTTGAAGTGGCGCACCTTAATTTATGATTGGTCCCCAGCATTATTAAAATTCTATCTTAATGCATTCCAAATGACTCTCCCAGATCAAAGTAATTTAGTAAGATGGGGCAAAGCCACCGAAAAGTCTTGCAACATCTGTGGGGAGGCAATAGGAACCGCGAACACCTATTGGTAGGGTGTAGGGTACTTCTAGATAAAGGTCAATACTCGCGTCGCCACGACAAGGTATTAGAAATTATACGGGAAGCGGTTAGTCTTTCAGTAGCAAGAGCGCGGAAGGGTATAACAACCACCGAACGATCTATAGAATTCGTAAAAGAAGGCTCCTCCAAAAAATCAAAAGCGAAGCCTTATTCAATATTAGGCGCGGCTCCTGATTGGATTCTCATGATGGACACGTATGAAAAGCATTACAAAATCCCTGGGGATGTTGGTGTTTCGTCATCCAGACCGGACTTATTCCTGTATTCGAAACATCTGAGGCGCGTGATACTTGTGGAGCTTACTGTTCCTTGGGAAACAAACATCCCAAGGGATCACACATTCAAGCTCAATAAATATTACGAACTAACCAACGAACTGATCAGGAATAAATTTATAGTTAGTTTGTACGCGGTAGAAGTGGGAGCGAGAGGTATAACAGCAAAATCTCTCTATAGCCTACTTAAAGATCTTGGCCTTTCTAGAACAAGCATCGGTTCATTTCTAGAACGTACTTCAAAGGCGGCATTAGTAGGTTCTTTCCAAATTTGGTTAGGTAGGGAGAGGAGTGTGGAGGGTGAAGGTGAGCGTTTTTGCGCATAATAAAGGGGCCCCTTAAACCTACTCCTGGGTCGCAAGTCCCAGGCACTGCTTGCACTCCTCTCCTTGCAACGCGATGGGCCCGGCACCCGCACGGTGATTCCATGGATTGCTAAGAAGCTTCGTCTTATATTTTGTTTCAAATCAATTTGATCAGTCAATGTGATTAATCAACTTCATCTTCATTAAGCAATTCATCATTGAAAAAGTTTCAAATTGTAAGTTGAGAATTTTAAGTTTGAAGATTTAAAAAGTTTTATTTTATTTTATTCATTAGACAGACAGTTGTTGTATATGTTTGAGTTCTAATAATAACGTGCCTCAAAATTATTTTGAATTCAAACATGGTATTGTTAGAATTTTAGGAACGATATAAATATTATGTAATAATTACGAGCTGTTATTGAAATAAACTACGATGTATTTATTTCTATAGCGAGTTTATTAATGATATCATAACTATGACCGATCGTTGGGGAATGCTACAAATTAGCCATGACCTTGTTAGTTAGTAAGTTTAAAAAAATAATAATAATAACTACGCTATTAAATAAAATTTGATTTATGATATGTGAATTATGTAATAATCAAAAGGCATTATGTAAGAGTAACAAGGTATATAATTGACCAATTATTATATATCATCAATTATTAAGCTTGTTAAACAGTCACCAATTGTTAGTTATTTATTATTCGGTACATACAAATTACCTACTTATAAATAAGTAGTTATTGTATAAGGTTGTGAGGTAATAAACATTAAGATGAAGGGAGTAAACGATCTGAGATACGGTAAAAAACTAAATACCCAAATTTCTCTTCCCTGTATATTGCATTAACCTGCTACTATCATACTCTAGGCAAACGTATGCTCATCATATTTACAGATGTCCTTGGTCTGTTATATAAGTCAACTAAGTAAGATTGTTATTTTTTGCTAAGAAAGTAGTAAAACGAGTATTTTATACAGAACTTAAAATGCAAAATGCAAAAAATCAATGCTACCTAGCAGGTCTAATTGTTAATATAATTAAAGTAGGGTAAACTAAAAAGATGTTCTTTACAGAATACTTACTTGTATTAATTATTTAGGAATTGAGTCGGTTGTCACAGTTTCTTTTTTAACCTGGATATAATAATAGCACATATATTTGTATTACGTTTGCATATAATTGTTTTTATTTTTAGTTGTTGTTTTTCTTATAGTTTTTGTACAATTTTAGAGTTATAACATACTTGTTTGATTTTTTTTATGAAAATAAATAAGAATCTTATATCTTAAAATAAACAGCCTAAAAAGAGTAGTGTAAGTAATGATATCCCATAATTACCTTTAAAGAACGAATATATTTTATAACACGTTAGTTAATATTGCTTCACTTAACCCAATTCTCAACAATCAAGGGGCTACGACGAACCACCAAGATGTGAACTCCCTTTAACGATGTTTCTGGATCATTACGACATGGGTACTTTAAAAAGGGTACCTACTCCCTCCTCAAACGTCGGCACCGATCTTGTCACTCCTTGAGTACCTACTGCAAGATACCGTAGGCGCCAGTGATCACTTTACATCAGGTGACCTGCAAGCTCGTTTGCCCTCCTTATAATATAAAAAAAAAAACAATATTGCTTTGTTTTAAGAGTTTTGTTAACATTTCAAACCTTTATTATAAGTAACAATTTTATCATAACTTAATTAAACGTACTTAAATGTCAATGCAATTAAAGAAATTAATACTTTACACTTATACATTACAATTTATGATAGCATTAAAAAATATGACGCTGAAGTTGTAATTAACTTTTTACCTTTTTTTTTTATTTTTTTTCATTAAATTAAAATATTAAACACAAGGTCTATAGAAGGATCTATTGATAAAGTTCATCTATATCCGTAGATATTATTATGGGTAATTTCAAATAATGTATATGACATGTTCTTCAATGTGAACTAAAATTACAATCTATCAACATTTCCAATGGACTTAATGTGATTGAGTACATCTAATTTTACAAACATGAATGAATGAATGAAATGAATTAAATGAGACTATATAATAGTATAATATAATACATTTTAATAAGGATTCGTCTCTCAATTTCAAAATCAATATGTAGATATCATATATCCAATTTACACGAAATTGAATTGTATCTCAAGATGACGTTAATATTAACATAATAGCAGATTGATTAATTTGATGAGCACTTAATATGTACATAACCGGATACCGGATGCGTTAATAATATATGTAATTATAATAATATTCGTAAGTATGTAAAAAAACTATAATTCATTTATAACTTTCGTTAGGAAATACTAACATTATAAGGCAAAATAATTTTATTTACGTGTTTAAATTATCCATAAAGGTTTTTTAATTCTTTAGACAGAAAAAAAAAAACAAAAATTGTTAAATATATATAAAACCATAAATATATGTAATAGTGTATGAAAGGAAGGCTACTACAGCATTTATAAGGTACACAAAATGCCATTGAACGAAGGGGAAACATGAATATTCATAAAAATGATGAATTTTTCGGTGACTAAATGTAAAATTATATAAAAATTAAGATGCACTGAATAGCAAATGTTACAAAAAAAAAAAATACATAACTTAAACACTTTTTTTTTAAATAAACTGCAGATTTTTTTTTTAAATTCAAGTCAGTAAGAAGTATAACTATGCAATTGGAAAACTGCCATCTTCTCATTTGTTAGAAAAGTTTAAAGCTTAACTTGAGATCACTTTGGCCTTTAAGTTAATGTCTGCAGCGTACTGGAAACAGTATCTCCAGCTGAATACAAATGAGATATTGTAAAAAAGGTTGAAAGGAATATTTATCGATTTCTCATAAACATGATATCACTTACCCACCTTCAATAATTAAAAAAATATATTTCATTCACATTATAAGAGTACAAATTCACTTTATAAATTACATTTTATTATTTCCTTAAAATATATTAACATTGTTTATAAAAAGTTTTCATGATTTACAAACAGTAATTTTGAGGTCTTTAAATAATAAAAACTTATTTCTTAGTAATTTTTGACGCACTGTTGTATAAAATGCTACTAAAATAGAATATTATATTTATTAAATAACATTACTTTGGTCTTAAAAGAAATGTAATTGGTAAACAATGGTTTGGTCCTTAAGAATCTACTTAATGTTGCTGATCTTCTAGGTAACACGCAATCTCAATTTAAATGAAGGAAATTGCAAGAAAACCTCTTTTATTACATATAAAAAAAGAAAATTTTAAAGAAGAACACATACAGTTTTAATTTGAATGACAAACATAGTCACTGCATAGGGTATAGTATAATAGATATATTATGTACGTGTTTTGGCATTTAACGAAATCCTATACAAATAAAAATATACTCTACCTACTTAAAAAAAATAGTTACAGGTAAGTAGGTAGGTAAAGATATCAAAACGTAAGGCCTGTTTTGGATTTCGTGACTGAATCTAATGTTTATAAAAGCATTGAAATAATAATGTCTTTTGTTTCCTCAAAAGCTAAGTAAATATAACAATTCAGTAAAAGCAAAAAAAATATATATTGCAAAACACTCTAAACTTTATAAAGTGCAGCTATTATTTTCGAAAGTTTCAAAACAATAAATAAAAAATCAAGTTATAAGGGTGATAATATCTAAAATACATTTACACATTTTCTGAGAAATGACCTAGACATTGAGGCCACATCCTTTGGTTGCATTCCAGTTTTTAGCGAAATGTTTCTTATTTCAACGACCAAGCTCTGTCTGAAATGTATCGGATGTACTGATGTCTATACCGGTATAAAAATGACGATGCAATATTTGCAATATGATATTCATTGTCCATTAGATATATAGAATATATTGAATTGAGTATATTTAAAAAAACCGTAAGAAAAAAAGCGTTATCCAATATTATAATTAAACATTACAGTATTATTTTTATATTTTGTATAATTAATATTATATAAATAAAAAATAAATTTAAAAACGAGTACGATTTCGATATAAAAAAAGAGTTTAATAAGTATTTTATATTTTTTATAATAACGCTTATGAATCAAATCATTACTTGATTTTTTTCATAAATGTTAGTGGTATTTGTTTTTGCTGCAATTTTTTTTTGTAAGTTTTCTTTAAAAAGAAGTATCAATTACTTAGCTATATTATATATTAAATAATATAATTAGTTTAAAATTAAACATTTGTAAAAGAAGTTCTGTTGAAATTTTGTTTATTAAAATAAAGTTATCTTATTTATCTAAAAAATGCTACTCACAAATATGAAATGTCACAGACATTTTGTGTCACCCAAATAGGAAAGAAATATTGTTTATTTATTTTATGAAGCAAACCGAGTCGGTAAATGGACAAACACTTCATACTCATTCAACCTTCTAATTTGACTCGGTATTTATAAACTCTGAGTATAAAAGACAACAAGATGAATTTTTCATGGTTAAATGTAACCATGAAAAATTCATCTTGTATTCATTATGTGTATTATATTCATTAAGTGTAATGACACTATTCGACTTATTTCATTACAAAGGAATTATCCAATATAAAATACAATTCCAATTAATTACTCATCTTGTTATTTGTGCTTCTTCACGAACCTGTAGCTTCGTATCTAAAGTAAAATACACAGGGGCTGGCCGCGCATAAGATTTTTTCTGAAAAAAAAAATGTATCCTTTAGTAATTTTTACAGTATCATATCATACCACTATGGTTTAATACGTCAGATACTATATTTGTACGGTAAATGGGAACTGTGCGAGTAATGTATAACATGAGAGTTAGAATCGTTAAAAAAAATAATTAAATTATGACTGTTTGTAATCAATATACTTATGATTTACATACTCACAAATATCTATTAAAAAATGGAAAAGAAAAGAATGATTTACTCCATATTATTATTACAAAAAAAAACTTGCCCTTGCCTTACAAATACCCCATAGACTAGTCTCCATAAAAAACGTAATTCCTTCAGGATCAATTGAATACGTTTTTACAAAAAACTTTCTAATACAGACTTGAATTTGTTTTTAAATAAATAAAATTGTATATTAAAAAGAGTTTAATAAAAACAATCCTATTATAGTGTCAAAGATTACATTAACGACTATGGGACCTAGAAATGAACCTCAAGTGACCTACGCTATTTGTTAGACGTTGTTAGCTGTTCTTGTTTGATAAAATGGCTGCATCTCTCCAATCATCATACATTAAATATGTAGATCTGACTCAGTTCTGCCGTATGCGTGGTCCAGAGAACAAGCTGTATGACAAACGATTAAACCTAGTTAGTTTCCCCGGTATCATATCATATGAAATACTATTTTGGGGTAATCCATCAGATATTGATTGATGTTGACATTTTAGGGTTGTTAGAGCAATCTGTATCATGAGACCACATGAATCGTTAAAAAAATTTCAAGAGTATCACAACTTAACCGGTGAATGCTACTGGGATGACATTTTTTCTATCAACTCGAAAGATGATGTTTTACCCTTCCCTCTTGGTTCATTGTAGTAAAGGCATAATTATATTATAGGGTTCATATGCCCAAAATAAAATCGGACATCTTATGTATGTACCCAATGAATGATAGTATCTCAAATAGATTAAAATGTGTCAAAAAAATATTTAAAGGAAGAGCTTAGTTGTTGTTCGGATCCAGTTCTAAGAATAAAGTTCGATGGTATCACGTGCACCATCCCGATTGGATATTACTGGGATACTCTTTCACCAATATCTGGACAGTAGACGGACCGGATTTTAAAAAATCTTGTTTTTCCTGGAGGACTTGTCAAACTCTTTAATTGATATTAAACACATACGACATACAGATACTAAACACACACTCTGTTTTGTTCACACCTATTACCGTTTTGTGTGCATTAACATGATATAATAATTTAATTAATTTAATTAATTTAATTAATAAAGTAATTTAATTTAATTGGATTATTTTAAGGATGAACTTGAAAAAATATTTTTAACATTTTTAATAAATAAAAAAAATAATAATACAGAAAATTAACAACAATTGTACATTTGTATATGGAAGACGGCAAGAATACCATAACTCTAATAATATTCTAAAGGGAATAAGAAACTTTACGATTGAAATATTTTAAAATCGGTTTTGACATTATACATTATCTCGACTCCCAAGAATCCTGAGGATTCGCTTAATGTTTTGAGCTCCTACACTGAGTAGATATTTCATATTCCATTTATTATTTTATAGTCGAATATCATTTATTTTTAGCTAAATTTAGCTGATTTACTTTTGTTATTTCCACGGTTGAACATAAATATTTACGTTCATCCACCCTCAACAATTAATTCATTTTTCGGCGATAGATAGGCATATTAGTGACTTGCTCGTTCTTGATGGAATATTCTGGTACAGGATCCGAGGCGTAGGTCTCAGGCAATTAAACCACACACACAATATGACAATTCTTGTATTAAATGTAGGCAATCAATTATAACAAATTACTTAGTAGGAATACAATCATCAGAGTTGCGTGAACCACCGATTCGATTAACATTCCACCGGAACACGTGGGTGCGTGCGCGCACACTCGCGTCTCGCACTCAACTAGTAATGGCCGCCTCCCCAGCGCTCGGTGTTATGTCTTCCGTCAACTGTCATCTGTCAGTTAAAAATCAATTAAATAGTCATGTGCGCCGTCACGGCCAACCCTGACTGTCGCACGTCCTCGTGCGGTTATTAGTCTCGTACAGAATCATCTGAAACATTACAGTCACGTATTATTGTTAGCTCGCCCATGCCTGACCTACAATACACTTCGCTAACATATGGACCGGACGCATTAGGTCCATTCGACCATCGACATTATATTTTCGACTGGGTCCGGGTGCAGGCGACCCTTCCGACCTTTACAACTGACAATCTCTTATGGCTAGGCCGGGCGTATGGAGCCCTTTCGACCATCCTACAGCTAATATAAGGCGTGGACCGGGCGCACTAGGCCCTTACCGACCAGCCAACAACTACCGCGAGGCGTGGACCGGGCGTACTAGGCCCTTACCGACCAGCCAACAGCTACCGCGAGGCGTGGACCGGGCGTACTAGGCCCTTATCGACCAGCCAACCTGAGAATGAGGACCGGGCATACTAGGCCCATGCCGACCATTTTTCCGGGCGTGATTCAGGCGTCCGAGGCCTTTTCAATCACCCCTTACAATGACAGACGTGATTCAGGCGCATGGGCCTTTTCAATCAGCCTTTGCGTTATAACCTTATATCAGATCTCCAATTCAAAGAATTAATTTAGAAGAACTTACTTTCGTTTACATGACTCTCAACTTCAAATTGTCTAAAAGGTTGTTCAGTCTCTGATGCACTACATTTGATCGCTTAATTTTCTTTATCTAGCGAGTATTTACCGCAAAAATTGGAAGTAAATCGAAACGAATTCACCTTTATACTGTGACGTATCCGATGATGGATAAATTGCGCAGACCTCAACGCGTTGCCCGCACCGCACTTTACCAGTACCGCTGCCATAGCTGCCATCGCCACGATCGCCGTCACGACCATCAGCAACATCAGCACCATCAGCAACATCAGCGCCATCGGCGCTGCGCCGTCATCGCCGACCGCGCAGTGCCGTCACCGCCAGCCGTGCCGCGCCGTCACCGCTAACCGCGCTGCGCCGTCACTGCCAGCCACGCCGCGCCTTCACCGCCAGCCACGCCGTGCCGTCACCGCCAGCCGCGCCGCGCCGTCACCGCCAACTGCACTGCGCCGTCACCGCCATCCGCCCCGCACCATCACCGCCATCCGCGCCGCGCCATTACCGCCATAATTTCTCATTTCTTTTCTTTGTTCATCATCAGCGATTTCTTCTTTCGTAGAATTCTTCCAACGCTTTGTCATATAATCTAATAAACGACTTGCATAAGCGATTAAATACGTATTTTCACTCGATTTTCTTGATATGTGGGTAGATCTCCATTTTGAAGTTTTGAGATAACATAAATTTAACTTGATTGATTGATTGATTTACAACCATTGATTATCAACTATTGATTGATTGTATTGATTCTGGAACTTCCTTGTTATTATCTTGTAGTGTGCGTTTCAAATAATAAAATCACTTCATTTCTTGGTGGACGTGATATTGTAGCTTCAATAAACTTATCTCGTGGGTAGTTGGTGGTTTTGATGCCCGAGTGAATCCCACTTCTGATTTCGGCGATAGATAGGCATATTAGTGACTTGCTCGTTCTTGATGGAATATTCTGGTACAGGATCCGAGGCGTAGGTCTCAGGCAATTAAACCACACACACAATATGACAATTCTTGTATTAAATGTAGGCAATCAATTATAACAAATTACTTAGTAGGAATACAATCATCAGAGTTGCGTGAACCACCGATTCGATTAACATTCCACCGGAACACGTGGGTGCGTGCGCGCACACTCGCGTCTCGCACTCAACTAGTAATGGCCGCCTCCCCAGCGCTCGGTGTTATGTCTTCCGTCAACTGTCATCTGTCAGTTAAAAATCAATTAAATAGTCATGTGCGCCGTCACATTTATAATATTTTCATATTCATTCATTATTACGTTATTTCTATATTCATAATATTTAGATTTTAAAAGGAAAACTTTTTCAAAGAAAATAATTTATCTTTCTTTTGATGATTAACAAAAAACAAACAACGGTTACGTAAAATATGTAAGAAAAATATTTTATTTGAAGTCGTTCTTTCAGTAGAGTTATTAAAAGCAACTACATAGAGTATATCACCTTTAAGTGAAATTTTTAACTGTTCTCGTGGCGCTTCACCGGTAAGTGAAAAGTTTATACAAGAAAAGCTATGTCACCAAATTTTGAAACATTCCTAGGAAACTACGCCATTGGCTTATGTACAAAATTTTCAATTCCATGTAAATTAAACTCTCATGTTTTTATGGAAGACTTTTTTTAATTGTAGTAATAATTTTATTTGCACTTTGCACGATTCGACGTCTTTCGGCGTCTTTCAGGGAAACGTTGTAGGAAATCATGGCTTTCGTAATGATATCTGTCCATCTCATCTTTGGTTTTTCAATTCTTCTGGACTTATCTCCAGACCCCTTGGAATCCTATGAATGGGATCTTAGGGTTAATGACACATGTCTTTTAAGTCTGCGTTAAGTGATGTCTGGATGTACCACACGATACTCGGTCGCCATTACCTCGAATTATTTTATAGAAAAGATCAGTATTCTGTTCCGTGTTCATAATATGCCAATTATACAGCTTAAATTTCCTCAAACTAACTAACTAACTACCTTAAACTAACTGCAATTCAAGTTGGTAAGGTTCTACATAAGCACAATGTACAAAATTTAGTAAAAGGTGGTGTTAAGAAAATAAATAAAAGTCGAGTGTCTGTACAATTTACAACAGGTTTAAATGCTAACAATTTTATAAATAGCTCCTTTTTAAATTCAGAAAAGTTAGTTGCAGTAATTCCTACATTCTGTGTTACCCGGATGGGAATTGTGAGAAATGTCCCAGCGGAACACAGTATGCAAGAGTTCTTAGAATCAGCAGAAGTACCATCAGGATGTGGTGAGATTGTTAAGGCCCGTCGCTTAAACCGTAAAGTTGTTATTGACAAGGTAGCTAGTTGGGTTCCAACACAGACAGTGGTTGTTACTTTTACCGGACAAGTTTTAACTTCACATGTTTATTTTTTTTATACTTCTCTTCCTGTGGAACTCTACCTATATCCAACCATTCAATGCATGAAGTGTTGTCGATTTGGCCACACTATGCGCCAATGTAGTTACATTGGCGCATAGTGGAGTTCCAAGGCACGTTGTTACAAGAGTGGTCAAGAACATATTGGAGACCTGTGTACTGCTCAAGACTCAACCTGTATTTTATGCCAAGGAAAGCATTCAGCTAATGACAAAAATTGTACCGAGCACTCTAGGCAAAGACAGATTAAAGTCATAATGTCTCAGGATAATATTTCCTACTCTGAGGCATCCCTTAGGTTGCCGACAATAAGACGGCCTTATGCCGAAGTTACTACAGATTGGCAAACAATCCTCCTACATCCAAATTACCACAGACTACCTTTTCCTACAATAAAACTAGTTATGTACCTAAAAAGCAATATAAGTCAGCTTCAGGTCATGGATTTGACCAACAAGCTCATAAAGAAATTATCAGAGAAAGTAGTTCATCTCTCCCAAATGGTTGTGCTCTTATTAATGAAAATCCTCTTAATAATATTGTCCAAATCCTTTTATCCTCCCTTTTAAGTCTTTTATCTAATCATAACTTCGAATTACCGACAGACGTGACAAAAAATTTACATTCCATTTTTAATATTATTAACAATGCTCCCCCAACACAAAACCCGATCACTGCGTCAGTGGAACAGTCGTTCCCTCAAAAATAAAAAACCTGATCTATGTTATATGATGAATCGCCATAATGTTTCAGTAGCTGCCATTTCGGAGACATGGCTTTATCCTAGTTCTCTATTTAGAGTCCCTGGGTTTGCATGTCTTCGGGATGACAGGGATGATGGCTATGGTGGTACCCTTCTATTAATTAACAGACTTCTTACGTTTTCCCGTATTTCACTCCCACCTTTTAACAATAATCTTTTAAATGCAGTTGCAGCTAAAGTTGCTAACGTTTTTATACTATCTATATACATCCCTCATCCAAGTCCTTCCTGCATCCCAGAACTTAATCTAATCTTCTCTTCTCTCACCCCTCCCTTCATCATTGTTGGTGATTTTAATTCACACCACACAGTTTGGGGTTCACATAAAATTGATTCCTTTGCCACAATTCTCCTTGATTTATTTGATACATTTAATATATGTATTCTAAATGATAGATCCCCAACAAGGAGAGTTCCACCGCAACAAAACACAAAAACCGTTGTTGATCTTTCATTATCCTCTCCTTCTTTAGCCTCTATAATAAAGTGGCAAGTACTTCCAAATTCTTTTGGAAGCGATCATTTTCCTATTGTAATTTCCTTACCTGATTCTTTTTGTCCTGTAAAAATTCTTCCTCCCCTTCAGAAATATCAAGTTAAAAAAGCTGATTGGAATCAATTTGCCAATATTACTACTATCAAAATTCAAAATTTACCAAATATTTCTGCCACAAATATTTTAGAATGTTATTCTGCCCTTGTATCTTGTCTTAGATACGCCGCCGATAACTCTATTCCCTTAAAGAACATTGGCCGAAGTCGTATCTCTTCCCCTCCATGGTGGGATTCAGAATGTTCACAGTCAGTTATTAAACGGAAAGTCGCTGAAAATTTATATCTTGAAGACTCGGACTTTTTAAAATATCAAAACACAGCAGCACAGACTAAACGACTACTACCATTTAAAAAAAAGAATGGATGGATTAAATTTTGTGAAAGCTTATCCCTACGCTTTGATTCTTCTCTTGTCTGGACGAATATAAAAAAGTTTCGTGGTATTTTTTCTTCAAAAAATGATTTTTCAAATGACTATGCCCAATGGATCTTTAAGTTTTTTACTAAACTTGCTTACCCTTGGGCTCCTTCCAGAGAAGAAGCGGCTGATTTTTTAATAGATTCTACTTTAAAGGAGTCCGAAAATAGTAACTTTGTAAATAATAAATTTTCTATGCCTGAATTCGAAATTGTAGTTAAAGGATTAAAAGACTCCTCGCCTGGTGAAGATGGAATTCCTTATTCTTTCATTTTTAACTCAGATTTTCAAACAAAAACATACTTTTTAAATTTAATTAATTATTTTATTATATCTAACTTGGTCCCCAAAGAATGGAAAAAACAGATTATTATTCCAATTTTAAAACCCGGTAAAGATCCTCTGAATCCATCAAGTTATCGACCTATTGCTCTTTCTTCATCTTTAGCAAAAGTCATGGAACATCTTCTTAAAAATCGTTTGGAATTTTATTTAGAAAATAACTTATTACTATCTAGTGCTCAGTTTGGATTTAGAAAAGGTATGAGCACTATTGATAATCTTAGTATTTTAGTTACCGATATCCGTCTAGCTTTTTCTAAAAATGAATCTGTTCTAGGTGTTTTTCTTGATATTTCTTCGGCTTATGACAGTGTGCTACTACCAGTTCTAAGAAAGAAAATGTTTAGTCTGGGCCTTCCTAATTAGTTCACTAAATTCATTATATATTATCTGCAAGGTAGATCAGTTAGCTTACGCTTTGGTAATTATAATTCTTCTTCCCGATTGATTTGGAAAGGTCTTCCTCAAGGCTCTGTACTGAGTTCTATTCTTTATAGTATGTATACGGTAGATTTGGATAAAGCTGTAAATGGTTTCTGTAACATCCTCCAGTATGCCGACGATCTTGTTTTGTACATAGCTAGCAACTCCATAGACCAAAATATTTCTAAATTAAACTCCGCTGTAAACGAATTAAATGTCTGGTTATTAAATCACAGCCTTTCATTAGCTGCATCAAAAAGCGTTTCCGTTCTTTTTACTAGAAAAAGGTTAATTCCAAACGTCAGTATTCTCATTGAAGATGAAGTAATTCCGAATGATAGCAATGTGAAGTTTCTGGAGGTTTATCTAGATTCAAAATTATCTGGTATTCCACATCTTTCTTACGTTGCAAGAAAGTGTGAGAAGAATATTAACATTATGCGTTCCCTTTCTGGAGTTTGGTGGGGTTCTCACCCATACTGCCAGAAACTTTTATACAATGCTATCATAAGGAGTCATTTTGATTATGGTTCTTTTTTGTTGGAACCATGTAATAAATCAGCTTTAAAAATTTGGGATAAGATTCAAGCTAAATCTCCGTATTATATGCGGTGCCATGAAATCTTCTCCAATAAATGCAATGCAATTGGAATGTTCAGAACCTCCTCTTTTTATAAGAAGACAATTTCTTGCTGATAGATTTCTTTTTAGGACTGCTCAGTTGTCTTCACATTCCCTTTTTTCAAAACTTAAAGTCTTGTCAGATCTATTAACCTCTAGTAATTATTGGAAAAATAAGTATATTCCATGTCTATCTAACAGCTATAATAAACTTATTAATATGAATATACCTATATACCAATCACAAATTAACCCATTATTTGAAATTTCTTTTGACGCTCTAATATTTCAACCTGATGTTTTACTGGATATTGGAATTTCCAAAGGTACTTCAGAAGCTAATTTAGAATTTTTACAGTTATCAAACAAACACTGGCCAGAGTGGTTGTACATTTTCACAGATGCATCTCAATTTGCAGAAAATAATGATGCTGGTGCTGCTGTTTGGATCCCCAAATTCAAAATTATTTTAAATTTTAGATGTCATACTCTATCTACAGTATTTACCGGACAAGCAATAGCCTTATATGAGGCAATTTTATATGTTGAATCTCATAAATTAAATAAAACAATAATTTTTAGTGATTCCAAAAGCTGTTTACAAGCAATTCTTTCCAATCCTTTCAATAGAAAAAGTAGATTTCCTATCGTCCTCAAAATTAAAGAAGTTCTTTTTCGTTGCCACTCTCAACACATTAAGGTTACTCTGGCCTGGATTCCTGGCCATTCAGGAATTAAGGGCAATGAGATCGCTGATCAATTAGCTAAGGAGGCTTCCTCTACTGGTTGTAATAAATATAATACTGTTTTTGCCCGCGATCTTTTAGTCACAGCTTATAAAACTTTACAATATACTTGGAAAGATTATTGGGAGACTTCAAAAATATTAAAAGGTAGATTTTATAGCCACATCCAAAGTTATATACCCACTAAGCCTTGGTTTTTTAAATATCGCGGAGCTGATAAGCAAGTAACATCTACCGTCTGTCGGTTAAGACTAGGCCATGCATGTACGCCTGTACTCCTCGTTAAACTACATATCAGAGATAGTTCTCTTTGCAAATGTGGTCTTGACGAAGGTAGCCCGTAACATATATTTTTTAAATTGTCCTAACCTTGATTTTTCACTGTATGACTTTCTCCCTCCTTATATTCAACGTCCCTCTGATTTTAAATCCCTTCTTGCTCTTTCTTTTACTCCTTTTATTATAATTCTGTGTAATTTTATTAAACATAACAAATTAAAATTGTAAATAGATATTGTTAATTTACTAACTATGGTGATGGGTTAACTCTTTATGTTGTTTTAGGAACTTTAATAGTATAGTTACAAAAATTACCGATCAACTATTTAAAGTGATGCTCTCATGACTGACTGGACATGGGCAGAATTTGAATCCTCGAGATTGCCATAATTTATACGATCTAGGGCAATGCTTGACTACATTCCACCTGATATAATATCATATTTATAATAAAATATCATATTTATAATATCATTTCAAATAAGAAGATAAGAAATTAAGTGATTAAAACAAAATAATGCCTCAAACTTTGAGCCTAAGAATTATGTTTCTATTGATATTTATAAACATTTTGGAAAGTTAATACTGTGAATAGCCTCTGAAATAATCTTACATAAAAAACTTATAAGGCACAACAATAATACAAAGAGAAGATTAATAGCGCATAGTAAAAAACAAAATATAAAACAGCCAAAAAATTAATATTCAAAAAAAAGCAATAATAATAATAATTATGCAAGAAAAACATAATGGAAAGCAAAGAAAAATATTTCAATTATTTCTTCTTACTAATCACCCTCTTAGAACGACCAAGCTCAGATTTTGATGCCGGTAAAGCAATATTTGCTGATGACTTTTCCAAATCTACTGCAATATTTGGAAATTCAAGGATGATAGCATCTAAATCCTTTTGTCCATATATACGCTTTAACAACCCAGAAGGTTGCTTAACAATTATTGATCCATTATGTGTCCACACATTCTTCATACCAAGATGCCTGCGAGCTGACAGAAACAAATCCTGTCGATACTTTGTCAGATATTCACTCAAAATATATGAGGTACCCTTGAAAGAAGCCTCTTTACTCCAAGCAGTGGTCCTCATATTGAAATCTCTGAATTTAATTAAAATTGGTCTGCATCTATTTTCAGACATTTTACCCAAGCGTCTACAAATCTTAATAGAAGGAGTACTGTTATCTATTTTTAATTTATCACAGAAAATAGAAGCCACTGTATTAGTTATGTCCTCACTGGGTTTTTCAATAACACCAGCCAACAAAAGAAACTTACTGCGATATCTTGTCTCAGAAGTATCGACCAATTTCATAATTACTTCTATTTGCTGTTGGAGGAGAGATAAAATGTCCCAAACGTGTTTTTTGAAATAATGAAACTCCTCACCCAGACGAGATACTGCATCACCACTAGGCACCGTTCTGCCTTCCAGCTGCTTCTCGAAATCAGTCATGCGAGCCATGAGCTGTGAACTCAGAGATTTTTGGGCTTCGGCAATGGATTGTATAGTTGACATGATTATTATATTAAAATTTCTGATTATAGGAGATTATGTAACTGGCAGGTATGTGTAGTTCACTTTATTCTAGTTCACTTTACTCATACACTTTTAATTATTAACACCATCTTTTAAAAATGTTTTGATAGTGTAAATGAACATTAATGTATTTACAAAAACTAAAGATTTTCAAAAATAAAAATAAATTAAAAGCACTAGAAGTTTTTTACTTGTTGAAGCCTACCCTCAATTGTATATCTTATTCTTCTCTTGTCTAGAGTTCAAGTTACCAGAGTCTTTAAGTCTAACGTGTTTATGTTTTATATTGCTAATAAGAATATTTAGGAGGCATGTTTTATAATAATTCTATTTTTGAGTAATAAACGGTCATAATCTATAAAATTATATATTTTTGAAGTTCATCAATTTGAAATACCTAATCTGAACTGTCTGAACTGTCAATTATGGTATATTGTTTAGGCATACAATTAATTCTTATTTAGTAAAACTTTTACTGTGGATTTATATAATTCCTCGATTTGACAGTTCAAAAACACGTAAGATAATTCATCGTAGTTATTTCTTTTCTTCTTTAACATACTATCGGAAATTAAATAATCGAGTGCCACGCATATCGTTTAAAGTTTCTTTTAATAGGGATTTAGAAGACTTAATTGCTTGCTTTATTTTTTACAATTTAATACGAAATGTACGCGTTTACTGGTTTAGTTTAAAATCGATCTAAATGTTAAACCTATATTATCATCATTATGAAATAATTTATCGATTCTAACGAATTTATTTCGGAATACCTATTGCCTTTTACTTTTTCAATAATCGATTGAAATTTAAGATCATAAAATCGTACAGATATAACCTAATTTTCTCCACTATACTTACTACTGAGACAGATACCAGATTACAACGCTGACGGTTGAGTGAATGGAAATTCTCTTATACATATGTTTTTTTGAAATCTGATTGGTCTAATCTTTCATTAACCTGTATAAAAAATACTAATTAGATATTTGCTTTGATTAATCACAATTAAGTATTGAAAAAATATATCAAATAAATTTATTAAAAAAATATTTTCCTAATATTACCTGCTGTGGACAAACTGATAATATTTTCGTATTATAAAGTTTGAATATGAAATGAAACCATTAGGTTTTGTAATATGAATTGATCGTACTTATTATCATTCTCATCAAATTACATTTTTAATCAAGGGTATTTAATATCAGTTCCAGTGTAAGAAAAAAAAATTCAAAACATTAACAAAAATAACAATCTTTTCATTGAAAATATTTAAGCTTCACATTTTGATTTTAGTAATCCGTTACATAATATTATTTTTTAATAAATATTAATTCCTTAAGTCCTGTATGATTGACGATTATATTAAACATGCAATAACCTACTATTATAATTCTCTTTTTGCAAAGAATCACCAATAATAGTCGTTTTTTTCCTTAAAACACTCTAGGGCACTGCTCACAAACACACTGAACTGTTTACTATTTAAGCTCTGTACTATCACTGTTACACTTTATTATACTAGTTTTGTTACATACCTTAATATCTCAATCCCATACTGCCTTCTAAGAAGAGCCTGTCTTCTTCTGCCAGCTAAGAAGCTGGGAGACGATTTATATATTCACTACTCTTAATCAAATCAGCATCCAATATTACAATTATTTATTTAGTCAATTAAACTTTAATACAAACATTACATTAGTTTTAGTCAAACCAACAACTCATATCTTTTTTTTTTATAAAAACCTACCCTCCAATGATATAAAAACTAACACTACTTCAAATTACTTAACAATCTAAATATTTCTGACCCTTCGATCGTAGTGGATTGTGGTATCCTTTAGTAAAAGACATTCCTTTGTATCAATAAATTCTCTGAGTTAATGTCTTTTGTTGTCTTGCTTATCTGATATCAATGTAGAAAATAAAAATTTTACCAATATAGTATATAATTCCCAAAAAAAAATAAAAAACCTATTTTTTTTATTTTTAAATGTAATAAAGTAATATAATAAAAAACATAGAATACAATTTTAAGGCGCGCCATATAAGTCGAAAATGTGCGGAATAATAGGATTATCGGACCTGTTTTATAGACTTATATTTATAAGATTTAAATCATGAACTGAAAATAATACCTTTAAGAGATCCAAGAACTCAAGAAAATTGCACGTATTAAATTAATATTTAATTCCCTTTAAACATGATTTATCTATCCTGTGGGTCATATTTTTTAAGTGTTATTATTATATATTTTTGGTTGGTGTTTTTATTTCATCACTATATTATCTTAAAAAAATCTTCTTTTTACTGAGCGGTCCCCCAAACGCAACGACTTTAATAAGTACATAATAATATTATTTTTATTCATTTTAGAGGTCTTTTTGTATTGTGGGTTTTTTATTTTTTTTGAATATTGAAAAATGGAGACGGAGTCTCGGGCAATACTTTTAGGCAACCAGCCAGGCCAGCTCGAAAATAAAACAAAAAAGCATATCAGTAATGTAATACTTTATTTTATAAAAATATATTAAATATTGAGATACAAGGTTAGGGATGCCTTTTAATTTTGTAGAAAAATAGATATATTTAGATTACATAGAATTTTCAAAGTTATAACCGAAAAAACATAAAGAGGGCCTCTTGTTTACTTTTCACTCCGAATAATAATGTTCATGTTATATGTAACTTTATGCCTTAGTATTTCTTTACCGCAATTGGAGCTTTTTATAAAGTTTTATTCATAATATTTTCATTTAAACTCAAAACAAAAGTTTAGTTGTATTTCTGTTCCATGACATAAAAATATTGCTTTATTTTCGTAAAAACATCAGTATAACATTCCTCTCAAATGTTTTTTTATAAGCTTGTTTGTTTAATATGGCTTGGCTTATTTGAATAGGTACTTACGTCAAAAATCGTATTTTTAGTTTATTGCTTAAACTCCTAATAAGACTGGACTGGCCAAAATATCAAAAAAAAAAAACAAAATAATCAAGTACATTTTAATTGTATTATTATTAGTAAAGAGTGTTTTTTTAACCCGTGGAACTAATAACACCTCTCTCTTAGGGTCGGCCTAAGAGAGAGGTGTTATTAGTTCCACGTGTGTATCTGTGTATATGTGTGTCTGTCTGTAGCATTATAGCAGCCAAACGAGTAGATTTGATTGTGGTTTTTTTTAATCGAAAGGTTTATCGAGATGGTTCTTAGCTATGCTTAGTCAAAATAAAAGAAATCGTCTGCGAAATATTGAGGTTTTATTGGTGCTGGTGAAAGGTTATTATGTAATTTTTATAGTAAAGACCTATATAAGTGAACATCAATGTGTTCATAGGTTCATTTAATACTATATAGAAGACAGTAACATAACTTTAAAAAGCAAAAAAAAAATAAAATAAAAATACCCTCTAAAAAGATTAAAAATAATATTATTATGTACTGGGCAACAACGGTTACTGAGAACCTTCGGGTTCTCCCGTTGGCTAATACACGGCGCGGTGGGGGTCGGTCATGGGGGTTTGTGCCCGGTCCATGGCTGGCCAGGGCGGGTAACCTTTCGGGGTGGCCTGCCCGCGGGGGGGGCTCGGGCCTCTTTCCGTCGTTTGATCACGTTGGAAAGTTGGCCTGGGCGTTGAGGGTGGGATGGCGCAGGCCCTCTTTGCCAGGGTCGGCCGCGGTATTGCTCCTGGTACTTCTCTGATAGCAGAGTGGACTGTGGAGTGGTTCCGTGGCTGCGTGGGGGGGGTCCGCGGCGGTCGTTTTCTTGCTGAGGAAGAGGCTGTCTGCGGCGGTTAGGGTCTGGACCTCTTTCCACCAAGCACTTTAGAGAGGGTGCTTGGTGGGGAGACGGTCCGAGACGTTGCCTGGATTAATCGTTGCCGAGTGCGACGCCACGGTTGCGCTTGGTGATGGTTAGTCTGGGCGTGGTGGGTTCCCGACTTATGCCTTTTTCTTGCTGGTCTCGGCTGATCACCGTGGCCGGCGGTAAAGGCCTGTTGGGTTCGACGTTAGGTCCCCTACGTGAGCGGACTCACGTTCAACTTCAGTGTGTACAGTGTGTGCAGTGAGGCTGTCTGCGCATCACTGGGTCTTATGGGAGTGTGCTCTTCCAGGGGGTCAGACCGGTGGTCTCCTCTCGGGGAGATAACCGGCGGCGGAGCTGGACACGGTCTATGGTAAAGTTGGTCTGTCCAACCGGTTCGATTCTGAGACTGAGTCCAGCTCGAAGGGGGTCTCGGCTCCTTTCAGAGGCAGCAGGCTTGGGTGGGGGAAGGGGATCCCTCCACAATCTATCAAGCCTGCGAAAAAGGGATGGGTGCTCCTCGTTGCGGGGTGCCCTCTCCGTGGATAACGTCGGGGCATCGCGGTGAGTGTGAAAGCGATCCCGTGGTGTCCCATTATGACGGCGGCGGCAACTGTCAGGTTTAGTGAGTAGGAGTCTCACATATCAACGAAAAAACAATATGAAATCGAATAGTCTAAGTCCTCATTCATTAGCTCCGAAAACTTTGTAAAATAGACACCACTGTAAAGGTATGTACAACGGTTTTCTGATAAAATATTGTAAAGTAAAAGGAAAATTATTATATTTTAACATAAAGAACCTCGTCTGCGTATCCATCTTCATTATTAATTTTTAATAAATCTGTATTGTTTGTTTTTAACTAGGCTTATTAAATAGGTTTGACCCCGTCTCTTAGCTACAGACGTATGTCTGTATCTATCTATATATTATAAAAAAATAAGACTGAAAAATCAATTTAATTTTAATATGGTATTAATATTAATTACATATTTAAAGTAATGAATATCTGAAGGCTTGTAAGTAAGAAGTAATTATAAAGTAATGTATATGTTGTCTGTATTGTTATCTAAATAAAATGAATAAACAAACCTAAAAAGTTATGATAGAAATATTAAAAGTATAAATTTATAAGTAGCTTGTATGCAGTAGAAGTGGGAGCAAGAGGTATAACAGCAAAATCTCTATAACTTACTTAAAGACTTTGGCCTTTCTAGAACTAGTATCGGTTCATTTCTAGAACGTATTTCAAAGGCGGCATTAGTAGGTTCTTTCCAAATTTGGTTAATGAATCCATGAAATGCTAAGAAACATCGTCTCGTCTGTATTACTACGTATTATTCAGTCTAATATTTCTTTCTTGTATAATTCATTTCAAACAGTATAAAAACTGTAACAGAGATATTTTTAAATATTTTGGAGTTACATTTAAAACGCAGCTGTTTTCAAAACAAACAAGAAAAATTGCAAAAATTATAACAAAGTTCAAGTCTGAGAGGTTTTATTTCTGCAATAGAATATTAACTCTGGCATTTCCGTTGGCTGCATTTCAAATGAAGGTCCTTCTTAAATAACCATTCATTGATTAATTTTGGATTTAAATAATAAGTCCATGGTTCTTGTTAACAAGATTTTCTTGAATGTTAGAATTTCTTGAATAGAAATTGCAAATATTCAAGAATTTCTTGAATAGAAATTTCAAATTTTTGTAAGCAATCTATTACAGAAATAATTCTCTGTTCTGTTCGGTTCAGTGCTCCCGCTATTTCTACCGTTGTAAGCTTTGATCCCTAAGTTATTTGTGACTTCGTATACTAGGTTAATTATTTAGGCAAGTGTTAACATCAACAGGGGCATGCATTATAAATGTTTCTGAATGTTATTAGGATTGAATGATGCTAATGAAATAAATATGTAAATATATGGGTGTTCCTTATTTTAAATGACAATTTTTTTTTAAGTTTTAATTTACTATTTTTGTCATTGAAACATATTCATACAAGTTGCGCGGAATTAGCAGCGTGTATTTGCGGTATTTGTCATGTTTTTAGTTTTTCATGTGATTATTTTGTTTGTGTGGTGACGTTAATCCGTAATCAAAAAATATGCCTAAATTAACCTTTTAGCCATACATTTTTTGAAATACTTTTGTTTAACATTCACGAAGTTAAATTGTTTGGATATTTTAACGGAGCTACTTATAACAAACTTTATAACAGTAAAATAGATAGATAGTCTTTATTGCATACGAAACACAAAAATATATAAAAGTAGGTGCAATTTCCGGTCATCAGCATAAAAGTGATGAGAAGATAAAACAAGGTATGTATGTATAACATATGTGGGTATAACAGTGTTATTGTAGATAGCAAAGAGAACAATCTGCCAACAAATCCAGCATTCTTTTAGCCAAGTTTATGAGGATAAATACGATTGCCGCCATCATCACCACGACATGTTTTAATTATGTATTACAAAGTTATTATTTATGATACATTAATAATGAAACAATATCTAAGACCAGATTTATATTGTGTTCCAAAAAAATTGAATAATCATTTCCTTGTTATTGATTATAACTAAAAAGTTGGTTTCTTAAATAACTTAAAAACATTACCTTTTGGTAAACAACATACATAAAAAAGAAGACATGAATATTTTTCATAAATTTAAATTAAATATCACTTAAATCAGATAAAATATTTTAATATTTTAAAATAACAATAAGTTATCTTATAGTTAAGGTAACCATAAAGTTTTGTAGTAGAACATTTGAGGAACTTTCTGACAAACTAGAACTTCAAAATTATACTCATTATGAAAGTAATAAGTTACAACCTTATATTTGAAGGGTAGACATGATTTTAGAAGTCAACAACATCCAACACTTTAGGTGATCAGTTTACACATGTTGACTTTTTTGTTAGAGATAGTGATACGCAAATATGTTAAATATAACCATTTATCTTCATACACAAAATATTGGATAAAACGAACATTTTGATTAGTTTAATAAAGTGAGAACCTAACAGCTGTAGACGAATTTTCTTTAAAGCCTTAGAATATTACAACTGAGATATGTGCAGTCATATAACACTTTCAACTTGCTGTTGCCTAATACATTAGGGTAGAGCGGGGCTAGTTGAGCAGTTTTTCACTTAATCGGTTATAGTTCATCAACGATAATTCATAATGGCTTATGATGCATACTGATGGACGAGTAATTTATCCCTTAGCTTAGTTTCCATAATAATTTATTTCTAATAAGTCGAATTTGGAAGCTACATGTATTTTAATGCAGAAAGTCAAGTATGCTCAACTTACCCCATATGTGAGGTAAGTTGAGCAAGGGTATGGGGCTAGTTGAGCACTTAGAAAGTTTACCCAAATCATAGGTTCTATGTTAGGGAGACTTACAATAAAATTCCATTTTGATAATTAACTTTTATTTATAAACTTATAGTGACAAAACATCAAATCTAAAAGTAGATTTCTTGGAATGATAAGGTAAAAACAGAATCTACAAAACAGCAACGTTCCTAGCTTAGCTTAACTATTAGAATCAGACTTTAATATTTGTATAATTATTTTCAACATAGATTATAAAATATTTTTTTTAAGAAATCATTGAGTCACGTAGGCCGTTCTTTTTGGGCCATCTTATTTACAGTCCAAGAGGGTGGAACTTTATTGCCAAATGCCAGCACTCTCAAAGGTGACGAACGTCTTTAGGAGAATATCCATAGAAGATTGATACCGTTTGTAACAAGTATTTTTCAAAGAGTCTGCATGCGTGGCGGAAAATACTGACCTCGGCGTTGCATAACCCATGGACGTATCACCTTCATTTAATTTCTTTAAAAACCTTGATAATGTCATCCGTTTGATTCCAAATTATTTGGCAGTGGCATAGCCACTTTTTCCCTCTTCACTCACAGCTTTGTCAGCCCCATTTAAGTCTTGACTAATATGGGAACCTCTAGTAGTCTTTTTTTTATAACTCCTCATGGTAAAAAAAAAACAATTTTTTTTTCATCGTGGGAATAGTTGGGCAACTGTAGCTCAACTAACCCCAACCCGAAATTTTAAAGCAAAAGTGAATTAATAAAAAACTGGTTAAAATTATATCCAGATTCTCTATAAATATCAAAACTGCAACAAATTTACCTTAGATTAACACTTGCCTGATTGAAAACGGATGAAATTTGAGTATCACAGACAAAATATCCCGGCTTAGGATGATTTTACTTTTTAATAACGAAATAAACAATGTGCTTGGGTACTTTTCTCGATCGCCCAGTGGCTACTTTTGTTCTAGGGATGAGTTCCTTTCCTGGAACCCCTTCTTTTCGCTATATGTTGCGTTCGCGTGCGGTGGATAGTTTTCGAGATATTTTGATTGCCCAACTTACCCATACGCTCAACTAGCCCCGCTCTACCCTACTCGCATGTTGTGGTATAAAATGTAACCTATTTACAATTTTACGTCATAGTCTAGGTGGTCTTTGTGCAAAACGGAAAATAAATCTTTTTAGTATTTTTACCTGATCGAAAGACAAACATTTAAATAAACCTTTTATATAATGTTAAGATAAAGAAATGAAATTATTTATCTGACAGGTGCCACCATTCCTACCATTCATCTGAGTTACTGCCAATAAATTATGTGCGTTAGCATTTTATTGAAATTAAAAAAAATCTGATTCCGAATCTTCCTATGGTTTTCCAAAGTATTATATCCCAGGTGCATATTATATACATCAATACTTGGTGATATATATCTCAAGGCTAATGTTCACTAGTCGATTAGGATTAGATAAATGTTTGTGGTCGTTTTAAGATTGCTGTTACATAATCCTTACAGGCGTATCTTTTATGGATCACAAAATATATTTCAAAATATAATAGGTAGTAACAAAAAGCTTTCATTTTGGAAGCAATATATTTTCTCAGAAAATTAAAGATTAAATTCACGCTCGGTTTATCAGATAAATTGTAATCTGTATTGTTCAGTCTATTGTGATATTTGTATCAAAATTGTTTTGGTTTATAACAAAGTTAACTATATTTTATAATTAATTAAGTACATTTAAATTACTTCGTTTCGTTTGACGCCAAAATAATAACTTATGCCAGTGTTGTGTAAGTAATGTTTATAAATTTGAATCTTGCAGTTAGCCGCTATTGATATCCTAGGATCTAAAATAAGTTACGAGTGTCTAACAAAAGGATTAAATTTCGATATAACTATAACTGACTCATAAAATAGTTTTTCTTAGTTAGTTAGTTTAAACCTATATGTTTTTGTTCAACTACTGTATTGTTTGGCATAACAAAGGGTAAAAACCGAACCACGGAACGTAAAAACGGAAGTAAGATTTCGCTGTCCGTCTTCCCGTTCGTCTGTTCGTCTGTCTGTCTCCAGGTCACATCTCAAGCATCATAATAGGTAGACAGTTAAGATCTCAATCTATAACAACAAATATTGTAAAAAAAATATTTAATATAACAAACGGTGTTCTTTTGCTCAAATTTAGTAACCGCAACACTGCCGTTTTAAATATTTACAGAATATTTGACTGTATATGTACTTTAAAACTAAATAATTAAATTAAAATAACTAGTATTTAAGGGGATTGCCATACAATAAATCTAATCTTTATTAATTAGAAAGATATTGTGAAAAGAAAAGTTTTAAATAAAATTACTAAGAGAAAAGAGAGAAAAGAGAGCTTAACGGACTTTTTATAAAAGACTTTAATTTATAGATTTTTAAACTTAAATGCTTCCTAGCTGAATGTCAATTTGTTTATAAAAGCAAAGCAAATATTTAAAAAAGCAATGCCTTAAAAGGACATTCGGAAAGATAAGCGCAATTGGATATAAATTCAATAGTCATTTATAGAGTAGAGAGATAGATTTGTAATAGGTTGCAAATATGTTTTGAAAATGAAAAACTGATCTTTGCTTGTATACTACACAATCAGCTTTCTTTATAAATCATTCGGAAGTTATTGAGTTAATCTAAATATGTATTAGAATTTGGGACCGGAGGAAATTTTCATCGGGGCGTCCCGGTGAGTGCGAAAGCGATCTTTTGGCGTCCCATTATGGCGATGATGGCGATAACTGTTTGGTTTTAGTTGGAATCCTGAAGACTCAGCGAGTCCCACATAACCATTCCGGCCCTTCCCTGGGCTGGTTGGTATCCATAAATGATTTCCCAACGTTACGTATAAAAAAAGAAGGACATGTCCCTCAAAACCAATAAAAGCTACAACTCCTTTTGCAGCGTGACCAGTCTGTTGATATCAACGACCAGCACGATAGCTTTGTCAGGATGTTTGACACTGAATCATTTACACACGTCTCATATTCATTTTTACATTTATGTTCTGAGCAATTTATTAGAAATATTATAACATTGTTACAAACTGGTTAATGTAGTGCAAACGATAACTATTTTTTCACTGCTCAATAATGATTCAAAGTCGAGTGTTTAATTCATAAGCAAATCACTTTCATTGAGATTCACCCAAGAGATTTTTACATTTTATATTTTTATGAACATCTGTGAATTACGCAGCATACTAACAGCCGAATGGTCATAACATATGTGAAGATATAAACTTTAAACGTATTTCCTTTGGGTTATAAAATATGATATTAGGGTAATTATTTTGTCTTTAAATCCATATAAGGCGTCACATGTGCTCTTCTACTATCCTTATTCTAAACGAAATATGAAACTGAAAACTGAATAAATTTATCGGTATTATCAGAATATATAAATATAAAATAATATTGATTTCTATATCAATTGTCATTTCTTTGAAACATCAATGTAGTCACTTATACGGTTCCTTCCACATAGAATAATAAAACCAGAAAGACCATATTCAATTAGTTCCTAAAATATACACTCAATAATTATTAAATAAAGAGGGCTTCTTTTGTATACATTTTATTTCTAAGATATTTTTATAGGTGTTCTAACAAATGATAAGAGTTATTATTAGCTTCTTTTAAAGGATTCTAGGAATCCTATGTCTTTTCTGGACCCTCCCGCCTGACCCACCCGCTCCCCCGGTGACGCTGTAATAGCCAACAGGGCTAACAGTATAGACATAGAAAGAAAAAAAAAAGAGGATAAATTGAGTAATTATGACAAACAGTTGTGCTCCAAAATTGTAAAACATTTTGTAAACCCAGCCTTAGGATGAAAATAATAGATGTATTTTCACGTTCAATTTCAATGTTGTTATAACTCCTATGAAAAACATAACGCAAGTAAGTATGTAAAACTTAAGTAAGTAACGTAAGTAGGTATGTAAGTTTGTGTGAAACCTATGTAAACAGGTTTGATGGGACTTCATGCAGAATTTCTTTTATCGGATTTTCTCATTTTTTTTACTATCTACTATAACAATATGTCTGTTTAAAAACATTCAAGAGTTTTTGCTTTGTGACCTTATTATGTCAAGTCGTGTTAGAGTAAAATTTTAGAATGAATTTTCTAAGACTATAATTGTTGAATTAATTCAATAGCATTAGCAAAAAATACTATTTGTTTTGTTTTAACAAAGAGACAATCTTGTTTGTCACTGATCATTTGATCTATGGATATAATGGTGTAATATAGAATAAATAGTTTTACTTTCTTTCAGTACATTTGATTTATATTAAAAAAAATGTGGGGTTGGGAGCCCCATTTTTATTGCAATTTTAATTTCTGTATAATTATTTTTTTATCGTGGAACAATAACTTATACAACGTAAAAAAATGTACCTACATTACCTGAAAAAAAATGTACCTACATTACCTGACATAAATGTTAATAATTTAGATTTTGCTGTCTTTTTGTTACTATTACTTTAAAATATTTCTGGTCCGGTTTAAAATTATTATTATCTTTTTGTTTTTTATAAATGATATGTGATATTGTAATTACTCAATTAAATGAAACCTATTTAATTAACCTAAAAAACAAACCTATTTGATTAACCTAAAAAACAAACCTATTTACATAAATTTGCTTAAATAATTCGAAATTATAAATTATAAATGTATAAAAAAGTTATTATTATGTCTTCTTAAACTTTTACGAACTTATCTAACTCGTATATCAATTTTAAACTAAAACCGACGTTTCGAACCCTTTGCAACAATGGTGTTCACGGTAAGACGAGACGGGGTGTCTGTCAATAAATCAGTTAATTATTTACTCGCTATACGCTCTGAAACTTAAAACTGTTTTTAGTAAGATCCGTTAAAAATAGTTTTACTTAAAGTTATTATTATCAGTATAAATGTTGAAAATCTACATTATCAGTACGCCGAATAAAGAAAAGAGTGTAATCGTGGGATCCCACCCAAAGAACAAAGTTTCATAAGCTTTTTCGTAATCATATAATGTAATTTTTAATTTTATTTATATATTTTCTTTTTAAGTAAAGTTGGAATCAAATCAAGTAAATATCAGGATATCGGATCGCTACTTCAAGAAATATTTTACCCAACATATAGCATAGTTCAAACGTTTCAGTGTTCAAAGTCTCCCTAATACCGTATACTTTATTTTAGGACTGACTTTATTCAACAAACAAATATATAAACATAACGAAAAAATTAATCACGTATTAGCTATTGATTTAAATTTAACGAAAGTTAATATAAATATACTGGGATTCGAATACCTGCCCGTATCAGTTTAATATTTTTCATTCTATATTTATATAAATTTAAATAAGTTTAACATGGCTAACCATTTATTATCAATATTTTCAATCATTTTCAACGAAAGTTATCAATTAGAAAATATATAAAACTTCAAAACTCACCTGTAAAATTTTTCACAACCTAATATATTATTATTGTTTTTTAAAAATAGCAGAATAAAGTGAAAAATTAAGGCAATAAATACCATTTTTTTCCATTATTCCCAGAGCTAAACGTAATTGTCTGCGTTCAATAACCTTATCAATACAGTGATTCATTTTAACTTATTTTTCTAAAAGAGAAACGGTGGATTTAAAAATAATCATAACATTTAATTACTTGTAAATTTCGGTCTTAATTACAGGATTTGCTTTTATTGAAATCATTAACGATAACATTCAAAGTAACTTCTAAAACATAATTAACAATTGTTTCAATTACAATACAATACAATCACAAATTAAGTTTTAAACAAGCTACAAACAAATTATGTAACATACAACTTTGTTGGTTTAACTTTGTGAGTTTAAAAAGAGTGCCGTGTTTACTAAGGTATAAAACGTTTATGTTTTTGAATATACTGTTACTATATAAAATCTACCTTCATTGATCTCGTCTTCTTAGTTGAACTGAGGTGGTACTCCAAACACCCATAATTTAACACAATACTACGTTAAATGTCCATTCCTTTTCGATTTATTTAATAAGACACCTCCAATAGCATCACGAGTCGTGTTACAATGTAAAAAATTTTGTGGTTTAGCCGTGCTCAACCAGTAGTTATTCTAAGCATAATCGTAGTTGAATCTATATGTATTCATATAACTTGATAAGCTTTGACCCGGACTGCTATGTAGGGATTGCGGAAGTGCAAAAGCGTCTCCGTAATCCCACGGTAAGGGCGATGAAAGAACAGCCCAACGGTTTTGTGGGTGCGAGGCCGACATAACCCGCGGCGCCCCCGGGCCTATATCGGCTTTCCTCTGGGTAAAAAAAAAGGATTATAGGGTAATGAGAATTGCAATTTGGTGCATAATGCCGTGAACATTACAAACCTCCAAAGCATTATTGTCATAAAATTAAGGACGTGTATGTATAAGCGTGAACAAACTGAAATAACACTCCAGTAACAAGATCTTCACCTTTACTCCTAGTAATTAATATTATTTGGACGCTCAAAATAAAAAGAAAAGAAAATAATTTTGTAGTTGTAAAGAATTACGTATCTCTTATTATCAATCATAGAGATGCTGCTGCTCTACTAATGTTTCGAAATTACATTATTACTTGTTATAAATATAAAAAACTATAATAATATACATATCCTAAGGTATATGCAAAAGGTCATGTTAACCTATTAATAATGACAACGGTTAAAAAAGGTGAAGTTTCCAAGATATAAGGCATCATTATTATAACATTAGTGAAAACTACAAAATAAAATATTAAAATATGCAAATATATTTTTTTTAAATTATGTATGCTATAATAAAATATAACGTGATATTTATAAAGTCTAGTTAATTAAACATAGTATTTTAATAAACATTTAATTATTGATTTAAAAAAAGTTTAATAAACATAGAAAGTTTCAATTCGTACATCGTCGGATATGAGTTAATTTGTATTAACTAACACATTTATATGTGAATAATAATAAGTTTAGATATAAAACAAAAGTACGTTTTGTTATGTTCAAAAAACTATTTACTCTTGTTACTTAGAAAAATGAAATCCTTTGTGCTCTTGAATCAAATTTACTTATGGCATTTATACAAATTGCTATGCGAGAAAACTATTTGGACTGTCGCCAAGTGTATCTTTTCACAACTCAAAAATAAAAAAAACTCAAAAATTAGACGTTGCACTTAATTAAGAAATGCATTATAATTGCAACCTCAACAGATTTTTTGACAGATAAGCGATGTTTATAGAAGCCTTGTTATATATGTATAAAATAAATCGATGCAAGCTTCAAATAGAATTCTTATTTAATTGTCACTATAAAATATGCTATTTGGTTAATAATGTCTAATCTATCTTTCTATATATTTTTTATTTCTCTAACGTAAATCATCGCACGTGCTATTCTTGTAAAACCTCTCTATAAAATGAAGCCGCTTATCATGCATCGCCCGGCTACCACTGAGCCATTAGTATTTTTCGATACCGAAAAAAACCAAAATCATAATTTGTCAGACTACGAAAATGAATCATGGGTTTTGGATGGCTTAAAATAATGATTATGATTTTTACAAATAAAAACCGTAATGCTTTTAAAACAACTGGATATATGATCAACATGTTATTTTTACAAAACTAGCGAACCCAGCCCGCTTCGCTGGGCTAACCCTTACTTTACCTGGTGGCGAGTTACATCAATGGACATAGCATATTCGTTTTGTTCGAGGAAACATACATGGTCATACCAACTTTTATGACAATCGTTTGAACGGGGCGGAAGTCTATATTTGACAGCGCGGCCTGGTGGCGAGTTACATCAATGGGCATACCATATAAACCTTCTCCGTGGAAAAATACATAAACATACCAATTTTCATAATCATCGGTCTAATAGTTTCTGAGTTCATCGATTTCATATATACAAACATCCTTCTATATATATATAGATAACTAGATAAGATATGATATTGTTCTTATTTACAAAAAGTTTATTAACTAGTACTTTTTACAAATAACAATGAAATCCACTAACTGGTTCACATCACGTTCAATAATAAAACTAGAAAGGTCAAGGTCAGATCTAAGTTTCTGAAAACGGAGACTTAATCAGCTAAAGAGGTTTTAATTTTATTCTTAAACTTAAATACAAGAAAATTGTTTAATATTTTCAAGGGCCGCAAGAACTAAGAAATGCATTACAATCCAATAAGAAAGGATGTACGGGTTGATTGTGTTACTCAATTCTAAATTAAAATGTTGCTATTAAAAAATATTATGAATGTAATAACTAAGGTAATAAGCCATAATATTTTTATACAAATGAATATGAGCAACCATTTTTTTTTTAACCAAATTTTGAGGAAAAAATATGTATGCATCTACTAAGATGTTTGTAGAATATATAAGACTTATTGTTTTTGTAGCTTTAAAGTGGAATAACCGTGACTATATGATTTTCATTCAACTTAACTATTAACGTTCGAGGCGAAGGCACTTAAGTTGCATGCTGAATAATTAATTTTTGAAAAAGCAAGCGTAGTTCCGGAGAAAATCTTCCTAGGCAAACTCACAATATTCTCTTACTTTATACTAAATATTTGTAAGCAGATTAGTTCGCATAATATATATATACATATATGTATGTATGCATGTTATATATGTTCGCATAATGTAAAATCCAAACTTATTAAGTAAGACGATCGTCTAAAAGTTATTTTTCTTTTCCTCCAAAACCGTATTTTTATTCGGAATTCCATCTACGTGCTTTTCGCTACTCCTAACATATGTATATTTTAATAAGGATCGGTTGAGTACTTAAACCTTGAGAGCGTAACAAACAAGTATTCGTCTAATAATATTAGTTATGATTAGTATAAATACAATAAACAAAGAGAAAGCCATAATAAAAGGATAAGTTTTTTTAATTTATTCGTGGTTATCCTCGAATTTCCAGTTAGGTACTGGAAATTGTAGGATAACAACGAATTTACCAAGAATAAAACCAATCACTCAATGTGTAAGTTTGGTCAGAAATCAGAAAAAGTGTTAACATTTCGAATGTTTGATAGCGCTTGATTGATGTTATACTCTTATGTGTTGGAATCTACTTTTAGTACACATACATCTAATGTTATATCCCGTTATTAAAAATAAACTTTAATAACCATTAAATAGAAAGCTTAGCTCGTAAAAAGATAATGATACAGTTTGAACTATTTATAGCGTTCTAATTATATCTGTAATCATTATAGTCCTAAAATAAGTGTTTCAAAATGTGACTATATTTTGTTTGTAACTAGCTTACAATAAGTGCTACAAACAATTTGTGGGATGGTTGGGTTTGTTGTCTGTTTATCCTGCAGCTTATGAAAACTTAAAGTGACATTGCTTATCTAAGTAGTCGTGAACAGTTTACCTAAGTTAATTCGTAAGGGTCTCTAAGGATTAAAATTCCATCTTGTGATTCTAAACATTCTATTTATTCTAAAAGATTTCATTTTGGATTTCTAATAACTCTATTTTTTAAATTGCTTAGTATTATTGTAAAATCGTCGAATATATGATACGGAGAATAAAAGAAGAATATTAAATTAAAATTGGTTGATAAAGCTGTGAAAAAATTGTGTTTTTTCATGATTAGCTAACACTACTCTTATTAAGTATAATCGAAGTATTCATAATGTGTATTTCTATGATTTACATCGTTGTCTAAAACCCTTAACATAAGCTAATAATTTGTTTACTTAGGTGTTAGATCAAACAGTGTAATTTGTCCAGTGGTATAGTTATATTAACTATTAAATAATAGTTTTTATAAAATAAAAACTATTCATCTTGTCTTTCTTCTTTACAATATTGTTGGGGCTTTAGTAAACGAAACAGAAAAGGACTGTAATACCATAAAGCAAGTTGTTTTTGTTTTAATGTGCATATCAAAATGTACCAATACTTGGCAAAAAGTATGCAAAAGTCGCAAAAGCAAATGATGTTTTAAAATGAAATAATTCAAAGAATTCATTACATTTAATGTAATAGTTTTTAACTTATTTATTTATGTATTATGCAAACACGTGTGGTTGCTATTTAATGTTACTTTATTATTGGTTGCTAAATAACATTTTAATTAGAACATTACATAACATTTGCACAGTGCAAAAGTTTTCTGTGTGTTAATGTAGGTTTATTTGTCTCCGTGGTCGTGGGTCACGTCGCGTCGGGGCATCGCGGTGAGTGCGAAAGCGATCCCGTGGTGTCCCAATATGACGGCGGCGGCAACCGTCAGGTTTAGTGAGAAGAAGTCGCACATAACCACATCCATCATATCCTGGTTGGAGGCATGAGAATTCCTGCCGTTTAAAAAAATATATATATTTGTATAGTAAAGGAGTTCAGCCGTTTCACTGTTATTGAATAACCAACAAAACGTAAGTGTTTTGTTGGTTGTACTTTTGAATTTATATTAGTCCTATAGACGGATCTACTATTAGTATATATATGTATATATACTATTGGTAATTTGAAACAAACCTCTTCATTACATTCGGTGTGCCTGAAATAAACATTTAATAACATAATTTTTTTATTTTTTTATTTTCAATAAATCAATTTACTCTATTCAGTAACTCTCCTGTGAACAGTATGTAAACTTTTATAATTATAGAAACAAAGAAAATACACTAATAGATGATATAAGGGATTACGTTGAGAGTAAGTACCTATGCTAAGGTTTTTTTTGGGTCTTTTAATTAAAATGAAATAAAAAAAACATCAAAACGGACAAGCTCTGCTACCTTCAAAATTCAATTAAAAATTTTAAAAACTCCCGATACAAAAAGACCTCTAAAAAGAATAAAAATGATATTGTTATGTACTTATTAAAGTCGTTGCGTCGGGGGACCGTTGTACGTACTATGATGACGAATTGACGATGGTGACTATTTTATGAAATTAGTCATTGAGGACCTAGACTTCTTTATTTACCTTAGTAACTTACTTGCGTTTTAATTTCTTCCTTTACTAAGAGCTTCGAAAATGAAAAAAACACCCTTCTTTTTAGTCGGGGGTTAAAAATGTACATTTATGCTCAAAATTATTACTTCATGAACATGACTTACAAGTAAAATGCTTCCCTATTCTAAAAGACGATCTTTCAACTAATAGTTTACTGTTAGAGCCCATACAGTGAAAAAACTGAAATTGAATTCAAACTGATATTCTTTATATGGCAATAGTGAAGAATGTATCTAAAATAATTCAATCACTTTTCCCGGTAAATGCGACTTTATGGCCGACTTTTAGTAGAACATTTCCTGCTAATATCACCCGTTTCTGTTAAGAGTTTTCTATTTACGAGCACTTCAGAAAGTTTAATGGTCCGCTGTATGTATGTAATATCATGTAATTACTGTAAATAACTTTTTCTATTTTTAAAACGTAGTTTCATATTATTTAAATAAAATCTCATACAAATAAATATCCTGCTTAAATTTAATAACATTTTAGACCTCTACATTTTTGTCTGCATCTATTGCAATCTTCTTGATTTCGTTAAGTACTCACAGACAGTGCTTGTCCAGCTCTTCCTTGGTCTGTGGCAGGCCGACCTGCGTGCGAGGTGTTGCGTCCACGCAGACCTTTAGCTCGTGCGGGTCACAGCTGTCCTCGCTTGTTTGAGCACCACCCCCATCTATACCATGCACTCAGTAAAAATTAAGTTTTATAATCAGAGGCTATTGTGAAAACTGTAAAACAGGTTTACAATTTACAAAAAAAAATCTTGAAAATAACCACTAATATGTAAATATGTATCACAATAGAAAAACGTTAAAATGATAAACGGATTAATAAGTTCAGGAAGTTAAATAAAAATAAATAAATATTAATATTAATATATCAGGAAGATAAATATTTACCTAAAATTAATATTTGGGTGTGAAGACAGCAGACTAAATTGACTATGTGAAAATTTACTATATAGTAACTGCATATATTAAAAATGAAATATTAAAAACCACACACACAGTTTATTTTTTACATACTGGCAGTCTGAAAAATGAGATCAATAAATGAGATCAATAGCAATTTAATGACTAGGTACTTAAGAATTGTGTTTTTATTCAGTCGTACAGATTGGGAGTGAATTGTAAAATATTTTATATGAATTGTTAACTGCGGTGATAAATGATACATCAACTTCAGGTCCATTGAGATGTAACGTAGTATCTTCATTTGCCAATATATATGATTTTAAAGGCCAAGCTAGACCTTAAACAAAACAATAAACTCGATATTATTTTGACTCGATTTTTTATTGATTTGATATTTTAGATTCTTATCATTAGTATGAGTAATATTAGAGTTATATATCACGATTAGTTTCTATACTTTGAGATGGAATAATAGTTAGAAAATGTAAACAAAGGAGTTACCATCACCAAAAAATATTTGATATTTCGTGCAAATTCAAAAACGCTTAAAATAAGGTTTGTGTTTTTTATATAATGCAAAAGTTATATGCATATGTCAACAAAATAATATATAACCATTTATATTGTAAATAACCCGTTCAATTACATGCAATAGAAGACGTTCGAAAATATGTTTATTAAAATGGCAATGTCACAGGAACACCCATATTGATCTATCTTGAGAACTTTTGAACATAATATTGAGCAAAATTATTCGAAAGATAGGTATTAAGATATAATTAAATACACATTCGTAGAAGCTTTTGATCAATATTTTTTTTTTTAAATGGAATAAAAAACTTTTGTTGTTATGGAATTAAAGCAAGTTAATAATCTTAAGAATTTACTAGCAATCAAAATTGTCCTGAAAAGATCAACTAAAATTTGGAAAAACTTATGTAATTTGTATATCTAATGGTATTACGATAATATTTAAGTCACACAAACATATCTTATATCGTCTGGTATCAGTTCGTAAATTCATCACATCAGCATCGGATGCTGCGCCTATATTATTAGCGGTAAAAATTTAAAACAGTAAAACATTTATTCTTCTTTGTTTTTATAAATTAAAAAGGATTAATTTGTATGTGGTTTCCAATTCAATTAATTTTGTTTTCAATTATTTATTTAAATCCTAATCCTTTCTTTATTTGAATATATAATTATTTTTGATTCAAAATGGAATTCTCATTAAGGCGCCTCTGACCGAGGGGACAGTAGATAAATTGATTTGCCTAAAAACGGACTCTTAATTAAATTCCGATTTGCTACATAATTCCCAGCCAGGTTTCATATAGTTACTGGATCCAGTCTTATGAAGAGATGGAGGGACTTTGTAAGACACTTGTACTAACAAATTATTCCTATAACCACTTGGTGACTTCCTCAACACAATGTATTTATTTTGTCTTTATAAATCTTTATTTATTGCTCCACTTTATTTAAAATTACATATAAATAACGTATAACAGGAGGTACCCATAAAAAATGTAAATGAAAATTGTCAAGAGAACCTTTTGCTCTTTTACCTTAAACAAAAACTTGGCTGACAATAATCTTATCCCAAATGACACAAATATTTTATTTCTTAGTTCTCAGAAAAAGTTCCTTATTCGGTTTTTAAATATGACGGTTATGATTTGTAATAATTAATTAAATAAAGAGAGAGAGAGATTTAGCATTTGCACTGACGAGTAAATAGTTTAGATAAAAGAATAGGCCAATGTTACAACATAAAATAAAAATGTTACAATGTAATATTTAAATCGACTTTGTATGTAGAGCTTTAAATATTCCAAAGAAAATCTCTGAATTAAACGAATATTGCGTACGTATTTGCATTTGCATTAGTAAAGTAGATCGTTGGAGCGCAGGAACGTGACAAGGATTCAGTTCGTGACCACTCTGGTATTCAAGCGGAATGCCATGCTAGGAGGCATTTAGCGAGGTATATGTATGACTTGTTCATTACACATATGCAATTCCATTTTGCTCAAAAATATTATTCTAACAAAATTTTAATGTGACATTATAAGAAGTTGAAATTTCTCGCGACTTATGATATTAAAATGTATTCATGAAACGGCGGATGTTTGCTAATCCATGTTCTAATTCTAAAATCAGTTACACACATTTATTTAATTGGTCGTTTGTAAACCTTACAAACATTGAGATATGTTTCTTACATTAGTATAAGTTACTTCTGTAAGTATATTGACTCAGACCTATAACTTAAATCAAATCATTAAGAACGATAGCAATGTTTCTAGCAATATCCAGTAAAAAAACGCTAAGAGATTATAAGCTGTCAACAAAAATACACACCTTTATAATAATTATATTATATATGTCAATATTTCCTTTGTCAATATAGTCAATAATATTATCTTGTTGAAAAATATAATAATAATATATAATAATAACATTTATTACAATTTAGTCAGAAGAGAATAATTTCAAACTGCTCTTAATTATTTTGTTTTATCATAGTTTTGTAGCGTGTTCAAAGAATGGAAAGATTTCGTTGTAAGATTCTAACTTTTAAATCGAAAATAAGTTTAAATTCATTTACTTGGAAATTTTCATAAGTTTGCATCTTTTGGTAGCATTCCAATTGTCAGCAAAGCGTTTATTATTTCAGCGACCGATTTGCATATGAAATATGATGGGTACGCAACGATATCTACGAGAGATGATAGTACAGTTTTCAAAACATCAAATTCACCATCTATTGTAGTCCGTATAGTACGTTCTTTTGATAAATGTGTCTTGAAGTAGGCTTTTGTATGTAGATTTTATCTGATATATTTTACATTTATACTAGTAAAGCCGAATCTCTAAAAGACCCATAAAATGTGGTTGTATGTCTAGAGGTAATCTGAAAGAGAAATAGATAGCGTGAATGGAGATGAATGGAGTTGAAGCAGCGCTGAGGGATGACACGAGTGATTTAAAGAGGAAATTACGTACTCTGTGCCACCTGGAGTAAATTGTTTTAGAATAATGATACTAAATAATGATAGTGACAACTACAATTTCTATCCGGAGTTCATAATAAATTAAATACACATAAACATATATATATGTCTATAGTCTATGGGTAGTCTATGCTTCTGAGACTTTTACCGTTGGAATTTATTACGTTAGGTGAGCTTTTCTGTTATGACGTCAGTGAGTACTCAGATCGTTGTTGTTAATAGTTTACCCGAAAAGAGGTAAAAAAGGGGATGTAAGCTATAAGCTAAGCTATAAGCTTATTATATTGCTACATAATCTTTACCTATAAACATATTATACTTGTCATTAAAATAATCAACATTCAAAATCTCTTTATATTATCCTAAACCAAGCAGCAGTCATTAGTTTAATTGAAGTATCTACAATTATAGGACATTTAAAATCGTTAATACTAACTGCTTGTTCTAAATTGTTTAAAATTTAATCATTGTATCAATAAACCTTATCTGAGAAGCTACAACAGTGAAAAGGCGGGAACCAAATAGAGTAATAGATATATGTATATAGAACAATACTGCCGTCCTATAACTAAAATACCGTTAAGTGAAAAAAACAAATATTGAGATACGCGCGAAAAACTGTAAAATAAATTTAAATGGATGCTACTTTCTAACTAGAAGTCATTGACAAAACTTTTAAATACTCCTAAGTAGATCTTAAAAAGTTCTTTTAGTCAATGCAGGTCCTGGTCAAAATTATTTTCGTAAATTAAAGAAAATGGAAATTTATTATTTTCTCAAAGTAATCTTTCAAATATGTGGTCCTAAATACATTACTATAATGCCGTAATGCATGCCTTAGCGGCATTTTTGCTAAGTATTAAGACTTAATATACCACTTACTTATTATACTTAAAAATTCACCAATTAATACATAGCTTAAATGCCGTTAAAAATACCAACGTCAGTATAGCTTAGTATTTTGGTTAAATAGAAAAATGTTGCCGTTAAGTCACTTAACGGCAATATAGGCAAGTAATGCTCAATTAAAAGCCATTTTTCAATTTATTACATAGCTATAATGCGGTTATGTACAAATCCTATGAGGATAACGGCATTTCAGCTATGCATGACGGTTCATAATTGTCACGGAATCAAAAAATTTAATTCAAATAGTAACATTAAAACAAGCATTTTATTTAAAATATTTATTTATTTCTTAAATTATACTGAGACGCTTTGATCTTGAACATTTCAAATTGACATTAGCAATTGAAATAAAAATTTAAAATATCTTTATTCAAGTAGGCATTTACACGCACTTTTAAATCGTCAATTACATTAAATTGGTTAGTAAAGTCAGTCTGTGTGTAAGCTACCATCAGCTCCGAATGCTGTTCTTTTGAGAAAAGCTGGCCAGAAAATCAACAGTCGCTCTTTTTAAATGAAATTTAACAACGTTTTAAATTATACATTATACATTAACCTGCAAATGAGTCAATGACTTCAGTTGCACACATTTCGATCAACCAAAAACTTTTGAATGTTATAATAACATTTATTTAATAACAATACCGAACAGAAACCCCTGGACTATGAAAATTAAAGTAAATCTAACCCTCATTTTGCCATTACGAATTAATTATTATAATTACCTATTTTAGTTTAGCTGGTACTTGAGTTGTTAAGTTGTGGTGGTGACAGTAAATGAATTAACTACTTAAGATGATGTTGTTTTAAACTAGTAATCAGAGTGAATGGGATTGGGCCTTTAATATTTCTATAACAGCTTTACTCCTCCTCTATGACAACGAAATTAATATAGTTATAAAAAGAGAGTTAGAAGTTATAATTATTCCAAATCGTCGTGACGGTAAGTAATTTATTAACAATATTATTTTCAGCTTATTAGAACCCTAAAACAACATAATCTAGTTTTAGCTTAAGTAAACTTAACCAAAAGCTGTTTATCTACGTTTATATGGTTTAAATTGTTTCTTTTTGTTTAGGTACAATAACTATGTGATTATTTATTTTATATTTGAAAACATAAGTAGATTGATAATGCTTACATAACTATTTGGGTTGCTCTCATACAATAAAATAATAAACACACGGACAAATGTTTTATTAGTATCAAACGTCATTCGTGGTAAAATGTATACTATATTTTTTTTTAAGTGAAACTTCTTTATCGGGGTTGGAAAAAAAATTAGTGTAACATTTTTCCGTTTCGCGCCATCTTTTTGAAATGAAACTTCTTTATCGACAGATTGGATAAAATTTTATAGCAATGTCAAAAAATTATGACGTTTTTCTGTAACGCGCCATCTTTATTTTTGCTTAAACTTTATCTAATTTAGCTTAATTAGCCATTCTTGTAAAGTTGTAATTAGTAAATCATTTTTTGAAAAATTATGTCATAAAGAAGTTTCACTACTTACATGTGTACACTAATACACACACACATATTTTTTATTTTTACTGGAGAAATAAGCAATCTCAAAGTTAAAACAATAGAAATATAAAAAAGCCTAATATTATTATTATATAGGAATAAAACTATTTTTACGGATTTAACTCGCGTATAATTAATTAAATTTAAAATTTACATTTTAAATATAATGTATGTATGTATGTAAATTTAAAATTTAATTCATTATACGCGAGTTAAATCCCTAAAAATACTTTTATTTAGATGATTTTTGGGTTGATTGAGTAACAATTTATCATATTTAAGGATTTTTTAAAAAATTGTTATATCACGAAAAAATTAAGTGTGTTAAAATTATTGGATCAGTCAGTTTCATTAATAAACAGTTGGCGACACTTTTCTTATTGATCTTAAAATAAATCTTTCTATTGTCTGAAAATAGACCCTTATTATCTTAATGGTTAGTAAAAAAATATAGTCAAAATCAAGTTCACCACCTTTTATATAGATACTTTGTATTTTGGGTTACTACATAGAACTTAATTTTACTTTATGTAGAAGTAAATCAAATTATAATTCATAATAAACAACTGAATCGTAGTATTTATGTGAAACGTAATGAAGCTTAATTTATGCAAAAGTAGTGAATATCAAATTCAGCACATTTGTGTCTGTGTGTGTGTAGTGTGTCTACTGAAACCAGTTAGTTGTCAATAGTAGATACAAACACATACAACATCAATCAAGCGCTATCAAACGTTCGAAATGGTAACACTTTTGAATTTCAATTTCAATTTTAGACCAAACTTAGACATTGAGTGATTTGTTACATAGCTAGTGTATCACAAAACTACTGCCATGAATGGGAACAAAGCCACGAACTTTGGCTCAATAAGCCGGTCCACTCACAACTAGACCAGTGTGAATTTGATAACGAGCATCAATCTTTGAAAATATCTATAACCATGTATAGCCATGGTGAGCTTATTCAAATTTATATAAATATAGAATGAAAAATAAACCGTCCGCCTCGGGCCGACAGCGATACGGTAGCTCAGTTGGTAGAGCGACGGGACGGTTTCCCAGTTGTCGCGGGTTCGAATCCCTGCCCGTATCGGTTTATTTTCATTCTATATTTATATAAACGAGTATCAAATTATTTCAAAATTGTTAAAAAAGTTCGATCTTCAATTTTTATTATTAAATTAATCGTCTTAGTTCGTTTGATTCGTTACTTGCTAAATGACGCTTTATACTGTTTATTCCCAGTCTGCATGATAAAGACTAGGTTCTTTTGCAACCTTTTCACAAATTAGTGTGAAAGTATCATTATATATTTTAATATTAACACACTAACTATAATATTTATTTAGCTTTAGCTAATTTGGTGTATATTTTTAGAAACTTGAATGGTAATATATCTTTCTGGTTTGATTATTGAACGTGCAATGAAACGGATAATTACCTTTAGTTTTGTAAAAAAAAATATATATTTTTAATAGTTATAAAAATTATATAGAAATTGAAAACTATGTCAAACTACTCTAAATATTTCATTGTGCAACTGTTGTTTCAAAAAAATAAACAAATGAGCATGTTATAACTTTAATAATATCGAAAAGACATACAGGCTTGCCATACCTTTTGGCTGTATAGTATGACAGTTGTTGCGAAATGACCTTATTTTAACAACCGAGGTACGAATAAAAATATGTCGGATGCAATCTGATGTTTATAAACAATTAAAATGACGATGAAATTTTTGCATCACGATATTCTTTGTTTATTGTATGGATTATGAATTGAGAGAATTTTGATTGGTTCGTTGAAAACTTTGTATGTACATTTTATTAGGTTTTTATCTTTTTGTATCATATGTTTATGAAATTTTATCTAGGCAGATAAAGTTGGCAATAACAAATTTATTTATTAAAACAAGGAACTCATAAATGGAATATCTAAGCTAATAAAATCATCTACCTACTGGCGGTTATACGTAACAAATACGTAATACTTGTTATTTTTTGTGTTATAAGTGATATAAAATAAATCTTTAACCACGCCGTTATATCATTGGAAAAAAAAGATTAAATTAAAATGATGATAATGATAAATACTTATTTAAATATTGTTTATAAATTATATACAATAACTGGCGGGATATTTAGAGTATCAATATTTTGACAACACTGCCGGTTGTGGTTATAATATCTATCAAGTAATTAACTAATCGGAAAATTGAGCTTGACGGAAATTAGTATACCTAAATATTAAAGATAACCTTCTGGAAATAAAACCTATACCACTATAGGTTATTAATCTGTCAAATAATAATATTAAATTTAAAATAGCTAAGGGTTTTTTTTATCCTTTTCTTAATATTTTTGTAATATTTTTTAATTTTATAAATATCAAAGAAAAATATATATTAAATGACTCTACAAATACTCTAGAATTTTCTATTAGATTATGCCATGTTATTGGACAAATCGAATAATTATTATTCCAACTCATATTCATGAATGGCGGCCATAACAATGATGTGTATTAACTATTTAACAAAGAGTAAATGGTACACATTAATACTTTATGAAACTTACTGTTCAATCAAATTAAAATAATCCATAAATCTTTTATTATTTATTAAATTAAATTTTGATCAATATACATACCTAATTATATATTACTTTTTAAAAATAACGAATGGTTAAATAAAATATACAAATACTATAACAACATAACTAATAAAATTTAAATTAAAATAAAATATAGTTTTAATTAAAGAAAATTGGTTAAGAATAAAATTATATTACCTTGGTACTTTAACATGTCAGTTTTTTTTAAATAGTTTGTCTTTATCCATCCACTAAAGTTTCTAGAAGAACATTTGATACAGTCTCAGAGCGCGGACGGCTCTGAAAACCTATTGATTATTGTAATAATACGCGCAATCTTATATTGTCGAATGTCCTTATGTAGCCTAATCAAACTACATACATTAAACCTTTAGTAATAGATCCTATAAGATGTAAGACAAGAGTTTTGGAAGACGACAGCATCCAATCCCTTTCGTGAGCTGCTTACACATGTAGATTTCGATGTAGTAGATTTTGTTTGTAAGTATCTTTAAGTTGATAGACAAAAACAATTCCTAAAATATCATTATTTATGTTTCGCTTAAGGTATGACGTATATATATAATATAATTGTATAAAGTAAATATTTTATGTATATATATAAATATTTTTAATAAAAAAAAATATAATAAATCAACAAACCGCAATATATATTTGTTTTATAAACCCAAAATTAAACGCTATGTATACTCATAAAGAAATGTTTTAATCTCTATAGTCTAGATCTAAATAAACAAGTCAACCTGTTAAGCCAAGGTTGAAAAAGTTTGTGTGTTTGTTGGTAGATTTCTCACCACGCGTTATATATTAAAGAAGAAAATAACCATGACTCTGATCATGGATAACTATTTATAACAAAAATAATATAGTAATACTGTGTTAAATCACAAATTAATGTGGTTTGCTAAGTCTAAACTATTTGTGTAGTGACTTTGATAATAAAATAGATTTAATATATCAATCTAAATAAATTTAATCGTCAATCTTTTCTTTTGAACGCTATATTGGCCTTGTTAAATGGAAACACTATAAAGATAATTTGAGCAATGATTCATTATAAAGATTATAGGCATGTAAGATATATTGGAATATTTAAACTTAATCTGCGTATATTTGTTTTACAATAAGTCGTCTTAATCTTAATTAATCTCTCGATTGTTTAAAATATTCTCCGCTTCCTCTCGGACCGCTGCTAACTATAGACGTACAAACTGTTTGTACAGCAATGATTTATTGTATCTGTAAAAGTTTATAAAAAAATCCTCTTCAAATAATAGGAGTGTATAAGTGTACAAATCATCTAACATTGTGATTTGTTCTCGTATCATACATATCGATATCCTATGCTTTACTTTGTTTCGTTTTGTTAGCTCGTTAGAATTTAGATTTACATCGATATAGATTTAATAATAATCTATATCGAATGGTATTCTAGTTGAGGAAGTTGTTTAAAATGTTAAGTATATTATTTACTAGATTCAATATACCTGCAAGTTTATCATTACAAATGTCAGAGAAAAATAATGACAATTTGGAGCGGTGTGTTCCAAATTGTATTGTAAACTCATTTTTATATTGTGACACTCTTGTAAATAGACAATTCTCAATCTCAACCCCCACACTATACACAGATTCATAATACTGTAATAACGAAATGTGCTTCATAGTGACATTCAATATTACATTCTTTAGAGGGCACCGGTTCTAAGTAGCAGTAGTATCTAAAGTAGCTCTTATAATTAATGAAAATAATTAAGAATGATGTCTTACTGATAATGTGTTTAAAAAAAAAATCTATCTCTAGGTAGTTTCCATAGATGATAAAACATAGTGTAATGCAAGGTTGTATCATTAAATACCCGCCTAATTATGATTAGTTATTGCTGGCGTTGCTCCAAATGAGGGTAGTTTGCATTTGCATCAAATGTTCATGACGTTTATACAAATAAATACATCTATTACAGAGTAATTTTAGAGATGCTTTAAATTTCAAAAAAGCCTTTTATCTGTAAGTATTATTTAGATTATTTAAGTATAACACAATATTTAAACGAGTTAACACTATTATTATATTATTATTGTATCTTTTACAAAAAGATTTAATCTAAATCTACATATAGTTTAAAACAAGCGGTCTTGTTGTTCTATATGATGTGTCCAAGTTCTTCCTAATTACCTACGTGGGAACATCATCAGGACTATTTCGAAGAAATTTATTACTTCTTAATTTTAGTTTTATTGTAAAACTTATTTCTTAATAATTACTTATTACAATCATAATCAATTATGAATTTTTGAGAGTCATCAAATATATAAACTGTTATTTGTAATTAGTTGACTATCTCTTGGAGGCATCTTCTTTACATCAATCCTAACAACATTTTATTTCCAACATTTGTGAGTCATATATCAGATAACTCACAAATTCATAATTTAATTTTTACGTTACCTACACTGTGAAGTTAAATACTGATATTCCGAATTTTATTACTTATAATTCAAAGCGTCTAATTATTTAAACTTTTAACGAGGTCCTTGATTTTGTAAAATGAAATTTACATAAATTAATTATCTACATTTAAGCCTTAATTTCTGTTAAGCAATTATAATTTTAAAGTACTATTTATTTTATATACTTTTAGCTTTGATCACCCTGTCTAGATATCGCGTCGCCCTGTAAATATGTTTAATCAAAATAGGAACCCGAAATTGCTCTGCTTGCGTACAAAAACCATGTAGTATTTGTCATATCCATTTATTTTATACTTTAAATTATTGCTTGTGAAAAAAATATAATTATTATGTTACTAATTATACTCGTATGTATTTAAGTGAAAAATGTTGACGGAAACAAACTTTCTAATACTTATATACCTATTAATAATATGATTTACAAAATTAGAGTTAGTTAGTTACCTAATATAAAATATAGAAAAGTATAACTGGTAAGTAGACCATTATGTTAGTAAAGGAATTTTTAATCTCTTTACTTTTTAGGAAAAGATGAACTTGATCAGTTAAGAATGATCTTATAAAGGATTATTGAAAAATATTTGAATAAAAATAACTTTTTCGCAAGTCTTTACCACATATGGGTTGAAAATAGTCGACATATATTTGAGATATGACGAAATAAAACAAAGCAGCATTATATGTTGGTTAATATAATATGGCGTATAAAAATCATTTTAAATCAAATATAAGGTTGTATAATTATATACAATAAGTGAATTAATGAAAACGAAATCGTAGTGAAACGAATTCGTTTCACAAAAATACAAAAAGATCTTTTAATAGAAAATACCTTTAGAGGCCTTCAAATTTCGTTAAGAGGTAGAAAGAGGTTCTTTGAAGAAAATATGAAGAATTATTTGATCTTATGAATTACCTTTATTGGCTTTTTGTAAAAGCCACTATCAGTAATTAATTAATATCGTATATGAATTATGTAAAATCAATTACATTAGTAATTTGTACGTAAATTAAAACTAATTTCTATCTCAAAATGTAATTTTTATAGTAAATAAAACCAATCGATCGCTTTTTTACTTATTAGTTTGAACAACATACGGATTACATATTTTATGGAAGTTGTGGCATTTTTTAATGTACTGTTATAAAACATTTTGAAATCTTACCTCAGCATATAGAGATAAAACGAAAAGTTATCGTCGTGATATAAATCCTTATATGTACTTCATTCAGTATTGAGGACAGACTCCGCAGACTAGTTCCGTGCTTTTGTTGTGATGAAGATTATTTATTCTATATGTAAACAAAAATGTTAGCATTGGCTTAACAATTCTTTAGAGATTTTCAAATAAAGATAGTATCTAAAAGTGTTTCAAGTTGTTACTACTATCGGTCATCTGACGTACCACATGTCTGATGTCGTCTGACAATGTTATTTATTTACCAACACCTTTATTTCACAGCCAAAAGAATATGTAAGCTAAGTCATTGTTTATACTTTGCCGATTTAATAATTTAAGACTGTAAGAGAGAAAAAGAGAAAGCACGTGATAGACATATTTGGTTTGTATAATTTTAAACTTTTTTTTTAAGTATCTTTATATTCGTTTTTATATTAAATATATTTAGCATTTATGTTGAGATTTCTGTTGATTACAAATACAGCGTGAGAAACATTTTATTCTTAATAAAATGATCTATGATCTATGATCTATCAAGAAATTGAAAATCTCCTTATAATAACGTAAAGTAACTTTTATTATTAATTATATTATATTATTCTTTTATTATTAATATTTTAAATTTATTTATTTGTACAGATTTAATTTAATTTAATTTAATTTAGTTTAGTTTAGTTTAGTTTACTTTAGTTTAGTTTAGTTTAGTTTAGTTTAGTTTAGTTTAGTTTAGTTTAGTTTAGTTTAGTTTAGTTTAGTTTAGTTTAGTTTAGTTTAGTTTAGTTTAGTTTAGTTTAGTTTAGTTTAGTTTAGTTTAGTTTAGTTTAGTTTAGTTTAGTTTAGTTTAGTTTAGTTTAGTTTAGTTTAGTTTAGTTTAGTTTAGTTTAGTTTAGTTTAGTTTAGTTTAGTTTAGTTTAGTTTAGTTTAGTTTAGTTTAGTTTAGTTTAGTTTAGTTTAGTTTAGTTTAGTTTAGTTTAGTTTAGTTTAGTTTAGTTTAGTTTAGTTTAGTTTAGTTTAGTTTAGTTTAGTTTAGTTTAGTTTAGTTTAGTTTAGTTTAGTTTAGTTTAGTTTAGTTTAGTTTAGTTTAGTTTAGTTTAGTTTAGTTTAGTTTAGTTTAGTTTAGTTTAGTTTAGTTTAGTTTAGTTTAGTTTAGTTTAGTTTAGTTTAGTTTAGTTTAGTTTAGTTTAGTTTAGTTTAGTTTAGTTTAGTTTAGTTTAGTTTAGTTTAGTTTAGTTTAGTTTAGTTTAGTTTAGTTTAGTTTAGTTTAGTTTAGTTTAGTTTAGTTTAGTTTAGTTTAGTTTAGTTTAGTTTAGTTTAGTTTAGTTTAGTTTAGTTTAGTTTAGTTTAGTTTAGTTTAGTTTAGTTTAGTTTAGTTTAGTTTAGTTTAGTTTAGTTTAGTTTAGTTTAGTTTAGTTTAGTTTAGTTTAGTTTAGTTTAGTTTAGTTTAGTTTAGTTTAGTTTAGTTTAGTTTAGTTTAGTTTAGTTTAGTTTAGTTTAGTTTAGTTTAGTTTAGTTTAGTTTAGTTTAGTTTAGTTTAGTTTAGTTTAGTTTAGTTTAGTTTAGTTTAGTTTAGTTTAATTTAATTTACCTTGTTAGTTAGTTAGTTAGTGACCTTGTTAGTTAGTAAGTTTTTAAAAAAAATAAATAATAAGTTCGCTATTAAATAAAATTTGATTTATGATATGGGCATTATGTAATAACAAGGTATATAATTGACCTATTATGATACATCATCAATTATTAAGCTTGTTAAATAGTCATCAATTGTTAGTTATTTATTATTCGGTACATACAAATTAACTACTTATAAATAGTTATTGTATAATTTTGTGAAGATAATAAACATCAAGATGAAGGGAGTAAGCGATCTGAGATACAGTAAAAAACTAAATAATCCAATTTCTTTTCCCTGTATATTGCATAAACCTGCTACTATCATACTCTAGGCAAACGTATGCTCATCATATTTACAGATGTCCTTGGTTTGTTATATAAGTCAACTAAGTAAGATTGTTAGTTTTTGCTAAGAAAGTAGTAATACGAGTATTTTAAAAAATAATTAGGAATCTTATATCTTAAAGTAAACAGCCTAAAAACAGTAGTATAAATAATGATATCCCATAATTACCTTAAAAGAACGAATATATTTTGATGTGAACTAAAATTACAATTTATCTACATTTCCAATAGACCTAATGTGATTGAGTACAAAAGTTAATGAATGAATGAAATAAATTTAATGAGATTATATAATAGTAAAATATAATACATTTTAATAAGGATTCGTCTCTCAATTTCAAAATCAGTATGTAGATATTATAAATCTAATTTACACGGAATTGAATTGTATCTCAAGATGACGTTAATATTAACATACTTCATAGCAGATTTATTAATTTGATGAACACTAAATATGTACATAATCGGATACCGGATGCGTTAATAATATAATTTCGTAATTATGTAAAAAAACTATAATTCATTTATAACTTTCGTTAGGAAATACTAACATTATAAGGCAAAATAATTTTATTCACGTGTTTAAATTATCTATAAAGGTTTTCTAATTCTTTAAACAGAAAAAAAAACAAAAATTGTTAAATATATATAAAACCATAAATATATGTAAGGAAGGCTACTACAGCATTTATAATGTAAACAGATGCCATTGAACGAAGGGGGAATATGAATATTCATAAAAATGAAGAATTTTTCGGTGACTAAATGTAAAATTATATAAAACTTAAGATGTACTGAATAGCAAAGGTTACAAAATAAAAAAAATACATAACTTAAACGCTTTTTGTTTAATAAAACTGAAGATAACTATTTTTTAAATTAAAGTCAGTAAGAAGTATAACAATCCAATTGGAAAACTGCCATCTCCTCATTTGTTACGAAAGTTTAAAGCTTAACTTGAGATCACTTGGGCCTTTAAGTTAATGTCTGCAGCGTACTGGAAACAGTATCTCCAGCCGAATACAGATGAGATATTGTAAAAAAGGTTGAAAGGAATATTTATCGATTTCTCATAAACATATCACTTACCCACCTTCAATAAATAAAAAAATATATTTCGTTCACATTATAAGAATAAAAATCCCTAAAATATTAACATTGTTTATAAAAAGTTTTCATGATTTACAAACAGTAATTTTGAGGTCTTTAAATAATAAAAACTTATTTCTTACTAATTTTGACGCACTGTTGTATAAAATGCTAGTAAAATAGAATATTATAATTATTAAATAACATTACTTTGGTCTTAAAAAAATATAATTGGTAAACAAAGTAAAGGAATATCTTACTTTCAAGTTTTTATTAAAGTAACAGCTGTTTTTGTTTTATGTGTAAGCATAAAACATACAACTTACTTACGTTTTTTTGTTCAAGCTTATCAAGCTCTTGCTGAAATATCTTTAGAAAACAATATCTTACCATGCATGATATACCTTGGATTATCCAAATCCAAGTTTTAGGTTTTCGTATTAATAAGTTTTTATATATTCTCTGCAACCTAAAAATATTGTCTTATAACCGTATTCTAATATACTTGACAATTATACCAGACAAAATTGGCTCTCTCTATAAATATAAAGAAAATTTTCTGGAAAGTAAAATTGTCAAGTCCTTAAGAATCTAATTAATGTTGCTGATCTTCTACGTAACACGCAATCTCAATTTAAATGAAGGAAATTGCAAGAAAACCTCTTTTGTTACATATGAAAGAAAATTTTAAAGAAGAACACATACAGTTTTAATTTGAATGACAGACATAGTCACTGTATATAGAACAGTATAATAGATACATTATAGACGTGTTTTGGTATTTGATAAAATCCTATAAAAATAAAAATATATTCTACCTACGTAAAAAAAAATAGTTACAGGTAGGTAGGTAGGTAGAGTGATCAAAATGTAAATACTGTTTTGAATTTCTTGGCTGAATCTAATGTTTATAAAAGCATTGAAATAAAAATGTCTTTTGTTTTCTGAAAAGCTAAGTAAATATAACAATTCAGTAAAAGCAAAAAAAAAATATTGTTAAATACTCTAAACTTTATAAAGTGCAGCGATTGCTTGCGACGATATCAAAATAATATACAAAAAAGCATGCTATAAGTGTGATAATATCTAAATACATTCACACATTTTCTGAGAAATGATCTAGATATTGAGGCCACATCCTTTGGCTGCATTGCAGTTGTTAGCGAAACGTTTCTTATTTCAAATACAGAGCTGAAACGAATCGTCTGAATGTATACGTCTGAAATGTATCGGATGTAAACTGATGTCTATGACCGGTATAAAAATGACGCTGCAATATTTGCAATATGATATTCATTGTCCATTAGGTATATAGAATATATTGAATTGAGTATTTATGATACATTTATTAAAAGTGGGCTTTTTGATATATTTAGAAAAAACTTGAGAAAAAAAGAGTTATCGAATATTATAATTTAATATTATATTATTATTTTTATATAATGTTAACTTAATATTATATAAATAAAAAAATCAATTAAAAAATATCAAAACGAGAACGATTTCGATATAAAAAAGTTTAATAAGTACCTATTTTAATATTTTTTTTAATAACATTTTTGAATTAAATCATTACTTGATTTTTTTCATAAATGTGTTAGCTTTTATACATGTAGTAGTTTGGTTTTGACTAAAAATAAAGATATAATTTGTTGATTTGACTAAAACAATTGAATGTCTGTATAGAAGTTTAATTGATAAAATAAATGTAATATTGGATACTGATTTGACTAGGAATAAGAAGTATATAAATCGCAGCTCGGGTAAGAGAAGGCATTGTGTGAAATAGGGAGTACAAGTTGTGGGGTGGTATTATTGTGATAAAAGTGCAACAGTTATAATAAACCGTTGAGTGTGAGATCGAGAAACTAAGTTGTGTAACAGTGATAATTAAGTGTTTAAATGGTAAACAGTTTAGTGTATTTGTGAACAGTGTCATAAAGTGCTTTAAAGAATAGAACGACTGTCGTTGGCGATTCTTTGTGGTAAGAGAGTTCCAATAGTTCAGAAGTGGGATACACTCGGGCATTAAAACCACAAACTACCTACAAGATAAGTTTATTGAAGCTACAAAATCACATCAAGCAAAAAAAAAATGAAGTGATATTATTATTTGAAACGCATACTACAAGATAATAACAAAGAAGTTCCAGAATCAATACAATCAATCAATAGTTGATAATCAATGGTTGTAAATAAATCAATCAAGTTAAATTTGTTATCTCAAAACTTCAAAATTGAGATCTACCCACATATCAAGAAAATCGAGTGAAAATACCTATTTAATCGCTTATGCAAGTCGTTTATTAGATTATGTGACAAACCATTGGAAGAATTCTACGAAAGAAGGAATCGTTGCTAATGAAGAAAGAAGGTAATGAGAAATTATGGCGGTGACAACGCGGCGCGAATGGCGGTAATGGCGCGGTGTGAATGGCGGTAATGGCGCGGCGCGGATAGCGGTGATGGCGTGGCGCGGATGGCGTTGATGGCGCGGGGCGGATGGCGATGAAGGCGCAGCGTGGTTGGCGCTGATGGTGTCGATGTTGCTGATGGTGTTGATGGTGTTGATGGCGGTCGTGGCGATGGCAGCTATGGTAGCGGTACTGGCATGGCACGTGGCGAGCAACACGTTGATGTCTGCGCAATTTATCCATCATCGATCACGTCACAGCATAAAGGTGATTCGTTTCGATTTACATCCAATTTTTGCGCTAAATACTTGCTAGTTAAAGAAAATTAAGCGATTAAATATAGTGGTAAGCACTTTACTATTATTATTGAGATAACTAGTATTGAGAATAGCGATCAACCTTCACGATCTTGTTTTTTAAATTTTTACTGATAATTATTTCACTTTAACTTGACGTATTTTGTTACGTATTATGATAAGGCGCGAAATTATTTTATCCCGGATTTTCGTAAACGTGAGTGTTTGTTTTAAACTTGGAAAATAATGTTTTAAACTTTTGTTTTAAATAGTTTCGTTTTAAATTCGGTATTCTTAGCTATTATTTGTGCTTATTTATGTGTTAATTCAATTCGGTATTCTTTATTATATTATTATTTACGTATTAATTCAATTCGGTATTCTTAGCTATTATTTGTGCTTATTTATGTATTAATTCAATATATTTAATATGTAGAATACATTAAGATGATAAAAGTAATTACTTTGAATAGTTTTCTAAAAAGTATTATATGTGGATGAGACTTTTGTTGTCTGATCACTCACATGAGGCCGATAAGCCAACTTCCGAGTAGTATTTGGTACATTGAGGATATTGAACTGACTATGACTAGTGACATCAAATGCTCACATGAGGCCGATAAGCGAAATGATGAGTGTAGCATTTGAGGTATAGGGACATCAAGCGCTCACATGAGGCCGATAAGCCAATTTTTGAGTAGCGTTTGAGAAGATCAAATACTCACATGAGGCCGATAAGCCAACTTCTGAGTAGTATTTGGTACATTGAGGATATTGAACTGACTATGACTAGTGACATCAAATGCTCACATGAGGCCGATAAGCCAAATGATGAGTGTAGCATTTGAGGTATAGGGACATCAAGCGCTCACATGAGGCCGATAAGCCAACTTCTGAGTAGTATTTGGTACATTGAGGATATTGAACTGACTATGACTGATTATGATTTATGAGGCAAAATTTTTGTGGCCAGTAGATATTTTTTTTTGAATGAGGCTGCTGAGCCAGATTGAACACGTAATCAGACAACTTATACCAATTGATTATTATAGTTGAAATTGTTAAGTCTATAAATTTCAAAACATTCTCTAAATTGGAGGACCAATTATTTATATATGATGGCCGAAAAATGTACAAATATTAATGTATCATAATATATAGACTTTAGATTAGATTTTGTGAATTTACAATTATAATAATTAGATTTACAAATCACTTCAGAATTAATATTGTAAGTAAATGGTTTTTGATAACGAGCGGACTCGTTATGTTTAGGATGGCCGAGCTGTTAGCTTTTATACATGTAGTAGTTTGGTTTTGACTAAAAATAAAGATATAATTTGTTGATTTGACTAAAACAATTGAATGTCTGTATAGAAGTTTAATTGATAAAATAAATGTAATATTGGATACTGATTTGACTAGGAATAAGAAGTATATAAATCGCAGCTCGGGTAAGAGAAGGCATTGTGTGAAATAGGGAGTACAAGTTGTGGGGTGGTATTATTGTGATAAAAGTGCAACAGTTATAATAAACCGTTGAGTGTGAGATCGAGAAACTAAGTTGTGTAACAGTGATAATTAAGTGTTTAAATGGTAAACAGTTTAGTGTATTTGTGAACAGTGTCATAAAGTGCTTTAAAGAATAGAACGACTGTCGTTGGCGATTCTTTGTGGTAAGAGAGTTCCAATAGTTCAGAAGTGGGATACACTCGGGCATTAAAACCACAAACTACCTACAAGATAAGTTTATTGAAGCTACAAAATCACATCAAGCAAAAAAAAAATGAAGTGATATTATTATTTGAAACGCATACTACAAGATAATAACAAAGAAGTTCCAGAATCAATACAATCAATCAATAGTTGATAATCAATGGTTGTAAATAAATCAATCAAGTTAAATTTGTTATCTCAAAACTTCAAAATTGAGATCTACCCACATATCAAGAAAATCGAGTGAAAATACCTATTTAATCGCTTATGCAAGTCGTTTATTAGATTATGTGACAAACCATTGGAAGAATTCTACGAAAGAAGGAATCGTTGCTAATGAAGAAAGAAGGTAATGAGAAATTATGGCGGTGACAACGCGGCGCGAATGGCGGTAATGGCGCGGTGTGAATGGCGGTAATGGCGCGGCGCGGATAGCGGTGATGGCGTGGCGCGGATGGCGTTGATGGCGCGGGGCGGATGGCGATGAAGGCGCAGCGTGGTTGGCGCTGATGGTGTCGATGTTGCTGATGGTGTTGATGGTGTTGATGGCGGTCGTGGCGATGGCAGCTATGGTAGCGGTACTGGCATGGCACGTGGCGAGCAACACGTTGATGTCTGCGCAATTTATCCATCATCGATCACGTCACAGCATAAAGGTGATTCGTTTCGATTTACATCCAATTTTTGCGCTAAATACTTGCTAGTTAAAGAAAATTAAGCGATTAAATATAGTGGTAAGCACTTTACTATTATTATTGAGATAACTAGTATTGAGAATAGCGATCAACCTTCACGATCTTGTTTTTTAAATTTTTACTGATAATTATTTCACTTTAACTTGACGTATTTTGTTACGTATTATGATAAGGCGCGAAATTATTTTATCCCGGATTTTCGTAAACGTGAGTGTTTGTTTTAAACTTGGAAAATAATGTTTTAAACTTTTGTTTTAAATAGTTTCGTTTTAAATTCGGTATTCTTAGCTATTATTTGTGCTTATTTATGTGTTAATTCAATTCGGTATTCTTTATTATATTATTATTTACGTATTAATTCAATTCGGTATTCTTAGCTATTATTTGTGCTTATTTATGTATTAATTCAATATATTTAATATGTAGAATACATTAAGATGATAAAAGTAATTACTTTGAATAGTTTTCTAAAAAGTATTATATGTGGATGAGACTTTTGTTGTCTGATCACTCACATGAGGCCGATAAGCCAACTTCCGAGTAGTATTTGGTACATTGAGGATATTGAACTGACTATGACTAGTGACATCAAATGCTCACATGAGGCCGATAAGCGAAATGATGAGTGTAGCATTTGAGGTATAGGGACATCAAGCGCTCACATGAGGCCGATAAGCCAATTTTTGAGTAGCGTTTGAGAAGATCAAATACTCACATGAGGCCGATAAGCCAACTTCTGAGTAGTATTTGGTACATTGAGGATATTGAACTGACTATGACTAGTGACATCAAATGCTCACATGAGGCCGATAAGCCAAATGATGAGTGTAGCATTTGAGGTATAGGGACATCAAGCGCTCACATGAGGCCGATAAGCCAACTTCTGAGTAGTATTTGGTACATTGAGGATATTGAACTGACTATGACTGATTATGATTTATGAGGCAAAATTTTTGTGGCCAGTAGATATTTTTTTTTGAATGAGGCTGCTGAGCCAGATTGAACACGTAATCAGACAACTTATACCAATTGATTATTATAGTTGAAATTGTTAAGTCTATAAATTTCAAAACATTCTCTAAATTGGAGGACCAATTATTTATATATGATGGCCGAAAAATGTACAAATATTAATGTATCATAATATATAGACTTTAGATTAGATTTTGTGAATTTACAATTATAATAATTAGATTTACAAATCACTTCAGAATTAATATTGTAAGTAAATGGTTTTTGATAACGAGCGGACTCGTTATGTTTAGGATGGCCGAGCTGTTAGCTTTTATACATGTAGTAGTTTGGTTTTGACTAAAAATAAAGATATAATTTGTTGATTTGACTAAAACAATTGAATGTCTGTATAGAAGTTTAATTGATAAAATAAATGTAATATTGGATACTGATTTGACTAGGAATAAGAAGTATATAAATCGCAGCTCGGGTAAGAGAAGGCATTGTGTGAAATAGGGAGTACAAGTTGTGGGGTGGTATTATTGTGATAAAAGTGCAACAGTTATAATAAACCGCTGAGTGTGAGATCGAGAAACTAAGTTGTGTAACAGTGGTAATTAAGTGTTTAAATGGTAAACAGTTTAGTGTATTTGTGAACAGTGTCATAAAGTGCTTTAAAGAATAGAACGACTGTCGTTGGCGATTCTTTGTGGTAAGAGAGTTCCAATAAATGTTATTGGTATTTGTTTTTGCTGCTATTTTTTTTGTACGTTTTTTTTAAAAAGAAGTATCAACTTCTCAATTTATATTTTACCTATATTATATAATAAATAATATAATTCGTTTAAAATTAAGCATTTGTAAAGCATTTAAAATTAAGCATTTGCAATACCCCATAGACTAGTCCCCAAAAAAAAAAATGTAATTTCTTCAGGATCAATTGAATACGTTTTTACAAAAAGCTTTCTAATAAAACCTTAAATTTGTTTCTAAATAAATTAAAAATATATATTAAAAATAGTTTACTAAAAACAATCCTATTATAGTGTCAAAGGTTACATTAACGACTATGTGGCCTAGAAATGAACCGCAAGTGACCTACGCTATTTGTTAGACTTTGTTAGCTGTTCTTGTTTGATAAAATGGCTGCATCTCTCAAATCATCATACATCAAATATGTAGATCCGATTTAGTTCTGCCGTATGCGCGGTCCAAAGAATAAGCTGTTTGACAAATGATTAAACCTAGTTATTTTCTCGGTATCATATCATATGAAATACTATTATGGGGTAATCCATCAGATATTGATAGATATTTACACTATAGGACAGTTAGAGCAATTTATAACATCCTCATGTAATGGCTTCATGGCCTCCCATATAAATCGTTAACAAATTTTCAAGAGTATTACAGCTTAATCGGTGAATGCTACTAGGATAACATTTTTCCTATCAACTGCATGATTGTGTTATACACGAATGTTTTGCTCTTCCCTCTTAGTCCATTGTAGTAAAGGCATAATTATATTATAGGGTTCATATACCCAAAATAATATCGGACATCTTATGTATGTACCCAATGAATGATAGTGTCTCAAATAGGTTAATATGTGTCAAAAAAATATTTATAGGAAGAGCTTAGTTATTGTTCGGATCCAGTTCTAATAATAAAGTACGATGGTATCACTCTTTCATACTCTTTCACCAATATCTGGACAACAGACGGACCGATTTTAAAAAATCTTGTTTTTCCTGGAGGACTTGTCAAACTTTTTAATTGGATATAAAACACATACGACATACAGATACTAAACACACTCTCTGCACCTATTACGGTTTTGTGTGCATGATATCAGCGTGTTATTAGAAGATTGTGTGGAATATATTGCATTGAGTAATTTAATTTAATTGGATTATTTTAATTTAATTTTAATATTTTAAATATTTTTAATAAATAAAAAAAAATAATACAGAAAATTAACAACAATTGTACATTTGTATATTGGAGCTCTCTTACCGCAAAGAATCGCCAACGACAGTCGTTCTATTCTTTAAAGCACTTTATGACACTGTTCACAAATACACTACACTGTTTATCACTTAAACTCTTAACTATCACTGTTACACAAATTAGTCTCGATCACACTTTCAGCGGTTTATTATAACTGTTACACTTTTACCACACAACTTGTACACTGCATTCTCTTAACCGAGATGCGATTTATATACTTCTTATTCTTAGTCAAATCAGTATCCAATATTACATTTATTTTATCAATTAAACTTCTATACAGAGATTTGTTTTAATCAAATTAACAACTTATATCTTTATTTTTAGTCAAAACCAAACTACTACATGTATAAAAGCTAACATGTATATGAAAGACGCAAGAATACAATAACTCTAATAATATTCTAAAGAGAATAAGAAACTTTACGATTGAAATAGTTTAAAATCGGTTTGACATTATACATTATCTCGACTCCCAAGAATCCTGAGGATTCGCTTAATGTTTAGAACTCCTACACTGAGTAGATATTTCATATTCCATTTATTATTTTATAGTCGAATATCATTTATTTTTATATAAATTTAGCTGATTTACTCTTGTTATTTCCACGGTTGAACATAAATATTTACGTTCATCCACCCTCAACAATTAATTCATTTATAATATTTTCATATTCATTCATTATTACGTTATTTCTATATTCATAATATTTGGATTTTAAAAGGAAAACTTTTTCAAAGAAAATAATTTATCTTTCTTTTGATGATTAAAAAAAAGAAACAACGGTTACGTAAAATATGTAAGAAAAATATTTTATTTGAAGTCGTTCTTTAAGTAGAGTTATTAAAAGCAACTACATAGAGTATATCACCTTTAAGTGAAATTTTTAACTGTTCTCGTGGCGCTTCACCGGTAAGTGAAAAGTTTATACAAGAAAAGCTATGTCACCAAATTTTGAAACATTCCTAGGAAACTACGCCATTGGCTTATGTACAAAATTTTCAATTCCATGTAAATTAAAATCTCATGTTTTTATGGAAGACTTTTTTTTAATTGTAGTAATAATTTTATTTGCACTTTGCACGATTCGACGTCTTTCGGCGTCTTTCAGGGAAACGTTGTAGGAAATCATGGCTTTCGTAATGATATCTGTCCATCTCATCTTTGGTTTTTCAATTCTTCTGGACTTATCTCCAGACCCCTTGGAATCCTATGAATGGGATCTTAGGGTTAAGGGGACACATGTCTTTTAAGTCTGCGTTAAGTGATGTCTGGAAGTACCACACGGTACTCGGTCGCCATTGCCTCGTATTATTTTATAGAAAAGATCAGTATTCTGTACCGTGTTCATAATATGCCAATTATACAGCTTAAATTTCCTCATAAATTATATATTCATTATTGAATTAACCCATAAGTTCTTAATAAATCGTTTAAAGTGTAAATCTTAATAAATTAATATAGATGTATAAAAATAAAATTAATTTAATTATAGTAAAAAATACCAAATGTATTTCTGAACATGATTCTCAGGAATGATTTGTGGAGTAGATCTTAAATTCACAGAAACACAGAACAAATTAAGACAAAAAACGTGGAAATAGAACTTAACTTTTATAATAATGAACTCGGGAGAATGCTATCCTATCTCATTTAGAGGTAATAAACAACGTGCGGGCTTAATAAGTACTAAATAAATAAATAACCGATATAATACTCTAACTTTTTGTTTGAATTCTGGAATAGAAAGGAATTATTGTACATTTATTTAATGAAGTTTACCGGGATTTTAAATGAGCACCAGCAGACCTCAGACTAAGTCATGTTTTAAATTTAAGTGCAATAAATAAAACTAAATTTTATTTTTACGATCCCTGACTTTAAAAGATAACATGGACTAATTACTATTTCAGTGTCGTATATTACAATAACACTTCTGCTATATAGACATCACTCAATATTAAGTACCTACTTATCCAATAAATTATTAATTTTGTGGTTGTATGGGTTCGTTTAAATGCTTGTATACGAGGTGATTGTATGTGATATTTGCAGGGCTGGTCATAAGGTATGCATTTTTATGAATAAGAGTTAAAAAAAAGTTCTAATTATCACCTTCAATACAGAAATGTTAAATGTTTTATCATATCCCTGGAAAGTATCTCGTAGCTTCTCTTTTTTCTTAGATATTTTCCTATTAAAATACAAATTAAGTAAAACAATGCAATTAAATATATTCTTAGTATTTATAAAGTGTGTTTCTATGTATTTGTATCGTTGTCTGACACCTAAGGGTGTGTTAAGGCACAAGCAAATAATTTGTTTATTTAGGGGTTAAATCAATGTTTGTAATTTGTCCTGTATTTAAAGGACATATTATTATTATTATTATTATTAAATTATATGAAATATGTAAATATCGTAATTACTTTGAATTCTTTTCTTTAAATTGATTTCTCCAAAATTCCTAATAAAACTCTGTAGTACAATCATACGAGCATATAAGTAAATGTAAATTTGTTTCACGCTTAAGATTTATCATTCCTTGCAAAATATTCAGTTTAGCCTATATACGTTTATTTTCAAATATCTGAACGCATTAATGTAAGAAATACAGTCTATTATCTTTTGTCTCTTGTGTACAGATTGTTAGTTAGTCTTGTGTGTACAGATTGTTAGTAAATTATATCATTATATATAATTAAAGTGATAATTGAAGAATATTAAATTATCAAAAAAATATGTACCGAGACCCTCTTGTTTGCTTTTCGCTCAGAATAATACTATTTATCTAATAAATTTATTCCCATCTGACCTACCTTATATTTAATTCTACTCCTCAATTCGAGATTTTCAAGATCTTTTATTAGTATTATGTTAGTCTTAAAGTCAAACTGAAAGTTCTTTTTGCCCAAACTTCTTTCCGACGGAATAAAAGTATTTTATATTACTTGAACATCACAATAACATAACGCTTAAATATCTTATATTGATATGTGTGAAGATTTCAATTAAGTTAGGGTTTGTAATTTTTTTATTTTATTGTAACCTTAAGAAAAGATTATAACTAAAAAATTAAAGAATCTCTATGATTCAATTATTCCTAATATGGTATGTTATGAATCATTAATCAATATGAAACAATTTTTGAAAATATCTTTAAACATGTATAGCCATGTTAAGCTTATTTAAATTTATATAAATATAGAATGTAAAAATATAAAACAAATAAAGAATATAAATAAAGAATGTAAAAATATAATATAAATATGAAACATTTAAGGAAGAAAGATAGGAAGGGACGTGGTTAATTATCTAAACACATTGAGTTGAATATGTTTTTGTTATCACAAAATTTTACTGTTGTAATAACTATATTCATATTATTTATATAGAAGCTATAAATTGGTATTGATAAAAAAAATAAATTTACTATTTATTTTTAATTTTCTTAAATTTAATAAAAATTGGTAACATACGATTGAATTGTCTCTTTTCACTGCATAATATATACATGTTTTGATTTTTTTATTTCACTCAAAGATCGTTAATATTTGCGCAAGGACAATACTATGTAACACTTATATATGTTTTCTTTTATATATAAATTTGTCCTAACTTACAGATCTATGGCTGTAGACTTATTTGGAGTAACGTGACTTGACGTAAAATTCGTCCCTTATGGGGTTGAAGAAAAAAATGTACAGAATTCATTTCATTTGTTGTGGATTAAGACTAAGAAATCTTTTTTTATGCGAATTTCAGTTTGGAACCAAGAATATAATATATAATATAAATAGAAAACAATATAAATATTAGCAATCATTAAAAGCCGTCTTAATATTTTATAATAAAATTAATAATTATGTATGTATGTGGTGTTGGTGTCTTGTTGTCGGTATTTGTTTCTCAATTTCTTGTAAATCTTCCGCAAAGACTTATATATAATACAAATCTAGAGTAAGTTCTTTATACTATAAAAATGTGTAATGCCTTTCATAGTATTATCATATACTAATTATGAAAAAGGTGCGACACGTGATAGTGTCATGTTAATATACAAACAAATGGTCGCATTCAGTTGATTGATGTCATCAATTATTGTTAGAATGGAATGTCATACCGGCTGGTGACATACGAGACTAATTGATGAACACTGACTAACTAAAGTATTTATTTACTAGTGTGTGAGTGGCATCACCAGCGTATTACTGTATGAGGTTTACTAATAAAATGTTTATTGTATATTATTATTTTTGCAATCATAAGTTCCTAGAATATACTACTCGGTTGATCGGTTAAAAAATGAATCAGTTTTTGAAGCAATACGGACAAAAAGTCAGAAATCACCGCAGAATTTAAGAAATAGCAAAATTTTGCTCAGTTTGCCAATTTATTCAAAAAGCGATTATTACCACATACCCAGTTAAATGTATTCAAATTTTTAGGAAAATAACATTTCATTACATTCATTTAATTTTTTAATTTAAATCAAAACATTTTAGCATTTGCCGTCAGGATCTAGTGAAATAAAATAAAAACATAAACCACCAGAAAACAAAATGTGTATTACTTATTTGTGGTTACATAAAATAATACAGTGATATATATTTATATTGCTGATAACTATCGATAACTGATAAGAAATACTTTTATAACTAAATAGAATATATATAAATAAATTCTCTTATAACTATAACTATATGGCCTTTACTTGATCTTTATAAAAAAATGAATAATTATAAGGAGTTAAGGCTTTGTGTTGAAAACTGATTATTGAAATCAGTTGATTAAGTTACAATATTAAACTAATTTTCTTATTATAGTCAATGTACCACCAAAATAGTTTTTTTTATCACATTTACTTACATTCTTATGATTGATTTTAAGATTTTTGATTATGCTATGTTCTGAATAGAACAATATATATCGCCTTCATTTACTTTGTTAAACTAGATTATTTTTTTTATAAGTGAGCTATTACCGCTTGCAACTTCGTTTCACTTTGTTAGGATTACAAAGGACTTACTCTTCTTTTCTTTACTTGTGTTGCGTCGTCTATTTCACCCGAGTCTTCTGGACTCTTAAAGAAAATGAGCTAACTTAAGATAAGCGCCAGTCTAAAGTACTTTAGTTAAATAACTAGTTTTGAACATTTATATATATCACCTACAACTGCAACTTTTTTGTGATGACTAAAATTGTTAGGTTATTATAAAACATAATAAAAATAAATTTATCAAAATATCAAAAATATATTATTGACAAATCATGAACATTAAATCATCCTTTGTCAATAAAAATATATTATTGACAAAGGATGAACATATCTCTTTTAAGAGATCTCTTCCAGCTACCCAAAAGTTTTGGAAACGGGGTTATAGAGGGCAGAGATAGGTACATAGACATTATAAAGTATTTCTTAATATGTATTTATCATTACCACGGGCACCAATCGGTTCTTAATTTATTCCTAATAATATTCTGTTTCTCTATGCCGGTCACAACGATCGTTCTGTAATCAAATTTTCGGAAACCAGTGTGCTTGGTTGGTACAATAGATTTATTTTTGAGGTAATTTAAGTGATGATTTCTATTTAATTAGTATTATTTATTAACTTACTTTAAGTCCTGACACGGTGATACATTTTACAAGTTTATTATTATTTTATATATATTTTTGCGATTAACATTTTTTGAACTTAGACATTGTTTTATACAAACATCACACCGATCAGATAAATATAATGTGTTTTCAAAAGATTTTTAAAGTACTTTTTTGACATGTTTTTTTTTGGTTATTTTTGAATAGACAAATTGAATATGATCTTTCTGTTTACATTAAGAAATGCTTTATCTTAGAAGAATCGAAAGATTAGAAAAAAACTATATTTTTTCGCTGTTTTTTCAACTTGTATTTTTGAACATAAAATCAATTTTTATGGCAAGACATTTTATGTGGATTTTTATATAACTACTAAATAAAATTATTAATTCATGGTGGGGGCAGAGTTAACAAGTGAAGCCATACAGACGTCAGTACCACAAAACTCTATACAAACCAATTTTTATCTGTCATATTCAGTGTGTGTGCGTGTTGATCCAACAGGATTATATAAAACGGCTTTAGTGCATTTTTTCAGGTTCTTTATATTTGGAGAAAGATCAATAAAATTTTGGCCAATAGTTTCCCAGTGACGACGATCTGCATTTTTTGGTTTTTGGATAAAGCGTCAACAGACCCATATAGCGATTTCAGTTCAACCATTTGTAAACTAATTTTAATTTATTCTTAATCCAAACCAAAGCAACCTTAATAACCATCAATTTTGAAAACACTGTCTTGTCGTGATAAAAATTCATAGTTTAAAGTTGATTTTAGCTTAAATCGACACTTAGTTCCCAAGCGTTGGAATATCGTTAAATTATGGTTTAAAAAATTTTTTTTTTTTTTTTTTAGTAAAATAAACTTTGAATAATAAATGTAATTATACAATTTTCTACACTGTTCACTATATTTTACTACACTTATCACAAATTCTGTGTTAATATTACATACATTAATATAGTAGCGGTAGATTTAGGTAAATTACAAACTCTAACAGAAAAAGAACCTGCAAACTATGGGGCGTTAAATTTACATTCTTATATCGTTCTGGATTTTAGTAGCAACTTCATTCTTTGAACAAGACGTGAAATTGCTGCCTTTTTTACATATTTTCATACCACGTTTTAACATATTTACGTTCAAGAAATGCCATCTATGCAACATCAAACGGTCCGCCAATTCACTACGTCGCAACGCCAGCACAGATTTTTTAGTTGATAGACCGCTATGCAAGCATCGAAGATATATTTATTATTATTATATTCGTATATAAGGCATAAAGCTATCACCCGACTAATTAAACTATCAACAACTTCAAAATAATTAATAACCTATACACGAAAATGACACTTCATTTAACCTTTATAGAATAAAATTACAAAATAATGTTGTGTTATTTTTTATTTTCAATTAGTCTTACCTAGCCATACCTAGGACATCTAAAGGTACCTATACCATTTCATTTGACTGTTTTAATTGAAGGGCTAAACATCTTAATATACCTACAAAGCTTAAGAATTCATAATATAGCTTTGATAAAAAAAGCTGAATTTTATATTTTGTGAAATATAAAAATGTAAAGGAATAAATAATATATGTTATAACTTCATAAGTCAATATTTAACAACAATTCAACTTTCAATGTTTATTTATTTGTTTATTCTTTATTGCACAATTTAACAAAAGGAAAAGTGTACAAAAGGCGGGCTTAATGCTATTTGGCATTTTTTACCAGCCAACCTTAAAAAGATACAAGAATTAACGTCCAGGCGTGCAAATTACAATTACAGTACAAAAAAAAAAAAAACAAAGCGAACATAAGAAACAAAATATATATATGTATGTATATATATATATACATACATATATATATATATATATATATATATATATATATATATATATATATATATATATATATATGTATATATATGTATATATATATATGTATATATATATACATACACATATATATATATATATGTGTATGTATAATGTTATGCTATGAACAAATATATCAAGGTGCAATTTTACTCTCGATATTTAATGACGATTAATCATGGCTGCTTTAGATCTTCTTTTATACATGCCATAGTCCTTGGAAGTATTTTCTGTTGGTCAAACTAACTGATAAAAATAGAAATAGCATGAGTACAAACGAGAAGTTAATGTTTAGTAAATAAAGTTCTTTGAATAATAAACTAAATTCACAGTCGGTTTAGCAGAAAATATGTAATCTGTTTTGTTCAGCCTATTGTGATAATAATATCAAAATCGATTTGTATTATCCTTCATTACAATCTCGTTTTCTGTATTGTCTTGATATTCTTAAATACTTCCTTCCATTTGAGACAATTTACATTAAATGAATAAAATGAAATTAATAAAAACTGACGATTCTACTTTGTAAATGATGTTTATAAATTTTAACCTTGCAATACAAATGGAAGGAGTTGCCAGTCCTAGAGCCTAAAAATATCATACAAGTACCAAACATAACGATAAAATTGTAATGTAGATAAATATTATAAGGCTTTTCTTAAAACTTTTTTTTTTTTTAAATTGTAATGTAGATAAATATTATAAAGCTTTTCTTAAAACTTAATTTTTTGATAACTACTATAATATTCTTTACGGCTCTTCCTTATGAGATTATATTTTATGACTACTTGGTAAAAGAAAATGAAGTGTAACAGCTGGTGACTTAATTTAAATATAAAATATGTAGTTTCAAAATTTGTTCTATATATTTTAAAATTTATAATTATTAAAAGCGTTCCTTTTTTTTATCTTTCCAGATACCATATTTTTATATTTAAAATACTATTCTATAATTTTAAATAATCCCTTGACTCTTCGAAATCTCTTGACTCTTCGGAACTAGAATTAAATAAAGCAAAATGTCTACAGTCGTCCAATCTATGACAATTACTAGAACTTCAGTTAATTGACGTCAGGTTTCAGATAACGTTACGGTGTAACTCTATACGCTGTTATTTATTGAGTTACAAATTTCAGTTTTAAATATTATATTAATGAAAGTTATTAATTATATATTTCTTTTTATACATAAATTATAATTCATCCATTAAGCGAAGTAAATGCATGTAATCATTGTAATGATGATTTTATTAATTCAGAATATTGATATTCCATCCGTTCAATTAATTGAAATTGTAAACATATTTTATCACTATAATAATTATTTTATTCATACAGAATTAATATTTTTATTGAAGGATGAATTTGAGAGTTCATACATAAAATATTTTCTTTATGATGAGTATATTTTATATTACATTGATAATAAAACTCACCTTCAATATTTTCAGAATTATGTAATATAATAACTATATACAAAACACATTTTAAATATTATGAACTGTGAGGTTTATTCAGATAATCACAATAGGATAATATTACATTATAGAGTGTATTATTAATTATGACACTGTGATAACAGAACATAATATAAGAGGAACAAGTAAGGAAAACAAAAAAGAGAAACGTTGACTATATATACAAAAACATTTCATTATCAAAATTAATAAAAAAATGATTAAATTAGATAAACTGAAACCATAATCAATGAATTTCATCTGAGTACAAATATTACAAAAGAATAATAATTTAAACTTTAATCTTAATTTTTTTTGGTCAATTTAGTATACATTGTTAGTGAAGCTAATGATTCTACCTAACAGCTTTAACTTTGAAGCTTTCACCACTAAAGCTGAAATATAATTATCATAACCTCTTTTATTTGTAAACTTGTATTACAAACATCAAAAGAGATGGATTTACATATAATACGTTTGGTGGTAGAGAATAATAAATTGAAGTTTGAACTACTGTTCAAATTATCGCTATTATATATTAATTATAAATATCTTAAAGTAAAATTATATTTTATTCCTAACCAAAATATATTTCTTTAATATTATATTATAAAAATTATTTCCTATCATTTAATATTGATATTTTGTAAAATGATTATCATTTTGAAAAAACAAAAATAAATTCTTATTACTGCAATGTATTTGTTAAAAAAAAACATATGTTACTAGGATATCTGGCAGGCGTCTGCTTAAAAAGTATTTTTATTTTCAGAAATAAATTTACAATATTTCAATTTTACTAAAAATCTTAATTTATTTATTTTAATCATTTTTGCAGTTATCAACAGGTGTCTTTGTATTATAGTACTTGTATTTTGTTTCAAAGTTTAAGTTTTAGTGTTCATCAATTATGGATTGAAGGAATTGTAGAGTTCTTCCATTCCAATTATTTTAAGTTATTAACTAATTCTTATAACTTACTTTGATCATTTTACATCAATTAAATGGTGGTATTTTAATAAAATATCACTCATTGTTTGTATTCTCAGAAAACAGAACATAAATACGAAACAAAAGCTTCACTTCTGGGTAGTCTCCATTCATAAGATTTTCTAATACATAATATCAGTCTACAGTATTTTACACGTTTTTTTCTTTTCTGTATATTCTTTTCTGTAAGTAACATAATAAGTTATTTTTCAAGGTTTTATTACGATATTGTATGTTTGTTCAATATATTCAAAATCAAATGCGTTGATATTATTTGTGAAAAAAGTAATTTAATTTATAAGACATGAAAATTTATTAAACAAACAATCTGTAAAATTTAATATAGTATTTTTTCTATTATGAGGGAATTACGAGTAAATCTAAATCTCGATGTGAGAAGTAATAACATGGCGTACTCCTTATAATCAATATTTACCTACATACTATAAGTATAAATAGTTAGATTTGAAATTAAGGAATGAATTAAAATAAAATATATAACAATTCAAAAGTTTACGAAATTAAATAAATCTACAAGAGTAAGAGACTTTGTATTATATAATAGGATTGGAAAAAAAACAAAAGGTTACATTAGCTGTATTGAATGGTATCATAAGATATGGTAGTAGGTACCAGCTAATGAAGTTACTAAGAAAAAACATATAAATAATAATAATAAAACAGTTACAGCAGATAAACCGTACCTCGAAGGTTACTAGAAAAATACATAAATATTATTAACCCCCGACTAAAAAGAGGGGTGTTATAAGTTTGACCTGTGTATCTGTGTATCTGTGTATCTGTGTATCTGTCTGTGGCAAATTTCCGGCCAAACGCGTGGACGGATTTACATGCGGTTTTTTTCAATCGAAAGCTATGTTTGTCGAGATGGTTCTTATCTATGTTAGATTGAAATAGTAATAGTCGTCTCCAAGATATTGACGTTTTATTCGTGCGGGGGAGAGGTTCTTATGCAATAATTAGCTGTTTGGGGCCAAACGCGTAGACGGATTTGGATGCAATTTTTTTTAATCGAAAGTTATGCTTGCCGAAATGTTTCTTAACCATGTTTGATTGAAATAAAAATAGCCGTCTCCAAGATATTGACGTTTTATTCGTGCGGCAGAGAGGTTTTTATGCAATAACTAGCTGTTCCCAGCTGTTTTGTCCGCTATATAGAAAAAAAGCCTTGTTATGAGGGTCAAAAGGTTTTTACACTTACTTACTCAGGTAAAGTACTTTATAAGGGATAGCTGTTGCCCGTGACTGCGTCCACGTAGACTGTAAAAATTTATTTATATGGCTTATGATCGTAGTCATAAAGAATCACGGGCAACAGCTAGTGATAATATAAATCCCTTCATCATAGTATTATAAGTGATTGTAAATCATTTTAACTCTAAATGTTTATATTTATTAATATTCGTATATATGAAACCTACCTATCTACCTGCCCATATGGAAAAGTCTTGAATCATGTTACTTAATACATTTATAATTTATTACATTGTCGAATCTTTCACGTGGATCTTTATTTTATTAAATATAATATATATTTCTCTAATCTAACCTTTGTACATCTTAATATATGATTCTAATAATAAAAGTTTTTTTTTAAAATCGGTCCCGTAGCTTTCGAAGCCTATTCAATTCAAACAAACAAACGAATCTTCCCTACTTAAATTTTCAATTGTTTAATTGAAAATTTTATGTATCTGTAGGTTCATTTAGTACAATTCAGAAACTAGTTACATAACTTTAAAAAGCAGAACAAAAATTAAATTAAAAATTTAAAAACCCCCGATACAAAAAGACCTCTAAAAAGAATAAAAATAATAATATTATTATGTACTTATTGAATTCGTTGCATCGGGGGACCGTTTAATAAAGGAAGAAATTAAAATGCAAGTAAGTTAACAAGGCAAATAAAGAAATTACATAAAAATAAAGTCCTCAATGATTAACTTCGTAATATATACACTATCAACGTACATACAACGGTACGTACGTATGATTGGTCCCCAGCATTATTAAAATTCTATCTTAATGCATTCCAAATGACTCTCCCAGATCAAAGTAATTTACTAAGATGGGGCAAAGCCACCGAAAAGTCTTGCAACATCTGTGGGGAGGCAATAGGAACCGCGAAACACCTATTAGTAGGGTGTAGGGTACTTATAGATAAAGGTCAATACTCGCGTCGCCACGACAAGGTATTAGAAATCATACGGGAAGCGGTTAGTCTTTCAGTAGCAAGAGCGCGGAAGGGTATAACAACCACCAAACGATCTATAGAATTCGTAAAAGAAGGCTCCTCCAAAAAATCAAAAGCGAAGCCTTATTCAATATTAGGCGCGGCTCCTGATTGGACTCTCATGATGGACACGTATGAAAAGCATTACAAAATCCCTGGGGATGTTGGTGTTTCGTCATCCAGACCGGACTTATTCCTGTATTCGAAACATCTGAGGCGCGTGATACTTGTGGAGCTTACTGTTCCTTGAGAAACAAACATCCCAAGGGATCACACATTCAAGCTCAATAAGTATTACGAACTATCCAACGAACTGATCAGGAATAAATTTATAGTTAGTTTGTACGCCGTAGAAGTGGGAGCGAGAGGTATAACAGCAAAATCTCTCTATAGCCTACTTAAAGATCTTGGCCTATCTAGAACAAGCATCGGTTCATTTCTAGAACGTACTTCAAAGGCGGCATTAGTAGGTTCTTTCCAAATTTGGTTAGGTAGGGAGAGGAGTGTGGAGGGTGAAGGTGAGCGTTTTTGCGCATAATAAAGGGGCCCCTTAAACCTACTCCTGGGTCGCAAGTCCCAGGCACTGCTTGCACTCCTCTCCTTGCAACGCGATGGGCCCGGCACCCGCACGGTGAATCTATGGATTGCTAAGAAGCTTCGTCTCTATTTTTTGTTGGGAAGTAACTAGATGTTTTTTTCTAAAACAAGCTTGATTTGTAGTTCTCTTTTTGAGTAAAAACATTTTGATGCACAACGACGATACCTTTATGTATAATTACCACAACTTCATGCAACTGTCACAATGAAGTATTATGACTTTAAAAATCATGGGATTTGAATTAAACAGACAACAAAGCCTTGTTAATTACATGTTCATTTTATTATGATTATTAATTATACCTATAAGTCATCCAAATGCCTCAAAAGCGTTAAAGCATTTTCGGTTTATTTATTATTTTCTTTTTTTATGTAGGTACTCGTGTTTTGTAGGCATTTGACTGAAATAAAGTTTTCGAATATTAACACTATTATTTAATAATATGTATAAATATTTTTTATCAATACAATAAAAAAAATCATGGAACGAAATAAATCAACAATGGGAAGATTCAAAAACGGATCTTAAAAGATTTTAATATCAACATACTCGTACTAATTTTAAACGTCATCATATACAGTCAAAATTTAATACGAAGTAATTAACTTTAACTTATATTTTTAGTCGTGTTTCACCGATATTTTTCAATAATTATGTTTTAATATTTTGTAATTTGCTTAATATTCATTTTCCACAATGTGGGGCAGATAAGTATCTTCCACTCGCTTCCATCATTCGTTATATCAATACCTGTGATAGTATGTCGTAAATTATCGTTTGAACGTGTTCCATGATACCATCTGCATTATCATTATAGAACCTGAAGAGACAACGTGTAAATTATGAAACGTCGTCCATGTTGTAATATGTTATAGTCTATGTAAGATGTCTATGGCAAGACAGGAACTACAATGTCTCTGGTTCCAAATGTAGCTTGTTGTAATGGTAGTCATTCGTGTCAATTTTTAATAAAAGTATCAAAACAGAAGTCTCTGTCTAATTCAATATATATATCCAAGAACGAACCCTACAATATATAACACATGTCGATTGTTAACACGTCACTGCCTTCAAAAATGCCAATGGACCGCAGCAGATATCCTCGCCAAGGAACACAATACTCCCTTAATGACACGAATACCGCTTTATATTTGGGGTATAAAGCGGTGTTTAATTTTAAACGTTTTCAATATTAACAGTTTGTCGTTACGAAAGATGAAAAGGGCATTTTCTAAGATTTTCACGAGTATTATACCTCATTTAACTACACAATTTTACTCTAAATTTATGGTTTAAAATATAAACTTAATTATCCGCAAGCTTTGTCCAAGATTTATGTTTATTAAAAACGCAGCGTGAGAGTTAATTATCAGACAAAACCTATTGTTACGTTAAACAACGAAAATAAAACTACAGTCAATAATAAGAAAACAAGAAATTTTAATAATATTCTATTAAATTGTACAAATTATACTTAAAATATTAAAACAATTATTCATTAATTCATAATAACATTTTATAATAATTTAATTATTAATAAGTATTCATAATAAGTATTCATAATAAGTATTCATAATAAGTTTAATAATATTATGTTACACTAACTAAACATACAGATTTTAATACAGAACTAAGGGATCTATATGTAGACCTATTTCAGACAATAAATATAACAAGTCATTAAAATCGAAAAACTATGTTAAAACACTTTAAAGCTATTCTTCTCTCTCTTCTCTAAACTATATTTTGCAACATCTTCAAATTAAATTTTCATAATAAAAAAAAAAAAGTGAATGGGGATGGGAAATGACAGTTGAACGAAGCGGTACGTATCGAACCCGACGTCGAAGTTGGTTATGTTATGCCACTGGGAGGCTAGCCTGGAGACTGCGGGGACGCCCGAACCCCCCCAGAGATCGCCATCGGGCCTCCTCTTCTGGTCGCCAACCAGCATGATGGAGCCACCCTGGGATTTCTCGCAGCTGGCGGGGCAGCCTTTCGTGGTTGGCTAACCCACTGATTGGGCCCCCAACTATCTGCGGGCGGCCAGGGGAAAGCCGTCTCTTCGGATCCCGCTACCCTCCTCGACTAGACACCCGACAAAACAAATACCAACTCGACGTCAACCGGTTCGCCAACGTACCGCAGCTGTTCAGACCCATTTCCCATAAACAGCTTCATCGAGCAACGTGCCGGAACACGACTAAAACTTTTTTCACGAGGATATAATATGATATAAATGGTGGACTATGGTAAAAATACCTACCTATCTGTAAACAATTTATTTAAAGAATATGTTATTAAATCTAGTACCGTAGGGAATATATTCACATGAAAATAACTTAATAATAAATTCATGGAACTTCGGCATAGAATAATAAAGTGACATAGTATCGTGACGAATGAATTTAGCCTGTTAGTTAATGTTATAATTAGAAATAAAATATTATAAAAAGAAAAATAATTAAAAATAAATATTTTTAAAATAAAATTTAAGCTTGCTTTATTCGAGGCTCAGAAAAAAGTAAAATTAAACCAGCCAAGTGTGAGTCGAACTTGCGCACGAATAGTTCTGTTCAGTTATATATAAAAAACAGCAAAAACATCACTTTTGTTGTATAGAGGCCTTAAATATTAATTTTATTTTGTTTTTTACTATTACGGTTCATGAGACGGCCTGGAGATATACAAAAGAACAGGACAGATGTATAAACAGACATAGCATAGCGAAGTCTTAATAATAAGGTTCCGTTTTTACCCTTTGGGTACGGAAGCCTAAAAAAATTAATAACATTTTTATGATGGAAGTGCTACATATATTTTTAATAATTGTTAATATAATGAAGCATAGATAAGTGTTAACTGTCTCTAAAATTATAAAATAACTGACTCCAATAATTAATACTCCAAAATAAAATAATTATTTATTAGTTATTAATATTATCATATTAACATATGCCATGTTAATATTATCATATTACAATAGCAATATTTGATCACATGCATGCTTTTGTAAAATATTAAGGAATAAAGAAATTAAAATAATATGTTTACTATAATATCAAAAACAGTTAGCTTTCTTCTAATTAATTTATAATTATGTTTACCTACATATTATGATGTATCAGAAAACACTGAAAGAATAGATGACCAGTCGCTTTTAAATTCCTGAAAAATATTTCTCTTTTCACTGAATTTAATTCAACTCATGCATAAATTTCATCAGAAATTATATTTTTAGTTTTTGACAAAGCAGTAACTTATAAAATTATCATGCTTACATTTAGTAAACAGTCTTATTTTGTTTTAAAATTATTATTCGATTCTAAGAACATTACAAACATAACTTCATGTGTTATAATATATTCATGATCTACAGATATTAATACCTACTCGATATGTTCATTTATTATTTATTAGTCTTAGTTTATTTTTTCTTAAGTCACTTAAAGATCAAACCTTACTACAAAAAAACCGTGTTGAGACGATGAAAACGAATTTCATCAAAATAGAGGATGTTAATATAAAGAATTGTTTATATATCTTTCTGCGAATTACGTTTAATATACGTAATAAAAATATAAAAAAACGTGTAAACTACGACATTCCTCTAGATTTATTTTTCACAAATAAAATTTCGCTGACAATTGAAATTCAGCTACCGGAAGTGGTGGATTTAACATCCGACTACACGAATAAAATGTTTTTGATGTTACAACATTGTTATACCTTTTCTATTTTCTGTTTTTGTTTTATTGAAAACATTGCTCATACTTAAAATATATTTAAATAATCCAATATATTACAAATTTTGAACTTATAGTTTATTTAAAACTAATTGATTCTAATTTTCAAAGGTCAACTTGTTACTTGTATAAAGAGTTGCTTAGAAACAAAAGAACGTTTCATAAATGAAATTATAATTAAAAGAAAATACAGAAATACGAGCTAACCAAACAAAGGTATCAATTACCTCTCTTTACATTCAGATTCTGATACTATATGTCTGATATATATTGCACTCTATTCTAAACATCCTATCTGTAATATATATTTACCCGACTATAATCATGTAATTTTTAATGGAAATTTGCCCGACTAGTTTCGAACCCATTTGGGGTTCTTATTCATGAGCTCGAAGAATGGCAAAATCGCGGCATGAACTGAGTGCTGTCTTCGCATGATGATTATAGTCGGGTGAATATATATTTAATAAACATCATGGTTTGCGAAACATTAAATACAAAGAAAATCACATATCTAGTCCATTCATCGATTCTAGGGACGTAAAGGAATATAACAATCTTTCATTTATACTACATTTTATGAAATAAGGTTAAAATAATCTTGTATTTATTCATGTGGGAATTAAACTCCTACATATTTCTCTTTTAATTGAATCACGAAGTCATAGTGGAGAACAAATTTAAACAGTAATTTTAAATCAGTGGTTATTTTGTTATTCTCTGAGCTCGTTAAAACTTTAACGAGGATCCAGAATTCTAATGCATATTTATTCGAAATCTGTTGCTAGCCTTAGTAAATATTCGGGGTTCCTATTGCGTTGGACAGATACAACTGGATTGCTAATAAAACAAAACACAATTATTATTTGTTTAATTAGCTAAACTTATTTAGGTAAGTCGAACGATTACTATTATTTTTTATATTTATGAAATTCACATAGCAACTATTATTTAAAATAATAAAACAAAAACCTACAATATAATAACTTTTTTTTATACAAAACTAGGTTAATGTTTGACTACATTCCACCTGATGGAGAGTGGAGATGTAGTCATAGGTGGTAAGACGCATTAACCTAGCAACCTACTCACTCTCTCTTGAAGACACCCACATTATATTTGGCCGGAAATACAAACGAAGGCAAATTGTTCCAGTCCTTTCTGTACACACGAAAAAAGACGAAGCATAGTGCTTCGTTCGGACAGGTGCAGTGTCCATAACGTAAGGATGGATACCTGCCGTGCGTCGGGACGTCCAATGATGGAACAGGGACAAGGGAAGTAAATCGTGTCATTCCTGCGCACACTCTCCAAAATGTATCCTATAGAATACTGAGAGGCTAGCAATTTTACGCCTGCGTTTAAGGTTGTGGAAGTTGACGTCAACCAATTCAGGGTCACCAAGATGAGTCTTTGCGGCACTAGCAAATATGTGACCACAGTACTCCACACACGACCGGATCTGTGCTTTGTGTAATACAAGTAGCTGTCCCGGTGTAAAGTAACGGCAAGCTTTCCTGCAGCTGCTCTTGCTCTGGACTCAATGTACCGACCAAAGTTGAGGTTCGAGGAAATCTTTAAGTCTAAAAATTGAAACCGGTCATACTATTCCAAGGATACATTCTGGAAAATGAGAGCCAAGATGAAAGGGCTCCTTTTGGCGGTGAACAAACACGTCAGCCTTTTGGTGGCGTTGAATTGATTGAATAAATAGCGCCATTACCCATCGTTGGCGTATTAAGGCATTCTATGAAAATAAGATATTAACTGACAGGTCAACCTTGTTTGGACACAAACTGAAACCGTTTTTTTTAATTAAAATTATAACTTTTGTTTGTATATTTCTTATATATCTTCTTTTTATGTCTTTTATTTTTAATTTACATATATTAATATCTTTTTCAGTTTAATTTTTTAAAGCTTGAATTATATTTTTTATCACATATAAGTACATCTAGAAGTACTGTCTAATTAAAAGTATTTTTCTTTTCTTCTTCTTCTTCTTTAAAACATGAACCATTAAACAGCATATCTAAGTTATTGTATAGGTACAGTTAACACATAGGTAATCTTAACGGTAATGCGCCTTAACACAAACTAAAATATTTTAAATAGCTCATCTGGATTTATATTAAAGTGATCAACGAGATATGAGCTTCGAAAAACTAGTACGACAAAAGCCGATTTTTGAGTCATTTAGACAAAAGTTTTTGGGAATGTTTTGGAATTCGTCAATTTGTAGAATCTGTTGGGGGTTAGTTTTATGATGGGCGATATCAAATAAATTGAGGGACGAATTGGTCTTTCGACTTTATAAAGTTATTGAGACTTATTACAACAGTGTATTCACTTCTATGATTTGACAAAGAATATACATAATTTAATAAAACTACATAATACATAAATAGTTATTACGCATTCTAGTCTCTTAAAAAATCTTAATCGAAAGTTCATTGAGTTTTTCAATATAATTTCACAAATCTTCATTGGAATAGTAGTAAGAAGGTACAATGTCCCGTTATTAAAGCTACCACAAAAGCTACTGTAATTTAATTAATATCAAATCAACACATCTATAGAAGTTATTGAATATATTTCAAAGAACGTTTGAATTTCATTGTTTAAGTTTTATATGGATAAAATTAATATTTGAATAGTTAATTCTGATCTAATTACATATTACTGTAGAGCTACGTACAAGATAACAGCTCAATCAGCAATCAATTCAGGTAATGCTGAGTACAAGAAAATTTATTTTTGAAAATAAAACTCTCAATTAAGCACATCAGGTTTTAAGGTGATTCACTAAGTATTGTTATAAAGCCACAATGAACCCGTATAAACATAAAAGAATTACCGTGTCACTGAACATAAATGTGTACATATATAATCATTATTTTTTTTTTTTTTAATAAAAGTGTAGAGATCAGTTATTACTTAACCGATAAAAGACGAATATTAAAGTTTTTCATAATATAATCTCCTTCTTTTAAATTTAAGTAAATTTTTAATAATAATAGAAGTTTTTTTTATACATATCATCGTGATTATTAAAAAAAATCTTTAGATAAACTACATTGAATTCGAACCATAAAAAAACCTACAATTAATGGGGCGTCAAAATAAATATTTTATATAAGTATAGTTCTAGCTCTTTGGTAACGGTTTAGCTTTTGAAACAAATCCGATATGTCAAGCTTTGTAAACGAAAAATCAGACTGATTTTTTTTTTAAATGTACAATCCATGTTTATCTAGCATGTAATGTTTTTTTTGATAATTTATATATTTTTCATATAAGAAAAAAATTGTTTGCAATGTTTGCAGAAAAAAATATGCAGAGCTTGATGTGAGGTTATAACATATATTCATTAAAATATAAAGTATGATTATTATAATTATATTATTATTATATTTTAAATCCATTATAGTATCTTTTAGGTAGGTTAATTCTCTTGTAATTTAAGTAAGTGTTGGATTCCTGTAGTAATGCAACTATATAATTATCAATTCAATGATTGAAGGATAAGTAAGTAAGGCACCCTTATCATATTGATCTGGAAACACCACCAGAGTAATTCCAGGTCTTGGTGGTTCTTGGTAGAAAGTTCCTATAGAACCGCATTTAGTAAAAACTTTTGATAGAGTATTGAAGTTAATCTATATTAACTTATAGTCTATACTATTAACGGATTAGTCAATATTTAAAACTATGCAATACACTAATGATTTAGTTCTTCTTGCAACAGTTTAATAATTACAATGAAAGGATTTGTGATTTGAAAAATACTATACGAAATTCATTCCAGTAGCTGGTCTATTTATGACGACAATTTTTATTTTATGTAATATATTTTATATAACGAAGATTTATATGTATCTGTATCATTTGTGCACTATTAAAACTTTCATGATATAGGCTTGCTTCATATATTGTAAGTTTTTAATTGGTGCAGTATTAAACACGTGAACTTTTATTTAAATATTTGAGAATTCAAGTCTGAATATTAATATAGGTGATGTAATTTTCGGCACCACTGTTTTAAATAATTTAAGCAAAAAATATTATAAAGCCTTTGGTTATTAATGACCTTATGTTGAAGTTGTTAGTTGCCAGCTGAACGGAAGTTTGTGGGTTCGATTCTCACTAGGGACAATTCTTTCTGTGATTCACAGATTATTGTTCCAGCAAGGTATCCGTTATTAATATGTTTATTAAAAAACAATAAATAAAAAAATATTTTGTTGAATAAATTTTAGAATAAAATATGTGCATTTTAATAGCAATTCAGTGCAATTTTTAATACAATTTCAAAAGTAGTATGAAGTAATATTAAGAGTTGATTTTATAAATTCTAAATCGACATACGAGTAAAAAGCTTTATGTTGTAAATCTTCATTTATAGTCTGTAATTTAAGAGAGTGTGGACTTCAAGCTTCAGTGAGCACAGGTTTGTAGATTTATGTCGCTCTAAATATGTCAAGTTTTGTACTTTATACTTGAAATAACATTTGAATTCGAGTTTAATTCCAAAATTGCTATAATTCATTTTCTATTACATTGTAGTGCAAATATACATTTTTTTAAATTTTGACACTCAATACTTATTTTTTGAGATTCAAGTTTGTTTTTTTGTTCTAAACCTAATTAATAACAATAAACTTCTCTGAAAATGTATCAACTTAAAGTTCTATAAAATTTTGAAAAGTTCTCGTTAGTGTGTTAACTTTTATAACTTTTCAACACAAAAGACCTTTTTAAAGGTAGTTAGAGGTATTTAAGCCGTTGCCTTGACGTTCAACGCCTTGCCAATTGCCTGATACGAAAAATAAAAAGTGTACTGGAAACAAAAAGTTTGCCTTATAAATCATAATCATAGCCATAGTCAGTTCAATATCCTCAATATACCAAATACTACAATCAGAACTTGGCCAGAACTCCGAGGATTTGATTCCTCTAATACCTCAAATGTTTCACTCATAATTTGTTTATCGGCCTCATGTGAGCATTTGAAATATAAAAAAAACATAAAAATTATGAGAGTAGCATTTCTTATCATTTCTCATTATTTCTTATAAGCGTTCTTATAAGCATTTGATGTTTTTACTGTCTCAAACACTGTAACCATAGATCGGCTTTTATCGGCCTCATGTTAGTAATCAAACAAAACCCTCATCCACATAAAATACTTTTTAGAAAATCTATTCAAATTAATTACCTTTATCTTAGTTTATTCTATATATTAAATGTATTGAAGTAATAAATAAATAAGAAAATGTAAAAGCTAAGTTACATTTCCTTTTAGAGGCGAAGACTGGTTTTGGGCAAAAAAAACCCTTGACTTACTACTTACCCTTACTATTTAAACTCTTTACTATCACTGTTACACTTTATTATACTAGTTCTGTTCATAACTTAGTCTCTCGATCACACAGCTAAGCTAAGAGAAGAGGTGGGAGACGGTTTATATATTCACTACCCTTAATCAAATCAGTATCCAATATTACAATTATTGATTCAGACAATTGAACTTCTATAGAAACATTACATGTTTTAGTAAAACCATCAACTGATAACTTTATTTTTTTAAATACCTATACCCTTTTTTTTTATTTTTTTTTATTTTTTTATTTTATTTTTTTTTTTTTTTATCGTTGGAAAAATGCGTTTCCGCATCGTCACCCAGGCCAGGAAGGCGATGACCGGGCGGTATGTGCGGCACCCGGCGACTGCCATTTTTAAGGCACCCCACTAAAAAACCAACGGCTGCCCACGACGCTGCCATGGGACGTCACGGGATCGCTTTCGCACTCACCGTGACGCCCCGGCGTAACTCCTCCGTATAGGGGTACCCCGGGCAACCAGTGTACCCTTACCTCATAGACCTAGTGCAATGGCGAGAGAGGTCGCCCCCCCCTCTCACCTAGGCCTACGGCTGGGAAGGAACGGGCTGAACCCTTCTCCTTCGCAGCCTCTCCCGCTGAAGCTCGATGTGACTATGTTGCCATAGCCACAGCCGGCTCCGTGCTGGGCTCCGCGCTCGAGGGTTTCGCACCAGGTGCTAATCCTCGGACTCGCGGAGCCTTGCACACTCGGCTCCCCAATAGATGGGTCTCTTGAAGGCCTCGGTCCGCACAGACCGCGCACCGCAACATTCCGGTGCAAGTGGCTCGGGTATGCCCTTCACCACCGCACCGAAAACAGGCGGCGCTTCGGTCGACCGCGGACGGGCAAGCCGCACGCACATGCCCAGGTGCCAGGCACCTGAAGCAGCGCAGCGGCTGCGTCTCCAGCAGCTCCACCCTGGCTGAGCTCCAGCCCACCAAAACTCTCTCCGCGTCGACCAACGATCTAGCCGCATCGATGGGGAGACGGGCAAAGGTAACGCCCTGGTCCCCATAGCCACCCCGACGGATCTCCCCCACGTGGAGGGCCTCGCCAGGGCAGGCAGTCATGCGACTAATCGCGTCGACCACATCGTCTTTCGTGACAGCGTCGTCCAGGCCTTTAAGCCTTACGGCCACACGCCGAACGGGCCGGACGACATCTGCCACCCCACTCAACACTGGGCGAAGTTTCGCCACCAGTGCCTCCGCCTGCTCGGGAGTCCCCTTAGGCAGCTCCAAGAGCCTGGCTCCTGCCGCCGAGCGGCGGATCCTCAGCCCATCTCTGAGGCCGATGTCGCCGAGATTAACCATCTCGGCGGCACGCCTCAGAATATGGGCGTAAGTCACGCCCGCCTCTGCCACCCCACTCTGCAGCTTCAATAAAACCGCAGGAGACCGGGGTTTGTGCAGTTTCGGCACGTCCGCCTTCGGTTTTGCCGAAGACGACTTCTGCCCCTTTGAACTGGCCCTGGGAACAACTGGCTTTTGGGGAGGGCCCTTCTTTTTCCCCTTGCCATTACCACCCCTACGGACAACCGTGGTCCAGGCCTCGGTTGTGCCGGGGGCCTTCGAGGACGACAAGGACGACATCTGCAGGATCGGCGATTGACACCCCTGCAGATTGTCCTGTGTAGCCACAACTGGCACCTTAGTGCTCCTGTCCGCCAAGAGAGGCGGCCGATGAGTCCGCGCCGGGAGGAGACGCTCCTCGATACCTCTAAAGCGGGAGTTAATCAAAACTCCCACTGAGGACAACAAGGAGCTCCTCAACTCCTCTACTGCGTCTGAACCCAACGGCGGCATCTCCGGGGGAAGCCTTGAAAAGACGGAAGGCCGGGAAGTTTCCACAGAGCTCTTGAGCTCCGCGAACTCGTCCCGGACCTTAACGATCTCCTCCCTAAGGAAGGAGACCTCGCGACGCAGACGAGCGTTATCGGCCCGCATGCGCCGTGACTCTTCGGGTTCACCCCTGCAAGCCAGGACACTAACCACTTCGACAAGGCCACTCGATGCCTCTTTAAGAGCCTTGATCATTGTGCCTTTTAAATTAAGGCTCTTTTTGCACACGGTTAGAATGGACGCTGCATGCTTCCCCGCGACTGCTCGCAACTGCTCAGCGTCCATGTCGGATGGAACGGGAGCAAGTGGCGCCTCCGAAGAGAGATCCTCTTCAGAGCCCGGCGCACTTCTTGCTTTGACCATCGGTTTGCGGCGGATCAGAGCACTCAAACCGTGCTCGAAAGCGACCTCCTCCGCCTCCTCTTCCATGGCCCGCAACTCAGCCCTTGCCTTGGCGAGCCCACTTCCGCGACCTTTAGGTGCACCCCGTCCACGCCGAGCGGTGTTGCACTTAGCCACTGCAACACCGGACTCGGGATCGGACTCAGATGCGACCTCGGGGGATTTGCGGATCACCCCATAGGTCCGTTTCCGTCCAGCGGACGGTTGTGGTTCTGACAGATCGTCTGAATCTGTCAGAACCACAACCGGACTCTCTCCACCACGCCTCACACTGTTTTTGTTTTTCCTGGTCGGTGTGGTGTCGACCAGGGCAGGGACTCCTGCGCGTGAGCGGTTCTTGCCCCCCCCAGAGTACGAGGGGCAGACGGCAGCAGCGGCCGTGCGGGATTCAGCACCCGCCTGGGGACTCATTTTCGAATCGCTCATTTCATATGATTTTGGACGCCCTCATCCTTACACGATCCTTCGGCAGACGCCGCACCTCCAGACCGACACGAAACAAAGAAAAGAAAAGACGCAGAAACACGAAGAAGAAACGACAACACGACGACGACACAACACAAAAGGGTGATTTTTTATAGAGGTTGTCTTCCTCGCAGCCAGACGAACAGAGCAAGCTCCGTCCGTCCAGCCCTCGTTCCCGCTCAGTGCGGGCTTCCGAGATCTTGTGGCCGTGCAATGCCCGCTCCGAAGAGCAAGCAGCCACACGTGCTAGTAGCTGTCCGCGCCGGCCGAAGCCGGTGCCCCCCATATCTGGGGGGACCTCCCCTATCCGCAACCCGGGGGACGCGCCAGATGGCGGCACTAGCGACCGCACACTGGAAATACCTATACCCTACCAGAAGGTTTCAAGGAAAAATTTCTTACAAAAATTAAATATAAAAAGGCATTAAAGAATTTATTATTATATAGAAGACAATTCAGTTATAAGTATGTGTGTGTATATGTATATGTATATGTATATGTATATGTATATATAAATGTAAATGTATATGTATATGTATATGTAAATGTAAATGTATATGTATATGTATATGTATATGTATATGTATATGTATATGTATATGTATATGTATATGTATATGTATATGTATATGTATATGTATATGTATATGTATATGTATATGTATATGTATATGTATATGTATATGTATATGTATATGTATATGTATATGTATATGTATATGTATATGTATATGTATATGTATATGTATATGTATATGTATATGTATATGTATATGTATATGTATATGTATATGTATATGTATATGTATATGTATATGTATATGTATATGTATATGTATATGTATATGTATATGTATATGTATATGTATATGTATATGTATATGTATATGTATATGTATATGTATATGTATATGTATATGTATATGTATATGTATATGTATATGTATATGTATATGTATATGTATATGTATATGTATATGTATATGTATATGTATATGTATATGTATATGTATATGTATATGTATATGTATATGTATATGTATATGTATATGTATATGTATATGTATATGTATATGTATATGTATATGTATATGTATATGTATATGTATATGTATATGTATATGTATATGTATATGTATATGTATATGTATATGTATATGTATATGTATATGTATATGTATATGTATATGTATATGTATATGTATATGTATATGTATATGTATATGTATATGTATATGTATATGTATATGTATATGTATATGTATATGTATATGTATATGTATATGTATATGTATATGTATATGTATATGTATATGTATATGTATATGTATATGTATATGTATATGTATATGTATATGTATATGTATATGTATATGTATATGTATATGTATATGTATATGTATATGTATATGTATATGTATATGTATATGTATATGTATATGTATATGTATATGTATGTATATATATACTTTATTGTAATAATACTTTTTAACAAGATTTCGATCTGCCTACAAACTACTCAATAGTTTGGCGGAGTTATTATGTTGTAAAATGTTTGTATTATTATAATTAAATAAATAAATAAAAAAAATTAACGTCGGTTGTGTAGTTTAGAATTCCTCAAGTTTACATGGTCATATTTTGATTATTTTCAATGAAAATCTATAAGTGTGATAAATGGTTAGAATGTTTATTGAGTACTCTGTTAAAAAAGTATTTTAAATACTGGAGGTTTAAGTAAAAACAAAAAAAAGGTTTGAAAAAAACATAACGTTTATAACATTTCTATAGCAATAAATATAAACTATCACCTTTCAAATCGTTTGACGCTAGGAATTTTCCACTCGAAATATTGCATTGAGTATGTAGTTTTTGACATTCTAGAAAAAAATATATATAGTTTTCGCCGACTGCTTCTGAAGGACTTCTTCTGTTTTGTTTTATAAAAATGTTTTTATTTCTACTAAAATATAGATTTAATACAGATATAATACCGTCAAATTCAATTAGGTATATACTTCCAAACTAAATAATCTTTATAGATAGTTCTAAAATAGAAGTCAGTAGAACATAATGGTTCGCAGTTAATATTAAATATTAAATATTAAATGTTAGAAGATAAACTACTTTGCAGTTAGTATTAATATCAATTATTAAATTTGTATCTAATATGTATAGTGTGTATGTATATGTATAACGTATCTAATATGTATAATGTGCAACATAGAATAAATCATTTAGTTCTATTTTTTTATTACATTATTTTTTCTTCCTGTCTCCTTAGATAACCTTTAAACTGCGGAATTAGAGATATTAATCTGAAGATAAGAAAAAGTGTTATACTGGAGTAATATAGTAAATATTGTTTTTAGTATCTTGAAAATATTCGTGAGCTACTTTTAATGGCGGTTATTATAAAACTTAGTCATAATTAAAAAGTAAGAAAGAAATATTTAAAATTTAATGTCATTACGTTAGTAAAATATATTTCATTTGTTTTTGGAGTTTACTCCTTAAGAATCGATTTTTGTATATAAGGCGCCCGGTATGAGAAAAATATGAGGAGTAAAATCCACTGAACGATGACCTCGTTACGTTTTTGGTGCGCAACCTATCGTGCGCAACTAGTTTTGCCATCTATCGATAAATAACAGAACTTTTAATGATTTGAAATATCACGCTTGTCTCTTTAGTTCACCAACTCGCCTCTAGGGGGCATAGGTTGTATCAGCGTTACTGCGCATGCGTAATCCTGCATAATACTTGTACAAATATACTTTTTTCATCAAGGCTTTTAATTTTAATAACTTGCTGTTATTGTGTTACAAAAGACCCTAAGTACAAGTACTTAACAATCGTAATTGTTCTTTATTCACAGAAATAAGATTGAAAATAGTTTTAGCCGATATTATGAACCTTTTTATGATATTACAAAGCAGTTAAACTTCTCATTTTAAATAGGACTGTTGATTGTATGGAAATATCGATATTATTACTAAGAAATATCGATATTTATTACTAATACATTTTTGTACGATATATCGATACTTTGATATTGAAATTCAGGTATCGTGGTCGATATTTATTTCAAATATTTTTAAGTTATTGCATAGCTTATATCGTGGGATTGGAGTGCAGCGACCGAATCAAGAAATTTCGTAACAAAAAAACCTAAAACCCCCACTCCGCCTACTATGTAGCTCGGCCGAGTATTGCGTACATATCATTTAAAAATAGCTTAAGCGCCTTGTTGATACTTGTATTATATACTTTATTGCTTAATAGTTTAACAAACGTAATTAAACTTATTCGTGAGATTTAAGGTTGAAAATATTTTTAGCTAATGATAATCTTAACCTTTTTATGACAGTACATAGGAATGACAACTTCAAATAGTATTTTTTTTAATAACAGAAAAAATTGTTTTCTTATCGGTCACAACATCCAACTTCAATTAATATAAACGCAAAAAAAATAAGTGTGACACTCGGAGATTGCCGCAGTAAAGCTTGATATATCGACATTTTCTTTGATGACATTTTTCTTTTCTTCTTCTTCTTCTTTAAAACATGAACCATTAAACAGCATATCTAAGTTATTGTATAGGTACAGTTAACACATAGGTAATCTTAACGGTAATGCGCCTTAACACAAACTAAAATATTTTAAATAGCTCATCTGGATTTATATTAAAGTGATCAACGAGATATGAGCTTCGAAAAACTAGTACGACAAAAGCCGATTTTTGAGTCATTTAGACAAAAGTTTTTGGGAATGTTTTGGAATTCGTCAATTTGTAGAATCTGTTGGGGGTTAGTTTTATGATGGGCGATATCAAATAAATTGAGGGACGAATTGGTCTTTCGACTTTATAAAGTTATTGAGACTTATTACAACAGTGTATTCACTTCTATGATTTGACAAAGAATATACATAATTTAATAAAACTACATAATACATAAATAGTTATTACGCATTCTAGTCTCTTAAAAAATCTTAATCGAAAGTTCATTGAGTTTTTCAATATAATTTCACAAATCTTCATTGGAATAGTAGTAAGAAGGTACAATGTCCCGTTATTAAAGCTACCACAAAAGCTACTGTAATTTAATTAATATCAAATCAACACATCTATAGAAGTTATTGAATATATTTCAAAGAACGTTTGAATTTCATTGTTTAAGTTTTATATGGATAAAATTAATATTTGAATAGTTAATTCTGATCTAATTACATATTACTGTAGAGCTACGTACAAGATAACAGCTCAATCAGCAATCAATTCAGGTAATGCTGAGTACAAGAAAATTTATTTTTGAAAATAAAACTCTCAATTAAGCACATCAGGTTTTAAGGTGATTCACTAAGTATTGTTATAAAGCCACAATGAACCCGTATAAACATAAAAGAATTACCGTGTCACTGAACATAAATGTGTACATATATAATCATTATTTTTTTTTTTTTTAATAAAAGTGTAGAGATCAGTTATTACTTAACCGATAAAAGACGAATATTAAAGTTTTTCATAATATAATCTCCTTCTTTTAAATTTAAGTAAATTTTTAATAATAATAGAAGTTTTTTTTATACATATCATCGTGATTATTAAAAAAAATCTTTAGATAAACTACATTGAATTCGAACCATAAAAAAACCTACAATTAATGGGGCGTCAAAATAAATATTTTATATAAGTATAGTTCTAGCTCTTTGGTAACGGTTTAGCTTTTGAAACAAATCCGATATGTCAAGCTTTGTAAACGAAAAATCAGACTGATTTTTTTTTTAAATGTACAATCCATGTTTATCTAGCATGTAATGTTTTTTTTGATAATTTATATATTTTTCATATAAGAAAAAAATTGTTTGCAATGTTTGCAGAAAAAAATATGCAGAGCTTGATGTGAGGTTATAACATATATTCATTAAAATATAAAGTATGATTATTATAATTATATTATTATTATATTTTAAATCCATTATAGTATCTTTTAGGTAGGTTAATTCTCTTGTAATTTAAGTAAGTGTTGGATTCCTGTAGTAATGCAACTATATAATTATCAATTCAATGATTGAAGGATAAGTAAGTAAGGCACCCTTATCATATTGATCTGGAAACACCACCAGAGTAATTCCAGGTCTTGGTGGTTCTTGGTAGAAAGTTCCTATAGAACCGCATTTAGTAAAAACTTTTGATAGAGTATTGAAGTTAATCTATATTAACTTATAGTCTATACTATTAACGGATTAGTCAATATTTAAAACTATGCAATACACTAATGATTTAGTTCTTCTTGCAACAGTTTAATAATTACAATGAAAGGATTTGTGATTTGAAAAATACTATACGAAATTCATTCCAGTAGCTGGTCTATTTATGACGACAATTTTTATTTTATGTAATATATTTTATATAACGAAGATTTATATGTATCTGTATCATTTGTGCACTATTAAAACTTTCATGATATAGGCTTGCTTCATATATTGTAAGTTTTTAATTGGTGCAGTATTAAACACGTGAACTTTTATTTAAATATTTGAGAATTCAAGTCTGAATATTAATATAGGTGATGTAATTTTCGGCACCACTGTTTTAAATAATTTAAGCAAAAAATATTATAAAGCCTTTGGTTATTAATGACCTTATGTTGAAGTTGTTAGTTGCCAGCTGAACGGAAGTTTGTGGGTTCGATTCTCACTAGGGACAATTCTTTCTGTGATTCACAGATTATTGTTCCAGCAAGGTATCCGTTATTAATATGTTTATTAAAAAACAATAAATAAAAAAATATTTTGTTGAATAAATTTTAGAATAAAATATGTGCATTTTAATAGCAATTCAGTGCAATTTTTAATACAATTTCAAAAGTAGTATGAAGTAATATTAAGAGTTGATTTTATAAATTCTAAATCGACATACGAGTAAAAAGCTTTATGTTGTAAATCTTCATTTATAGTCTGTAATTTAAGAGAGTGTGGACTTCAAGCTTCAGTGAGCACAGGTTTGTAGATTTATGTCGCTCTAAATATGTCAAGTTTTGTACTTTATACTTGAAATAACATTTGAATTCGAGTTTAATTCCAAAATTGCTATAATTCATTTTCTATTACATTGTAGTGCAAATATACATTTTTTTAAATTTTGACACTCAATACTTATTTTTTGAGATTCAAGTTTGTTTTTTTGTTCTAAACCTAATTAATAACAATAAACTTCTCTGAAAATGTATCAACTTAAAGTTCTATAAAATTTTGAAAAGTTCTCGTTAGTGTGTTAACTTTTATAACTTTTCAACACAAAAGACCTTTTTAAAGGTAGTTAGAGGTATTTAAGCCGTTGCCTTGACGTTCAACGCCTTGCCAATTGCCTGATACGAAAAATAAAAAGTGTACTGGAAACAAAAAGTTTGCCTTATAAATCATAATCATAGCCATAGTCAGTTCAATATCCTCAATATACCAAATACTACAATCAGAACTTGGCCAGAACTCCGAGGATTTGATTCCTCTAATACCTCAAATGTTTCACTCATAATTTGTTTATCGGCCTCATGTGAGCATTTGAAATATAAAAAAAACATAAAAATTATGAGAGTAGCATTTCTTATCATTTCTCATTATTTCTTATAAGCGTTCTTATAAGCATTTGATGTTTTTACTGTCTCAAACACTGTAACCATAGATCGGCTTTTATCGGCCTCATGTTAGTAATCAAACAAAACCCTCATCCACATAAAATACTTTTTAGAAAATCTATTCAAATTAATTACCTTTATCTTAGTTTATTCTATATATTAAATGTATTGAAGTAATAAATAAATAAGAAAATGTAAAAGCTAAGTTACATTTCCTTTTAGAGGCGAAGACTGGTTTTGGGCAAAAAAAACCCTTGACTTACTACTTACCCTTACTATTTAAACTCTTTACTATCACTGTTACACTTTATTATACTAGTTCTGTTCATAACTTAGTCTCTCGATCACACAGCTAAGCTAAGAGAAGAGGTGGGAGACGGTTTATATATTCACTACCCTTAATCAAATCAGTATCCAATATTACAATTATTGATTCAGACAATTGAACTTCTATAGAAACATTACATGTTTTAGTAAAACCATCAACTGATAACTTTATTTTTTTAAATACCTATTGCCTGCACACTGGAAATACCTATACCCTACCAGAAGGTTTCAAGGAAAAATTTCTTACAAAAATTAAATATAAAAAGGCATTAAAGAATTTATTATTATATAGAAGACAATTCAGTTATAAGTATGTGTGTGTATATGTATATGTATATGTATATGTATATGTATATGTATATATAAATGTAAATGTATATGTATATGTATATGTAAATGTAAATGTATATGTAAATGTATATGTATATGTATATGTATATGTATATGTATATGTATATGTATATGTATATGTATATGTATATGTATATGTATATGTATATGTATATGTATATGTATATGTATATGTATATGTATATGTATATGTATATGTATATGTATATGTATATGTATATGTATATGTATATGTATATGTATATGTATATGTATATGTATATGTATATGTATATGTATATGTATATGTATATGTATATGTATATGTATATGTATATGTATATGTATATGTATATGTATATGTATATGTATATGTATATGTATATGTATATGTATATGTATATGTATATGTATATGTATATGTATATGTATATGTATATGTATATGTATATGTATATGTATATGTATATGTATATGTATATGTATATGTATATGTATATGTATATGTATATGTATATGTATATGTATATGTATATGTATATGTATATGTATATGTATATGTATATGTATATGTATATGTATATGTATATGTATATGTATATGTATATGTATATGTATATGTATATGTATATGTATATGTATATGTATATGTATATGTATATGTATATGTATATGTATATGTATATGTATATGTATATGTATATGTATATGTATATGTATATGTATATGTATATGTATATGTATATGTATATGTATATGTATATGTATATGTATATGTATATGTATATGTATATGTATATGTATATGTATATGTATATGTATATGTATATGTATATGTATATGTATATGTATATATATATGTATATGTATATGTATATGTATATGTATATGTATATGTATATGTATATGTATATGTATATGTATATGTATATGTATATGTATATGTATATGTATATGTATATGTATATGTATATGTATATGTATATGTATATGTATATGTATATGTATATGTATATGTATATGTATATGTATATGTATATGTATATGTATATGTATATGTATATATATATGTATATGTATGTATATATATACTTTATTGTAATAATACTTTTTAACAAGATTTCGATCTGCCTACAAACTACTCAATAGTTTGGCGGAGTTATTATGTTGTAAAATGTTTGTATTATTATAATTAAATAAATAAATAAAAAAAATTAACGTCGGTTGTGTAGTTTAGAATTCCTCAAGTTTACATGGTCATATTTTGATTATTTTCAATGAAAATCTATAAGTGTGATAAATGGTTAGAATGTTTATTGAGTACTCTGTTAAAAAAGTATTTTAAATACTGGAGGTTTAAGTAAAAACAAAAAAAAGGTTTGAAAAAAACATAACGTTTATAACATTTCTATAGCAATAAATATAAACTATCACCTTTCAAATCGTTTGACGCTAGGAATTTTCCACTCGAAATATTGCATTGAGTATGTAGTTTTTGACATTCTAGAAAAAAATATATATAGTTTTCGCCGACTGCTTCTGAAGGACTTCTTCTGTTTTGTTTTATAAAAATGTTTTTATTTCTACTAAAATATAGATTTAATACAGATATAATACCGTCAAATTCAATTAGGTATATACTTCCAAACTAAATAATCTTTATAGATAGTTCTAAAATAGAAGTCAGTAGAACATAATGGTTCGCAGTTAATATTAAATATTAAATATTAAATGTTAGAAGATAAACTACTTTGCAGTTAGTATTAATATCAATTATTAAATTTGTATCTAATATGTATAGTGTGTATGTATATGTATAACGTATCTAATATGTATAATGTGCAACATAGAATAAATCATTTAGTTCTATTTTTTTATTACATTATTTTTTCTTCCTGTCTCCTTAGATAACCTTTAAACTGCGGAATTAGAGATATTAATCTGAAGATAAGAAAAAGTGTTATACTGGAGTAATATAGTAAATATTGTTTTTAGTATCTTGAAAATATTCGTGAGCTACTTTTAATGGCGGTTATTATAAAACTTAGTCATAATTAAAAAGTAAGAAAGAAATATTTAAAATTTAATGTCATTACGTTAGTAAAATATATTTCATTTGTTTTTGGAGTTTACTCCTTAAGAATCGATTTTTGTATATAAGGCGCCCGGTATGAGAAAAATATGAGGAGTAAAATCCACTGAACGATGACCTCGTTACGTTTTTGGTGCGCAACCTATCGTGCGCAACTAGTTTTGCCATCTATCGATAAATAACAGAACTTTTAATGATTTGAAATATCACGCTTGTCTCTTTAGTTCACCAACTCGCCTCTAGGGGGCATAGGTTGTATCAGCGTTACTGCGCATGCGTAATCCTGCATAATACTTGTACAAATATACTTTTTTCATCAAGGCTTTTAATTTTAATAACTTGCTGTTATTGTGTTACAAAAGACCCTAAGTACAAGTACTTAACAATCGTAATTGTTCTTTATTCACAGAAATAAGATTGAAAATAGTTTTAGCCGATATTATGAACCTTTTTATGATATTACAAAGCAGTTAAACTTCTCATTTTAAATAGGACTGTTGATAAAATATGTATGGAAATATCGATATTATTACTAAGAAATATCGATATTTATTACTAATACATTTTTGTACGATATATCGATACTTTGATATTGAAATTCAGGTATCGTGGTCGATATTTATTTCAAATATTTTTAAGTTATTGCATAGCTTATATCGTGGGATTGGAGTGCAGCGACCGAATCAAGAAATTTCGTAACAAAAAAACCTAAAACCCCCACTCCGCCTACTATGTAGCTCGGCCGAGTATTGCGTACATATCATTTAAAAATAGCTTAAGCGCCTTGTTGATACTTGTATTATATACTTTATTGCTTAATAGTTTAACAAACGTAATTAAACTTATTCGTGAGATTTAAGGTTGAAAATATTTTTAGCTAATGATAATCTTAACCTTTTTATGACAGTACATAGGAATGACAACTTCAAATAGTATTTTTTTTAATAACAGAAAAAATTGTTTTCTTATCGGTCACAACATCCAACTTCAATTAATATAAACGCAAAAAAAATAAGTGTGACACTCGGAGATTGCCGCAGTAAAGCTTGATATATCGACATTTTCAAATACATCAATATTGGGGTTTGGAATTTCAAAATATTATCGTTATTTCGACATATTGGCTTTATTTAAAATAATTATTGCAAGTCATGTTAGACATGCAAGATGGTATTTATTTTTTAAGTGAGTTGCTAAATTAGTTGTATTACCGCTGCTTTTATATTTTTCCCGCATAAATTCGATGAAACACTTCTTGTATCAACTTTTTTAAAATACATACCATAAAATGGTAAAAATGATTAAAGAATATATATTTTGGCAATGTACTATTTCTATAAAACTAGATATTGAATGATTTAGTGTGAATGAATTAGCTTTTACCGCTACGATAAGAGAAATGACGATGATAATGAATTTGTAATAAATATCGATATTTCTAAGTAATAATATTGATATATCGATACATCGATATTTTATAGACCTATTCCTATTATGACATGATTATATATTATGAAATTATTCTATTCCTATTTAAAATATAATCAGTTAAATAAGTTAAATAAAGTTCAATTACGATTGTTAAATTCTTGTACTCTGGACTTTTGTAAAACCATAACAGAAAGTCATTAAAATGAAAAGGCTTTTTGAAAGAAATTCATTTGTACCAGTAAAACATTTATTTTAAAATAAACATTAATTATTATTCAATAAAGATCATAATACATATTATCAACTTGGCGCTTATGCTATTTTTAAATTATAAGTACACAATACTGGTGTGTTAGGTTATTTTCGTTATGGAATTTCTGGATTCGGTCTCCATACTCAAGGCCCGCGATAGAAGCTATGCAATAGCTTAAAAACTTGAATTAACATCAATAAAAAAAAATACTACATAAATAATTATAATTGCAATAGTTGATAAAAATGCTATGCAATAGCTTTACCGCGGCAGACAACAAGTGTCGCACGTTTTTTTTTCATTTAAACTGTCTTATTTGTAAATTGATTCTAAGGGAAAAAACTCCAATATGAAATAAATAATAAATAACTACTAAGCAATTTAACATAATACAAAAAATAATAATGAAAATAATTAATTAAAACCTAAAATATTTATTATTTGTAATGTAAGTAAAGACTTATATTTCCATGTAAGGAACGATACATTTTTAATTTTTATGTTATTAAATTTTTAATATAAGCTAATATGCTAATGATTACTGATAAAAAAATATCAATATTAAAAGATGCCTTAACAACATAGTCAGAACCATACATATTCATCGTATTAATAAAAGCGAATATGCTCATGAATGTTGATAAAATCAATGAAAACATTAAATGTGTGTATAGTGTAATGTATATGCTGCAAAGCGACTATATCTATATGTTATTGAGCTTGTTAATTTCTATCAGTATCAATTTACTTATGTTGCTGTTTTTGTTATATTTATCAATAATTAACATTGTTATTGTGAAGTTATAATCTTTATCATTATATTTGGCTAAAGTGAAATGCAAGTATTTCGAAATAAACTATGGCAGAAAGGGGTGTAGATAATATTTTATAAGGTATCAATCTTTTTTTTATTTTTTTTTCCGTCTGTTTAGACAATTATACTTAAGGAGTAAACTCCAGTCGTGCGTCGGAGCTGACACACACAATTTTTTTTTTTAAGTATTTTTTTTTAAAGCTAAATTTAAATATTTCATGAAGGCTATAGTTTTAGTATGTTAACGAGTAATATTGTAAGCCATTAGTGAGATACTAAGATAATTTATGGTCTTAAACTTAAAAATACAAAATAAACTTTTAATCTCACGGAAACAAAAAAAAATTTGGAATTGTTATGGTACGTTATATGACATAGACTTCTTATTACTAATCTGGCGGTAAACATTGTCGCTATAAAACATAGCACATTTCTATAATAATATTTGCACTCTGAGTAAGAAATACCACCATCGCTAATGTAAAACATACTTAGAATTTTATAAAAACCAAGCAGTAGCACTTAACAAGTCAAGAATGGATATCTTCGAGTCACGTAGCAGAGGACTTCATAGCGACGCTTATGAACGAAGTCATAGATTTAACAGTGACACATTCCAACGGTCTTTTCATACCGTTAATATAAAAATAGTCTCGTTTTGAATGTATTTGTTCTAATGTGAACCAATTCTGGATATTCTTATTATTATATTTTTTATTTTATTAAAAAAATATTTATTCTATTCATAATTAATTCTTTTTTTACTTACTGTTTTAAAAAAAAAACATTTTTATTTTTCTTATTCACTGACGGACCTATAGCTAAAAGTTTGGTTTTCCAATCTTTAATAACTGACATGAATGAGATCTTTTGAATTACTGTAACGTATCGTCCGTCAGTCAGTTCTTTTCGATATATTTAATTATTTTCAATGAAAATGTATCTATAAATACTTACTGTATGTAACAAAAGGATAGGATACAACCAAAATGCTACCTTTTCAAAAATATATATTTATTTCATTACCAGGGGCGCAGCATCCGACGATGTTCTCTCCCTGAGGGTCCGTCAGTAAACTGTGAGTCGCTCGCTGGAATGAGCGCTACCTAGTAACGGAGCTTTATCACTTACGAACTGATAACAAACCGATTTACAACTAACATGCTCGAGTGATATAAATGTTACCGTATTATTTAACATATAAAAGGTTATAAGTTTTCGTCCAATATGTTATTTTTTCTTTTAGCAGCAATTTTGGTTGTTGGTAAGTTTTTTAAATAATTGTTTTTAAGTATATCAATATATGAATGCAACATTTAAGTTTTTGACCATAATATTTTGTAGAAGTAAATATGAGATAATAACAAAGAGGGTAAATCAAAACGTTTGAAAAAACCCTTTCATATAAGAGATCTGTTTTGGTTCAGAGACTAGATTGTTAATCATCTTGTCTCTGCAATCATCAGCAAAACAAAAACATATCAATCAATATGATTGTATTATTATGAAGGTTATATGATAATTTATAGAAATGTTAATGTCAATTACATTAAAACTATTATGGTTTAATTTTTTTTTTATTTTAATATAAATATAGACTGAAAAATAAGTTTAAATATTTCATGAAGCCTAGAATTTTACTATGTTTACGAGTAATATGCATTTTTTTGTTGTTAACTGTGTTTAATTAATATACCAAGTCGATTGAGCTACCGTATCGATACGGTAAAATTTATTTACGTTTTAGTAAACAAAAAAAGTTTCTTTTAATAGATCCAAATGCTATTTTTGTTTATTTATAAATAGAAGGTAAGGTTATATTATGAGGTTGTGTTTGGTACATAATTAACATTATGAACTTATATAAAGTTTATATTCATGTAATATATTTGTTTCGTATATTTGCATATTTTGAAAGCTTTCAATATTTTCGCCACCACGGCTCAGTCGTTCATATGATGATGAAATAGATCGTTTTGTCATACACAAGATTATTTGGTGGCGGATACGATAATAAAAATAAACATCTTTTACTAAAGTTTCATATATTCACAATACAGTCAAAAAGCAAATGTTACAAAAATAATAGATGAAAGTGAATGTTAAGATTGATATGTAATTAGTATGTAAGAAGTAGTTTAAAAGTAGCACCAGTAATAGATAAAATTAGAAATTTTCGTTTATTTGATAGAAGGGTATTGAAGATGTTGATATCTTCTATATTGCGTTGACTGAATAACAGCAAGTGGATGACATAATAACACATACATATAAATGTCATAGGAAAAGTGAATAAAAGTGGTTTTATAATCTGTATTTAATAGAGGTGATTAGTGTAACAGGTACATGGTTAAGCAAAAAGTATTCCATAAGTTTGTTGCTTTTATTGATAAGGAATCTGAATTGAAAATGATGTACGGGAACAGGGACTATAAGTTAAAGATTTTTCAATAAACGTTTTTTTTAATGAAAAATCTGTTATCCAAAAACTAAAATATAAAATCCTTTAGAGTGGAGTAGTAGTAGCGTAAGATAACAAGATTTTTTTGTATCATGTATATTTTTTAAGATAGATTTCATGACGATGTGTGATTAGATTAAAAAAACAGACTAAAACTTAGTCATAAATATGATAGCATAATTCTATTACATTTAAGTTAAATTACATTAATAAGTAAGTTTTGCGCTTGTAACTCCTGACTTGCAGACGTTTATGGGCGACGGAAGTAACTTACCATCAAGTGACCCGTTAACTCGTTTGCCTCCTTTTTTTTTTTTTTTAACGTCAGGAATCCTCATGGATATACACCTCCATCCAGGGGATGATGGAGGTGGTTATGTGAGACTTCTACTCACTAAACCTGACAATTGCCGCCGCCGTCATAATGGGACACCACGGGAACGCTTTCGCACTCACCGCTATGCCCCGACGTGATCCACGGAGAGGGCACCCCGCAACGAGGAGCACCCATCCCTTTTTCGCAGGCTTGATAGATTGTGGAGGGATCCCCTTCCCCCCACCCAAGCCTGCTGCCTCTGAAGGGGGCCGAGACCCCCTTCAGGCTGGACTCGGTCTCAGGGAATCAGGTGTAAAATCCGACTCGACCATTATCGACCATGCCCAGCCCCACCGCGGTAGTCTCCCCGAGAGGAGACCACCGGTCAGGCCCCCTAGGAGAGTAGACTCTCGATACGACCCAGCGGGCTCAGCGGCTCTGGTCAAGCCGCGAGCCACACGCCGGGCTACACTAAAGCCCGCTCAAGGCAGAGGACCCTACTTCGAACCTGAAAAGTCGGGAACCCACCACGCCCAGACCATCGCCAAGCGCAACCATGGTATCGCACTCGGCAACGATCAGTCCAGGTAACGTCCGGACCGTCTCCCCACCAAGCAATGTTCTGTCAGTGCTTGGTAGAAAGAGGTCCAGACCTCTAAACAACGCAGATGGCCTCTTCCTCAGCAAGAAAGAGAGCGCCGCGTACCCCTCCCTATACAGCCGCGGGACCACTCCATAGTCCACTCTGCTAATCAGAGAAATACCAGGAGCGATCCCGCGGCTAGCCGCGGCAAAGAGGGCCTGTGCCCTCTCACCCTCGACACCCAGGCCAACTTTCCACCAACGAAGGCCGATGGAAAGAGGCCCGAGCCTTCCCTCCCGCGGGCAGGCCACCCCGAAAGATTACCCGCCCTGGCCAGCCATGGACCGGGCACAAACCCCCATGACCGACCCCCACCGCACCGGGTATTAGCCAACGGGAGAACCCGAAGGTTCTCAGTAACCGTTGTTGCCCAGGGAGCACCACGAGGAGGTTCCCGGCGTTCGCCCCCCAACGTTCGTTTCGTCATTTGTTCGTTTGCCTCCTAATCTAATACACAAAAAAAGTTATATTTAATATAAATTTTAAACATGATATTGTATCTCTTACACATTGTGTTTTTTCTGAATCGGTACAGGTGGCGGTGGTGCTGAAACAAGCGAGGACAGTTGTGACCCGCATGAACTAAAAGTGTGCATAGACGCAACTCCTCGCACGCAGGTTGGACTACAGCGAACCAAGGAAGAGCTAGATAAGCACTGTTTGTGAGTACTTAACATTCTTAAAAAGACTATAAACATAAATATCTATACACAAAATATCCCTAAATAATAATTCTTAATATATCCTTATAAGATTAAAAGATGCTCCTTTATAGAACATGATACTTAGATAATAAATGTTTATTACACAGACGGGCCCATTAAATTTTCTCAAATGCTCGTAAACGATATAGTTTTAACAAGAGCGGCTGTTATTAGCTAGAGAGGGTCCACAAAAAGTTTATGTTATGTTATTTCACGTAGTTTGAAATGTGATGTTTGTGTTTCGTTACCAGTTGACCTACCGGGACAGTTTCCTATTTGTTTTAACTTTCATTCTATTTCTATTTATATTTTAAAAAAGCTCAACAAATTTATAAATATTTACAAACATTTATTTTGGTTATTTAATATTTTTAATATTTAATCTCTTTCTTATAAAAAAAAAAGTTCATTTGAGTTTTTTTATATTCTGGTCCAAATAAAGTACTTACACCAGCACAAATAGTATAATGTTGTTATATAATGATATTGTATACAGAGCATATCAGACGGTATGTCGTGTATGGACACGTGGATTAGGCGTTGTTTGCCCACGGACGGACAGAAGCTGGTCCAACAGCAGATTGGAGGTGCGAGGGCGCTCATGGGTTATCTGTGTAGCAACGACACCGCGCTACGGAGAGGTGAGTGAGTCTATTAACATAAGGTATTATGCCATGTATAGCAAAGCCATAACGCCATAAATAAGAGTACTATAAAAGTGTATTACAATCGCTATTTACAATTATGTACCTTGTGTTTCCAATTACATTTACACTTATTTATAGAACCTATTATAATTTTATGATAACATAGAGTATATGTTAGTATATCATATACAAAGTATTTTTTTGTTGTTGAATATTTTCTAAGTTATTTTGTACTGCAAAATTAGAAACTTCGGTTAGGATTTTTCAAGAATATTTACAAATGTCCCTTTCGTTAAAATAAAGACTATTATGTAAAATATATGTATACATTCTAAATACTTTGAAATGAGTAGTGATATGCTGTCTTAAATTAGTGAAGGGACTCCGAGCTCAGAAGAACAATTCCAATAATGTTGGAAATTATCTATAAACATTTATAGCCATGTTAAGCTTCTTTAAATTTATATAAATGTAGAATAAAAAATAAACTGATACGGGCAGGGATTCAAACCCGCGACTACTGTGACTACAGGGCGGTTTCCCAGTAGTCACGGGTTTGAATCCCTGCCCGTATCGGTTTTTTTTTCTTTCTATATTTATATAAACATATCAATAGTTTATGCCCATATCGATTGTTTGCTTAATTTCATGTAATTAATAAAAAATATGTAATGTATGTTGATAAAGATTCTAGAGAAAGTTATTAACAATCGCTTAAAAACATTTATCCAACGTAACAATCTAATTTCTAGCAACCAATTTGGTTTCAAAAATGGTGTCTCAACGGAGGACGCGGTCTTGGCCCTAACAGAAGACATTATCAATAATCTCGACTCCGGAAACAAATGCGTTGGAGTTTTCTTGGACCTGGCTAAAGCGTTTGACACCGTTTCGGTGCCTATCCTGCTAGACAAGCTATTTAACATTGGCATAAGAGGTCTTCTTCATAAGCTTCTAACCGATTACCTTACTGACCGCAAGAACCAACTTAAACTAGCAGGCTACATCAGCCAACCATCTAACGTTTCTTTTGGCGTACCACAAGGCAGTGTCCTCGGTCCCACCTTATTTCTCGTATACGTAAATGATCTTTGTAATTTAAACCTCCAAAACTGCAATATTTACACCTACGCTGATGACACGGCACTTATTTTTAATGCAAATTCTTGGGAAAATGTAAAAATTATAGCTGAAGCTGGGATCCAACATGTCTTAAACTGGCTAAATTCCAACCTCCTAACCCTCAACTTTAGAAAAACCAAATACATAACTTTTTCCATTCGCAAAGCTACCTTACCTGATCCAAATTTTACCATAAGAGCCCATAACTGTAAACATCCAGAATTAAATAACTGCCCGTGTGAAGAGATTGCCAGTGCTACTATTGTGAAATACCTTGGTGTTACAATTGACCAACATCTTGACTGGAGTCTCCATATACGTAAAATTGCCGATAGGATCAGAAAACTCACATGGATGTTTAAAAAACTGAGACATGTTGCAAATGAAAATATTCTTGTTACCACTTATAAGGCTCTAGCTCAATCTATTTTAAGTTACTGCATAACCATATGGGGTGGTGTGGCGAAGTCACATCTCATTAATTTAGAAATATCCCAGCGCTCACTCTTAAAAGTTATATTTTTTAAGCCATTCAAATTCTCCACATTTCTATTATATAATTCGAAACAATTACTCACCATACGTCAACTGTACATATTTAACTGTATACTAAAAACCCATCGTCAACTACCTTTTATCACAAAACAGTTATCCCAACGTAGAAATAGAACTGTGGGCCGTGTTCCTAGATGTAAAACCAAATTCAAACAAAAACAATATACCTTTAATGCCCCATACCTCTATAATAAACTCAATAACAAATTCAACTTTTACCCGATGACACGATCTGCTATCAAACATCTTCTTAAGCACTTCCTGATAACCTTAAAGTATCACGATACTGAAGATCTACTAAAACGGTATAATTAATCAGTTTTCCTAGATTTCAAACCTATATGGCCTTGTAGTAATATGATTAGAACTACAAATATAGTACATCACACATACAATCACTCACATACACTCATGCACACATATCATTATGCACACATATACTCATGCACATACACACACACACATACGTACACACACATCCACACATACACACACATTCACACGTACACATACTCCCACGCTCACACAACACATTTTGTTCGTTTTTGTTACTTTTAAATTTTACTTTTGCTGTTCTGTTGTAAATCTACTTATTTATTTATTTTTTTTCTTCTTTTTTTTTGTATTGGATCAATCATATTTCTCAGTTGCATTGTTGTAATTATTTTTCTTTTTACTGGTTTTGTTAAATGTCTCGGTGGATGAGCTTGGCACCCAGTAATACGGGTCTAAAACCTAGTACAGGGGCCCTTGCACCTAGTTTGTATTGAAAAAGGTAAATGAATAAACATAGTTTTTTTTTTTTTTTTTTTTTTTTTTTAATATATATTGAAGAATATGATAAGTTTTAAATTAAAGAATTTTATTCTGAACTGTCCTTTTTAAAATACGCCAAGTGCATATTAATTAATATTTTTTATTCCACCATGAATACTGCAGAAATAAAATCCAATTGAACTTTTAAAACTTTAGTTACAAATCAAAAGTTGGCGTGGCTCCAATTGGGCTGTTATAGTTCCTTTACAGAACTTCTTATTGAAGGCAGAAGTGTTGATTTTATTAGTTATGATGTGTCAGACTTCCTGAAAGAGCCCACATGCTGGTCACTGGTGTCACCGGACTGGTCACGCTGCGTCAATGAGCTACAACTAGCAGCACGGGATATTTCCGAGCGCAGCCATCACATCGTCTACTTCAACAAGAACACGGAGCTGTGCTGGTAAAATTACTTCTAATATTGTAATAGCCAGTTATCAGACTATGTTAACATCAGTGAAACTTAATCATTAATAAAACGTAACTAGATACTTAAATTATAAAAAGAAGTACCTGATATTTAGAAGAAGCATCTTAGAGGCTTTTACTTTAAGTTATCTTACTTTTGAGGTTATTTTATTTTAGACCTGGAATCCAGCTATCTTCATTTTACTGTAGATCTAACTCCAGTCGGTTTTACCTACATTCCCGCAAAATGTCCGCGTTATGTAGCTATTAAAGATATATTGTTAGTACGATAACTTAAAAGTTTCAAGCCTGAACATCCTCTTCCTTCCGGTCTAAATATCTTCCATATTTCGAAATTCCTTAAGGATGGTAACACATGTGCATATTTGCACTTGTGCACATGTGTTAACAAAATTAGATCGTAAAAGTGAAATTTTAGTAATAATGTTTAATGTACCTATATCGGTTATATATAGTTATCAAAGTTATTAATAATTAATATTTAACAATCGATTTTATTTTACATCTTTTTTAACCTCCGACTAAAAAGAGGGGTATTATAAGTTTGATCTGTCGATCTGTGGACCTGTGTGTCTGTCTGTGGCAATGTAGCGGCCAAACGCGTGGACGGATTTGAATGGGAGGGGGTTTTTTTTAATCAAATGCTATGTTTGTCGAGATGGTTCTTACCTATGATTGGCTGAAATAGAAACAGCCGTCTTCAAGATGTTGACGTTTTATTGGTTAAAGGTTTTTATGCAATAATTAGAAAAAAAGCCTTGTTATGTAGGCCCAAAGGTTTTTACACCTATTTACTCAAGTAAAGTACTTTATTAGGTATAGATGTTGCCTGTGACGTGTGCGTCCACTTAAACTGTAAAAAATATATTTATATGGCTTATGATCGTAGTCATAAAAAGTTAAGGGCTGTTGTCTAGCTAGTGATAATATAAATCCCTTCATCATAGTACTATTAATACCTACATGAAAGGTTCTTGAATCATGTTACTTAATACATTTATAATTTATAACATTGTGGAAATTTTCACGCGGATTTATTTTTTCTCGTATTAAATATAACCTATCTTCATCAGAGGGATAATGTAGGATTCTAAAGGATTTTTTTTTTATTAAATCGGTCCAGTAGTTTCGGAGCCTATTCAATTCAAACAAATAAACAATCTAATCTTTCTTCTTTATAATAATAGTGATGGTGATGAAGATTATTATTATAAAATTTAGCCTATGTTCATCAGGGATAATGTAAGATTCTAATGCTAAAAAAATTTTTTATAATCGGTCTAGTAGTTTTGGAGCCTATGCATTTCAAACAAAAAAATAAATCTTTCCTCTTTATAATATTAGGAAAGAATAATAGAAATACTTAAACAACTGAAAATTAGTGTGTGTGTAGATTCATTTAGTACAGTTAAGAAACCAGTAATATAACTTTAAAAAGCAGAAAAAAAAACTTAATTTAAAAAAACTTAATACAAAAATTCCTCTAAAAAGGTTATAAAAATAATATTATGATGCACTTATTGAAGTAATTGCGTCGAGGGACCGTTTAATAAAGGAAGAAATTAAAATGCATGTAAGTTAACAAAGCAAATAAAGAAATTACGATATCGAAACATTTAGTCTAAGTCCTTAATGATTAACTACGTAAAATAGACACCATCTTCAACGTCCGTATAACGGTCCCCCGACGCAAAGACTTCAATAAGTACATAATAATATTATTTTTATTCTTTTTAGAGGTCTTTTTGTATCGGGGGTTTTTTAATTTTTAATTTAATGTTCTACTAAATACTATGTTCCTGCGAGAGCTGTAAGAATCTTACTAATACCATAAATTTGAAAATTTATGTGTGGATATTTAAATTTCACGTACATAATTTTCGAAAATATGAGTTTGTATAAAAGTGTAGTCAAAGACTGTAAGCGGATCGTTTGTTGTATTAGCGCCCGCGATGCTTTCGTGTCGTGCGTGGGCCACGCCGGACGCGCGTGTTCGTCAGCGGCGGGAGCGCTGCTGCGGCGCATGGCATGGGTGTTGGCGCAGGACATGGCAGCATGCAGCCGAGTCGGCGAGCATCAGCGCGCGCCCTGTGCGGCGTCGCGATCTCCGCACCTCTCAGCGCTGCTGTCCTTGCTGTACTATGTTTTCTACTACTAGAAACATGTTGTTGGTAAAAATATGTCGAATTATTTTAAGAGTAACTTTTAACTGACGAAAAATAAAACTGTTAGATTATTTTCTTTGCTACTATAAGAATATAAATGTAATATATTTAAGAATTATTTCATTGTAGTTTTAATTTAAAAATTCCCTTTTTTTAGGTACCATACATAATCCGCGGAAAAGATTTGTTAAATAATAAACATGCTAGAGTAAAGCACGGACCTTTGCTATGGCTTAGAATATCATTGATTTATGTATCATAATACAATGTAGCTAAAATAACAACAAACAAAAATAATTACGGTACGTAAAACCTTCTTGTTTTCGGAATTGTGGTGAAAATAAATTTGTCTCACTTTTTTGTTTAAAATAATTGTACCTATTTGTATATATTTAATATTAAGAAAATAATTCAAAACAATTTAAAAAAAATTGTAGAGTTTAAAGTTACATATAATTAGAAAGATTAATTTCTATGACCATTTAAATAATAAATAACACCATTCCATATGCAACGACTATAGAAATAATGCAGTGTCTGGATACTAGATCTTATAACATTATTACCCGCATATAACTAAATGTAACAAGATGATAAGATTGTCGTCTTTCTCAATAGAAATCTGCTTTCCTAAATACAAATTCCGCAATTTATAGTGGACCTACGAACGTTAACATGTAGAGTTTTATATCATAATTTACATAAGTTTCAGAGCGACTACATTCTCGGTAGTTTATGTCCTCACTAATGAAATTTCGTACCTTCAGTTTTGGTGAAACTAGTTTCGTAACTTTGTGATGGAAACTTAAAATAAAACCCGCCTCTAAGAAGCTTGACGGCATAATAAAAAAAACTGTTTGAAAGCATAGTATTAAAATATATTATTTATTGATAAGTTTATAATAAACCTACTTCTACCTTTTTAAAAATAATACCCCTAAGATTTATACGTTATAAGTTATAAATTTGACGTGATGTGACGTTACACATATTTGCGCAATTAAGTTTTTGTATATCTGTGGCCTTAGAGCTCCCAGACGGATGAACCGATTTAAGTGCGGTATTTTAATCGTAGGCCGTGTCCATTAAGATGGTACTTTGCTATAGCTATGGTTTGTGGAAATAAACACAGTTCTCAAATTATATTGACTACATTTTAGTTGAAATAAAACAATTTTATGGATTTCACTCGCGTATAATTAATTAAATTTTAAATTTACTTTTTAAATTTGAACCGAGGTTTCAAATGCTTTCAGCAATCTGATTCATGTAAGATGATATGGAGGTGTCTGTCAATAAGTCAGTTAATTAGTAATCTACCTCCAACGGTTTCTAAGTTTCCGGGTGTACAGTTCAGGATTCGCACAAAACACACTAATAGTATCTTGAGGTCTTACAGTGTGGTCACAGAAAAGGAATTTTATATTTTTCAAGACTGGATCCCAGGTGTTAGAGAACCCAACCATCTTCTCTATTATAATAAGGATATTTTTTTAATTTCAATAGCCTCACGAACTATTCTTAGAATGTAACGTTGTTCTTTAGCGAGGATTTTAGGATTATCAAATCTTAAATAATGATTGGGCTTGTCTATGGTATGTTCACACACTACTGACTTCGATGTACGGCTATGCTTGATATCCGAGATTAGTTCCCTAACTCTTTTACCTATGCTCCTCCTTGATTGACCCATGTATGACAAGCTTTCATCTTAGTTTCATATTACATTTACAAATTTGGGCTTATTTAGTATTTCGAACCGAAATGAGTTTGTAAAGTTTCAAGTAAAGGGATAACAATAACTTCATACTTAGCTAGTCAGTAGCTAAACACATAGGTAAGCTCTGCTCTGCTCTGCTCTTTCGTTTAACAACAGAATATCAAGATAAGCAAATGTAACCGTTTGTAAACATTTTTATATTTTATTATATATAATAAAGTATGAAAATTAAAGTTCATCCTCTTGTAAATTTGGCATTCATTTAATATTAGTTTTCTAGATTTCTACTTCTTAAATATCACAATCATAAAGCTTGATCTAAGCAAATGATAATCTTGCTATTTCTTAAAAGATAAGTCAACTTTTAAACGGTCTCTTTTTATTTGTAATGATGTTATTCTTCGAAATTTGCAATTCTTAGAAATCTAATATTTGCTATCTGCTTACTGAAGTGGGTTAGTCTTTTAAGAAAATATACCTATACTATGAACCAAATGATCCTGTCTGTGCTATGAAGCGTAATCTTATAAGAAAAATATACCTACACTATGAACCAAATGATCCTGTTTGTGCTATGAAGCGTAAGTCAATTTATTATTCCTCGCATCGAGATTTAGTTTCAATTCCCTCTTAATCGAATGTATAATATCTCAACCTACAGATAGATTGAAAATAAATTTAAATATCATATAGTATTAAAATTTGAACTACATAAAATATACTTACTATTTATTAGCCATTTCCAATAATTGTATTTGTATAATAAAAATCTTTTCTCTTTTTCGTGTTTTTTTCTTCTACAAATAAATAATGTTAATTTATTAATTCATTGTTATTTGTTACGTAGTTACTTGTAAAAGCAAATCACTTATTTAATTTATCTTATTAAATAGTATTACTTTGATATGACGTTATGTGAAAAAAACTAAAGTATAAAAACACTGTTATTTTTAAATTATATGATTGATTTCAATTTACTTAGCAATTGTTTTTAGTACAAAATTGAAATGTATGGATCGTGTTTAAAACGGCTAACAACATTTGTAAGCTTATTTGATTAAATAATATGAAATTCCAATATCATCAAAAAATAAATATTTTGTATCTGCAAGCTTTTGGATATCGTTTTTCTTCCTTTCTAGGGATATTTTTTGAAACATTTCCGTATTTAAATACTTAAATGCAACATTTCTAGAAACAGATATCAATAATTCTGAAATACGAATCAAAAATGTAGCTTTTACAAAGTTTTTAAAAATCAATATGGCTTTATAAAGAAAAAAGATCCGTTGTAATCTGGTTTTATAAATTTTCATTTTAAGTAACATTATAACTACTCCTACTTTTTTACTTTATTATGACGTCATATGGGTAAAATAAATTACCTACAAAAAAAATCATTCACACTGTATATCTGCTAGTGGCAGGAATATTCATCGTCACCAATCCTCATTGATACTTTCAAAACCTATCTTCGGGTATGTTTTAATGTATGCTAAGTGAATAATATTACAAATATATATCAAAGTTTAAGAACATACGAGGGGGAGTCAAAAAGTTCGCGGAATGAGAGGTATGGAGGGGGAAAAGGCAACTTTTTACTACCTGCTCTAGTTGTGACACTCGTTAAGAGTATAAATACTAAGTTTCAAAACAATTAGGTCATAATTCACTGAGCTACACGTCAATCAACAAGTCAATCCGGAAGAATGCTCACGCCACACCAGAAGTAGCGGCGAGTTGAGTTTTGTCGCGAGTTTTTGGCGCTCTGTGGTGATCAAAAGGATGAAGTTTTGAACCGAATTGTGACTGGCGATGAAACTTGGGTTCATCATTATGAGCCTGAGTCTAAACAAGACTCCATGCAGTGGCACAAAAAGGGCACACCACCCCCGAAGAAATTTAAAGTAATTTAAGATAATTGATAGACTTAACTATGGGAGCGAAAGCGTCGAAGTAAAAGTTCTTAATTTAAACTATTACTTAATTTATATGTATACGAACCAAAAAAAAAATAAGCTGGATTAAGTGCAAATAAATAGACCTACAGAACGAGACTTACCAACAAAACTACTTACAGATAAAACTTAAAAAAAAAACGAAAGAGCTTTGAAAGTCTACATTATTACTAAAGGACATATATATACAACGGATATATTATCTTTAGTCGTCTTGGTGTTAAATTTCTTTTTTTTATTTATTTAAAATTATATTTTTACATAAATATTATTCACAAGCATTGTTTACCTTTAAGTTTAAAATAATGTTTACGACTTTGAAGAAAAAGAAGTTTCGGTTTTGAGTTAGTTACTAAATGACCAAATCTTTTAGAATAAAATCTATCTTGCATCGTTTCACTAAGTCAAGATAAATCTTGGACTAAATGGATAGTAAGAAGTTGTAATTTATAGTTGGAGTTAAAGTGAAGCGAGAACATTCACATTACAAAGAAGTATTACTACATTAAAAAAATTATATACACTTTTTTATTTTTAAACTACGTGCTATTTTGTAAAATGTTACATTGCTTTGATAGTTTATAGTTTTGATTACAATTAACGTTATGGTGTAGTTAGGACAGTAATTTTTTACATATTTATACATTATCTTCATAGTTATTGACATAATCGGGCTATAGCATATATGTACAAGCCGATAATATATAAATAAATAATAATGTTTTGGGGAAAGGTTATACAGATACAATTTTTAATTTATTAAATAAATCTAAATAAAACCAAAAAAACATGATTGTATGACGATCGTATGTCTATTTATTTGCTCTATTTTCGTGATGAATGATAACTCATTACAAAATATTAGTTCAACATAGTTTAATTAGTTTGCATAGAAAAATATAGATTTTAGAGAATGAAATAATAGAAAGAAATTTAGACTTCTAAAGTAGGAATCGTAATATTGTTTGTATACATATATTAAATTAATGATTATAATTGTATATATTATTTATTGGTAATTAAACCAATTATAATATGGTAAATTATATTAATACATGGCTTATGAATCTCCTAGGTTCATTACATTATTTTATTTATAAAGATTATTCCGCAATTTATATAGAATGAAATAGAACTCATTCAATGAATGCTTAAAAATCCTAAAAGTATAAATGTAAGAAATTTAAATACATAATTCCTTTTTACTTTAATACAGTACTCAGAAAGATTCTAGAATTACATAGTTTTTGTTTTCAACCATAACACTAACGCTTTTACAATTTATATTCATGTCTTTAGATGTTTAATTTTTAAAGTGATTTTCTGTTCGTATGAAAATAATTTAAACTTGTTAAGAAAAAAAAATATCTCTCTCCACTTTGTTGATAAACTAGTGGTAATGTATATATAAAGTACATATTCTAATATTATTGGTAGGTAGCAATGTCGCGTTCACAATATTATTATTCCATCACTCTTACTACGCAACTACTAACTCTAACAACGACCAATGATAGATGGTACTTTAATTTGAAGAATCATTAATATTTTTTTTTAATTTTTCAAAATTCCACCTCGATGATTCCTATTATTCCAGAGAACATTAGGTACGAGACATTGTAATATTGATGTTGTAATTTGTAATATAACAATGTAATGAATATAACAATAATTAATTTCCTTAGCTTCCCTCCTGACTAACGACGCCCCGAGCCGAGGTCCGTGTCTCAAGCTGAGACGCTGGGACGTCGTTCCCCATGGGGGCCATCTGGCCCCCCCTTGTTAAGGGTGGGTCTCCAGACAGACCCACCCGCTCCCCCGGTGACGCTGTAATAGCCAACAGGGCTAACAGTATAAACCAAAAAAAAAAAAAAAAAAAACAATAATTTATTTATTAAAATTTAAACAAAGAGTTTCGTAATATAATTTATAATCAAAAATATATTTTAAGGGTTCCGTACCAAAGGGTACTAGTAGTCTATCTGTCAGTCTGTCTCCAGGCAGAATCTAGTCAACCGTGATAGCTAGACAGTTAAAAGTTTCACAGATGTTGTATTTCTTATACCGCCATAACACCAGATACTAAAAAAATCAAGGGAGCCTCTAATACAAAAAACGTGATTTTTTTGATCGATTTTTATAACGGTTATGCTTAAAATATTTACAGAATTTTGTTTTGTTTTCAAAACAATATTCTGTGAATATTTTAACAAACTAAAACATTATAACATTATTTAACATATAAAAAAATTAATCTAATTACGCCAATAAACCAACGATTGTTCTACTTTAGAACATATTTATTGCACAAATTGCGACGTTTCGACCGTCAAGTTCGGTTATAACATGCATACATAATATATGTTATGTCATATCGTTGGTTTATTGGCGTAATTAGATTCATTTTTTTATATTTTTAATTAAAATCACCAACGTAATTAGAGTCAAATCATATAAACATTATTTAGCGATTTTGTTTTTCTCAGACTATTAGTTAGTACATTTTTAAGTACAAAATAATAACCTATTCACCAATTAATTATATAGGTATACTTATCATTTTCACTCTTCGATTGAATACTAAATTTCCTGATAAAATTGGGTTAAGTTATAGTTTTCTAATTTATGTTTCCTATTTAACATTTCCTTGATAAATAGTTAATACAAATCACTGTAATGATGATTCATGTATTTTAGTGGCAATAATATGATATATCATGTTTATCTAGACGATAAAATTAAAAACACTTTCACTGAATGTAAATGTCATTATCTATAAAACCAAAACCACACTCTGTTATGAAATGTTAGAAATTCAAAATCTTCTATTTTTTTAATTTAGGTAACAGTTTTTTTTACCGAACAGAGCAATATGAAATATATGTCTAGACTTGTATTATCAGTTAATTAAATGTGAAAATTAACCATATGGAAAACCCTTGATAGACTTAATAGTTAACTTATATTTAATAAATAGTAGGTAAACTAATAGTTAACTAATATTTTAACGTTTCAAATTTAATAACTGATAGTATAACTTATAAATTACATCCATCATTTTGTTGTGTTACCTAATGCCTAAGTACGTAAAACTTGACATGAAATAAAATAAAATAAAAGTCGACCCATAAATAATAGATCAAAGAGAGAAATGCTTTGCATTTTGATAGATTAGAAAGAGGAGATATAATTCTTACTATCTGAATATTATTTTATTTAATGTTATACGTGAGGCGATGATAAAATAGTCCAAATTTATCGGATAAAGAAATATAAACGGAAAGTAGCTTATAATTTTTGATGTACTGGCAAGGCTTGACAAACCGATAGAAGGATAATAAAGTGAACGTATGAAGAGCTCGGTTATTTTTTCACATCACTACCCTTTGGTTTAAGAAAATACACAGAACATATTTCATAAATAAATCGTAGCCATGGCACTTAAAGTTCCGTAATCCTTATAGATCTTTATTTTATTTCTTACTTTTACTGCTTTCAGGTTTATATACTTAAGTGTTTTAAAATATGTAGTTGTAATGATTATGATTAGTTTTCTCTCATAGTTATAAGATTTTTTTTTATTTGTTTATTAAATTATAACATATCAGTTTAATTATTCTGAATTAAAATACTCAAAATGATTCGGAACGTGAGAGAAACATCATTGCTATTAAAGGGGTAACTGATGGATATTGAAGATGTACAAAGAGACTTATTAAAGTAAGTAAGTACCATCTGTGTGATAATCTAGCTCACTGAGATCTTGATCGGGGCCCCTCGCAGGGGGTTCCGCCGGGTCGTCACGGTGAGTGCGAAAGCGATCCCATGGCGTCCCACTAAGGCGATGAGGTCAACCGTTGGTTTTTTAGTGGGAAGCCTTAAAAATGGCAGCGTCCTATATGCTGCCGGGCAGTCCCACATACCCCCTCGGTCATCACCTTCCTGGCCGCAGGGTTAATGCGTAACGCATTTTTCCAACGATAAAAAAAAAGCTCACTCAGATTAGAACCTGGAATGTTTATTTTTTTTCACACTAACACTTAGGGATCGAATTCCAAGTATAGTACGTAGAAAAACTACTATATATATATTATGTACTATAGCTGGAGTTTTTGGAGTTTACTCCTTAAGAATCGATTTTTGTATATAAGGCGCCCGGTATGAGAAAAATATGAGGAGTAAAATCCACTGAACGATGACCTCGTTACGTTTTTGGTGCGCAACCTATCGTGCGCAACTAGTTTTGCCATCTATCGATGAATAGCAGAACTTTTAATGATTTGAAATATCACGCTTGTCTCTTTAGTTCACCAACTCGCCTCTAGGGGGCATAGGTTGTATCAGCGTTACTGCGCATGCGTAATCCTGCATAATACTTGTACAAATATACTTTTTGGAGTTTACTCCTTAAGAATCGATTTTTGTATATAAGGCGCCCGGTATGAGAAAAATATGAGGAGTAAAATCCACTGAACGATGACCTCGTTACGTTTTTGGTGCGCAACCTATCGTGCGCAACTAGTTTTGCCATCTATCGATGAATAGCAGAACTTTTAATGATTTGAAATATCACGCTTGTCTCTTTAGTTCATCAACTCGCCTCTAGGGGGCATAGGTTGTATCAGCGTTACTGCGCATGCGTAATCCTGCATAATACTTGTACAAATATACTTTTTTCATCAAGGCCTTTAATTTTAATAACTTGCTGTTATTGTGTTACAAAAGACCCTAAGTACAAGTACTTAACAATCGTAATTGTTCTTTATTTACAGAAATAAGATTGAAAATAGTTTTAGCCGATATTATGAACCTTTTTATGATATTACAAAGCAGTTAAACTTCTCATTTTAAATAGGACTGTTGATAAAATATGTATGGAAATATCGATATTATTACTAAGAAATATCGATATTTATTACTAATACATTTTTGTACGATATATCGATACTTTGATATTGAAATTCAGGTATCGTGGTCGATATTTATTTCAAATATTTTTAAGTTATTGCATAGCTTATATCGTGGGATTGGAGTGCAGCGACCGAATCAAGAAATTTCGTAACAAAAAAACCTAAAACCCCCACTCCGCCTACTATGTAGCTCGGCCGAGTATTGCGTACATATCATTTAAAAATAGCTTAAGCGCCTTGTTGATACTTGTATTATATACTTTATTGCTTAATAGTTTAACAAACGTAATTAAACTTATTCGTGAGATTTAAGGTTGAAAATATTTTTAGCTAATGATAATCTTAACCTTTTTATGACAGTACATAGGAATGACAACTTCAAATAGTATTTTTTTTAATAACAGAAAAAATTGTTTTCTTATCGGTCACAACATCCAACTTCAATTAATATAATTCGATTTAGTGTGAATGAATTAGCTTTTACCGCTACGATAAGAGTAATGATGATGATAATGAATTTGTAATAAATATCGATATTTCTAAGTAATAATATTGATATATCGATACATCGATATTTTATAGACCTATTCCTATTATGACATGATTATATATTATGAAATTATTCTATTCCTATTTAAAATATAATCAGTTAAATAAGTTAAATAAAGTTCAATTACGATTGTTAAATTCTTGTACTCTGGACTTTTGTAAAACCATAACAGAAAGTCATTAAAATGAAAAGGTTTTTTGAAAGAAATTCATTTGTACCAGTAAAACATTTATTTTAAAATAAACATTAATTATTATTCAATAAAGACCATAATACATATTATCAACTTTTTATGACAGTACATAGGAATGACAACTTCAAATAGTATTTTTTTTAATAACAGAAAAAATTGTTTTCTTATCGGTCACAACATCCAACTTCAATTAATATAATTCGATTTAGTGTGAATGAATTAGCTTTTACCGCTACGATAAGAGTAATGATGATGATAATGAATTTGTAATAAATATCGATATTTCTAAGTAATAATATTGATTTATCGATACATCGATATTTTATAGACCTATTCCTATTATGACATGATTATATATTATGAAATTATTCTATTCCTATTTAAAATATAATCAGTTAAATAAGTTAAATAAAGTTCAATTACGATTGTTAAATTCTTGTACTCTGGACTTTTGTAAAACCATAACAGAAAGTCATTAAAATGAAAAGGTTTTTTGAAAGAAATTCATTTGTACCAGTAAAACATTTATTTTAAAATAAACATTAATTATTATTCAATAAAGACCATAATACATATTATCAACTTGGCGCTTATGCTATTTTTAAATTATAAGTACACAATACTGGTGTGTTAGGTTATTTTCGTTATGGAATTTCTGGATTCGGTCTCCATACTCAAGGCCCGCGATAGAAGCTATGCAATAGCTTAAAAACTTGAATCAACATCAATAAAAAAAAATACTACATAAATAATTATAATTGCAATAGTTGATAAAAATGCTATGCAATAGCTTTACCGCGGCAGACAACAAGTGTCGCACGTTTTTTTTTTTCGATCCCTAAGTGTTAGTGTGAAAAAAAGTGATTTATAAATAAAGAAAAATGATAATGTTTTATGCGATTTGTTTATAGAGTCGCTACTAAACTTTTTTTAAAAATCTTCTGAGGGATTTGCTATCTTATGTATTTTTATTTCGAAATTGTCTAACCCATCGTCATGAATATTAATAAATAATAATAACATGTTATTGAACAAATGAAAGCTTTTGTCTAAAGCTATTTAATTTATTAGCTTATGAGTATGTATCAATTAATCTCGTGTGTTACGGGCCACTATGAAATTCCATTTAGGCAATAATTCATGACAACAATTAACTGAATGTGACACTATAATACGTCGCATCCATTTAATAACTATTAATACAAAACAAATTCTAAAAATAATTAATTTTATAAACACGGCATATAATAGTAATTTATCAACAAATGAACTACCTTTTTAGCAGTTAATTTTACCGTCTGCAATATAAAAAAGAACCTAATAATTTTGTATTCACAGTCTGTCACATTCATAATCATAATGTGATAACAAATTGCAATCAAGCGTGGTACCGAAAAGTATATTTGGATAACTAACCTTGACACTACTATACCTATAATGCTTTTACATTTACAAAGACTTAAAGGAATCTAATCAACATTCAAATTTATAATAATTATGTAATTCCTAGTTTCATATTTCTCTTAAACTGAGAAATACTGAGAAAGAAACTGTAGTTTAAGACTAAGTTTAAGAATGGTAATAGTGAATAGTAATAGCTTTTACATTATGTGCTTGCACGACCTAATTCCCCCTTACCCGTTCCTTTGCCGGACGTCCCGACGCATGGCAGGTATCCATCCTTACGTTGTGGACACTCCACCTGTCCGAACGAAGCGCTATGCTTCGTCTTTTTTAGTGCGTACAGCCAAGGACTGGAACAATTTGCCTGCGTCGGTATTTCCGGCAAAATATAATGTGGGTGTCTTCAAGAGGAGAGTGAATAGGCTGTTAGGTTAATGCGCGTTACCACCTAAGACTACATTTCACTTACCATCAGGTCGAATGTAGTCAAGCATTTACCTAGTTTTGTATAAAAAAAAAAAAATTTTTTTTCTTAAGCCGGGTAATTTTCCTAACCGTATATATATAGCCGCCACTGAAATTAAATGCTTACTACTGTGTTGAGAGATACGCCCAATTGTAATAGTGATTCTTATGATACTAGTGTAATTTCTGTCAACTTTAGAAATATGAGAAGTATCATTAGCGAAAAATATAATATTACTTTTATTGGTCATGTAATGCTATAAAAACATAATAATGGACAATCGTTAATTTATAATTATAATCTAGATTGGCTAGGGATATTTTATTTCTAGATATTTTGTATGCACAGATACAACTGTCTCTAACGAGCACAAGGCTGCCACAGTTGTATGTGCTGTGTCTCCCGCATAAGCAATTAGGCCATGGATTCATCTTAATAATTTAAACAAAAGATTTGATGAATAGTTCAGTAAAGTCTAGAACTAAAAATGGTTTACAGATATTAAGCCATTGATATTAAAGGTTTGCGCTCTAAAATATGAAAAATACTTTGTTCAACTACAACCCTGTCTTTTGCTTAGCATCATAAATTTTTTAAACTTAAATTTTTTTGGTTGTTTTTTTTTAAAGCAAATAAACCATTTTTTTATCTCCTAATTCATTGTCTTCTTCTGACATGCTTATATTAAAGGACTTGAAGATGTGAACATTTATGAATCGAAAATGATAAATGGTTTTCAGATTCTATGGTATTTTAACATTTTTATTACTTAATTAATAACATCCACAAACAACTATTTAACAAATACTAAATATAACATCTAAATTTGAATATATTGGAAGAAGTAAATAAATATTACCCATAACGTTTAAATGCACATTTTTATCAATTAGAATCACCGTTAATGAAAGATTTAAACTAAAATTTAAACTGCTCGGAAGTTTTTTTTATAACTTAAATAATTATAATAACCCCCATTTCTATAAAGGCTACAATATGAACTTGCTTTTTAAAGTTATTTTTTAAGTGGAAATGTTGTTTGTCTAAGGTTTTTCTTATTACTGTGTAAACAACACCCAATATTCATCTCCAATAATTCATTTCCTCCATCTAATTTGACCGGGAGAGATTGTTCTTTAGCGATAAAGCCAAATTAGTACTATTTTCCTAAATATTTTTTTTATTCTTTTGAGAAATAATAAAGAATACTTATTATTAAGCTATTTTTATTTCAATTAAATAAACAATATAATTCATTCATTTAAATAAATAACAGCACGTGTCAGAGTGCTCTTAACTATAATAGGCAATAAGTGAAATTTCGCACTTCACAAGTTTTCTATATAAACTAGAACTACCCAATATCTAGCTCATCTATTATTTATTACTTCTTTTCGCATAATATATTTTTTGTCTTACATAATAAATGACATAAAACCATTTCAAGAGATAGATTGAGAAATTATCTGAGACAGTTAACCGAGTTATCTGAGTCAACATATTAAGGTATTCAAATATTTTTCATTATATTATTATGAAAACCTTTTGGCAATAACAAATGAAACAGCTTATATCAATAATAAAGTAAGATACTTAAAACAATTTTATTAAATATATATTCGACAATTATTTAAAACACGGTAAAGTCTGGAATATTTTTAAATTCAGTTGCAAAAAAAAATCTTTTAATTACAGAACTATTTCCATTCTATTTTATCCTTACCTGTAATCATTTTACTACAATTCATTTTGGCTGGATCAACTGGATCAACTACTCGCTTACGTAAGCTACGATATCGGAGTAATGTAGCTACGTTTCGTACGTGAAGTGAATTCCGAGCACCTTTAATAGGAAAAAACTTAAAAGCCTTGAAAAATCGACCCTCAGATCGAACTTCATAAATTCTATAAAACTTTTGGAAATTAAAAAACTTTATTAATTTTTGTAATTTTTAATAAACCTAACATAGTAAAAAATCATAATATTTTTTACATTAAAAAGGTTTGTCAATCATTAAATTATCCTGTATCAAAACAATAACACTTAACGTCAAAGGCTTCCACTCACTCATGTCTAAGAAAATAAGCGTCTTAAAAAGTGTACATCTTTAGGTTACATTATTGTTAAAGGAGTATTTAATCATAAACCGTAAGGTTTTGATTCGTTTCAATATTTATATGGTACACTATATTGATTCACATAAATTAATGAATTATTGATTTGACTAAAATAGTAAGCACCAATAAAGTCTAATTATTTCGATCATTGATTTAATAACTTACGTAGTAACTTACGTTGTATGCTTAAAGTAGTTTATTTGACTAAGATTATTATTTAAGTGGGGAGGGGCATTTGCTTGATTAGTACCTAAATAGTTGAATAAAATAGAAAAGGGACATTTAGACTTCATAATAAAAGCGAATATTTAATACTCTGTATGGCTATCGTCAAGCTGCTGTATAATGACAAGCAAGATTTAAATACAAGTAATTATAAGTGTTAATAGTAAAATCCGTGAAACAATACATTCCGACGTGGCCCTTATACAAATTGTATTACAAAAATTGTTGAAGACAAAATTATATTGTTCACGTTGAAGGGAAGCTGAACTGCATATGATTATAATATTAAAAATATGTATTTAAATAGTACTGTAACAAAATAAAAATGCTAAATTAAACAAAAAAACAATGATCATAAAATATGTAAAAGTTAAGTAGCTACTTAAGTAATGTAAACGGTAACTTATGAAAAATAAGTAACTAATAGATTTAAATTTTAACCCAATATTTTATGAAGCGAGTTTCTGCATAGTATTCTTTGTTGTAAATTGTTTACCTTAAGGTAATAACTGACAAAGGAGGCCTTTCTTTAAAAAGGTTCGACGTATATTGCACGTAGGATACGATGTTTACTCTTCCTTTAAGTCTTCCATTTTGCTATTTCTTCTTTTTGTCTAATTTCGTACTATTTTCCACTTTAATCCTTTGTATTTCTATATGGTTAAAGCTCTTATTGTATTGATATTTTGTATTTCAATAGAAATTAATAATTAATTGAAATAGAATTAAAAAAACAAGTATTATAAGAATGAAGTAAGTAATGCATTTATTTATTTTGACCGAGTAATTTTCATTAATGGTCAATAAAATGAGTTAATAGACTTCTAGAACAGGTTTTCCCTGATTAACTTTAATGGTGTCATAAAATATAAAAGGTAAGATTTTAGGAACAATCTAAAATATTTTGGTTAAATGCTGCGGTCTTAGAAGACCGGAGCGGCGTTACGCTGAGGTCGCTAGATTGGACCTCAGCTACCGCACCCTTCCGCTTTTGTAGGGCGAAACGAACCCTGTCCGCAGGAGTGACGTCAAGTCGGGTGACTAATGATCACTCCTAACGGGCGCCGGTGATTCGTCTCTCATGGATATAGGGGTCTCGACTCAAAGGGGTAATTAAAACGAGAATGTACGGACACTCAGTTAACCCAGTCACGAGTAGCTTTTCGATCGGGCTCTTCTACGATCCTCCCGTACAATATTAGGGTTCTTCTACGATAATCCCTCACGACGTTACTATTCAGGGCTCTTCTACGATAATCCCTCACGACGTTACTATTCAGAGCTCTTCTACGATATTTCCCTGTTCTTCTTTCTTCAATGTTGCGGTCCGAGGCGAATGGAATACCTCGTTCCCATACTAGCCGTTTATTAACCGGCCGGTTTTACCGTAAAGAGAGCCGCTGAATAGCAACGCGTTTTACGCGTATTTTTTACTATGCCCCCGTGACTGGGTTTCACATAACTTTATTTGCTTTATATACACAGACATTACAATGCAATATTCAAAAAGGTTACAAAATTATCTTTACATACACATATAATGGTTAATGAAAGTTATATAAATACAAAAGTTACGAAGAATAAAATAGTAAAAATATAAGAAATTCTATACGATATAAACAGTTTCAAAGTCTTATTTCTTATAAACTATTATTCTTTCACATAAAGTGTAATACCATATTATGTTCGCCCCGTTATATACTATCTATTTAATTTACTATTAACAAGTTTTACCTAATTTTATATTCCTTCGGGGTATATTGAGAGCGAAAGAGATAGCCTTCGAATGCTATCTCTCTCTTTCTTATTGTTGCACAAAAGAATGCTCTGTAGCAAGTGCGACAAACGCTTACTATTTAATGTTTCTAAGTGATTTTAAATTTCTAACAAGTTATATGAAAATTAATGAATTATGATTAAAACAATGAAATATCAATAATATTAATGTCGAGAATTGTCGCCGACAATGATATTTGTAATATACCCGATATTGTTTTTGAGACATTTATTTTTTGAGCTTCTCTATTATGTGAATTAATATGGAGAGTATGTATAATAGTAAAATAAAACAAAAACAATGTTTTGGTAAAATTTTTATATAAAGGTAGTAAAAAATATGCACTCTTGAGATACCTTAACAAAGAAACAAGCTACTTGAACAGATGCTGAGAAAATAACAACTGATTACGACGACGGCCTCACATAAATCATATTTACAGAAAATGTGATCATATTTTAGTAGGAAAAATTTTACCCTGATTTTACAATGTATATATATGAAACATGATTAAACATCTTAGAGATATTATATTCTTTTTTGTTTATCTACCAATTCTCCTCTGTAGGTATATATCATGTCTAGTAGATGACAAATGACCTAAAATTACTTCAAGATTAAATTTGAATGAGAAATTATCTACCAAAATTAATTTATCATTTTCAACGTCTGTATAACATATTTTTTTTAGGTATACAATATTATTCTAGGTTTCTTTTAAAAGTTATTCTAGAGTTGACTTTTAAAGAAACGTTTATATGGATATAATTAAGTATCTGGTATGGTATATAAATATGGTATAACATACTATAATTAAGGATATGCTATGGTATATAAATAGGGTACAACATTCTTTAATTAAGCATAAAACTTGATATTGCAAAATATTACATAATCTAATTGGTCAATGACTGATACATGTGTGAAAATAGTAATAAAAAATCTATTTATGTTTTTTATCCTATTTATCTTGTTTTCTTGGAAATCCAAGCTTTGGAAAAACAAAATTAATAACTTAAAAAAAAGGGATAATAGGTCAAAATCAAGTGATCTAAATAATAATGTCTTATGGCCTAATGTTTAACATATAATTTTATTGTGTAATTAATGTGAGTTTTATTGTTTTTTTTTTATCTAAACTAGCTACAGTTATATGCTAGATAGGATTTGTACTAACTAGATAATAACTATTTGTTCGTTGACGATTTAGAAGTGTACATTAAATGAAATTCGTAAAAAAGTCTACATTAATAAAATACATCCTAAAAGTTATAGTCACTTCCACCAAAGTTTTCGCATAGGTTAAAAACCGAAATAACACAGTGTAAAATGCAATTTTATGACAAGGTTTGTAAAATAGTTAAAACAATTCTTATAAAAAATAAATATGAAAAGGTTATACTGTAGGTTGTACTTTAGCTTAGTTTTCATGTGTTAGGTAAGAAAGCCGGAAGCTCAAACAGTCACTCATCCCTTCCTCAGCTGCCTTCATCCTTCTATATTTGTCAAGGGAGGCAACACATTTGCATCTTTATTGGCAATTTTTTACGGGCGACGGCATCACTTACCATCAGATGGACCGTATATTTTGTTTACCAGCATGAACCATGAAAACCCTTGCAATCAGAATATGTACAACAATATGAACAATAAATGAATGAAGCAGTAAATGAATTAGCTAAATATTTATAGTGATTTTTTATATGTTATGTTTTATAGTCATATAGTTTTATACAGCAAACACTAACTAGGCGTCTAGTTGTGTGATAAAATTGACGTAAATACAGACAATTAAAAAATTTTTTTTTAATTTTATTGTAATGGTAATTTAACGTTCTTATAAACACTATGTACTTGATTGTTTCATATATAATCATTATAATTACACATATTGAGACTGAGAGCTTGGTCTTTTAAAAAATATATTTATTTTAAAGAATTAAATTGTTATTTTTGTAAGGTTGGTTTTGCAGTTTACTCCTCTTTTTTTTTAACTCATTAAATTATTAGCTAAGACACTATTAAAGATATACCTTAAATTTACAATCACTTTTCGTCTTGGTTATTTGCGATATCTTACAGAAACATCAGTGGGTTGCAAATTCATAAGAATTTTTATTCTTCATAATTCATAAAAAGTTAAGATCAACTTTTACATAAAAATTCAAGGAGTACAATCGAAATTAAAAAGTCGAAGAAACTTTTTTTTTATTTTATTTATTTTTACTTCTCGTCTTCCCATGACAACAATTTTACTTCGAAGTGTTTTGGTTAAATTAAAAGATTAAATTGTAAACTATATTAAAGGCTTTAAGACAGTTTTCACTTTAAAATAGGGTGCACTCGTATCGTCTTCAGCTTTCGTTGCAGTTGGCATTATAAAAAAACGGGTAAATTTTTATCCTCCTAACTTGTGACTGCCGCACGCAAGCCGCCGGATAAACGAACGCTTTGATCGCGCATCATCGCGTGTTCATGTGAACTTGGCCTTAACATAAAACAATTACGATATAACAAAATAATGATTGGTTCATGTTATTTATTATAGCAAAGGCTCATAAATTTAGAGCATCACTGAGTATAATCTCTGCGTGTTTTCATTTACTGCCTCAGTATGCTCTATTAAAATAAACATTTTTTTGTTTTGAAAGTTGAGAAATGTTTGTAGTGTCTTGGGTCTTTAGTACATTATTATATGAATAGATAACATATATTAGATAGGTATTAGAGACTGAGCTAGACTTCCTAAGATGATAGCTCAATTACAAGACGACGGATAATGGCTAAATTTAATAAAAACGTACCATAAAGTTTACTGGCGTGCTCTTACTTTACGTAGGCTTCTTAAGAAGTTTAGCAAAATAATATGCTTTTTAATTTATGTAACATAAATTTTTTGTTAATTATATGCAGTTAATTCAATAAAGCAAAGCAAATCAATGTGTATCTCAAGCATATTTTCTATGTACTTTTTACCGGATTCAAATCATAATAAACTTTGATAAGGTTATGGATTAAAAAGTGGAATGAGACATTCATGTCGGCCGAACCATAACAAAAAGAGCTGCCTCGACAATCACCTAGTCCAGATACGATGAACCATCTCTCTCAGAAAACTTATTATTAATGTTGCTATAGTCTTATTGTTGAAAATTATGACAACCCGAAGAGTAGTAAAGAAGTAAGATTGTAGATTGGTAAAAGCGATATCTAGAGCTAGTTGTTGTAAATCTTGTTCAACAAACGATGGTTGAAACAATACATGCTGGAATATTTGAATAACGAGCTTATTTGAACATGTTCTTGCTTGGTAGCCGGTAGATATATTTGAGATCAATTATTGTCCGGGATATTGAACGCATCAAAAAAGAAAGAGATATTCAGTATGCAACATGATTCATTCGGTGCCTTGTTGGTAAAATTAATTTTGTTAGCATTAAAATAAACATTGCCTGAAATAACAGTAGTATATAAGAAAGTAAATATTAGAATAAAATAAAAAGTGCAAGGGATGCCAATCTGTACAAAAGCCATAAACATAAATTATATTTTAATATTATTATTTTTTTATTAGTATTATTTATTTATTTGTAAATTGATAATTTTTGAAATTATTTTATGGTTACAAAAAAAAGGAAATTAAAAGAGAAACCACAACACATTTCGTTACAAATCTTAGCGATCATATTAAAAAAAAATAAGATCATTCATTTTTATAATTTAAATAAGAATCAAAGTGAACGATGTTGAAGTTGAAACGTAAAAGTTTTTTTAAATACTTCAGACAATCTTCTTATTTCATGTCGTAATTTACTTCGCTTCCGAGACCGCTACTGCTAACGATTCCGATATAGCTATCGTTACTACTCAGGCTGCCATTTCTGATTCCTGTCCCGATATTACATTTTTTTCCCGAAACAGCAGTTCCAATTACTATTTTGCTGATGCCATCACTTCAACTTTAGCTTCCGTTAAGCTACTGTTATATGCTGCTTAAATTAGTTATAATAAATATAGGTTGTCTTCTTATCAAAATTATTCTCAAAATATTGGTGATAGTTATTAAGTTACTTTTGAACCTTCTAACCAAGTGAAGTTGGAAGCGTAACTATTTAGTATAGACTTACTTTGTACGGAAGCTTTGGCGTAATTTAAGACTCATATAGTCCAAACTATTAAGAATTTAATTAACTGTTAAAATTAATATACAATATTTTAGACATCAAGGTACAATTTAATATTCAAATCATTAACCATTTTGAACCTTATATTATATAATTATCTAAAACTTATTAGACATAGAAAATTTTCATAACTTAGTCATTAGTTAGAGCATACATGGATTATGATCTAATATAAATATGCATACTGTTATTAAAATTTTAATGAAGTCATAAATAACATACATAACTTAACAAGAAGAAACTAAAACAATTATTTTCAATAATTTGGAAATAAAAGCTGTAACTCGGCGAAGTAGCGCGTGTAGTCTAATCTGCAGACAGCATATTGTTATGCTACTTCAGGAAGTCTTCAGAAACCGTAACTGATAATACAGTATCAGCACTATTAGCACCACTCGGTGTTATTGTTGAAGTAGAGCCTCCATGGTTGTGAGACATGTTTCGCTAGACCTGACCAGCTGCAACTGCTTGTGAAGGCAATCCAGTGCTGACCAGTGATTCCAAAAACTAGAACATTTTAGGAGGTCAAAATTTAAAAAGTTATTATTCTAGTGTAGCTCCTATTGGCTGGCTCAACAAGGGTACTACTAATCTCTCATAAAAAATCGGCGTAAAGTATCCATTATGGTAACGTTTAGTACGGTGAGATAGGTGAAGGACGTAGAATTATGAAGCCCACCTTTTCTGCCACAAATAGTGGCTGAATTCAATCCTCTCTTTTTGTTAAGACTGATAATGTATTTGCAACTTTAGTTTCAAGTATGTATGATCAACGGATCAATTTAGTTGTTAGCAGCAGGATCGTCTATTTTTTTTTTTTTTTTTTTTTTGTTGGAAAATCCTCATGGAGACCCCCGCCCTTGGGGAAGGGCGAGGGTACTGTCAGACTCTTACTGACTAAAAACCAACCGTGTCCTTCTCGTACCCATGTGTCGGGGGGCGGGTATCACCGAAGCATTCGTCACACCCGCCCGACGGGTATTGGCCCTCCAAAACGATAGGAGGGCCCCGTCACGGCCCGCCGATTCATGGCGGGCCACGTCACCCACTGCGGCCGACACCCCGGCCGCAGGACTCCACTTCGAGGGGTGCGCGTAAGGACACGACGCCGCCGCCTCGAGGCCTGCTGCTGGTCGGACGACAAGACGCCCCGAGTCTGTCGTCCGCAGGCCGCGCCCTACGGTGGCCGAAAGTCGGCCACCCTACGACGCCCAGTGCGTCTGCTGCGGGAGGGTAGAGAGGAGGCGACCTCTCTCTCCCTTTCCGCCGCCTCCTTAGCGGACATTACTGCCTCGCAAAAGGCGGCGACGGCACTCCACCCCGACTCGCTCCCGACCATCGTAGAGACAACAGCCGGAAGCGAGAGGGTTCCCGCAGCACCTACGGCCGCGACCAAGTCACGGCGCTGCTCAGCCCAAGCTGGGCATTCCGCCAAGGTATGCAGCGCCGTATCGTCGCGGCAATCATCACAATGATGGCACTGGGACGTCTGCTCCCGGCCTATGCGACACAGGTACTTCCCGAAACATCCGTGTCCGGTCAGCACCTGCGTCAGCCGGAAGCTGAGGGCGCCGTGGCTCCTCTTGAGCCACTCCTCCAATATGGGCCTTACCGCCGCTACAGCGGCGTGCCCCAGGATCGTCTATTCTCTTATCATCCATCACCATGAATTAACAACAGCATGATGGCTCATTAAGAAGATACTATACTAGTATTAGTACCTATATATTTTCGGTTTATTTTAAAGCACCACTCATTTTATATTTGAATAAACAAATCAAACGCCTCTTATAGTCATACTCATTTATTTAAGCGTCATGAACATTTGATACAACTGCAAACTATTTGCATTTGGAGCAACGCCAGCAGTAACGGTTGATTATGTATTTCATGATAGAGTCTATAATTACGTAAAGTCTTATACGTTATAGAAGCAACATCACTTTTCAGTTGTTTTGTAATTTTATAATCGTCATGTTAAGACAATTTGTTATAATATAAGTAACAGTGCGGGTTGTCAGTTTTATTTATAGTTTTATAACTATTATTATTTATAGATTTATATTTATAAATTATATACAAATACTAAAACATCTGTATAAGAAGAGCCAAAATGTAGTATGATTGGAAGGCTTGGGGCCAACCATTAAAATACAATGAGGGGTGAGGCAGGGAGTTCTATTATCTTCCAGACTTTTCACAGCAGTGTTGAAATCTGTCATAAGAGGACTGGACTGTAGTGGATCAGTCATTAGTATAAACGCAAGACTGCTCTCACACCTTTGCTACGATGGACCATGTTATACTGTTATCCATATATATACAATGAAAGTCTGGATGGATATTTCATATCTACAAAATGATTACAAAAAAATTGATTAGAAATAAATCTAGATAAAACAAATCTAACCAATTTCAATGAAAAATGAGCCAAGTCTTAAAATATCCAGCTAGCGCTAGCTGGACAATCTCATTTATTAAAAAATATATATTAAACTTGCATTACATATTAATAGTCAATGATTTATACCCTATCGTATGATCAATATTATATTCGTATGATCGTAATATATAGTTAGGCCAACAGTTGTGTATGACTGGCATCTGTTCACTTGTATTATATGCATTGTACTGTATCTAAAGAGGTTGGAAGAGTTCAATATATATATTTTTTTTAATAATGTTATGTGCAACTGGCATTTGTCAAACTGTATTATCTGAGTTGAACTTTATTTAAAGAGTTACAAGAAAAAGTTGGAAAAGTTCGGAAGAAGTTTATAATTATTTGTGACTCGTGTACCGACTTGTTCTGCTTGTAGTTCCTTATTATCTCAAACCTTTAGAGTGGCCAATTGTGGATGCAATGAAATACTTTAAATATTTTTTTACTAAACAGCTTTGTAATTATTGTTTTATTTTCCACTGTACTGTCTTACAACAAGTCACTTTATAGTAATTTAAATAACTTTAATTGAGGTTAGGATGAGACTACAACTCTCACAAATATTTTTATATTAAAAAAGTAATTAAACTATATAGTACAATCGTATACCTGTAAACTATGTAAATTTGTTTTTATTGGTATTGTGACCAGGTTCAGCAACTATTGATACCTGGCTAAGTGAATTCTATGGTGCTAGACGGTCTGGGTCTCGCTCTTAGTATAAGTGGTAACACCAGCAGAGGTATGTGATGAAAGGTAAATATTTTGAAAATAAATCAATTATTTACAAGATGTAAGAAATTTCAAATTTTATCAAGGAAGTTATTTGCTCTAAATTGTAAGATTATAAGGTATATATTGAGTTGAAATAATATTTCTTTGAATTATTTATCTAAAATTAGTTTCGGAGGGCTGAGGCGAGGCTAAATAATGTAAGATATATATTAAAATCAAATAGTAATTTTAAATCTATAGTTAAAATATTAAAAAAACCTGTAAACAAAGGTTTTATATGTTTACCCGTTCGTTTATTTTTTTGTTTGCGCAGCTCTCCAAAAATGTCTGTCAAATTTTGATTAAATTTCATCCGAGTCAACAAATTGCGAAGTTGAGACTCTGTGCCCATTATCGCGGCAATTTCTAAATATTCACAGAGGTAACAAAAACTAATTTGCTATAAACTACATTTACACAGAATTTCTTGATGGGTTTTGTGTTGACAAATTGCTTTTGTTACACATAATATAGCTTGCATTACGAAAAGACGGACATTTTGGGTCGGGTTATAACTATACATTTAATCAAATAAGAAATATTGCAACCAACTAAATGACCTGAACACAAATAATCGGTGGACTTTAATGAACAAAATTAGATACGTTCAGATAAAAGTCGTACCATTTAGCGGCAAATCAAATCAACTAGGTACATCAAACAATCTGTGGTTGTTATTTATAGCAATTTATTATTTCCTATTCCGCTAAATAAGAACAAACCTCAAACTTGTAATTTGTTTTCATTGAAACTTCTAGTTAAATTGTAATGAAATATGTATTAATTACTCTTTTGTTTAAGACACCTTTAATAACAATTCTAACAAAATATGTTTAATATTTAACGAACAAAATTTTTTATTTTTTTTTCAATCTAATAGAGCTTTTACTGTGTTATATAAAAACACAAATAACTTTATTTGATTAATAAAATAAGAATCAATACGATATGTTAAGTTATGGAAGACTAAGGTAAAAAAAAAGAAATCTGCTTAAAGTTTTGTTGTCAGACCCATAATGTTCTTATAGACAATATAAAAGGTTCATAATCATGCATCTTTAAATATATCTTTGGTTATGCTTGGCTCTCAACTGTTTCTCCAAGATATTATAACATCTTCTCAAAATCGATTCCTATAAAAAAGTGACGGAGCTAGCGGCAATAGCATTAAGGTACTTCGACGATATCAAATAAAAATTCTTAAAATAGCAGTTGAGTATGACACATACTGTGTCTATGAAACAGATAACACTATAATTTTCACTAGACATACACAAGGGCACAGACAATTGTAAAACGTTTTCAGCCGAAAAGAAACAAGATTATCAATATACTTTCTTGCAGATAAACATTTAAAATTACTGAATCAAAAATCGTCAAGAAATATTGATAGTTTTGTTAGAGGGTCATGACGATATTTTGTTATAGATATTATGGTTTTAAAAGACTTCTTAGTACCAAGATTGTTAGGCAACTACCATTTCGGGATATTACTTGTGCCACTCTATACGGACGACCGATAGCACCCGTTAGAAAGGTTGAGGTAGGTTTTATTTTACGCACTATATTACAACTTAGATCAAAATAAAATTTAGTAATAAGACAATTATAATTGGAATCGCTAACAAATTGCTTTGGTTAAATACTGAAATCATTTTCGACCCCATAACATAAATTATTGGTTCTTTAGCATAAATATTTTTTACACATCGTAAATCGAACACAATGCATATCTGTACCATAACTTTTATCATGCACCGTAAGACTCTGCTGGACCTTGTATGTATATTAAATGAATTCCAATATCGGTAGCCACACATTTGTGTTCTTTGGGCTTAATGCTTTGAATCTGTGAATAAATATATATATGCAATTTGAGCTATCTTGTCAGACAAGAAACAGTTTCAAATCCTGTTCCTCTTCTTCCTCCTAAATATAAAAATATTTAGCAAAATATGACTAACATGTTTTACATAATTTTATAATTTTAAATAAATAATATTGTAGATTTGTTATTTTGTCGTTTGAAGTTTCATGATTAATAATATATTTCATGAAGTAATTTTATGCTGTATCTGACATGGTAATAAATCTCACAGTTGATATAATTTAAAACTGTTTTCACTTTGTTAATAATGTAAGTAAAATGAAACTAATGTAGGTTACATCGAGCCTTCCCATTAGCTCTACCTGTTATTAATAAATAAAAAAAAGTTCAGTTTTGTTAAAAAAAACTTTTTGAGAGAACTTCATGTATAAAATTAAATATTTTCAATATTAGCAACTGATAAAAAATAGTTGAGTATTTAGTATATTTTAAGGTTTTAACGGTTTTTTATATAAATCGTCTACGTAGTTGTTGCTGCCCGACTTATATTAAGACTTAATTATCGAGTTCTTTTGTAATTAAATATATCCTCGCAAAATATTTTTGTTAATAGCTGTCAGCGAAATTGAACTAAAAATAATATAAATATAGTGCTGAATGGTTTCTCATTACAAGAATTAGTGTTTGAAGAAGATAATTTAGGATAAGATATTTTAGGACTCAGATATTTTCTTTACGCTAAAATATGGTATTAAAATATTATTTTTTTGATACTAGGTTTCTAGTAAGGAATTGTACACTAATGATTTTTAAAAGTAAACAATAGTATCGGTTTACAGCAATACAAAGTTATTTAAGTTAGATATTCTGTTTGTAAAACAACCAGGAGCTCTTTTATTTACAAAAAATGAATGAAAATCATTCATCATCACAATTTTGATTTATAGAAAGTTAATAATTTCATTTGTGGAGGTTTAAGCATAGTATAAACCCCATTAACAAATCTCATATATTCATAGAAGTTTTAGAAAATAAGGTATTTATTTTCTAAAACTTCTATGAATATATGAGATTTGTTAATGGGGTACTTTTAAGTGTATGTGATAGTAGTGAAAAGAAGATTAAATAAAAAAAAATATTAGGGTCTTCAATTGTCTTTCAAAATAAATTACTAAGATATAATTTGTGATCAATAATGTGCCAATAATATATGGAAGAAATGAAATAAAAAATATATATAATAAGAACATTTGGCGAAAGTGTGTGCTTTTTATATGAATTATATTTCTGGGGTAAACTATTTTTAAATTTTCATTTAAAGAAGGAGGATTTATTCACGTAATCCTCATACATATGTCTAATTGAAAGCGGTGATATTTTCTCTTTCACTAATGTTCATTAGCAAGATATATAAATAGTTAACCAACATTCAGCTGGTAACGAAATGAAACCAATAACATTCTGCATTACACCCTTTTCCCTGAACCTTTTAGTTCTTTATCACTTTTGAATTACTGACACGGTCTTGTAAGCCAAATTGATAATTATTTTAATTTTGAAAAGCCCACACCACAGTTATTTTTCACCGGAATAAAAAAATCTATTTAAAATAATATAATGATTGTTTTTGTTTTGCTGGGCCGTGTTGTGTTAGAATTAACATTTTAGATTTCAATTAAAATTGTACTAAAATATTACCTGTTTTGTTTGCAAGCGCTGATTTGAAGAAATTTGTTGTACATCTAAAGTATTATTTGTGTATGATACAAAATACGTCGTTACTATTTGAATTCCTTATAAAATAAATATTTATGTTAAAAATGCCTTCAATATTTTAAAAGCAAAATTTTATTAGTAATTTCATTATTTTTATATACTTTTTTAACATTGCTGTACTAAATCGAAAAGCAACTATTTTTTTTTTATTTTGGCAAAGATCATAAAATAAAGTGTATAACGATAAATGTTGCGATAGTGCTAGTAGAAATTTAATACCATATTCAGGAATGCCAACTGCTTAAGCTAACAACGACAAGTGATGGATGGTTCCTTCCTTTACAGAAACACTCATATTGCAGAGCACTCGCTTGAATATTTTTACAGAAGATTAAATATGAAGCATAATAACATTATGACAATTCAATGAACCTTTACATTTTGACAAACACGTTCATAATTTATATGATCCTCAAAATATAATATAAAAAATTTACAATAACATGTTTTCAACATATGTAGTGTATTATATTAAAAATAAGAAAAATATAAAAGAAAAAATAGAATATTAAAGATACTTGCCTGGTCAAAATATAAAGAATATAATACCTGCAACTGCAACTGCAAATCTTCAATTAATTAAGAGAGTATTTGTCCATGCAAGTTGAATGACATTAATTCGTTTATCATAAAATAAAAATGCCATTACATAATTCGTGTATATGACAATTGAGAGTTTGTTTGTATTCATCTACCAAAGAAAAATCTGGTAGTTTTAAAAAAATATTACATAATACCTATTTTATTTTAATATATTTATTTGTAAATAAGTAATTACTTTTATAAAACTGCGTGCATAGCATTAACATCGTTAACACACACATTTTATCGGTTATATGTGTGTGAACTTGTTTGTCTACAAGAAAAACTTAAGTTATAGAACTTAAGTTTTTCTTGTAGACAAACAATTTATTTTCAACAAAGTATTTATTTTCAATTTCAAATATAGATTTGAAATTGAAAATAAATACTACCATTATTTATTTCCAGTTCATTGTAGCGTTTACCAATATATAGTAGAGAAATGAGTTTCTATCTTAAATTATTTCAGCAAAGCAAAATATATAATCATCGAGTAAGATTATGTTTCAGCACACAACATAAATTTAACAAGCTTACAAAAGACATAAAGCAAACAACAGAGATCGTTATGGAGGATACATCTCATAGTAATTGCTTGTTTTCGGTACAAAAGACCCTGAGAAGTTATCTTAAATTATTATTTTTAAAAAGTAAGTACTTATATAAATGATTAATATGTTTTTCTATTATATTATCGCATATTTTGATAGTCAAATATAAACAAACAAAATTCCATTATCTTTCAAAATCTAACTTTACAATATGTCTTTAACAATGATCCCATGTTTTATACTGCGCACACAATAATTTTAAAACAGCATTAGCTTTTTCCATCTCACCTCTTTCCATTTGCTTCTTGAAATATTTTTATAACATGTTACTTCCATATGAAGATCTAAGTTTTAATAAAATTCTATATTTAAGTAACATTTAAAGTAAACTGTGTTACTGAAGGGTAAAAAAAATATAACACTAATAAGAACCACCATGTTGGTTTGAATGAAAGAATAGGTGTGTGGCAATTGTGTGCTGCTGAAATGCTAATGATGGTACTTATGTGTGATGAGCTGATAACGTAAGCAGCTAATATTTCATAGTTAGTTTAAAAGTGCACAGGGGATAATAAAGAAGTAATCTATTATATACTCCTACCCCGTTCAACTCGCCTTCGTTTTAGCAACAATATCTTAAAAGCATCAAAAGCAATGGTTTCGTAGATTGTTTCCTATGAATAATCATTCAAAAATATTATTAAATCATGCTCAGTACAGCTAGGATAGCTAGAAGGATATAAAACTAGAAAATTTTAATGTATAATAACTTTACAATGGACCTTATAGTTATAGATACTATATATTATTACTAAAATACCTATATTTACATACATAGCATGAATAACTCAGGTACATAATATATTCTTACGGTCATTTAAATTTATATTATTGTAAGCTTTGACACACTACTTATAGGTTTACAAACAAAGTAAACATATTAATTCATTATACAAATATTCTTGAGGAAAGGTAATATAAAAGTATCAGTCAATTCCTCTCCGTAATAATTCAGAACTACTTTATAGAGTTTGACAAAAGAACCATTTCACAATAATAGTGTAGTAAAGCTTAAAACCTATAATAGCTTAACGTAAACCAATTACAAATAGAAAATATAAACTGCCAGTTGTGAGTATTTAATGTTGAGGATATACTTTTAGCTATAGCTAAGTACTTTAATTTAACACGATAATTTGCTTTTATTTTTCAAATTTCTTTTACGACATAATCCTGTAGCATATTAGAGCTATGTACGGTCTTAAAAAGGTGGTAGAGTCTTTTCACATGTTTGTATGTTTAAGTCATAATAATATTTATGATATAATTTAGAATATTGTCGTATATTCAATTAACATTCTATCTTTTCCATTTATCGTCATACTATCAAGAGTAGACAAAAGACGTGTTTCATGAACGTTCTATTTTTTCATTTAACTAGATAAAGACGTGTTGGTACCGTATCGACATCAATATAATATGTAAGGTAAATAAAACCTTTACTTTAAAAAAAAACTAAAAAAAGGGTTTTTTACCCAAGAAAAGAATGATGGACTTCCATCATTCTTTTCTTTTGGGTACCTTTTACTAATAGGCTACCCCGCATACCCTGCCAATGTTGCGCTACTTTAGTTACTTACGTACTTAATTTTTATATAAGGATGACTATAAATATAAAAAGGACTGTATTAATTAAGTTACATGGTTATGAGACATCAATTCAATAGCAATATCATGATTAGTGTATAGAAAAGAAAGGACTTAATAAATAATATATTCAAAATGAGAAAACAATAAAATAAAAAAAAATATGTCAAAGTATATATAACATAGACTTATCACATTAATACGTGAAACCAAATCTCTGTACCCTTTTTACGAAATAAAATGATAATCTTGCATAATCCATCCATCCTACCTATTGAAATAAACATTATTACAATTCTATGGAAATAAAACACACATTACTTTTTTCTTTAATTCAATTCAATTCAATTCAATTCAATTCAATTCAATTCAATTCAATTCAATTCAATTCAATTCAATTCAATTCAATTCAATTCAATTCAATTCAATTCAATTCAATTCAATTCAATTCAATTCAATTCAATTCAATTCAATTCAATTCAATTCAATTCAATTCAATTCAATTCAATTCAATTCAATTCAATTCAATTCAATTCAATTCAATTCAATTCAATTCAATTCAATTCAATTCAATTCAATTCAATTCAATTCAATTCAATTCAATTCAATTCAATTCAATTCAATTCAATTCAATTCAATTCAATTCAATTCAATTCAATTCAATTCAATTCAATTCAATTCAATTCAATTCAATTCAATTCAATTCAATTCAATTCAATTCAATTCAATTCAATTCAATTCAATTCAATTCAATTCAATTCAATTCAATTCAATTCAATTCAATTCAATTCAATTCAATTCAATTCAATTCAATTCAATTCAATTCAATTCAATTCAATTCAATTCAATTCAATTCAATTCAATTCAATTCAATTCAATTCAATTCAATTCAATTCAATTCAATTCAATTCAATTCAATTCAATTCAATTCAATTCAATTCAATTCAATTCAATTCAATTCAATTCAATTCAATTCAATTCAATTCAATTCAATTCAATTCAATTCAATTCAATTCAATTCAATTCAATTCAATTCAATTCAATTCAATTCAATTCAATTCAATTCAATTCAATTCAATTCAATTCAATTCAATTCAATTCAATTCAATTCAATTCAATTCAATTCAATTCAATTCAATTCAATTCAATTCAATTCAATTCAATTCAATTCAATTCAATTCAATTCAATTCAATTCAATTCAATTCAATTCAATTCAATTCAATTCAATTCAATTCAATTCAATTCAATTCAATTCAATTCAATTCAATTCAATTCAATTCAATTCAATTCAATTCAATTCAATTCCATTCCATTCCATTCCATTCCATTCAATTCAATTCAATTCAATTCAATTCAATTCAATTCAATTCAATTCAATTCAATTCAATTCAATTCAATTCAATTCAATTCAATTCAATTCAATTCAATTCAATTCAATTCAATTCAATTCAATTCAATTCAATTCAATTCAATTCAATTCAATTCAATTCAATTCAATTCAATTCAATTCAATTCAATTCAATTCAATTCAATTCAATTCAATTCAATTCAATTCAATTCAATTCAATTCAATTCAATTCAATTCAATTCAATTCAATTCAATTCAATTCAATTCAATTCAATTCAATTCAATTCAATTCAATTCAATTCAATTCAATTCAATTCAATTCAATTCAATTCAATTCAATTCAATTCAATTCAATTCAATTCAATTCAATTCAATTCAATTCAATTCAATTCAATTCAATTCAATTCAATTCAATTCAATTCAATTCAATTCAATTTAATTTAACACGCTCGATTTCGCCACTGTCACCTAAGGTGCAAAACACACATGAGATTGATCGGTACTTCTTTGTTTAAGTTAAAATCTCCTGGATCCATTACAATCTGGCTTCCGTACTGGCCATAGCACTACTACAGCACTTTTAAAAGTTACGGAAGACATCAGGGAAGGTATGGGTAACCAAAAGGTGACCATTCTTGTTCTGGTCGATTTCAGTTACCCTTGAGCGAATACTAACCTGGTCATCGGAATTTGGTATCATAGTCAACCCTAATAAATGTCAAGCGATTATTGTAGGCAGTTCTCGCCAGCTAGCTAAAATTAACTTAAGTACTTTACCGAACGTGATTTTTGACGGCAACACGATACCTTTCTCTTCACATGTAAAAAACTTGGGCATATTTATTGATAGTTCTCTTAGTTGGAATGTACATGTCCGAGAATTATCTCGCAAATTCTACAGGACATTACATCCTCTGCTACGTTTAAAAAAATTTCTACCTTTCAGTGCCAAATTAAATTTGGTTAATATTTTATTACTTCCAATTCTTGACTATGCAGATGTGTGCTATTTGGATGCCAACGAGGTACTTCTTAACAAACTTGACCGGCTACTTAATACTTGCGTACGTTTTATTTTCGAACTTCGTAAATTTGATCATTTGTCAAGCTCTAGGTCCTAACTCAAGTGACTACCTATTCGCAAGCGCAGAAAACTTAGAATTTTATGTATTCTTCACTCCTTATTGTTCAATCCTCGTCCACCAAATTATCTTAAATGTAATCTCTCTTTCTTATCTGACACGCATGACAGACCACTCCGCTCTTCTAGCAATTTATTGCTTCACACTCCTCTTCATCGGACTGCTTTCCAATCTAAATCGTTCGCATTAACGGCCGTTCGACTTTGGAATGAATTGCCAGAGTAAACGCGTAAAATTTCTTCCCGTGATGTTTTTAAACGTTGTGTAAAAGAGTTTTTCCTAAACGATAATTAGTTTCATTAGTATTATTATTATTATTTTTTTTTTTTTTTCTTTTATATACAGATAAATATTATATATGAATTTCTTAATATTATTTATATATTATACTAAAATTATATTATATATGTATATATATAAATATATATATATTTGTATATGTCTATGTATATGTGTGTGTGTATGTATATATATATATATATATATATATATGCCCAGTATATATCTTGTTTCATTTGTTCAATTTGTTTTTTTTTTTGTTGTGTACTGTAAGTGTAATTTGCACGCCAAGACGTTAATTCTTATACTTTTTTTTGTTGTTTTAAGGTTGGCTGGTAGAAAATGCCAAATAGCATTAAGTCCGCCTTTTGTACACTTTCCTTTTTGTTAAATTGTGCAATAAAGAATTAATAAATAAATAAATAAATAAATAAAGTCAATTACCTATTAGTGTGTCAAATAGGCAATAGTCGCCTGACGTAATAAAATAAAAACCAAAAAATTATATGCCTACAGGTCCAAACCATCATAAAGATTATTTTTTGGGGTGAAATCAGACTATATTGCTTACCTTCTTGTCTTATGCTTCGGAGATGAATAACTTTTTAGAAGTTAAAAAACTTAATATAAATTTTCATTTAAATCCCTCTAGTATTTTTTGCAAGGTATGCGAACATAGCCATAAAAATTCAAATACACATTTTTAAAACTGTCATTCGAATTCCTCTACTATATCACCTTCAGGTAAATTTATTAAATTAAAAAAAAAATGAAATAAAGTAAGATAAACTTTATTGACAATTTATTACTCAAACGAAAATTCATTATGTAGAGACACATTTCTCAAGGAGTATAATTATGTGAAAATAAAGTTATTTATGATGATAAATTTTGTGCGAAAACGGCTTTTTGTCCTCGACAAATGTTTTTTTAAGAAAAGAATTCATTTGAAACAGACATCGATATATCTTGTGTTTTTAATGCGCTGAATTGATCGCGGGTTTAAAATATAATAAAATAATTTTAGGGTTCACTCGTGCTTTTATAAATATTGCTGTTAATTATAAAAAATCAATATATACTATTTATTTTTATATAATCAGATCGATTCATTATTGGACGATCTATCGCTGGGAAAACGTCCCGCTACCGTCACTCTACCATAAAAGTTGTGTTACTGTATTTTAAATTAAAAATCACAACAACCGGAATATTGCATTATAACCACTATACTATACTGCTTCCTCTAAGATTTTATATGTTATATCAATGGATATAACATTTTGTAAGAAACAATGTTGAAAGATGTTTCAATATGCTAGCCAAAATAAATAACGCAAAGTTAACAGATAGCGGTAAAGACGCATTAGGTTCCAAAGAAACTCGGAAGGAGAATCTAACAGTAACTGTTTTTAAAATATTACCGGTGAAGAGAAGCGAAGTTTCTCATTTCCATTCATTTCGTTTTCCGTTTTATTTTGTTTTGTTGTAGCTGCAAATTATCTGTGACATGAATTTCTTATTTGCATCTATTATATTTCAAAACTCCTAATTTATAAATGAAATATTTTGATACATTTATGTTTATAATATTTATATTTACTATAAAATAATAACATGTTATAAATTAAACTATGTAATTTAGTGTAAAATGATATTTTACCACAAGTCTATTTATTGTCTAAGACCAGACTGTTTTGTTAACAATTTGTACAGCACGAAGATTTAATATAACTGTGTTGTGTGACAAGCCTAAGAATTACCTTTATCTTGTAAAGTAAATTGGGATAATATAATCACTATATAGTAAATAGACTTATACGAATAATATTTGAATATACATTGCTCACATTGGATATATTAGGAACCTATTAAACTTATAAGAGATATGTTCATAAAAAAAACAATTGCGGTATTTGATGTGATAGTAAATAGTCATTAAACAGTTATCTGTTAATTTACTTAAGAAGGTTATAACAAAAATAATCTCCATTTCAGACTATATTAACAATGTTTCCTTTTTAACCACTGATTTATTTTTGTTAACTTTGATTTACTTTTTAACCACTTTCACAGCGATATATCTACCATTAGTTTTTTGCGAAAACAGTACAAATCTGCATTCTTAATTACTATTGTGATTTTTTTATTCAGTAGGTACAAGAGAAATATACTGATATTTTTTGCAAACTTACCTGATGATTCTTTTAACATCCAAAATAAAAAGAAATTACCAAATTCAAATTTAAAACTATTTAACGATTACTTGTATTAATGAGTAATAGTGTCATTATTAAAACTACATGACTACAGGTTGGTCTGGAAATTGTTTTGTACTATTGTACGGTATGAAAAGTTATTAAATATTTGCCTCAAATCATGATGTCACATTTATATACATACACATGGTCACAGTCAGTTGATTGTTGTCATTAATTAATATCAGAATCGAATGTCACATTGGGTGGTGACACATAAGACTAATTGATAAACATTGAATACGTAATATCTACTGACTGTAGACTGTGAAACTACTGTATAAACTTTACAAATATTATTATGCGCCTATCATTTGTGCAATTCCAATTACATTGCTACTACTAATGTTGACCGGTTATTTTTTTATTTCTCAATTTGGTAAATGACTCCAGAAATAAATGCAAAAGTAATGCATAAACTTATATTTATTTTTGTTATAAAGGAATTTTAATACATTGAAGTACAGTCTATAGAACAATGTGCGCCTATTTTTAAGGTATACGGAATCTCGGACAAATTAAAATAAAAGTTAAATAATTATAATCATTTGCCTCTTTTCGTAAGTTTTTACCTAATATTTTAACTTTTTCCAAGACTCAAGGTGGGTCTTCTTCCATTTTAGGATAATTTCTGAATTATGAACAGAGAATTAAACATTTTAAAATAACTAGACCATCTAGTTCAAAATTATAAATCTCTTTTTAGACGCGCTACTAACATAAATTAATTTATATACCATTATTTTTTTTGTAAATATTTAAATTTTTAAAATTGGTAAATTCACAGTAACCAAAAATAACAAATACATTAAAATATTTCATAATGATCAAAGTTAAAAATATAAAATATTTTTGAGGGAGCTTACTGCCTTAAGTAATTACTGCCTGGGAGCTTACTGTCTTAGTTTGGAAAATTTAAGCAATTATCGTACAGATCATTTAATTATCCAAAATTTATTTTATCATTTAAATTTATTTTTCTACTAAATAGACATCATAGGACTATTTAACCAATAGCGATCGATTTCAAGAGGATTAAAATAGATTATCTGGAAAATAAAAAAAAAAACCTGAAGAGCGCTACAACTACAATTGAACAAACTACAAAATGTGTATAAAAGAATTTGAAATATATGGATTTGTCTTCATTACAATTTTAATCATTCATATTTTAATCATAAGTAATGACTCACTAATGTTTTTAGAATTGATCCTTATACTTCTTAAATAAAGAAATGGGACTCATAAAAAGACTGCAAATAATTATTTAAAAACTCCTGTATATGTAAGTCTGAAATATTTATTTTCCTTTAGAAAACGGGGACGATCATGAGACTGGTCTTAATATATTTAGTCCACCAAATCTAATTTAATCTTATTTTATTTAGTTCAATATCTTCTTAATTCATTTTTATTTTGCCATTCTTATAACGTTACTGGCCATGGACATAAACTATCTTGATTAGCTATATGCCGTTCCAACTATAGTTATTTTAGTTTAAATTTTATTCAATTACATTAATCGCATCCAAAATTTATCTTATATAGTTGGAATTTTGGAAACGGCCATTAGTGTGACCTTTTTAGTTACCACATTCAACAGAATCGTATGCTCTAAAATTCAATCGTGTATATTTAGATTAGGAATGTTGAATGAAAATTAAATAAAAACAGTGTCCATGTTTTTTTTACATAAATTAATACAGGAAAGTTATTAATATTTTTGATTATTTGCAACTTTACTATTACCGGATATAATACTTATATAACTCAATAGTATATAATAATTATATACTATACTGTTCACTTCACCATTATTCGTAAAGATATCACAACAATTTTCTTGAATATTTATATTATATAAAGATATAATAATCAAAGGAATGAATAATTCCAATTGAAAGCTGCTAATTAAAATAAATTTATTTACTAATAAGTTAATTTAAATTTCTTATTTGAGTACAGTATTAATACTAATTACAGTACTTACTTTTATTTACAATAATATGCCATAATTTTAAGATTTTGTATTATTCCACGAAGCTATATATTAATAGAATAATACACATCGTCTACATTGATATCCTTAAACTTATTTTGACTATGTTCCTTATAACAAATTACTAACTATCGTTTGCGACTTAATTAAAAATCTGTTAGGATGGCTTACATTTTGATCTTGCTACTATTTCGCTTAAGCTTTCTTAATTATGAAAACTATCTAACAAGGATGAACTCCAATTCAACGTGCTTTAATTAAACCCGCCGCGTTTGGAGAAATTTGTAGGTTTCATAACTTAATCTCATTTTATGGCGAGCAAAGTTCTCGGTTTAATTATTATCATAATATAGAAAGAGAGTACCGTACAAAAAATCGAATTCTACTTTCTCTAATATATTTGGAATTTATGACTATAACATTTAAAATTCTAATAAGTGTAAGTTATACTAAGTTTAAATAAATAAGGAGTAATCATAATTATTAATTAAAGGTACAATTAATTAGAAGGTTGTCTTGTCATTAATACGAGAATAAAATAATATGTTTCAATACTTTATGTTCAATATAAAAACTCCCTTCGGGTTACGTAGGACCTTTAGAAAACAGTTTGTACTAAAAGATCTAACTAAACTAAATGTTATCCAGTCGACAAAGACACGATGTAAGCCAATTATATACTAACGAGATTTATTAGAGTCGTCTTCAAAAAGTTTTGTTTTGGAAGCTAGTTTTGTGATCAGTAATATAAAATAAACTGAGGCTTGAGTTTTAAAAAGATATTTAATTTATTAGACTAGTTTTGACATGGTTTTAATTTTAACTATCACATACAACCGCATAAAAAAATAAAATCATATAAAGTACATAGTATTAAAATACTTATTAGGTATACTTATCCTTAAATGCTTTTAAAAAAAAATCTTTAAGTATTAGAAGTTAGAATAATATAAGACACAACAAAAGCTATTGTAATTTAAATAATAGTAAGTCAAGTTAGCTTTGAACGAATGAATGATGATGAATATATTTTGACGAACAGAAATTTATCTTATCTGCTTATCTTTAAAATGGATAAAATTAATATTTCTAAATAGTAATGCGCAGGTGAAGTTCTCTTAAGTAAAGACCTTAGAGCTAAATTCAAGATAATGACTCCACCTGCAGACAGTTCGGAAATTGCTGAGTATAAGTTAACTTATTTGTGAAGATGCTAAGTCAGGCAATTCTGTTGTTGTCTTTGGTACAGACCCACACTCAATCCACATAATGAAAAGAATAATATACTGAGATCAACAAAACTATACAATATTCTGGATGGATAATTGAAGTACAAGTATTATTTCCAAAGATAGACCAACAAAAAATAAGTTACATTTAATAACATTCAGCCTTCCAAAAACAAGATGCAAAAAAAAAAGAAATCTTAAGAATATTTAATGATTTAGTATCCACTTTTTAATGTCTTTGTCAGTTTATTTTTACTAAATAAAAAAAATATTAAATTAATGTGTCATTTATAATTATTGTCCAATTCAATATTAATTGTTTAAATTTGATTCGTAAATTTTATTAAATATACGAAATACAATAATTTCAGTAAATCATGTTTCCTTACTAAATTATAAAACAAAATATTTAAATAATTCATTATCAATTAATTAATAATTATTTATAATATTCCATAAACTGAAATATAAGAAATTATTTATTATTGAAACCTGCAATTGTACTGCTAGCACAACTTAATGTAATTAAATGATTGCTATGGCGGGAGATGATGCAGTAATATTGGGAGCTCATTATAATTGGCACTAGAGTCGTTAAGTAAAAATGTCTTTGAGATTTTGTAACGCTACCCGGTTAGTTAACGAGGCTTTAATTAATAATAAATTAAGTATAATTATTTGTGAAGTTTTATTTTGAACAAGAAATAATGAACCACCATCGAGAGGTAGTCCTCGTGGTCCATCACTATCGTAGTAGATAGTAATGACAGAAATGCTGACGTTACACTTTAAAAAAAAACTCTCTGATATATATATTTTTTATTTATATTTGTATAATTATTTACAATTAAAATTTTTTGTTAAATAGTTGGACCATCAAATTTCCATTTTAGGAATCCGCAAAGTTATTTTATCTTGTATGTTATGTACAGATTTCACTTTATAATTTTACCTAAACCAAATTAAAATATTGGGTTTCAAGAGATAATAAAAATTGGTATTTAAATAAAGTTAATTTATGTCTAAAACAAACTCGAAGATTTTGACCGGTACAAAATACACAGAAACATCAAATCATTTAAAAAATGTAAATATATGTAAATTGATAGCAAATCGAATAGGGAAAAACCTGGAAGTTATGGGTTTGAAATAAAGATGTCTATACCATTCTAGTAGCATACACGCTCTTTGGAGGTTTGCATAAAATGTTAAGTTACTTATTTGACATAATTTAAAGAGATGAACTTCTATACAGACCTTCAAATTCTTAACACCCTTAGGAATCATACTTTTAAAACTTCTACGGTTTTGAGTGTTACCTTCCAAGTTCTAATTCCAGCAATATAGGATATGCGTTTAAGGAGCTATTACTCAGGACATTTCACATTGTCCATACTTAGTTGCTATAAATTTTGATAACATTTTAATTAATTCTTGAATGAAAGTAATTCTTTTAATATCCCCTCGATAACTTTTGTTTCTTTTATGCTGAATATGTAAACAAAGGTATGTGTAAATTTGGAAATATTTATAATAATTTATCTCTATAATGATATAAGATAACTTATAATAATCACAACAACTATTTCAAAACACGTAGCTACATTAGCTTAAATAGAATAAGAAAGATCAAAACAGATTTCGAAACTTTACGAGCAACGGCCTCCAAACGTTTATGAAAAAAGTTGTGCAAATTCTGTAATACCAACCCATTAGGGTAGCTACATTAAGAATTGTATTATTTTTCATGTAATGGTTATTTTCCAACTATATTCTAAAATTCTGAGAACTTGTTTACGTTAACAAAAAACTTCGTTTTTAAGATAACTTAAAAACGTAGTGTAACGGGTAAATTTAGGAAAAAAACAAACGGTAAATCGTAAAGAATAACTGCTTTATACGTCTGTCTAGAAGCCATTAAATATTTTTTAAATTGTAATTTTTTTCCTACGGTTTATCTTGGCACTGAGAAATTAATTTTATTTAACAATTGAAGAGTGTCAATAACGTTTGAAGTAATCTTATGTAAAATATACAATATTTTATATAACAATAGGAATTATATCTCATTACCGTCATTTATGAACTGACTTCACCCGAAAGACGTAGTTGTAGACCCGAAGTATTGTGAGCGAAACCAACTGGTATCTGACAGATTTTTAAGCAGTTTCAGGTTGTAATCAATATTTTAACAATAAAATAAAAAGAACTAGTTACATAATGAATTCGTATTTGTTAGAAGATTTATGTTCTTTATTATGTTCTTTTCGATGTGTCCGTTAAAATAAAATATGTTTCTTATGCTAATTATACTCTTTAATTATTCTTTTTACTTATTGCCTAAGAAAATATATTTTTTTATCGAAAATGTCATTATAAATAGAATTTAAAGAATCGGTAAACGCAGGGATTGCAAAAATTTGGGATTGGGATTTAAAAAAAATTGGGATTGCAAATCCCTGCGTTAATGCATAAATATCAAGTCTCTTGAGATCAACCTTCAAGCTGAAAGCCAACTAAAAGTTGTTCATAAAAAGTTTTTTTGTTAAACAATTTAGAAAATACAATGACATATGAGTTATAAACTTTTCTTTTATATTTTACTTTATATATTACTCGCATATATATTCGAAATGTATCTTATTAAATATTTTGAAATGCTTATAACTTTCAAGTGTTTATTTAACAATTTGACTATATTTTAAACGTTAAAGGCTATGTCACAAGAAAAAAGACATGAGTTTGGAAACCAATATCATCCATCATTTGTCGTAGTCTATTTACAGGTGTTGGTTTTCTTTAAAGGAAATTCTTAGCTGTTTGACCATGACGCTAATATATATAATAGATGGGTTGATATGGAAAGGACGATATACAAAGGAGTGTGCTTGCTAAATATGTTCTGGTACAGTTACAAAATTAGTTTTCTTTGATATTTTTTTTCAAAATGTGTTTTCATAATGTGTTTTCATGTAAGTATGACTTAGGTTCTTTATTAACATATATAATAGATAACAATTTTTCACGGCGATATCTTGAACAATGTTAAAATTAATACTTGACTACATGAACAAATGTCCTATTATATCTATTGTCCATTAATTATAATTAATAAGTATATGTAACAACTCATTTCATGTTGGTAAAAGTGTTTTTTGTTCAGTTCAGTTTTTGTCAAGTTCAGTTAGAACTAGTCAAATATATAGAATAAATATTAAGTAATAAACCCATGTAGAAATTAAATTTATTTTGTTTCAATAAAGCCTTCCTTCAATAAAGCGGATTCCTTTGTTTCAATAAAGCCTATTGATAGTCCATATGAGAATGCTCTATTAAAACTCTCACTATTTATGCATTCTACATAACGTTTCTGTTTGCTATAAAATGAAAGTGTTATATTTTAAATTTAAAATAAATATTTATTTCAATGAATTGTAATTGCTTAGTTCGTTCGATAAAATTTCCTGAAATTATCTATAACAACAAAACTCAGATCTGTTATATATAGTTTTTTAATTGCATAAAAGTTCTTAAGTTAGTTTACACTTGACGTATCTAACAATACTTAATATATAGAGGGTTGTATGTTAATAAGGGGTAAGATTGACATCTGTTTTTCAATTATATTCCGGGCTTAACATACTTTGTTAGCTTCTTTTTTTATTTGAAAATAAAGTGGAAAATAAAAATAAACCAAAACCTAAAATTTCTATTTATCTGACCTAATGTCCTAAATTACAAAAAAATGCTATTTTGTTAATATTTTTTATCGCAATTAAAGTGCATGGCATTGGTTACTCAAGAAATCCATTATAATTAACGTAAATTTAAATTTGTATACGTAAATTACATATACAATTACATATAATTTGTCTCCGTAAATTTGATAACATTTCTCAGTACCGGGCTAATATTAATTGGCTTCCTATCCGCGAAAGTAGACAGTCTAGGACTTTATGTCAATTATTTTCCATTCTAAACGATCCAACTTTTCCTCGCTACTTAAAATCAAAATTTCAATTACTAACGTTAGTTTATTTGTACCTTTATACTATACAACGTTCAAAAGCGTGAACTGTGAAAGAGTTAGAAAGAAACTAACTCTTTCACAGTTCACGCTTTTGAACGTTGGAACAGTCTCTCTGATTTGCTTCGACGTGCCCCGAATAAACAGTTTTTTAAAAAGCTTATCTGTAACTATCTCCACAAGAAAATAATATAATAATTTATTTTTATTTTGTTTAACCTCGCGTTTAGTGATATTTGTGTTATATATACAAATAATTTATTTTCTCATATTCAAGTAATGGTCATATCATTTTTCTGCGTATATTTTTAATAGTTTCTATATATTTATGGTTATATATTCTTGTATTTTAATGTATTTTCAATGTGTGGAACATATAATATTTATAAATGTATTTTGTTTTCTTTTCTTTTACAATAATTTCTTTATACAATAAATATTTTATATATAAATAAATATTATTATTCTTAATATCAACCTGGAAGAAAAGAACACTAATATAAATATGTTTGAAAATGTCATGTTAAGCTTATTAAAATTAAAATAAATATAGAATGAAAAATGTACCGATACGGGACGATTTCCCAGAGGTTGCGGGTAAGAATCCTTGCCAATAAAGGCATTTTCATTCTACATTTGTTAAAAATATATGAGATATTTATTTAATTTCTGTTCCTATAAGTAAAAACACCTAGCCTCAAATGTTCAAAAACAATGTGCTTCAAATGGTTTTCTCTTACACAATATCATATCGACCGCAAAGTCATCAAAATGTATTTAGCAACGAATATTCCCTGACATTCAAAACGCATTGAGGAAGTTGTTAGTATATTATGGACGCCGAGATATAATGGCAGAGTATAAATACTTATAATTTCGCTTGTAATACTATGAAGAATTTATTAATCTATATATATAAAACTCTTCCGTTACTGAGTGACTGACTGACAGACAACGCACAGTCGAAACTACTGGTCGTAGACAGCTGAAATTTGGAATGTAGGTTCCTTGGGATATGTAGGGGAGCACTAAGAAAGGATTTTTGGAAATTCAACCCCCAAGGGGGGGAAAAGGGGTAAAAACGTTTGTATGAAAAATCTTATTCCTTGGGTTTATAAACTTGAAACTTGGCATGAACACGTACATAGGCAAGTAAATATGTTTGACATTATAAGTTTTTTCAAACTACCCTCCAATCGTGATTTAGGGGGTGCGATTGGGTGACTGATTTATTAACGCACAGCCGAAACCGCTCGGTATAGGAGTCTGAGATTTTGAACAGAGGTTCCTTTAGTAACATAAGTGAGCACTAAGAAGGGATTTTTGAAATGTCAACCCCCAAGGGGGGGAAACGGGATAAACTGAGCCGGGGCTGCGGGAAAGTTCTAACGAGATACCGTGGCCCCGGAACGCAAAGGGCAACTGAAGGAACGAGGTGGGTTTTAGTCAGTAAAAGTCACAATTTTCTTTCAACTCCTAACCGTTGAGGAGTTGTACCTTCCATCATCAGCTCATTCACATGGGATGATGACTATCAGACGCAAATACTTAAACAGATCTATGAAATTGTCAAAAACGTAATTGCCTGTAAATTTGAGGTTTGCCCTTGATTTCCCTGGAATACCATCATCAGATCCTGACTAGGTAACAACGGGACCAACTTGAAAGTATAATCTACCGAACAAAAAAAGAATCACGTAAATCGATCCATAAATCTCGGAGTAATCGGTATGCATAAATAAAACACCCGAATTTTATTTTCTATTAACTATCACGAGTTGTCTCGATGCTCGATAGATGGCGTTGGCATCGAGATAGATCGCGCTATGGTTTCGTTACCGTCATTTAGCTAGGTAGCGTAAAATATTTTAATTTATCGTGTAATTTTAGCAGCGCCCCTAGCGGACATACGCGAAACTACATATTACACACTACAAATATTTAACGTTTAATTCATTAACTTTTAACTTGACTTATTTAACTTATTTTACTCTCTATTTCAGTTAATTTTTGATTTGTTGATTAGATTTGATATTTTTGATAGTATATTTAGTTAGTGTTGGATAAGTTTTATAGTTTGAGTTGATTTTTTAATATATTCTTCATTTTTTATTCATTTGTTTGTTACTTTATTAGTCTTAGTTAATTTCCATAGATATAGTTTTAGTTAAAAAATTTCTAATTAAAATGGTTCAAGAAATTTTGTTTGTTAATGGGAATTATATTCCTCATGCTGTGGTAGATATAGAAAAAGATGGAGCCTGTTTATTTAGAGCTTTATCTTTTTTGATGTTCGGAACTCAAGACAGGGCTAGGGATGTACGTGAACGCATAATCGGCTTTGTTATTGAAAACTGGACGGAATTTTCGATTATGTCGTGTACTGCACTTGGAGATAATTATTCAACGCCAAATGAATATTACAACGACATGATGAAAACCACTACATATGGAAGTTTGTGCGAATTAGAAGCTGCTGGGCGAATATATGAATATGTTTTCGAAGTATTTCGTGATGGCCAGTTTTATGTGAAAACTGGAGTTGAAGGTCTTCCTGTAAAACGTCTTCGCTTTACTGGCGGGCTTTCTGGTGGTCATTTTGACGTTTATGTTCCAGTTTCATCGTTTTCGGCAACAAAGGTCGCAAAAAAAAATATTCAACGAAGGTTAGAAACGCCTTCACCCATTCCCGAAATCATATTTTCGAACAGTGAGTCCGAGACTGAGTCTGAGTCTGAATTAAAACACGATGAACCAATGCCTAAACAAATAAAAAAAGTGAACAAAAAACGTAGGGCTCGATACACGAATAAAACTCGGAAAAATCAGCAAAAAAAGTCAGTTCGAAGTAACCCTGCAGCACATCGGCAAGCGGTTACAGTGCATCAACGAAACTACCCCCAAGTTCATAGGAAAGCACAAGCTGATTACCAATCTTCACACCCCGAAATACACAGGAAAGCACAAGCTGCTTATCGAACTTCACATCCTGACGAACATCGACAGGAAGTTGCAAATTATCAACATACACACTTGGAGGAACGAAGAAATATTCAGTCTCAATATCGTAAAAATATTAAAGCAAAAACATGGCATACAAAATTACTGTCGGGACTGGCGTATAATCCTGAGTTGTCATACGAAGCAGATAAAGATATGTATGTATAGGAACTATGGATCATAAATGCCAGTGGTGCAATGCTTTAAAGTGGAAAGAAGAAACTGTTGGAATGTGTTGCAGTGGAGGGAAGGTTTTGCTTGAGGCCTTTGAACTACCTCCAGAGCCACTTTATAGCTTAATAATTATGGATTTTCATCCTGATCGCAATCATTTTATGAGTAACATCCGAAAATATAATGGGTGTTTTCAAATGACCTCATTTGGAGCAAAACTGGTCTCAGAAGATGGATTCATGCCGACATTTAAGGTACAAGGCCAGGTTTATCATCTGATTGGAAGTTTACTGCCTATGGATCAACAGAATGCTCGATTTTTGCAAATTTATTTTGTAGGAGAGGACGAAAGGGAAGCAAACTTGAGATGTTCAAATTTTCCAGGTGTAAAGAAAAATTTAGTGAAAGTGCTTCAAAAAATGCTTCATGATGTAAATCCATACATAAAAGACTTAAAAACAGCTATCGAAAAGGTTCCAGCTAATTGTGAAACATTTAAAGTTGTTATTAACGCCGAAAAAAAACCAATAGATGGTCATTTAGGTCGTTATAATGCACCTACGACAAATGAAGTAGCGTTAGTCATTGTTGGGCAAGAATTTGAAAAGCGTGACATTGTCTTAGAAAGCCATAGTAGTGGTTTGCATCGAATCAGCGAAATCCATAGATCTTACGACGCTTTGCAATATCCTTTGCTTTTTTGTCGTGGTGAGGATGGTTACTCTATTCATTTACTCCAGATCGATCCGAAAACTAAAATGGGTCTTAAAAAGACAATTTCTGCCGCAGATTTCTATTCTTACCGAATAATGTCCAGAGACGGTCAAATCAATCATCTCCTTTACTATCGCTCCCTCTTCAGTCAATTTTTGGTTGACGTATATGCTAAGATTGAGACCGAAAGACTCAATTATATACGTCATAATCAGTCTAAACTAAGAGCAGAAAATTATATCCATTTAAAGGATGCCGTAGGTAGGCAAGACGCAGACCCTAATGATCTTGGTCAAATGGTAGTGTTGCCTTCTTCTTTTACAGGTGGACCTCGATACATGCATGAGCGAACCCAAGATGCCATGACCTACTTTCGCCGTTTTGGACGACCGGATCTTTTTATAACATTTACATGTAACCCACAATGGGAAGACATTACAAAACATTTGTTACCAGGTCAAAATTCCCACGACCGTCATGACTTAATCGCTAGAGTGTTCCGTTTAAAAGTTAGAAAAATCATGGACTTACTGACGAAACGTAAAATATTCGGTGAAGTATGCTGTTTTATGTACTCAGTCGAATGGCAAAAGCGTGGCCTTCCACACATTCACATACTACTCTGGCTTAAAAATAGCATAACGACAGATCTCATTGATAAAGTTATTAGTGCCGAAATACCAGATCCAGAAACAGACCCAAAACTGTATGAAATCGTTAAATCTAACATGATGCATGGTCCATGTGGAAGTTTTAATTTCAAGTCACCTTGCATGAAACAAAACAGTTGCAGTAAAAGATTTCCGAAACAACTCATTAAAGAAACTCAAACTGGCGAAGACGGTTACCCACAATACAGGCGTCGTTCTCCAGAAGATGGTGGCTTTACTGTTGACATTAAAGGAGTATGTTTAGATAATCGATGGGTTGTTCCTTACAATGCTGTACTTTCAAGAAGTTTTGGTGCTCATATTAACGTCGAGTACTGTAATTCAGTAAACTCTATTAAATATGTATGCAAATATGTGAATAAAGGGACGGATCAGGCTACTTTCGCCCTTGAAAATAAAAATGACGAGGTGACTACTTACGAAAATGGTAGATATATAAGTAGTTCGGAGGCTGTTTGGCGGATTTTTGGCTTTCCGATTCATGAACATTTTCCTCCAGTTATTCATCTTGCAGTACACTTAGAGAACGGACAGAGAATATACTTTAACCAAGAAAATATTATCGAAAGATTAAATAATCCACCAAATACTACGCTTCTAGCCTTCTTTAAACTTTGTCAAGTAGATATTTTTGCGAAAACTTTGATTTATTCAGATGTACCATCGTATTATACTTGGCATAAAAATAGTCACTTTGAAAGAAGAAAAAGAGGAGCTGACGTACAGGACTGGCCAGATATAAAAAAAGAAAACGCGTTGGGCCGAGTGTATACTGTGCATCCCAATAATGCGGAGTGTTTCTATTTACGTATGCTTTTGCATGAAGTAAAAGGGCCAACTTCATTTGAGGCTCTAAGAACGGTTAACGGTGAAGTACATCCCACTTTTCAATCTGCTTGCAAAGCTTTGGGTTTGCTTGAAGACGACCAGCACTGGTATGCTACCTTACAAGATGCTGCACTTTCTGAATCTCCCTCTAGAATTCGGGATTTGTTTGTAATATTATTAGTGTTTTGTCAAGTGTCAGATCCATTAGGACTTTGGGATAAATTTAAAGATATTTTATCGGAAGATTATAAACATCAAGTCCACAGAAACATAGAGGATGTTGATAACATTTGTAGTGAAGTATACAACAAATGCCTGCAAGTTCTTGAGGAAGCCGTTCTTGCATTAGGTGGGCGTTCACTTAAGGAATATGGGTTGCCACAACCAACCAGGCCACTCGATTTAGGGAACATTATGTTATTAAGAGAGACTAATTACAATACAGATTTTCTAGAGAGATTCGTCAAGGACCATAAAAATACTTTAACAATAGAACAAACGGAAGCATACGATAAAATTATGCATAGTGTTAACACAAATTCAGGACAACTTTTCTTTCTAGACGCGCCAGGTGGCACAGGAAAAACCTACTTAATAAACTTAATTTTAGCTAAAATTAGAAGCTCAAAACATATTGCTTTGGCTGTCGCCTCATCAGGGATCGCGGCCACATTGCTGGAAGGTGGTCGAACTGCGCATGCATGTTTTAAGTTACCACTCGACTTGACTCGCGTAGAAACACCCTTATGCAGTATTTCAAAACAAAGTCACCTAGCTGAAGTATTAAAAAATACAAAAATTATTATCTGGGATGAAATCACCATGGCACACAAAAGAGGAATTGAGGCTTTGAATAGATCTTTACAAGATATTCGGGGTAATAAAAATTTAATGGGTGGCGTAACCGTGCTGTTTGCTGGAGATTTTAGACAAACCTTACCGGTGGTACCCAAGGGAACTCGTGCTGATGAAGTACAAGCATGCCTTAAAAGATCGATTTTGTGGTCCTCCGTAAAAAGTATAACGTTAACTAAAAACATGAGAGCCTATCTGGGGAGTGATTCGACGGCTGGTATATTTTCAACCAGTCTTCTAAAAATAGGAAATGGTGAACATCCTACCAGGGATGGTATATTTGACATCCCTGAAGATATGTGTACATTAGTATATACCATCGAGGAGCTAATACAACACATTTATCCAGGTATTTCCGACATACAAGACAAGCCTATAGAATGGTTTTGCGAACGAGCTATTTTGACTCCGAAGAACGAACAAGCTGCATTTATTAACGACATACTTTTAAAGTCATTCGACGGAGAAGAAAAGATTTATAAATCCATAGACACACCATGCCATGCAGACGACGCTACAAATTATCCGGTCGAATTCTTAAATTCACTTAAACCAGCTGGTCTTCCATACCATAGGCTTGCACTGCAAAAAGGTACACCGGTAATGTTGCTACGTAATCTGAAACCACCGAAATTGTGTAACGGCACCAGGTTGCAAGTCAAAGCCTTACATAAATATTTAGTTGAGGCCGTTATTTTGACAGGATGTGCCCGAGGAGAAACGGTATTCGTCCCGCGCATTCCTCTAATGCCCAATGACCTTCCATTTGAATTTAAGCGCCTTCAATTTCCTCTAAAAGTTTGCTTTGCGATGACGATAAATAAGTCTCAAGGGCAAACTTTTAAAGTTGATTTAAGAGAAGATTGTTTCTCTCATGGACAACTGTATGTTGCTTTCTCGCGTGTCAGCTCTCCCTCTAACCTGTTCATCCTGGTAAATAATAAAAAAACTAAAAATATTGTTTACAAGGAAATCCTGTAAGGCCTCTTCGTCCTATAAATCCTGTTTTTTTTTTCTTTTGAGACGATGATTTTGTCTCACTTTACTTTTTCTATATAGATTTGTATGTATACTAATATTATAAAGAGGAACAATCTATTTTTTTATATGTTTGTTTGTTTACACATGTAATCGATAAACTCCGAAACTACTGAATCGATTTCAAACATTCACCATTAGAAAGCTACATCATCCCTGAGTAACACAGGCTATATTTAATTCCAGTTGTAACAAGATTTCAGCCTGTGGAAGAAAAAGCCCTGTCGAGATCATTAAAAAACGCTATATATAACCGAATTACACGTGGGCGAAGCCGCGGGCGGAAAGCTAGTTAATATAATAAAACATAATAGCATATCCTGTCAGTTTTGAATCTAGCTGCTGGAGAACAAACTAACAGATGGTACTCGTGTGTAATATCTTGAAACATTTTTCGATTTCTTATATTACACTAATAATTGCAAAAATATATATTGCTAACAATGTATATTATTTTTCTTTGATAATCTATAAAATTTAAGCAATACCGTGAGTAAAAATATTTTAAAATGAATATAAAATAAAATAAAAACCACGAACAGGACTGGAACCTTCGCTCTCCGGAGTTTATTCTCAATAATTTGAAAATTAAACTACTCTGTTGTAACTTGCCTTAAGGATAATATTAAATATTCTACGTAAGAACGTTTTCATCGGAATATACCTACTCGTATTTGTTTGAAACATTTTGTCGATGTTTCTAATATTGCAGTAGGTATATTTATATGAGAAGACGCCAGAATCAGATTAAAGCTAATAAAGAATAAATATATTATACAAAAGATATACTAAATTTTAGATTTTTTAAAGAGTTCAAAAATCTAAAAGAATAGAGATTTCTTATAACTCATTAATAACTTACGTAAGATAATCAATATAAAATATTGGTAACCGAAACGTTGAGTTTAAATCTTATGTTATTTCGAGAAGACATTCTATGGCCTCCCCGGGGGCCGCACCTCACCCCACTGGTTTGTTTTTGTGGTATACGTCAAAAGTAGCGTTTACGCCATTAAACCGATTACGCTTGACCAGCTAAAAAGCAACAATCGCGAGGAGATTACTGCTAATCAACGAGCAATGTGTCGGCAGTAGTCACAAATTTAAAGTTCACGAATTAAATAAATAATAAAAAATTAATTAGACCTTAAATTCGAATGTGTAATTGAAAATGGCTCACATCTCAGTGATGTTATTTTTAAAACCCAAAATTACCACGTATTTACTTTTTTTTTTAATCTGCACAACTTAATGGGCCACCCACTATTTTTTATAAGAACTCTAAGTGTTATTAGATGTCTATCATATGACGCATATTTATTTACATAGTGGTAGTTCTATTTTTATTATTTTAAATAAGAACGGAATTAAAAAAAAATAAACTGTTAATGATATTTCATTCCAAAATTGTATAATCTGAACAAATGTGTCTGTCGTTAATTTAAAACTAAAATAGAGTTCTCTAATTTTCATATTATTTGTCTTATAGGCTTTAATCATTTCATATTTTAATAAAAAATATTATTCAAAAGAAAGTCGGGTACAAATCTGTGCTCTGAAATGCAATCAATTACGTAAACGGACCAACGATAATTCAAATTAATCTTGTGACAGTTTACAATCGACGAAAGCGGTGGATATTCGAATTTACATTGCTTAGTGATCAGTTGTTTGCTTTAATTTATGGTTCCAAATTTCAATTTGTCACAGTATTTAACTTTACAATGTTAGTCATACTTTTTATTAATCTACTAAATGATGATGATGATAAGAGATGATGATGATATCATTTCTTACTATTCTCCATTATTGAAATTGTGGTTTACAAAAAAATATTGAATATCTCTTTATCTCTCTCTCTCTCTCTCTTTTATATATTTTGACAAGTAATTTCTAATAACCATTTTAAGAAAAGAATACTTGTGTATATTTAGACAGATTATGATGAAATACATTTAAAATAAATAAATATACAAGTCGAACCAAGATTCGGTAGGTTTGTTTCTATATACTGAGAGGTATTTTTCTTGAACATACTACAGGAGAACATTACCGTTATGTATTGCATTGCCCTAGATTGTATAGCCATTGTCCTAGATTGTATAAAAAAAATAATAAGAAATCTATCTCAAAAGAAATCTTCACTTCGAATCGAATCGAATAAATAGTTCGAATAGTTAACAACGTTGTGATTTATGGTTTTTACAGTAGTTTTAAAGCACTTAATTACGTGACTATACAAATATTCTTTCGTTTATTCTTTATATGAATATAACCAAAAGAAAATAAGAATAATAGCCTAATAATAACTATATTTCAAATTTTCAAATAGGTAATTTAAGTTAGTTTACACTTGACGTATCTAACAATACTTAATATATAGAGGGTTGTATGTTAATAAGGGGTAAGATTGACATCTGTTTTTCAATTATATTCCGGGCTTAACATACTTTGTTAGCTTCTTTTTTTATTTGAAAATAAAGTGGAAAATAAAAATAAACCAAAACCTAAAATTTCTATTTATCTGACCTAATGTCCTAAATTACAAAAAAATGCTATTTTGTTAATATTTTTTATCGCAATTAAAGTGCATGGCATTGGTTACTCAAGAAATCCATTATAATTAACGTAAATTTAAATTTGTATACGTAAATTACATATACAATTACATATAATTTGTCTCCGTAAATTTGATAACATTTCTCAGTACCGGGCTAATATTAATTGGCTTCCTATCCGCGAAAGTAGACAGTCTAGGACTTTATGTCAATTATTTTCCATTCTAAACGATCCAACTTTTCCTCGCTACTTAAAATCAAAATTTCAATTACTAACGTTAGTTTATTTGTACCTTTATACTATACAACGTTCAAAAGCGTGAACTGTGAAAGAGTTAGAAAGAAACTAACTCTTTCACAGTTCACGCTTTTGAACGTTGGAACAGTCTCTCTGATTTGCTTCGACGTGCCCCGAATAAACAGTTTTTTAAAAAGCTTATCTGTAACTATCTCCACAAGAAAATAATATAATAATTTATTTTTATTTTGTTTAACCTCGCGTTTAGTGATATTTGTGTTATATATACAAATAATTTATTTTCTCATATTCAAGTAATGGTCATATCATTTTTCTGCGTATATTTTTAATAGTTTCTATATATTTATGGTTATATATTCTTGTATTTTAATGTATTTTCAATGTGTGGAACATATAATATTTATAAATGTATTTTGTTTTCTTTTCTTTTACAATAATTTCTTTATACAATAAATATTTTATATATAAATAAATAAATATTATTATTCTTAATATCAACCTGGAAGAAAAGAACACTAACATAAATATGTTTGAAAATGTCATGTTAAGCTTATTAAAATTAAAATAAATATAGAATGAAAAATGTACCGATACGGGACGATTTCCCAGAGGTTGCGGGTAAGAATCCTTGCCAATAAAGGCATTTTCATTCTACATTTGTTAAAAATATATGAGATATTTATTTAATTTCTGTTCCTATAAGTAAAAACACCTAGCCTCAAATGTTCAAAAACAATGTGCTTCAAATGGTTTTCTCTTACACAATATCATATCGACCGCAAAGTCATCAAAATGTATTTAGCAACGAATATTCCCTGACATTCAAAACGCATTGAGGAAGTTGTTAGTATATTATGGACGCCGAGATATAATGGCAGAGTATAAATACTTATAATTTCGCTTGTAATATAAAATATATTACACTAATAATTGCAAAAATATATATTGCTAACAATGTATATTATTTTTCTTTGATAATCTATAAAATTTAAGCAATGCCGTGAGTAAAAATATTTTAAAATGAATATAAAATAAAATAAAAACCACGAACAGGACTGGAACCTTCGCTCTCCGGAGTTTATTCTCAATAATTTGAAAATTAAACTACTCTGTTGTAATTTGCCTTAAGGATAATATTAAATATTCTACGTAAGAACGTTTTCATCGGAATATACCTACTCGTATTTGTTTGAAACATTTTGTCGATGTTTCTAATATTGCAGTAGGTATATTTATATGAGAAGACGCCAGAATCAGATTAAAGCTAATAAAGAATAAATATATTATACAAAAGATATACTAAATTTTAGATTTTTTAAAGAGTTCAAAAATCTAAAAGAATAGAGATTTCTTATAACTCATTAATAACTTACGTAAGATAATCAATATAAAATATTGGTAACCGAAACGTTGAGTTTAAATCTTATGTTATTTCGAGAAGACATTCTATGGCCTCCCCGGGGGCCGCACCTCACCCCACTGGTTTGTTTTTGTGGTATACGTCAAAAGTAGCGTTTACGCCATTAAACCGATTACGCTTGACCAGCTAAAAAGCAACAATCGCGAGGAGATTACTGCTAATCAACGAGCAATGTGTCGGCAGTAGTCACAAATTTAAAGTTCACGAATTAAATAAATAATAAAAAATTAATTAGACCTTAAATTCGAATGTGTAATTGAAAATGGCTCACATCTCAGTGATGTTATTTTTAAAACCCAAAATTACCACGTATTTACTTTTTTTTTTAATCTGCACAACTTAATGGGCCACCCACTATTTTTTATAAGAACTCTAAGTGTTATTAGATGTCTATCATATGACGCATATTTATTTACATAGTGGTAGTTCTATTTTTATTATTTTAAATAAGAACGGAATTAAAAAAAAATAAACTGTTAATGATATTTCATTCCAAAATTGTATAATCTGAACAAATGTGTCTGTCGTTAATTTAAAACTAAAATAGAGTTCTCTAATTTTCATATTATTTGTCTTATAGGCTTTAATCATTTCATATTTTAATAAAAAATATTATTCAAAAGAAAGTCGGGTACAAATCTGTGCTCTGAAATGCAATCAATTACGTAAACGGACCAACGATAATTCAAATTAATCTTGTGACAGTTTACAATCGACGAAAGCGGTGGATATTCGAATTTACATTGCTTAGTGATCAGTTGTTTGCTTTAATTTATGGTTCCAAATTTCAATTTGTCACAGTATTTAACTTTACAATGTTAGTCATACTTTTTATTAATCTACTAAATGATGATGATGATAAGAGATGATGATGATATCATTTCTTACTATTCTCAATTATTGAAACTGTGGTTTACAAAAAAATATTGAATATCTCTTTATCTCTCTCTCTCTCCTTTATATATTTTGGCAAGTAATTTCTAATAACCATTTTAAGAAAAGAATACTTGTGTATATTTAGACAGATTATGATGAAATACATTTAAAATAAATAAATATACAAGTCGAACCAAGATTCGGTAGGTATGTTTATAGATAATGAGAGGTATTTTTCTTAAACATATTACCTACGAGTACTAGAGGAGAACATTACCGTTATGTATTACATTGCCCTAGATTGTATAGCCATTGTCCTAAATCGTATAAAAAAAATAATAAGAAATCTATCTCAAAAGAAATCTTCACTTAACCAATGGAAAAAAATATGTAACAAATATAATATTATTAAATATAATATTATAAGACACTTAAAATAAGTTATTTTTATAGAATGATTGTGCAATATTTTTATCTAAGCAATATATACAAATAGTATCTTTTTAAATCATCTCTATAAAATTTGACATTTGGTTAATAATGTATTTTATATTTCTCTACTATAAATGATCGCACGTGCAGTTCTTACAAACTCTCTCTACGAAGCAAAGCCGCTTATCATTCATAGCGCAGCTAGCACTGAGCCATTGTCACAGTATTTTTCGATACTGAAAAATAAACGAAAACATAATCCGTCGGAGTAAGAGAATTAATAGTTGCTATATACAGATTTCTATATCTATTGTTATGTTACAAAAGAACTATATAGTCGATTATTTAGTTATTAATAAAAATAAATGTTATTATCTGTCTGGTTTACACATAGTTATTTACATTTATATTTCTAAAACTAAAAATTCACACACACTTTAAGCATTTTGTCAACATTTTTTGAAACGTTTCTCAAGTCTAGATAATAAAGATTCTAGATTATTTATTTTTTTATGTTTTATAATATTGTCTTTCATCTTTGTAAGCGAAAATGTATTTGTGCCTTTTGTGAAATAAAAAATAAATAACGTAGAAACCGTCGATATTATCTAGTATTAATATAGATATAATAAACATAGACAAAACAGAACTAATAGTTGTATTTCATTTTGCTCTAACCTACGTATCTGGTTTTTCAGGTAATAAAAAAAATCACTCAATGTCTAAGTTTGGTCAGAAATCAGCAAAAGTGTTAACACTTTGAATGTTTGATGGATAATTAATGTTGTATGTGTTGGAATAGTAGATCTGTTTCATTATACACACATTAAAATATACACGGCACACCTACATGTAAGGTGTTTTCAATTCTATTATTCAAACCATATCAATTTCCACATCATTAATAGTAATGATGTATAACTTGTTGTATTACGATTAATTATAATTATATTAAAATTAACAAGAAGCTTATACCGAAACAACTGGTAGTTCTATTTCTTAAACCAAATTCCAAAATAACTATATAATAATGATCAGTTTGTTAACAAATATATTTGCCTACTCATTTAAAAAAAATACACAATAATACACAAAAAATACACAATAGTAATGATAGTTTGACTTTGTAATGAGTAGTCATTAATGGTTCTATTTGTACACCGTAGGCAGATTTAAAGATAGAAGAAGTCAAATCTACTGACAACGATTCATTTATGATTCTAATAAAATTAAAAAAATAATATAATTAAATCATTGAATCCTAGTGACGTCAATCGAAGATCTGTATGAAATATTTTTATCTCTTTTTAAATACATTATAAATTGGTAAGTATAATTTACAAAAGGGAACATAACGCTTCATAATAATCTTCAAACTCAATTCACAAGAGAGAACAACTTAAAGATGGTTAAGTCACTAATAATAATTTAAACACTAAACTCACACGGCATCAAATTAAAATCGCCTCACAGGTATAAAACTCACACAGCAGCAAATTAAAATCGCCTCACAGGTATATAAGAACTTAATAGTGTACTATTATGCTTGAAAATATGAAAAATATACTTAGCAAATAAATTAAGTTACAAAATAACCGACGTTCCAAATGCTCGAATTTAGAGTACGTTTGTATGTTAACGACTTAAAGTGTTTTGCTTTGGGAGAATTATTACACAGTGGTGAAATTAACATTTTAGATTTCGTATTTAAAAACTACTTTTAACGAAACAAACGTTAAAATAACCCTCAAATTATAATTAAAAGTTAAATATATTCACTCTCAATTTTTGAATGTTTTGTAATAATCGCGTTCACGATAAAATAAGATTTGTATATGATTTTTCATTAGTTAGCCTCAGATTTAAAAAGATTGCTATAATTTTGTGTGATAAAAAAATTAAAAGACACATTTTAATTTACATAGCTTTGCAAATAATAGCTCATGACTGAGGATAGGAAATCTTATATTTTCGCATAATGTTAACTTTGAAATTCGAATTCTTTTGAAATTTTAGTCTCTTAACTAATTGTGTCACGTTTTCTTAGTATCTAATAAGTATTTTCTCCGATTTTAACCCTACAAATCATTTGACATTTTTAGTTTATACCATAGTATGTAGAAGATAATAATATACATTGATCAAATCTTATATTAACATATTATATTGATTAGAAGTGTGCGATATGTCTGTGTGTGCATTCATGAGGCTGATTACTGAAGCTTTGACCTAGAACTGAAATGTCATCAATCGAGGCCTCATAAATAATTTGTTATTTTAAAGTATACTTTGTTAATTTTATATACTCGTTTTATCTTTTGACTTTTAACTTTGCGTTTGATTTGAAAATAATGTAAAATAAAATCATATTATTTTCTTAAAGAATATTATAATGTAATAAGATAATATTATTATCTAGTATGATAGAAATATAGTAAATGAAATTTTTATTAAGATCTATGCTTAATAAGCGTTATTTTGTTTCTTAGTAGGTACTTAAAAAAGTAAAATTCAAAGATTTCCGTCTCATATTGGTATTCCAGTAATCATATTTTTCATTCCGATTGCAGATAGATATTAGATATGTCATGTTCTTTGATAAAAGCGTGACACAAACACTTCCGGTAATATTTTTTTGTCCGAATTCGTCATGGATAAGCACTGTTCATTAAGCTGACAGTGTTAATATATTATATTATATATTGTCACTGTTACTTTCACGGCGGCTGCGACCTTACCACACTTTAGTTAAAAAGTTACTTAAAATTGTCGGCAGTAATAGCTAGCCCTAGGTCATGCTCTATAAGACGAAGTCAGGGACTATGACAGTTAAGAAATGTTTTAAAAAATAATGCTAGAGGGACCTAGTATTTTTTTTTGTAATTAATTTATATATTTTCTGGTAAATCAATTTAAATATTAAGAATCTATTTCACGCAGCGACTTAATTCAGTAGGTCCTAAAATTAAAAAAAAAAGTTTTTAAAAAACAAAAAGTATCTAAATAACTCGCTCTCTTCAAAATCTTTTATATTTTAATAAATCAATTGCAACCCTTTTTTAGATATTAAAGGGCAATTCAATCGACTTAACTAAAATACGTAAGATTTGCTTCTTTGCCAGCAATACATCTAAGTTTCCTTTTGTTGCAATTTTCTTCTCTTATAATCAATCATACATTCAGTGAAGTGTATATACTAAATATTTTTTTTACTTTTCTTAAATTATATTCTTTTTACAGTTATACGAAATAATTCTTTAGGTTGTTAATTTTATTTAACATATAATTCACTTTGACTGGTTGCTATTTCACCCAAAAAGTATATTGGAATTTCTTATATGATATATTGAACTTGATTTAAGCCGAACTCTTTATTATTTAAGGAAGATTAATTCATAGGATTATACACGAGCATGATTTATATAAAATGAAATTATCTTGACTACATTTTTATTAAAATTAAATTTCACATATTCTATGTTTATATTTAGTTATAATGAAACACGGGCTTATAAAAACTCTTTTCCGACGTTAAAATTCAGATCAATTTATTATAAATCTAATCTATATATATTATTTTATCATATAAATATATATTTATTTTGTTGAAAACAAATAATTAAAAAACAGTTAAATATAACATAGTATTGAAATTTTATTTATTAACAAAAGCCATTATATCGTTTTCTGGATTTTGTTTTTTAGTTCATACAATTTTAACTAATTTAATACACTGTATCTTATCATTTAATTTGGTAGGTCCGGTGTAAAAGCGAAAAAGAAGAATACCATTCTTACGCTAATACCTACTTACATGATTGTGTAACAAAGGTCCCGGCGACACTTTACATCTTTATCTCGGTACCACAGACTAATCACTACCATACAACCTGACGAGATAATCCTACTGGTAGGATTATCTTGTCAGGCAGAGGCAGCAGTAAGATAACTGTGGAGTTGTCTGACTGACCGATTAACGAGCAAGTGGCTGCTTATAATTGGCACGCGATCCTTAGAGTCCTAATGAAAAACTTTTTCGACACATAGTTAAATTAACAAAAAAATAAAAATATTAAACTGAAACAAACAAGAACCGTTAACACCAATAGGAAAAATATTGAGTTTATTTAAAAGGTTTGACCGTTCCGAGTTACTATTTTATATTGAGTTTTGGGGATTGTCCCATGTCAACCTTCAACAGCACAACGTTTTAAATTATAATTATAGAAACCAAATTCAAAGCTTTATTAAAGTTGGAAGGGAAATGCAATCTCTACACAACTATCTTTGTAGAAATTACAAAAGCATTTTGACCAAGTAATAAAATAAGTTTTTTTTTTGTTTTTGCGTTGATAAATAATTATACATTATATTATAAAAATATTTAAAATTGTGCATTTCTACGTCTTAATCAGAATGACAGTGACATCTCTTAGGCTTCTTTTGCAAAATCTATTCCGAATTAAATGAAACATTAAAAATATAAGTAAGCCTAGCATGGCGTATTTATGGATAAATTCAAATACTCATAACAATCAAATTCTTATTACTTGATTAAGGTGTTTCTATTATTTTAATAATAATTAAGGACTACATGTCATACATCGTAAAATCTGTAAATATTCAAAAACTATAAAATAAATACTTACGCTATTTCTAAGCCATAGCAACCAATTTTGGCACGGTCAGTAGAGTTATTAGTTATTATATAAAATAATAAAGAATAAGAAATTATGCTAGAAGAGAGTACTTAATATCACAAAATGGAATTTTAATCCTTAGAGACCTCTGTTCACGATTACTTAGATAAGCAATGTCACTTTGAATATCATAAGCTTGGGGATAAACAGAACGAAAGGAACCATGCCAGAAGTTATTTTTAGCGCTTAGTGTAAGCAAGTTACAAACAGAAAATAGTAATTGTGTAGTTTTAGAATTTTTCAGATAGATTTTCAGATTTTAGACTTATAATAATTACAGTCACATTAAATTTACCTAACACTTTAAATACTTAACATTGTATCATTATCCTTTTACGACTTAAGCTTTCTATTTAATGGCTATTTTAGTGTTACTTTTTTCAAATGTGATAGAGTGCTTTCACATATATACCAGCAAATAAATTTCGTGCTAGAAATTGTCAACAACATTTTATTACAACTTAAAACCATTAAATGAAATTTTCCAATTCCAATTAAATTTTCTGACAGTGTGACTGTTCGGTACTAATTCTTAACATAAAACTTTATGAGAGAATCCAACTATGGGGTTCAGAGCGTTCCTTTTAAAATTTTCATATGTGCTAAGGTCCAAAACTGTTGTATATTTTCCCGTAAGCTTTGGAATAATTAGAATTCGTTGCACGTCCTACAAACTTTTCATGTTAAATCGACCGATTTGCAGTGGTTTTATATAAATGACCGAAGTTCAATGCTAAGATATCAAGAAGCGGAACAATTCACTGACGTAATCGCACAATATGTTTTCAACTATAACTTGAATTCTAAATTATAGATCTTATATCTCCTACTATTTGCTGTCAGCTCTTTGTCTACTGACTCAAATCATAATTAACTTCAATCATCCAATTAAATCTCAATATTTTTAGTTTTACTGTAATTGAACTATTATATTTTATTTATTGACTAAATAATAGGCTACTACAGACGAAACCTGCTTACACTCCTAATATTTTGGCTATATTGTAAGTAATTGAGATATAAAGCCCAAATCAGATTTGTGTTTTTAAATCTGATTTGGGTTGACTTGAAATAAGAGAGATTTCAGATATAAAAAATATCATATTTTTACCTACGACCTGAAAACATCTTTGTAACCTTGACAAGATATTAACTATTAAAAAGAAATTTCTTGTTTTCTGCGGGTCCAAATAGCGGGTAGATATAACAGTTATTTTGAATTAAATGTCATACCTACATATTAGTAATATATTTTGGACGCAAGATGATAATAAAAAATATCACATTCACTTGGTCACATTGAAAACGACGAGACTTCTTGTCATGTTTTTTCTTGACTTTTGCTACAGGTATGCCAAATCCTTAAATCGTTTTATTATCCATATAACTTTTGAAAAATATTCATCTAACTTGTAATACGGGAACATGATGTGATGCAAATATATAATCTGTGATAAGAAATACTTCACTAAAGCCGCTATTTCTTGTCAGTGTTTTTCAGATTTATGAAGAAAATACTTTTAATAAAAAACTTTAATGGTATAAAATCTTTATTTCATTACCTTTACATATAGTTTTATAATAACAAATACATTAACCTAACACTTTTCTTTTTTAATTAATAAAACTATACCCAAAGTAATAAATGCGTCTTTTAACCCAATATATTATTTCTAGTAGTAATAAATATAGTACAGCAAGGACAGAAGCGCTGAGAGGCGCGGAGGTCGCGAAGCTGCGCAAGGCGCGCGTGGCTGCTCGCCGGCTCGGCTGCATGCTGCCATGTCCTGCGCCAGAACCCACGCCATGCGCCGTAACAGTGCACCCGCCGCCGAAGAACACGCGCGTCCGGCGTGACCCACACACGACACGAAAGCATCGCGGGCGCTGAAGTCACCAATAATTAAATACTTACTTACTTACTATTTCCGCTTTCATGCATTTATTGCTTTTAGACCATAAGCGTGCACTCAGAATGCATTGCGCTTTAATCAATCAAAACACACAGAGATTTGGTCTATATACAATTTTATTTGTAATTTTCTTGATGTTCGGTGAGAAAGTTTCCAATTAAATTTTCATTTACAAAATTACTCATGAAGTTTTGAAGAAAGTAAAAAAAATTTAGAGCTATGAAATATATTGCCTGAATTCTTCATTTTTTAATCCTTAAGAAGCAGAAATATAAAAAATATATTGGAATTGTACATTTTGTTTTTTTTTTTTAATATTAATGTAGTAGTTTACAAAATTAATAATTAGGTTCTTAATTAAAAATATCCAATTTAATATAAATAATTTAACGATGGATATTGTTATTTAATACTAAATAGCTTTTTAGTTACAAATATACCCGAAAATCTTCAAACTTGCAAACAAAGTTCGTACAAATTATTAAACTAATTACTGTTATTACCTTCAATAGATACATATTACGAGCTTTAAACTAATTAAACCGGTTAGAGAGTAACTAATTGCTATTAACATTAATAATTAAAAAATAATAAATAAAATGATTATTATTATTAGTTATTCAAATATCTTGCTTCAATACAAACTAGATACAAGGGCATCTGCAATATGTTTACTTCCCGTTCTGAGTGACCCCTGCTATATCTATTCTGTAAAAAACAAAATCAGGCCAATGAATACTAAGTAAAATGATTTTGTTCAGATATAAAAAGAATTTTATAAAAAACATCAAAGTATTTAGCAATTTAAGTTTAGAATGTGTGTAAATGGATATATGTGTGTAGTATTTCTTGACCAGCTTTCAAATTAAATTTGGATAATTGATTTTTACGATTCAGTGTTTCTTCAGTATTGTGATAAATTATACTTATGCGAATTTGGGTAAAAAAAATAATTCAATTCCAGTCAGAGCCAGAATGTTAAATTTGTTGTGGATTTCGTTGTACAAGTATGGATATTGAAGAGATCGCTTTTTTCAACACGCTTTTATTAGTATTACGTGTATGTTTGCTTGTTTGTTTGCTTGTCAACTTTTTCGAATGCGATTTTGTCTAATGAGACAAGGGTAATGACCCAATGGCCGATTTTGTTCAAACTTTGTACACTTGTCAAGAATCGGCAGTAAATTAATCATTTGAAAGATTATCTCATAATCCTAATGGGTATCTACATAGTGAAACTTTGCCAACCGTTTTATTTTCGATTCCTTGAATAACAGTTGCATTAAAAGTATGGGTACCATTTTTAGTACACATTGGGTTTTTGTTAGGTTTATTACGTAGATATTACTTATTATAATATGTATGTACAAAGTTTGAAAATCAATGGCTTAAAGAAAATATATTTTAAAACGCTACGTGCTACGTACGCTACGAACGCTACGGGCGTCCTTTCTATATTTATGAAATGTTACTTCGCTGCATAGCCTCCAGAGATTCAGAGCTTTGTAAGTTAAGACCAATATAGTTTGCAACTTGTCTCGATTTTTCAGCATATATTAAAATTTCTTATCTTGTCAGCAATTTTTATGTATGTAATAATAATAATACGTGCTTTATTTAAGTAGCATGCACAAGTAAAAATAAATTTACCAATGAAAAATTATTACAGTTATTATAAAAAAAAAAGATGCTACTGAAAAGGACATGATCTTCGCTTAAAGCTACTTTTCAGTTAACGCCTCGTGCTAATGCTGCCACAGTATACAAATAAAATTTAAAAAAAAGAGAAGACCCAAAAACAAAAAAAACAAAACAAAAAAACTGAATTCTTCCAAATATGTTGAGTAAAGACGTTGTTATGCCCAGAGTTGACACATGACCTGATACTGTACAATGTTTGTGTATAGACGATTGCACACTAATAAAAATTATAACAAGAATTAAAAAATGCTATGTATAAAAAGATATAAACACAGACGTATATAAAATCAATTGATGTATTAATTATAATTCGATCATTAAAAGATGGAATTATTTAATAATAAAAACAATAAAAAAAATATATTAAAAAAAAAACAAATAATCGAAAATTATAAATATACAAAATCAATAAATAAAACAACTCGTTAAGGTAATTGAGGAATACTTGTTACGTGGGTTTAATGTAGCTCAGACCAATTGTGTTGCAGTTTTTGTGCATTGAGAAGCTAATCTTACACAGCAATCTAAATTTAGAAAAGATAGACATTCTTATAAGAAGTGGAATGTCGTTCCAACATTTTGAAGCTGCAAAACGAAAGCTACCTCTGAAATGACTTACATTCGGTCTAGGAATTATTAGTTTTAGGATACGCAATGTTCTATATGTATCAATATCGTTTTTATTCTTTTGCCAGTCCAGCTTAGAAATTAAGTAACGAGGTCCAATATTTTTGTGCAGATTGTAAAATAAAGAACTCATTTTATATATCCGGCGGTTTATGTTATATGAATTTAGAAAGGGAGTTCTGTGAGAGCGACGCGGAACATTATAACAAAATCTTGATGACACAAGAGTTTTGGACTCTTTGATTTGTTTAAACAGGGACCGTAGACAACATCACAATAATCAAGATGTGAGAAAACTAACGAATCAACGAGTTTTTGACTTCAGTCAAGATACTAAGGCATTTCGTATTAGTAGTGTTGGCAAATTTAATTTTGGATGTTGGTAGTTATGAGTACTTATGTAAAATTAAACGGGCATATATTGATAAAGATTGTATGGTGGAAATCGCTGGTGCTGGTCGATGATTGGTTACATTGTCAAAGTCACTACTATTGTTAGAACTAAAAAAGCTTGCTTTTAAATTATGATCAAACCCTAGAATAAAAGAATATGATAAGAGATTAATTTCTTTGTTAAAAATAAATACTTTTATATTTAAACTTTCATAACTATGGCGACTTTTAAATATATATTTACTCTGCTGTATTTACGTGAGTTAAGCTTTTAAAGTAAATTTTGAGTCCGCCAAGCTATAAGCTTATGAATAAGAACCCTAACGGTTTAGAAACCAGTCGACCAAATTCCGATTTAGTTTATATAGCGATAGCCCGATAAATATATATTTGATAGATTATAACTACATCCGATTACGACGAACGGATATTATTCTATTGTTGTAGTTGTTACCACTACATCTAGTTACCAGCACATCTCTGTGTTTTTGTTGAAGTAGACGATGTGGTGACTGCGCTCGGAGATTTCTCGCGCGGCTAATTGCAGTTCGTCGACGCAGCGTGACCAATCCGGTGACACCAATGGCCAGCATGACGGCTCCTTCAGGAAGTCTGACACACCATAACTTTTAATAGGCTAAGTACAAACAAGCTACTTTTTTGTTTAATATTTAATAGATACCTCTTCTTTCAAAGAGTGATTATAACAGCCCAATGGGTCCTACAATTTATTATAAAAGTTAGAAGGTTAAGATCATTTATGTCATGGAGTTATTATTATTGCGATAAAAGTCATAGGTTAGATAAGTACTAATACCTATCAACATAACAATATATTGAATTTATAAATACACATTTATTGTAGTAGATTTTATAATACCTATATAACATTACCTTATTGAAAAACATGGTACACAAGAGTATCTTACTTTCGGTTTGTAGTCTGTAAGGTTAAGGCTGTATAGTCTTCGTATATTATAATCAACGTAACATACCTCTCCGTAGCGCGGTGTCGTTGCTACACAGATATCGCATGAGGGCCTTAGCACCTCCAATCTGCTGTTGGACGAGCTTCTGTCCGTCCGTGGGCAAACAACGCTTGATCCACGTATCCATGCACGACATACCCGTGTGATATGCTCTGCATATAACACAGTTATATATAACTATTATGTAACAGCTATTTACAAAATATAGACAAATCACAATACAAACAATTCAAAGTTATACTACAAATTTGTATAAAGGCAAAATACAACGTTCAAAAGGTAACGTGGGAATTTGTTATTACTTTGTTATAAGTTATTTGGTAATTCAAACACATATTATTAAAAATATTCTTAATAAGTTTCCATGACATATAATAACTTTATGTAATAGCATTAGCATTAGCATGTTATAGCATTAGCATGAGTCATGGGTCATGGTCTTAAAGGAAGTAAATGGTCGAATTATTGTTTTCAAATTCAAGAACGACTATTAAATACTTATAACAAAGGGTGTATACAGCGCAATCTGGTTGTGATGATATTGTAAACGAAAAAGGACTGCGATGTGGTAGTGATGGTCACCCATCAAAGTCAGGTTGATTGAATGGAAGGCACTACAAAATGCATGGGGTTTAGGGTTTTAGTGTTCGAAACCGGAAAGGATAAATATTAATACAAACTACTCGTGCTTAAATATTACCTTTCGAAAAAAGAGTTAAATTCTTGATATAATTCAATAAATTCGATTGCTTTCCAAATATAGGAAGTGCAATAAAATAGATCGTATCCATTCAACCATTAGCGTATCCATTCAACCATTAGTGTCCCAAAACAGTTTTTTTATTAATTTAGTGGAATTGTTATAATAAGCTATAATAAAAATGCATATAATATTGGAAAAAAGAGATATTTGTGACTATAAATGTAAACATGATACACGTAAGGTATATCATATATATTTATCAATACATATCTAAGATATAAAGAGACTGTTAAAAAAACTCTCACAGGATGTATGTCTAACAGCAAGATACAGAATCATTTTATAAAAACTTGGTAAAGCCCTCAAGCGCAAAAAGGGTAGAGGAAATTGCAATAAAAATTAACCCTACAAAAATTTTGCAAATGTAAGGCGATTTCACGGGTTCACCAAATTTCTTCCCAACTACCTAAATATGTGTAGGTGATCAATCAATTTGCAACGATTTTCGATATCTCGGGGAAGGAAGAACGGAAACAAATAAGAAAATAGTTTCTATCATACGCCGCATATTACTGATGTTATCTTCACTCATAACCATAGCAGGCCGTCCAGCAGTGAGATTAGTACGACCACGTTTGAACTCATTAATCCAGATGTTAACAGTGGCTTCATCGTAAAAGGCTAATCGAAGGCTATTATAATTTTCTTGTTGACTTAAATCAAAATCGTCAAATCATGGAAAGTCGTAAAAATCATTATAGGAAAATTTACTCGCATTATATTCATGGTGAACTGACACGGAGGATAGATAATATTAAAAGAAATGAAAAATGTATGGAATACATTTAAACTTATTTTATTATTATATTTTTAACAAGTAGCCTTTTCTAAAAACTTTCAGCTTGACCCTCTTACACTGACCATAACCCAGATTAAAACACAATATTGTTTTGAATAGTTCAAATATTATGTCATATTCAGTATTAAATCTTACATAGCATAGTTAAGTTACATTGAAAAGCAATCGAAGGAATGCGCAAAGGCAGCTACATAAATCTAAACTACTTCTACTTTCTATTAAGGCTAGGGAAAAATATGTTTTTTTTTTATTGTTGTATGTTTAATTTCGAATTATGCGTTAAAAATAAAGGACTAGTTGACGCATTTACTGAGTAGTCGACCAAACCAATTCGTCAACACGGGCAAGCTCGAACCTGAGACCCTTGAAACTTTGAAAAATATAATAACATTTATTCTGCCTTCCTTGTAACCACATATAAAGTCTTGTCTTTTAGTATACGTTTTAGTTCAGATTTTAGGCGTAAAACAATTATAAATAATTTAATTGTTAAAAGTTAGAATCATATGTTCTTTTAAACACAAGAATATAACAGACCTATTTAAAACTTAGCGAATATGTTATGATAAAACATAATTAATAGCTGTCAATAGTTAGAGTAAGTTTAAGGAGTTTTGTTTTTGGCTTGGCTTTAATATTTCATGAGTACTATGTATAACTGTTTGTAGTAAAAAAAAAAGGATTACTTTGAAAAGCTTAAAACAGGTTTTTGTGTTTCTGTATTTGGTTGTTTTTACGTATTTGAAGGATGCGAAATTTTATTATATAACATAAAACAAAATACTTTTTTTAACATTTACAACATACCTGGTTTATTATCTTGATACATTGTTAAGAATAGTTAAACAGTATTCCCTTAGATGTAATGCCTAATAAAGTATGATTTCATAATATAACATTTATTTAAACGAAAATATACTTTTTCTTTCTGATGATCAACATTTTAACCAATGGTTTACTGTTAGAGCCCATACCGTGAAAAAACTGAAATTGAATTCAAACTGATATTCTTTATATGGCAATAGTGAAGAATGGGTCTTATATAATTCAATCACTTTTCCCGGTAAATGCGACGATATGGCCAACCTTTAGTAGAACTTTTGCTGCTAATATCACCCGTTTCTGTTAAGAGTTTTCTATTTACGAGCACTTCAGAAAGTTTAATGACCCGGTGGATGTATGTTATATTATTTAATTACTGTAAGTATTTTATTTCATTTTTCAGACGATCCTTAATATTATTAATCTAAAACCTTATCTAAATAAATATATTACTTAAATTTAAAATCATTTTGGACCTCTAGGTTTTTGTATACATCTATTGCAATCTTCTTGATTTCGTTAAGTACTCACAAACAGTGCTTGTCCAGCTCTTCCTTGGTACGTGGCAGGCCGACCTGCGTGCGAGGTGTTGCGTCCACGCAGACCTTTAGCTCGTGCGGGTCACAGCTGTCCTCGCTTGTTTGAGCACCACCCCCATCTATACCAAGCATTCAAAAAAAGATATCTTTCATAATCAGAGGTTAATATAGAAACGTTGAAACACTTTACAATTTATAAAAAAAAATAGTCTCAAAAATACAAATAATATGTAAATTTGTATTACAAAAGAAAAACGATAATATGATAATCAAATTAATAAGTTCATGGCTGGTAAATAAGAAAATTATGCAGTAGGGAAAAAATCACAACATTTACCTAAAATTAATTTAAGGGTAAAAAGACAGCAGACTAAATAGACGTATACATATACAGATCCTGATTCAATAGATTAATAAATTACTCGCCATAGAAAGGAATTTCAAGCAACGTTAAAACACACACATTTATATTTTTAAACACTCGTAGTCTTGAAAAAGAGATAAATAACAATTTATTGGCCATGTAGATACTTATAATATGTGTGTTTATTCAGTCGTAAAGATTGACAGTGAAATTAAAATAAATTTGTGAGTAAATTGTGAACTGGGATAAGCTCATACATAAATATTAGGTAATTTGAGATAACATTACTCTATGTTCATATTACTGTATATAAATATTATATAACTATACTTTAAGTAGTACTTTCATACACTAGAATCAGGTACATAAGAGCTTTAGAAACTTTCATACATAACACTATTATATTAATTTTCAAAAATATTTTTTTTTATGTCTGTCTATGCTGTTAGCCCTGTTGGCTATTACAGCGTCACCGGGGGTTCAAAAATATACATGATTTGTGTGAAATTAAGCTAGGCCTTTAACAAAACAATAGACTTGTGAATTGATAGTTTACAAATAAATTCTTTGTTCATTGCCTTTATTTGGATCCTATAATAAGTATTCGTGCAATTAGATTTCTATAAATTTTTATAAATAAAGATTATATAGAAAATAAAGATAGACTTTCCCTGGTAAAAGTAATTATATATGTACGAATACTAACAACAATCTCAACAAAGCTTTGATAAATATGAGACTAGCGATTTCATTAGATTTTACATTTATACCAAATGATAACTTTTTGTTTTTTAGTAATCTTAGCCCAAACCGGTTTCTGTATTGGAAATACATTGACTGTTTAACAGCTGTAAAAAGCTTCTTAATTAAAACAATTAAGTAAATAATTTAAACAATTATCAGTAAAATACAAAAATAATAATAAATTCTTAGTTCAAAGTCAGCCATATACTTAAAAAGTGGGTATTATATAGATTTAGCATAGCTTAGGGAGTTATATAAATAAAATTGAACAAACATTTGAATCTTTTGATCACATTTTTTTGCGTAAAATATAAAACTTTTCTGAAAAGTGTGTTTGTGTGTAGTATATCGAATTTTTTTTAATAAGTAAATGATTTTAAACACTTACCCGCAATCAAAACTGCCGTTAAAAGAACAACTAACATTTTTGCACGTAAACTCCAGTAGCTTTTGTATCTAACCTCTTTAACTTCTGTATCCATAAGTCATATTTTATTTGTTTGGTATCAGTTCGTAAATAGTAAAGTTCCTACAGGTCCGTCACATCGCAGCGCTCGTTTCAGCGCACGGCTCACTCTTCACTGACGGACTCAGAGAGAGAAACTCCGCGTCAGATGCTGCGCCCCTTGTACATCTTTAAGATTCATGTTTAAAAAAAGGTAAAATATTACTATTTTTTATTATTTACGGTCTTCAATTATTTGAGTTTTCAATAATTGATTAAATACTTATCCTTTCTTTTTGACCATTTGAATTAATTTTGTTTTCAAAACGGCAGTCTCATCATGGCTGAGGAGACAAAATAAATTCGTATAACAAAATATGCTTATAGAAAATTTCAAAGAGAGTGCATTTTATTACAATATTTAGGTTTGCTATATAATTCCCAATAAGATTTCCTACAATTTTGTCAATGGATCCAGTTTTATGGGATAATAATAATAGATAATAATAATAAGTGCTTGCCCCTATTTTTATACAGTTATTATTTATTGTTTGCTTTATAGATTCTATTTAATTAGAACAAATCAAATCCAAATGGAAAATGAAAACAAAAAAAATACGGATTCGAGAACGAGAACTAGAACAGTGAGTTGTTAGCTTACGTAACTTGTTATTAGATGAAATGTTGAAAATAGGGAAAAGACCATTTTTTTTCTTTTTATAACTCATATTTTTTTACATATACAATAACATTAAAATATTTAAAATTACATACTTCTATTCTTCAAATTACTTCAATAAAAATCTAATGACTTTTAGAAGTCTTTTTGTATTGGAAGTATTAAATGCTTTTTTTGGCTTTTTAAAGTTATATTACTGGTTTATATATTGTACTTAATGAACCTACGAACACACAAGTTTTCACTTGTTTAAGTATTTACTATCAATATTGGATAAGAACCTCTCAACAGCGCCAAGAAAAGCAGAATATCTTGGAGACGACTGCTTCTATATCGATTATACATAGCTAAGAACTATCTCGACAGCCCAAACTTTCAATTGAAAAAAAAAGGTTATCAAATCCGTCCACTCGCTTAGCAGCTACGAGGCCACAGACAAACACATAGACATACAGATACACCAATATACAGATACATCAGTACACAGATACATACGTCAAATTTATAACTTGTCTATATACTTGTTTACTACTTGTCTATACGTGTTTTGTTTTGTCTATAATAAATCTTAATGTATTACTCTGCTTTATTTAATTAATAAAATAATAATAACGTATTAAAGAGCGTTTAAAAAAATATATAATTGAGACTTGTCTAGAGAACCTAATGTCCTTTTACCATTAATCAAAGTTGGTCAACAATTTCCCCACAAAGAAAATGGATACTTTAATTCTTATAATTAAAGTTACATTTTTTTTATTTACTCTTGAAAGTTTTGTTACAGGTATTTGTAATAAATAATAAAATAAATAGGAGAGCTCTTTGAACTTGTAAAATACTTCGACTATCAGTAAATAGTTAAGGTTAAAAAAATTAGACCCGTCTTAATATCTCAAGTTAAACTTAAGTAAAGTTTTCACTACAATAAACTACAAACAATTTAGAGATTATTCCAAAAGTTTTCAGAGCAGTATTATTTATATTTCTGGTTGTATTCATTAGATTTTCTGCGTAATTGTTAGTATTAAAAAAAATGAACTTCACTACAATCATTAGTATCGTTTGTAGTTAAATAAGAGCGAAAAATTAAGGTTTTTTTTCAAAGCGAGTTCCAGCGTGATGGAGCTAGTCTTAATTACAATATAAAGTTAAAATGTTATAGTGTAATATTCAAATTGATTACTGTATTCTTAATAATTGAAATATTCCAAAGAAAATCGCTAAATGAAACGAAGATATATGTATGTATTTGCATATATAATAGTAAAGTAGATCGTTGGAGCGCAGGTACGTGACTAGTATTCACTTCGTGGCCACTCCGGTATTCAAGCGGAATACTGGTATTTGGCGAGAAATATGTATGACTTGTCCATTACACATTTGCAATTTCATTTTGCTCATTAATTGCAAATTCATTTCATTCTTAACCTATTAAGCTAGAAAAAATTTAAAAGTAACGTATAAAGACATAATAGATACAAGTTTGATGGCTTGCCAGTTATGACAATAAACCTTATTCATGAAAGGTATACATCTTTGTTTAATTGATCGATAACCTTATTACCATTGTGATATACTATTTACAAACTACTGTAGTATAACTTGCTACTGTAAGTAGCATATCACGATATAAATTCACCCAAACCTATAATTTAAATTAAGTGAACGAGAATGGTAACAATATTTAGAATGGTATAAAACAAACAATATGAGATTAAAAGCTGTCATAAAAAGACTTACCTTTATGAAACTTATATTTTATATATTATCTTATTCAGAAAACAATAATAAATTATAATGATCAGAGAGTTAAATAGTATGTAGTATTTATTACAATTCAGTCAACAGAGAATAAATATGTCAAACCATTTCTAAGTATTTTGTTCTGTAATAGTTTTCGACGTGATCAAAGAACAAAAATAATTCGTTGAAAGATTCTAAGTTTTATATCGAAAATAAGTTTAAATTCATTTACTTGGAAATTGTCACACTTTTGAGTCCTTCCATTTTTCCTTTTGGATGCATTCCAAGTGTCATCAAAGCTTTTATTATTCTACCGATTTACAGATGAAATAGACATTGGGTACGAAACGATATCTAAGAGAGCTGACCGTGCAGTTTTTAAAATATCAAATTCACTGTCTATTGTACTCGGTAGGTTCGTTTGACTTATGTGTCTGGAAGTAGGCTTTTGTAAGTAAATTGTGACTGATATATTTTCCACTTAAATTACTAGCAAAGTCACGTCTCCAAACGCGTCGTGAGTATTTATGTGGACATATGTATCAATAGGTATTTAGCCGAAGTGGATTGGCTGTATTTGTTTAATGGTTGTAAAAATGTTAATAAGTTACTGTAAATATTCCTGGTATTATTAAAAAATACGGGAGTTCATGGTTTTGTTCCTTCATTAAAACTAAGACAAAAAAGTATCTACAGTGGTTCGGTAAAAATCGAATAAACCATCTTAAAGAGAAAAATAAGATCAGATAAAGATATAAAAAATATGAAGATCCTCTTGAACTATTATCGTATAAATCGTTACGTAAATGTTCCAATAAAATAGCTTCAGCCAACTATACATCATATGCGGAGAAAAGAGAACAAGATGTTTCTCTTCTACAGAGTGATCTTGATGCTCTTGTGCACTAGTGTGGAGGAAATGGTATGGAGCTCAACAAAAAGAAATGTAAACACATAATATTCACGAGAAAATTGTTTCTAATCCCGTCAGTCTACTTTATAAACAATGGGATAGGATGGGATGGGATAGGAAATTGAGGACTTAGGAGTAATTATGGATAGTGGAATGACAGTTGTACCACACATTGATGACTTAGTGAGAGGAGCTTCCAAATTAATAGGTTTTGTCATTAGAGCAAGCCGTTTCGGCGCTCATTAACCTCTCTCTTCAACCAAATTTAATAATCTCTATCAACCGAAATCAGACAGTTATAGAGAGCTTTTGATTTATGATAATCTCTAGTACTGTCTTTTAAAATCAGTTTTCGAATATGAAAGCGTGTAATGTCGTTCATATTATGCTTGTATATGAGAATAAAATAGAATCACGAATAGAACTTATTAAAAATTGGCTGGTTCTACATTCAGTTTTCAACCACTGTAGAGATAAGAAGTCACTGTCTTATAATACCTAATACTTTAGATTTACTCAAAATGCAGATTATAAACAGCCATCGAGAATTAATAGATCTCTGTTTCTTTTATAAAATTATGAAAAATTTATATAAGTTGCGCTGCACTTTTGGAAAAAATATGTTTAGAGTTTCGCATAACTTGCAAACCAGTTGAGCCAATCGCTCGTCTATTTTGAAAAACAGTTTTCGGTGCAACATCGGCAATCTCGAAACTTGTATGCTTTACAATAAGTGTAGTGGATAGATTGATGTAGGTGAATTGATTGTTTTTATTATTTTAGATATTTAGCTCATAATTTAGTAAGTAATTTTTTTTGTTGGATATATCCATAAAATGAACAAGGATGTGGTGGTTTATTCCTGTAAATGATTGTGCATTTAGCTCAAATAAAAATAAGTTTTTTAAGATATAAGTAATATTGTAACAATAGCTGGTGTACCAAATAAATAAATAAATAAATAAATATCTCTAGAGAAAGGCTAAAATAGATGTAGATCTTGTGAATGGAGATAAAAGGAGTTGAGGTAGCGCTGAGGAATAAGAAGTGTGAATGGAAGAGGAGGCAGGATATGCCACACCACCTGGAGTAGAGGTTTCCGAAGAATGATTCTAAATGATGATAGTAATTACTAAAATTTCTATAACGAGATCATAATTAATTATACATTCATAAAAATATATATATTGATCTATGGGCAGTCTATGCTTCTGAGATTAAAGCCGCTAAAACTAAAAAGGTTGACTGTACAGTACTCAGACCATGTACTGACAGACATGTACATGGTACTCAGACCGGTTAATACTTTAATTCTAAAGGAGCTAAAAAGGGGATGTAAACTTAACGATTACAATATTAGATAATCAGGAATCCTCTTATCTATTTAAATATTTATATATTTATAAAGAAACGTATAAGATAACGTATTAGCTCCAACAACTATAACTTCTTATTTGAATCCTAAGCTCATATATAAAACTATTTTGCTTTCTTTTATTATTGTATTTCTTTATAGTTACAAATATTGAATCATCCCAGATAAGGAATTTTAAGTAATTGAATACAGTTTTTTTTATTAAAGAATTCAGTAGCGTTTTATACAAGAGATCGAAATCATAGTTTCAAACTGATTGTTTTAAATTGCTTCGAGACAGACAGGCATGAAGAGACGGGAAGTAATTAGAGTAATAAGTATATGTAAATGGATTAATAATGAGACGCTTTGTTATTGAACATATGAAAGTAACATTAGCAATAGTATATAAATATAGAATGAAAAAATAAACCGATACGGGCAGGGCTTTGAACCCGCGACCTCTGGGAAACCGTCCCGTCGCTCTACCAATTGCGCTACCGTATAGATATTTTTAAACATTAGCAATGCTGAACATAAATCCCTTGACTATCTAATTTTCTAAGTAACGCCATTTTGCCATCAAACTTTATTATTACGTTTATATTATGTTAGCTAGTACTAGAGTAGTTAACTTGTGGTAGTGACTGTTGGTTGAATAATTCTCATATCTTAATTGCCATACGTAAATGAAATTCAAAGTAAAAAAACTTGTAATAGTTTAAAATCAACGTGACGTTAAGCAGGCTATAAACTGTCAGATTATTACAATTATTAGAACTAGAACAATAAACCCTAGCTTTAGCTTAAATAAAAATAACAAAGGCTGTTTATCTACGAGCTTATGGTTTAAATTGTTTATGTATGTGTTTTACGTTCTTATTTTAAATTTAATTGTAATATAAATAAATTTCAAAAATAGCCAACCGAATATGCCTTGGAATAAAAATTGTAATATTTTGAATGAATATTATTTTATAATAAAATACATTTTAAGATTAAATTAGTGATATGCATGCGTTATTTAAAATAAACAAATAATATTTAAACGTGAGAAGGGCTCGCATTTTCGCTAAGCTATCGTTCCGAAACTAGCTTTAAAATTATCTTTAAAATGTTTTAAAACCTTATAGCCACCAAGTAAACTTAATAGCAATAAGTAGTTGTGGATATTTTTCAAACGGGATGGAATATAACTCCATTGTATTAAAGATAAATAATACGATAAGATATAAAATTCATAAAGTTATGTTGAACGTTTATATTGTGTCGGTAATACCTACTCGGGCTTTTTACAAAAGAATCCTGTTGACTTCGATGTAGAATGACATTTTATTAAGTTTCTCTTACAATAGGGATATTACAAGACCTTTTAAATTTGTACATATAGAAATATAAAAATAATATAAAGGTTCAAATATGTATAATAATTACAAACCATTTTAATTGTTAATACGAAGATCACCCTGAAAGTTCTTAGAAAATCGAAAACTGAGCAAATTAACGCGTTATTAGTTTTATTATATCTTTTAAAAATAGTGTACATTCACATCCCCGCATACGATGGAACCACTGTTCATTCGTCCTTAGGGGTCTTTTCGGCGCCATTTTGTTTGCACAAACTGCTTTCTCGGCGTCCATAAAACTTTTCCTCGTTTTTTGTTTTTAATATTCTAGAATAAATAATAATTGCCAGATGTGAGGTCAGTTCTATACGACGAGGAACCCAGGTCCAACTTCGACAAGTAGTCGATTGTTCGCTCGGTGGTATGTGACCAGGCCTTGTCATGGTGAAGGAGGATTCTTCTGCTAGAATTCTGTTCGCTTCTACAGAAATTCGAAGGAACGTTTGGAATTTTTAGTGTCGTTCTTCTAAATTGGCCTCTTAAGCTACTTAAACTATTTGTTTTAGAACAAGAAATTGAACTACTCTACTCTCTACTCCTGCAAATACTCTTGAGCATTTTCGTGAGCACACCCAACTTGGCGTAACCACCGCCTCTAAAATATGACATACATTATTCTCACTCATATTGTAAAAGTACATGTACACAAATAATACGATTAATCTAAGTAAGTAAATGTAAAATTCATTAGTAATAAAAAAAATAATCGCAAATGAGTAATGAAAACTTTTATAACTAAAAAAGTAAATTGCCAAAAGTAATAATGAACGGTAGGAACCGTTAAATTACAATTTTTTTTCGTGGGTAGTTGGTAAAATACGCAGGAATTAGTATTAATAATCACTTAAATTAATATGAGTTTACTTACGTAATTCACGCAGGGGGTCAACCTTAATAGAATAAGGTTAAAAAAACCACAAACTCTACTCTATAATTTAGTTTATAATTATATAGTAACATAAACTGTGCAGCTTGAACGTTAATATGCTACGGGAATCAAAACGCCAGAAACATAAAAAGCCAATTTCAAGTCAAAAATAATGAAAAGAACTACAAAGGGAAAAGCCTACGGGAAAGGGATGGACCTATCTCAACTATAAGCTTCGAATTGAAGTAGGTAGTTTAAAACTTTAATTATTTATAAACATATTGGCCTTGTTAGGTTCACATAAATTAATATACTAAAGTATCATCAAATGTATCAACACGACTGAGATTTAACCTTTTAATTTTTGAAAGTCAATTTCTGTCTTATCTGAGCTCTCATATCGGAAGAAAAGTATATAAATAATTATAAATATAATATAATGATAAAAAACTATACACATAAAAAAAATCTGAATAATAGTAAGTAATTAAGTTTACAAGAAAATAACACGAAAATAAAATCGTCTCAAAAAAAATTAAGCGGAAGTAAAATCTTACTATAATTGGACTTAACTTTTTCGATAACGGAGTAATGTGTCCTTATATATAAAAGATAACGAAATATTTAGATTTCGAATTAAAAAATAACGAAGTTTATAAATACTTAACACTTGTTAAGTTGTTGTTATCTTGTTTTTAACTTGTTGTATCGATGTTTTACTTACGGAGTAAAAATAAAAATACTTTTAATCATTTGAGATTCACAACAGTGGTTTTTATTTTTTTCCTTTTCAGCGGAAGCAATAACTATTTATTTATTTATTTCCTATATTTAACTGTTTTTGAAATATTTATTAATGGAAAGTTTTTATTCATTTGTTAGTTATAAAATATTGTTAATAGTCCACGTAGTCTGGATTCTGGAATGTAAAGAATTACTGTATATTACATATTTTGTTAAGCGTACATAGCGGTAAATACATACACGCAGACGCTCAGTCATGCTTTAAATTTGATTTGACATTTATATTACGAGTAATATAAGTTTATATGATATGTTAATATATTATTTTATTATTTATATACCCAACTCAATCTTTGGTTCTAAACTAATTAATTAATTATCAATGTTGTTGCCTGTGTTCCTTTATATGTTTGAGCACGTTATTATGCTTGGTCACGAATTCGTCTTTATGATTTATATTTTTTTTATTTATAAATATTTTTACAATTTTCTTGGTTTTAATAAAAGCTTCATTAAGTTTTAGAATACAAATACTTTAACTTGATCAAGAATGAAACTAATTATAATCTTCAAATAAAAGCCTCGCATAAAAATTAAGAAATAAAATAAAAGAAAACCGAAAAGTTCTCAAGCTTTGGTTCACAATAGTATTATTGTGAACAAAAGCTTGAGAACTTTTCGGTTTTCTAAGTATTTAGAGAAGCCGCAACCTTTATTTTTTCGGATGTGTGTAGTTCTCGTTGAATAATAACATTACGACAACATAACAGAGTATTATGTATATCGAATTGATTGCAAATTAAAAATAATTAAAAAAAATTAAAGGCTTTGATTTATATAAAATTCGTTAATCTAAATATTTTGTATTTTTTTCTGAGTCAAAGAGAGCCTTGCCTACAAATAAACTATTATTTTTAAAAATATATATAGGTACTTCTATAATTCACTTTCATATAATTGCTTAGAACGGCGCTTTATTTACAAGTTGTCACTTCGAAGAATTTTAAATACTCCTTTAACCTGAATAAGTGGATTATTATGTGTACAAAACACAATACACATAGGTATATTATATGTTTATATGCATGTAGTTTAATTTAAACTTAATTATAATAGTATATAGTTAGTATTATTATTATAATAAAATATATGTCGCAGATCACGATAATTTAACGATAATTAGTAACTCAATTGATATCATTGTAATAGTGGGGTGTGAACGCCGTGACGTATTGAGTCACGTGATCGGAATCGTTTGGAGGGGCACCTGAGACATTTTAAATATCCGAGAGCATCGAGACGAGAGGATTATTGTTTAGTGTGAGCCTTACAGTCCGGACCCCCCAAACGGGACCGGTGATTCACGAAACTCTGATAATTGTATACCTAATAAGTAATTTGTAATTACCTACGTTTAATACAAGTAATTTTCATATTGTGTCTGTGTGGTTTAATTGTCTGAGACCTACGCTACGGATCCAGTACCAGAAGACTCCATCAACAACGAACAAGCCACGAATATGCCTCCTATCTCCTACATATACATAATTGAAATAAAATATTTGTATAAATATATTTCTATACTAATCTTCTATACTTCTATATCTATACTAATATTATAAAGAGGAAAGGTTTGATTATTTTTTTGTATGTTTGAAATGAATAGGCTCCGAAACTACTTTACCGATTTCAAAAATTCTTTCACCGTTGGCAAGCTACACTATTCCCGAGTGACATAGGCTATGTTTTATTTTCAAAAAATTAGAGATGATTACTAAAACTTGAATATTCTAACGCAAGGTGTAAAAAAATAAACAAAAAAACTGCGTGCGCTGCGAAAACGGTGAAAGTTACGCAAAAATGATGTCCTATGAAATTGTTTCTCATTGAAAGTTTTAAAAAGAAGTCCGCGATAAGATATCTAGCTTTTAAGGTTGACTCACTCTAACGTTTTCTATTGTTATGAAATTAGTTCTAAAATAATATACACTTTCGAAGGTATTTTAATAATTACGATATTTTTTTTACAACTCGCTTTGATTATGATTTCGCATTTGGTATAGCAGTTTGAAATTCTACAAAGATATTCTTAAATTGACTATGTCTCAAAAACATAATGTTTCGAATCCATATGCTTTAATACGTATATCTGAATAATCTCCTGGTCATGTGTGTGTGATGTGGATGTATGTTATTATTTTCAGTTTGATATCGTAGCAATGTAATGCCTACATATATAAAATTTCCCCGGGAATAGGATACTATAGAATTAACTATAAGTCTATTATAGGTCTCGATAATTGTAGTTTCCACAGATTACGCGAAAAGTGACCTACAGGCGGGCGGAGCCGCGGGCAACAGCTAGTTATTAATAAATCTAGAGATTAGCGAGATGAAAAAAAAAACAAACATGTTAGCTTTTATACATGTAGTAGTTTGGTTTTGACTAAAAATAAAGATAAGTTGTTGATTTGACTAAAACAATTGAATCTCTGTATAGAAGTTAAATTGATAAAATAAATGTAATATTGGATACGGATTTGACTTAGAATAAGAAGTATATAAATCGCAATGCAATGCAATGTGTCTATAGAGAGAGAGAGAGAGAGAGAGAGAGAGAGAGAGAGAGAGAGCGAAATAAAGATTGAAAAGTGAAAATACTGTTCAATTTAACAATATGTTAAATTGAACAGTATGTTCACTTTTCAGTCTGTATGTTCAAAACATATTGTTAATAGTCTACTATAAACTTTAAAACATATTGTTAATAGTCAACTCCTTGCTCCTTGCTTAACTTAACGGAGGCAGAGTAACAAAGAAGGAAGAAAATATATCCTTACAAACAAACATAAAATAATAAATATTTTTCAATTCACGGAATGGAAGAGAGATAAATATATCATTACTCCTTTTAGTTGCGGCTACCCTCGTACATTAATGGAATTAATTAACTACATGTTTTTTATTTCATACCGATAATTTTAATATAATAATACTAATACAGAACAAGTTACACACATTGATCTAACCCCTAAGTAAACAAATTATTTGCTTGTGTTAAGGGTGTTAGACAGCGATACAAATATATAGAAAAACACAATATAAATACTGGTAATATATTTAATAAGCGACCAAACCCAGAAAAACAGACATCTATGTTCATCACATACATGCCTGTCCCTGTCAGGAATCGAACCCGACCACCATTGCGTCGCTATACATTAGGCGTCTGCGCTAACTACTCGACCAAAACGCACAGTGGAAAATTCTAAAACAACGGCAAATCAAAAATCGTTTTTACTAAAGTCGTTACCCTCGCATTTTTATTTTTTTTTTAGTAATATTGGAGTGGAACTTTAATGTTATGTAGTATTTTTGCGTTTATTTACATTTAGAAAAGATATTTTTTTATGTGAGAAATTATGATTCGTGTCAATGGCAATTTCAGTTCTGTTCGTTTCAATACTTTAAATTTAATTTCTTTCATAAACTTGTGGAAATAGGTGTAAAGTGTTATACATTTCTAAAAAGCCCATATATTGATGTCGATTTAACAATTATATATCTTAAAAAAAACAATAAATGAGGAGAAAATTTACATTTGATGTTGTTTTATAGCCTATATATTTATAAATAACATTTATAAAAATCAGTTGCCGATATGTTCTCGTATAGAAACTATTTTGAAAACTTCGATACAAGTCAGGAAACAGAAAACCACTATCCAATGTGGTTTCTAATGTTGCACTATTTATTTGATAAGTTTGCGGTATATTTTAATAAAAATATAGTTATTTATTGATAACAAGGTATTTTATCTACATTTTGCACTCATTTTGCGGTACTACTTTAATCAACAAAATGCACTCTGAATTGAAATGCTCATTTATGGAATTATTTAAAAAGAGTAAGTTAATTAGTAAAACTATTACAAATTGGTCATAAAACTCAACAGACGTTTGATTGTTACTTATTTTTCCAAAATTTCAAAATGTCTAATACTTTCAAGTGTTCCAAGCGTTAATTATTACTCCCATACATTGAAGGAGGGAAAAAAATAGAAGCTCTATTAACAGTTTTAAAAGAAAACTATCATGTTTCTGAAGACATGTGTTTTATAATCAGGGATGTTCAAATAATCTCATTTCTTCCTTTAATGAACGATGGTTACAAGCGTCCAGGACAAAAGATTCATTTTTAACAAGAAACGAAAATTGGTTGGATTCTGAATATATAGTAACTTTACCGAGCACTGAAGAAGTAACACCTGACATTATGCCATCTACTTCGAAGACCCTGTGTTTCTTATGGGGACTCATCAGAATCAACCAAAAACCGTAAAAATACCGCGCTGCACTATGGACAATCGAGGTCTGTTTCGGATCAAAAATCGATTACTTCTTTATTTGTTAAGATAGACGATTAAATTTACGTACAAGCCTAGAGTATTAAATGCCGCTTTAGTAAAGTTCATATGATATACTTTTATTTAAGTATATATGTTTAAAAATAATAATAAAAAAAAGTTTCATTACTTATATTATTAATAAAAATGTATTATTACATTACTTTGGTAAGAAACAATCATTAATAAGCTCTTTTCCATTTAAATAACAAATTAAAAGTTATGATTACAAATAGTACGTAATTAATCAAATATATATGTTAAAAATACTAATTTACTAAGTAAAATAATGCTAGAAATGGATGTATATGTGTATATTATGTTTAATTATACTTGGTCTTCACACTTTTTCTTTATGTTTTTCTAACATTGGAAATGTACGGATCTGATGTGTGGAGAAGAGTATGAAATACATCCTCGTTTGATGCTGACCGAGAGCACTTCCTGGCATGATGTAGGCGAAATTTCTTATAGTCCTTATTCCGAGATTCATCATTGTGCATCTTCGGACAATTGACCAATAGGAATCACACCAAAATGCTTAATGACACTTTCACCATGAATCAACATTTTGTGCACTGAAGATGGCATGTAGTACCATTCATAATTTTTTACATAAATCCGTGTAGTTTCCATTGCATACTTGCTAAATTTTTCGGTATTTATCATTACACTTGATGAAAGAGATTGTAAAATAATATACAACTTTTTGATCAAATTCACATCCACTCCTGTGATTTCAGATAAACAACTTGCATTGTAGTATTTCCATCATTGGTGTTACCACTTCCCTGTCTTGGTTTGTCGATGATTAATCCTAGATCCTCCCAAAAACGTTTTTGTTCAAGATTTTTTTTCCCGCTTTTGTCTTTTCTTTTCTTCACTTGTGGCTGACCATGTTTGAAAAGAAAGATTATACGAAATGTGCAGTACCATCTCCATACAGCAAATCCAGGCATGCAAAGTAGAAAGTCCGTATTGATATGCTTCTTGATTTTCTGGCTAACTAGTCACTTTAGTCAGATCGTTAATCTGCCGTGGAGTAGCTCCACAGATTGTACACGTGGATCCAGATGGTGTGTCTGTTAAAACTTGAGCTACTTTGCCATCTATCATAGTCAAAGAGTTCGTGCTTCACATTCATTCCTTCACCTTCTTTATTAATCAATGACGGCCGCAAGGAAAGGATTTGCCTCTTTATTTCATCCACAATAGCCGTAGTTATTTCAGGAGTTTCTTTACCAAACTCTATTGATATGGGCCGACAAAAACGGATTGACGAAGGCACTGGATTTTGCCAGACAATGTCACCAGTCAGCTCATTGATCAATTTGATAGGCACCAAATACGTTATAAACAAATTTGCATCAGAAACAATTTGAGACTCCTCTAAAAGTTTTTGTTTATACTGACTTTGACCAGTTGAACCATGACATCCCCATTTACCGTATAATACTAAATGACGCAAACTACTCTTATACACCGAATCTATAGCTAAAATTCTAGCTACAGTGTGGTCCAATAAATCTTGAAGATATAGTATTTTAGCATGCGTATTTGTAATTTATATTGCTGTAGATGGTGGATAACATGTCTGTTTTATATCTTGTATTCTATAAAATGGTGGGAATATAAAACATCTCATCTCTTTCGTTTGTAAAATTCCTAAGTACATGTATTGTGCTTTCGTTAAATCTAAATCTCATCGTATTGTTAAATAAAAGATTACCTCGTAGATTTATGTACCTAAAAAATATTTATTGGGATATATTAAGCAAATATTTGCATATACTGTTTCTATTATATTATATAGAGAGTTATACATTATTTACTGATCTTTTGGAATTTTTTAAATAAAACACTAGATGACATATACGTTTCATTTATTATACTGTCGGTTCTTCGTTTACGTTTTATTAACACGGACAATTTACAAAATATTATTGTCTCTACATGTATTAATATTATATTAAGTTTTAGACATATAATGTGCTAATAAATAAATACTAGGTACTAATAAATATCACCCTTATTTATAATTTAAAATATGTTCATAAACCGGTCGATGTAATATGTTATGGTTTTAAGACTTTTTTTTTTTTAATTTAAAATCTACATTCCAAAAAAAGTTAATACGTTAATGTACGTTTTTAACATGAAAGTGTGAACTTGAGATCATTTTGTATCCTTCTTCATTTTCTTATGATATTGTTTTCTAAACTGTATATTGCTACGGGCTTGTTATTTTCAAGTATGAGACTAGAGGAAACAACCCCAAAGAAAGAGTGAATGAAATTTCCTTGTAGATGTGAATATTACGCGATACATAGGAAAATCTATTTTGGAATTTTCATGTGTTTACTTTAAAAGTTATAAAAGTTTAAAAGTTATTTGGTTTTATATTATATAGTTTTAAACTAATGAAGTCAATATTTCTGTATCAAACTCCATTAAGTAATACAAATAAATATAACTTTAAAAACATGCTCTATTATTACGTTGGCATTGTCTTTGTTAAATCTTGTCTACTAATATAATAAAAATAATAAAACAGACAAGTAATATAGAACATTATGAGTATTTCTGTTACATATATTTAGTAATTAATTATAATGTAATAAAAAAATAATAATGCGGATCTAGATATATATAACATATTTTTAATTAAAAAATTAATTTTAATCATATAACAGTCATCTAATTTTGGAGAGCACATGTTCAGCCCTCCCTCCCCATCAATAGACCCGGGGTCTGATTTTCGGTAATCTATGGAATTCCTAAGTTTATTATTAGTTTTTGTTATCTCATGAAGTAGGTACCAACGTTTTTTTTAAATACATTGGACTCATGTTATTTTATGAGCAGGAAACAGTGTTCTCATAAGAATTCAGGTTCTATCCGCACCAACTTTAAAATCTTTTTATGAAGTATTTTATAACGCAACTACAAAAATAGTAGAAGTAAAATTATTTCTCTTTCACAGAATTAATTCTCCCTTATTTAATTTTAAGATTATTTTATGAAATTGAGTTCCTTGTTTTATATAATAGTTTAAAGGAATCTAACAAACTGTTACTGGAATGGCGGCTAATTAACGTAGAGAATTTGGTTTAATTTTCATTTTGCAATTTATTACTTGACTTATGTTTGTGTAAAGAAAGCTAGAACCCAATACTTAGGACAAGGAAAACAGTTCTTAAGAAAAATATTACTTTTATTTAATTTATTTACTTTAATAATATTTGTATTTATATCCATTTTTATATATTTTTAGCGGGTCTTATAGTACTGTTGAAATATTTTGTTTTTTTTTGCACAGAGTAAAGCAAAACCTGGAATTAGTTTTATTGTTGTTGTAAGTAATACATATTATACAATAATATAGTATCATAATAAGTATAATATAGCACCATTTATCATGGATATGTTAATAAAAAAATAATAGAGTATTTGCAATAGAATCCAAACAAACATAATGCTTGTATTTAAATCTGGATAAGTGAATTATATCTTTAGTCTTAATCTTTTTCACTTTAAAACATTTAATTAACTAATTTTGCTACAGTATCTTTTTGTACTAGCTTCCTTTAGATACTAGTGTAAATTACAATTTGTTATTAGTCTTAGTGGATTTATTTCGACTAAGTTAGTGAAGCTTACAAGAAAAGATCGATTGTATTGGAAAAGTTGACGCCGTTTAGTACAAGTTCAAAACTAGTTCTTTAAATGTTTAGGTATTAGAATTTTAGTTATATTTTGTATAATTGTATTAAATGTAAGTCACAGTTGTAAAATAATGATTGTTATCAATCATTAACACCAAGATATGGTATTGGTTGTGTATATAAAATATTATATTTTGAATTTTAAAACTTTTAGTTGGGTTGACAAATTTAAATAAATAAATTTTAATAAATATTTGAAATAAGTGTGAAAATTGTGAAAAAAATATTCGGTGAATATATATCGGTGAATTAAGCATTCTATATGTGATCGTCTTTATCGGGACGGTGGTGACATCTATTAGGTTTCTTTCGAAAATCCTAACCAATGTTTCCGAGACGGACAGCGATACGGTAGCTCAGTTGGTAGAGCGACGGGACGGTTTCCCAGTAGTTGCGGGTTCGAATCCCTGCCCGTATCGGTTTTTTACATTCTATATTTATATAAATTTAAATAAGCTTAACATGGCTATACATGTTTAAAGATATTTTCAAAAATTGATTTCGGTAGTGGCATCTTTTCAATGTTTATCTATACTGCAAAGTTAGAAACATTGGTTAGGATTTTCGAAAGAAACCTAATAGATGTCACCACCGTCCCGATAAAGACGATCACATATAGAATGCTTAATTCACCGAGACGGACAGCGATACGGTAGCTCAGTTGGTAGAGCGACGGGACGGTTTCCCAGTAGTCGCGGGTTCGAATCCCTGCCCGCGGAACTCCATATCTAGAATAAAAAATGATATACAAAAAAAATGATATATATATATTTATAAGAGCTTAAGAAATTATTAAAATTTTTCTTATTATTTCTGTCAAATTATATTTTTTTGTTATGGTATAAATATATTATGTACACCTATTGCAATATACGTTTATTTAAATGTGTTAATTTATTTGTTGGTCCTTACTTTTGTATTTGAAGTGATATTTTTATTGGTAAGACAAATTATAGACACGGAACAATATAATAATTTAATTTATAACACAACGCTACCCTTTAAAATGGCCTGTATTCCAATTTCTTGTGTAAGTTTATAATACCAAAAGTATTTAATGTTGTATTGTATAAAGTCATGGTTAATGGTTTATATTATGTAATTTTTTTTTTGTTTACATGACTCTATCTGTGTAGCAACAACATGAACTTTTGAGAGGGGAAAGTCACTTAGTTTAGCTTATAACAGAAAAGAAACATAAAAGTTGTAACTCCTATTCATCCAATCAAAAAGGAACTTTGTTTTCCAGTTACATTTATTGTAAGTTATATCATACTACTATAAATAATACTATATTCAGTACAGTCTGGATATCCTAATACAGTATTTTACAAACCTTCATATTATACAAGAAACATACATATTATTAATTTTTTATAATCTTTTTTTTTATCAAATATTAGGTATTTTTTTCCTTTTAATACTAAAAACACGTGACAAAGACGTGACTTTGGTATTCCTATCTTACTGGCTGTTTCCACTCAGGGAATATCTACTAGGTACATATAATAAATCTATTATTATTATCTATCTATATGGCTTTATTGATCTTAAGTTTAAAGTTTCATAATAAATTAAAACTTGGTGGTATCCCAACCGGACTGTTATAATCCCTTTCCTTATACTATTGAAAGGATAGCCATTATTTATTAACCAAGAAAATAGCTTATTTAGGTGAAACTAGTCAAACTATTTAGATGGGTTTTATCAGTTAATATGTGTCAGATTTCCTGAAATCAAATCGGTGATGTCATCAGTTTGGTCATGATGCTCGGACATCCGGCTTCCCGGGACATCTCCGAGCGCAGTAACGACATCGTCTACAACTAAATAGACTCGTCCGTTCAAAATTGGTATAAATGAATAAATCAATAACTTGAAATTAATATTCTAGTCATTTGATTGCAGTTCGTATATATGCGAGCACTACCAGGATTAATCTTTTTATAAGATAGTATAAAGTGAAGAGCGTTTGTTAAAGAAAAAGAGGTTATAATAATAGAATATGAGTTACAGATAAACGGTAATAACATTATAAAACAACTTAACATAATTTGAGTAGGATACTCATATCTTCTCGTGTGACAAATTATTGTATAGTTTGCTTAAGACCGCGTCTATAAATCATTTATGAAATATTGATTCACCTTCAAACCGAAGATAAATAATTTCTAAATTCAATTTAGTCAAGTCAGTAAGGATTATATCAATCCAATTGGAAAACTGCCAATTTGTCATTTGTTAGGAAAGTTTTAAGCTTAACTGAAGATAAATTTAGCCTTGAAGTTAATGTCTGCAGTGTGCTGGAAACAATATATCCAGTCGCGTACAAATGCGGTATTTTAAAAACGGTTGAGAGTTAGATTTATAAGACTTTTATCTTATTTATCTAAAAAATAAAATCTATTATAAAACTGATTGTATATATTTTTATATCTCATTATTTGCCCGAAATGTTATGGCCACTGTTATAAAAATTTAAATAAAGCTATAAAAATTTAATATAATAGTAATGGTATAACAATATAATAATCTTGTAAGAGATATTAGTATATGAGTATCTTGTTCTGTGTTAATAGTACAATTAGGTCATACATTCTAAGATTGAATTTTATGTACAATTTGAAGCTCACGGGGATGAATTAAACATAATACTTTCTTATAGGTATTACTACATTAATTTTAATAAATTTTTCGTTCAGGATGCACTGGCAACGGTGAAAGGCTGATTGTTAGTGTTAATTCCGATAAAATAAATTATCTTTATTATCTTATATTAAGAAAGACGATAGATTAAGTAAGAGTTAGTATATTAATATTATATACTATTAATAATTTATATATAACAGAAGAAGCAATACCACGGGAGACCTTGCTTACCGTATATTTAGCTCCAATTAAGTCCAGTTCTTTTTTTTTCTGTAAATAAAAGAATGTTAAACTTTGCATATGATGCCATTCCTAACAAAGTGTTATAAAGGGATGAAAAAGATAAAAGTCTGTTGAAAGTAAAAAAAAAAATATGGGGTACACTTAATTGCTTTTTAGATAAAAAAAGAAACAGGCTGAAACGATATAATTTATGACACATAACATAAAAAGAAAATAAAGCGGCCACAAAACCTGTTTCAGGAATTTAGGAGACTCCGAATAAACCTGGAAAAGATATATATAGATAGATCCAAATAAACCTTTAAGAGATTTAATAATATTTGAATCGTACACCTTTCCTTACATATTGAAGTAGTATTGGATGCCCTGTGAACTTGATTTATGTGAAGACGAGATATATATCGTTTGTTATTTTCATATTTCTATTTTGAATCTTTGTTACTTTCAAGATATCTATACAAAAAACATATTATTTAAACATTGTAGTAAAAGTGGCTAGCTTTTTAATATTTAGTTTATTAATAAAACAACCACGCCTTAATTTTCAATTAACATTCAAAAGTACCGAATTTAATAATGAGACTAATGTCTTACTAACGTTGTGGAAAAGCCATTGCAATGGGTAACTCCTAAGACAATGACTGCGTTCATTAACGTCGCTATTAAATACTCTATATCGCGACACAACGAAATCATTTCTTCCTATATCTTCCTATATCAGGTGTTAAGTCTATTCTTCTTATAACTTATTTAATATGAAGTTCTCAATGGTTCTTGTAGTACTCATGGCTGTGTTTTCGTTGTTTGTTGGACAGAGTAATGCAAAACCTAAAGTTAATATGGGCACTGTTGTAAGTATTATAATTATTATTACACTCACAAAGTTTATCGCTATGTTAGTTGTAGAAATCTTTATAAACTAGTGTATTTTATTTTTATATTCTTTTTAACTATTATATATTTTACTTATTTTGTGAGATTAAATTATTTTATCCGTATTTAAAAATATTACAAACGTACATTTGTAAATTCTGTTTTATCGATCCACTTTTTTACACCTCTGGAAACTAATTACCTTATTTTCTGACGATGACAAACGATATAAAAAAGTATAATTGAATATAGTTTACAACTACGATTCCACAGAAAGACAAAGTAAATACTTTTTAAGTAAATACTTTTATGTCAGTTATAGTTTTTTTTTGGTATCTAAAATATTATTATGTCAAGATTACTATTATTTTCTCTGTTGTAGCTAATAGTACTTCTCTCTCCTTTTTTTTTCAGAAAACAGGTCTTGGAATCCTAAGCGCTCTAGGTGCGGCCGAGAACATGTATGAGAACTGGCATAACAGACACCAACATTGAAAATCAATCTTTTTATAATATTAATATAATATATGAAGCAATCTTTAGATTTTTATAAAATGTTCTAGATATTAAAAAATATGTATTATTTTTAAATTGTTGTTTATATTATTATATTTTTTGAGAAGCCTGAGACGACGGAGAAGACTAAGAATATATTTTATACAAAGCAAATATCATATTTATTTTATAATAGATCTTTCTTCCGCTTTATCTTTGACACTAGTTCAATTAATTTGCATAGAAGTATTTCTGTACATATTCTTTTCAAACAACAAGTTGTTATTGAAATTCCCAGATAAAGACGATCACATATATAATACTTTATTCATCGAGGCGGACAGCGATAAGGTAGCTCAATTGGTAAAGCGATGGGACAGTTTCCTAGAGGTTGCGGGTCCGATTCCCTGCCCAAAAGTTTATTTTGTTTCGGAGAATAACTAATAAAAATTAAGATTATATCCAGTATAAAAATTAAACTTGAGGAGCACAAAGAAACACGTTTAACAGCAAGCAGAGCGCAAGCGGGCGGTGTATTAAATGAATGAATGAATATTAATTAGATTATGTCTGTCTGTCTCCAGGCTGTATCTTATGAACCGTGATATCTGCACAGTTAACAATTTCACAAATGATGTAGTTCCGATGAGGCTGTTACAACATTGACTAAAAACAAAATAAAATAATTATTTCAGGGGTAGCCCTCCTGAAATAATTATTGTATTGTAGCCCCATGTAATAAAGGTGATTTTTTGCTCTAAATTAATAACGGCAACAGGTAGATGCTTGAAATATTCACAGAATATTTACTTATGTATTTACTTGAAATAAAAATAATTAAATAACAATATATATATAAATATTGAAAGGCTCCCCTAGGGTTGGAATGAAATGTTTTACACTCCAATTCTATCTTATCTCTACTCCTTGCGTTATGTATAAAAGAGAATTGTTATAAAAGAGAAAGAGATGGTCTCTTTTTGCATTCTTTTAGTCGCATATGATATGATATCATAATATATATTATGTAAACTCTATCTATCTAAGAAACTTGATGTCTGTATTCTGATCTGTATTCGCGGATCCAGACACAAATGAAACGTAGTAGTATTCATCTCCTTGGAACTATATGTTTTACATAGCTCGGCACGTCTCTAATTACAATATACTATATTATTTAAAAAAGGTTTAATATATAATTAGAATTAATACAAAAATGTCTAAATAAACACACATGTGTCACAAAAAAACTTGTATGTTAAGATGTTTAGTATACGTATATTATTTATTTTATATTATGCCTTTAAATTATGCATAAATATATTGATGTATTTTATAGATAAATATATAAATATACTTTTATTGTAATTATATTTTTTATTGTAATTATATTATACTTTTATTGTTAGACTCATTATAGTTAGACAGTTACTATGTGCGAATTTTAAAAGCTTTTCAAACTTAATACAGTATAACTTTTTTAAGTTTCTTAAACTTAATAAAGTTTAAATAACTAAAATGCTAAAATTGGTTATCTTGAATCCAGTAACCATAATAAATAAATAAAGTTAAAATAAGAGTTCACATTATTGGCACTGTATAGAACACATTAATTAATAATGAGACTAATGTCTTATTGACGGTACGGAGAACAATGCAATGGGTAACTCCTAAGACAATGACTGCGTTCATTAACGTCGCTATTAAATACTCTACGACGCGACACAACAATTTCATTGATGATTGATGTTGAGTTGAGTTGTTCTGGTTATGTCTATTTTTCTTACAACTCATTTAATATGAAGTTCTCGGTGATTCTTGTAGTACTTATTGCGTTGTTTTTGTTGTTTGTCGGACATATCAATGCAATACCTAAAACTAAAGAGAGCGCTTTTGTTACAGTTATTACTTTTGTTACAGATACTACCTACTGTTACAGTCTCCCAGTCTACTAGATTGGTAGTAGAAATCTTTCTAAATAGCGATCCGGTAGCTCAATTGGTAGAACAAAGGGACGGTTTCCCAGAGGTCTCGGGTTTGAATCTCTGCCCGTATCAGTTTATTTTTCATTCTATATTTATATAAATTGAAATAAGCTTAACTTCACTTCTACATTTTTGGTAATAATACTTAAATTTTTTTTTTTCAGAAAAATGCTGTTGGAATCACGTTGAGTGTGGCCGGGAACAGCTACCAGGAAAAGCACAACCAACACCGACACTGAAAATTTAATTATATTAGTTGTAATATTAATATAAGATATTGAGGAATTTTGAGAGGTGTGACATAAATAAATATATGTCGCAGATCACGATAATTTAACGATAATTAGTAACTCAATTGATATCATTGTGGGGTGTGAACGCCGTGACGTATTGAGTCAAGTGACCGGAATCGTTTGGTGGGGCACCGGAATCATTTTAAATAACCGAGAGCATCGAGACGAGAGGATTATTGATTAGTGTGAGCCTTAGAGTCCGGACCCCCCCAAACGGGACCGGTGGTTCACGAAACTCTGATAATTGTATACCTACTATGTAATTTGTGATTACCTTTATTTAATACAAGTAATTGTCATATTGTGTCTGTGTGGTTTAATTGCCTGAGACCCTACGCCTCGGATCCTGTACAAGAAGACGTTATCAAGACCGAACGAGCCACGAATATTGCCTCCTATCTCCGACATATATATAAATATTTTTTAGAACACTAGGTATAAGTTATATGTATGGTAAACCAATGTCATAATCCTTTTATATAAGATCCTTCCGTTAGTTTATTCGTGAACCTCATTGAGTTGATTTGTGATAGATGTGTCTGTATATTCAATCAAAAAAAAATATATTTAATAATATTTCATTTTAAACTCCCAGATATTATTGGAGGCTGTTAGGCATGACATCTTCAAAATTGCTGAGTCCCACATCACATCCCATTCCATCCCTTTCTTCTCAGAGGAAAGCATAGGTGGAGTGTCTGAAACATGATATGATGGGAAGCAGACGCCAATAGAACGACAAAGGGGCTTAGGAAAGATTGACATATTGCGTTGACCCGAAAAAATAGGAAAAGTGGATACATAATTTCTTTATCTTGAAAAATATATTATTAGAGAATATATTCCATTTCAAAAATACTTCTTCATGTAATAATGCCAGCGGAAAACTCCAGGTATCAAACCTTTCAACAGTAAGAAGCAAAATGTATAAGAGTTGGTTCAACAATGCCTATAAAGGTGTAATAACAATAACCTACCAAGATAAAATTTAAGTCAAACTATTTTTTTAACAATCTTAGTTACTTCCGAACTAATGTGCCAAGCTATAAACTTCATTCTGTCGTCCTCTCAGACGGAGTCACGGTCAACAGATAGTCAACATATAGTTAGTAAAACGATTTTATTTAAAATTTATATCAAAATAAATGTCATATTTTTTGTGTGTGCATAAGTGTATTTGAGTGTCTGTGTGTCTGTCTGTCGCAATGTGCATATGTTTTATGTTAATCGAAAGCCTGGTTGATCAAGATGATTCTTAGTTATGTTTGATTAAAACAAAATTCTCTAGTCTCCAAGATATGGAGATTTTATGATGCTGGTGAAAAGTTCTCATACAATATTGAAAGTAAAAACCTAAGCAAGTGTAATTAGTGCGTTCGTAGGTTCACTTATTACAACTTAGATAAATGTAAAATAATTTTAAAAATCAATAAAATAATTAATATAAAAATTCTAAAAAAAACGATACAGAAAGATGTCTAAAAAGTATAAACATAATATTATGTACTTATTGAAGTCGTTGCGTCGCGTCGGGGGACCACTAAATAGAAGAAGTTTAAAAATGCTAGTAAGTTACCAAAGCAAATTACGAAGGAACAATATTCAATCGTATAGTTCAATTATTTATTAGTATATTAGCCCCGAAAAATGCTGTAAAATAGACACTTCAATAAGTGTAAAATCATATTATTATTACACTTGACGTCCTATTTGTATGGGGGTTTTTTAATTATTTTTTTTTTGAAACTAGAATTATATGTGAATACGATAATAATCTACACATGTAACAAAATTGTCACTGATCGAAAACTGTACATGGAATGGCCCATCATGATTTTTTTGATATTCAAAAAATCAAAATCATGATGGGCCTTTGTAAGAGTAAGCGAACCCAAAACAATGGTTTTTCATTTTGTCTGTTTGTCTGTATGTCTCAAGTTTGTGCACACTCTTAGCTTATCATAATCTTAGAAACGGCCTAACCAATTAGACGGCAATTTTCGGGAACATATTGTTATATTTTTTACTTCCCATTTAGTTTATTGCGTCTAAATCGATTAAGAATTAAAAAAGTTATGTCAATTTACATCAATCACGTAATAGATACCTTGCAAATCTTATTTTATACATGTAATAAATCTGTAGAGGAGTATTCTTTGTACATTGAAAATATTTAAACAAATATACCAGGATATGAAGTGATAACTAACTGAATTCAATTCAGCATTTACAAAAAAAAATCTTTTTATATGTTTGTCTTTTAGTTGTGCACGCATCACGAAAAAAAATATAGCTAATGTAAACTTTTATACATAGAAATTGGGCGGCACGGTGAATAACTTTTTAGTTTTTAACTTTCATTACACACTCTTCGCTCTATAAAAACATGTATGTAATTGAAGTGTTCAGAAATCTATTCTTATAAATATAATAAAACTGTAACTGATCGCTGTCTGTGACTGATCGCTGTCTGTACACATAAAATATTTTCAAAATATCATAATGGGGTCCTTTACTTAAACAAAATAACCCAAAACAATTTTTCATTTTGTCTTTTCGTCTGTATGTCTGTGTATTTGTGCACGCTCATCTCGAAAACCGATTAATCGATTTGGATGTAGTTTTCGGGAATATATTGTCATAGGAATCACTTTCACGATCATATATATACGATATACACAAAAAGCAATATACATGAATAAACTAGAAATACTCTTACACACAAAAACTACTTGATTGAATTTGATGAAACTTTGAAGGTTTATAGTTTTATATACATTGTTATGTAAAAGGGTACGTTTTATCAAAACCGAATTCGCCGGAACTGCTAACCATCCAATAAAATTCAATCTTATTAAATAATGAAATATATGACATGATGATGACAAAGACAAGTAACAAAATATAACAAATATCATTAAACAAGGATCAAGTCTATAAACAGTAAAAAAGTAATAAGTGTAATGCTAAAACATTTTTACCTTTTTTCCAAATTTTAATAAAACGGCTCTTATTCAATTCAATAAAGCAGTATTTCCTACATTCTGAAGTACCTACATTAAAAGTTAATTTCCTTACCACACGCCGGCTTCTCCATGAAATGTGTGTGACATCATTATAAATTGGAAAAAAAAATTACACACTTCCTTTTTTGTATATGAAACTCGGACTCATAGATCGGATCGGATAGACTCGGGTTCGATTCCCGGCAGAGACAGGCATTCATGTGATGAGCATAGATGTTCCTGTTTCTGGGTTTGATCGTTTATTAAATATATTCTCAGTATTCATATGTGTATTTCTATGTATTTGTATCGTTGTCCAACACCCTTTACCTCCTTTAGGGGTTAGATCAATGTGTGTAATTTGTCACGATATTATTATTATTATTATTTTTATATAATTTTTAATCATATAAATGTATATTTATTTTGTTAAAAACAAATAATTAACAATTAAATATAACATAGTATTCAAATTTTATTTATTAACAAAAACCATCATATCTTTTTATAGTTAATACAATTTTAACAAATGTAATAGTGTATTTAAGATACAGTGGTATCTTAAATAAGTGTGTTTAAGATACAGTGGTATCTTAAATAAGTGTGTTTAAGATACAGACCACTGTATCTTCTTATCTTCATATCACTTATTATTATTTATATTATATTATATATACCGGACGTACCAAATTAAATGATAAGATACCAATCTTATCATTTAATTTGGTACGTCCGGTATAAAAGCGAAAAAGAAGAATACTATTCTGACGCTAATACCTACTTACATGATTGTGCAACAAAGGTCCCGGCGACACTTTACATCTTTATCTCGGTACCACAGACTAATCACTACCATACAACCTGACGAGTTAATCCTACTAATAGGATTATCTTGTCAGGCATAGTCAGCAGTCAGATAACTGTGGAGTTGTCTGACTGACTGATTAGCGAGCAGGTGGCTGCATATAATTGGCACGCGATCCTCAAAGTCCTAATGAAAAACATTTTTGACAAATAGGTAAGTTAACAAAAAAAAAAGAAATATGAAATTAACACAAAGAAACAAAACGTTAACACCAATAAGAAATATATTGAGTATAAACTTAATAAATTGAGACTCAATATATAGAAATATATTGAGTATAAACCAATAAATTTGTCCGAAACGCAGCTGAAAAGCAGTAATTTTATTTTAATATCCAAAGTTACTTAAAATTGTCGGTAGTAATAGCTAGCTCATGTTCTTTGGAATAATCCAAAGGTTTGACCGTAACCTTTTTTTTTATTTTATATATTGAGTTTTGGGGATTGTGCTTATGTTGCCTTTCACCAGCACAATGTTATCAATTATAGAAACCAAATTCAATGGTTTATCAAAGTTGGTAGAGAAATGCGATCATTATACAAGTATCTTTGTAGAAATTACAAAAGCATTTTTATCAAGTAATAAAATAAGATTTTATTATTTTTGCGTTGATTAATAATTATTCATTATATTATAAAAATTACCTTATATTTTGTATGTCTACGTCTTAATCAGGATGAAGGCATCTTTTAGGCTTCTTTTGCAAAATCTTACTTGAAGTTAAACCTTCAGTAAGATAAATTCAAATACTCATAACAAAAAATAGCTTCAAATTCTTATTACTTGATTTAGATGTTACTGTTGTCTTAATAATAATTAAGGACTACATGTCATACATCGTGGATGTAAATATCCAAGAACTATAAAATAAATATTTACGCTGTTTCTAAGCCATAGCAAGTAATTTTGGCAAGGTCAGTAGAGTTATTAGTTATTATATAAAATAATAAAGAATAATAAATCATGTTAGAAGAGAGTACTTAATATCACAAAATGGAATTTAAATGCTTAGAGATCTCTGTTCACGATTACTTAGCCAAGCAATGTCACTTTGAATATCATAAGCTTAGGGATAAACAGAACGAACCGAACCACGCCAGAAGTTATTTTGTAGTAATTGTCTAATTTTAGAATTTTTCATTTTAATATTATAACAATTACTACTACTACTACAATAATTATAGCTACATTAAATTTATCTAACACTTTAAATACTTAACATTGTATCATTATCCTTTTACGACTTAAGCTTTCTATTTAATGGCTATTTTAGTGTTACTTTTTTCAAATGTGATAGAGTGCTTTCGCATATATACCAACAAATAAATTTCAGTACTTGGAATTGTCAACAACATTTTATTACAACTTGGTACCATTAAACTAAATTTTCCAAATCCACGTAAATTTTCTGACAGTTTGACTGTTGTGTACTAATTCTTTACAGAATACTTTATGAGAGTATCCTATGGGGCGTTCCTTTTAATATTTTCATATATGGTAAGGTCCAAAACTGTTGTATATTTTCCCGTAAGCTTTGGAATAATTAGAATTCGTTGCTCGTCCTACAAACTTTTCATGTTAAATCGACCGATTTGCAGTGGTTTTATATAAATGACCTAAGTTCAATGCGAAGATATCAAGAAGCGGAACAATTCACTGACGTAGTCGCACAATATGTTTCAACTATAACTTGAATTTTAAATTATAGATCTTATATATCCTACTATTTGCTGTCAGCTCCTTGTCTACTGACTTAAATCATAATTAACTTCAATCATCCAATTAAATCTCAATATTTTTAGGTTTACTGTAATTGAACTATTATATTTTATTTATTGACTTAAATTATAGGCTACTACAGACGAAACCTGCTTACACTCCTAGTATTTTGGCTATATTGTAAGTAATTGGGATTTAAAGCCCAAATCGGATTTGTGTTTTTAAATCTGATTTGGGTTGACTTGAAATAAAAGAGATTTCAAATATAAAAAATATCATATTTTTTTGACGGAAAAATAACCTACATCCTGAAAACATCTTTGTAACCTTGACGAAGATATTAACTATTAAAAATAAATTCCTTGTTTTCTGCGGGTCCAAATAGCGGGTAGGTATAATAGTTATTTTGAATTAAATGTACCTTACCTTAGTCATATATTTTGAACACAAGATGATAATAAAAAATATCACATTCACTTGGTCATTTGAAACGAGGAGACTTCTAGTTATGTTTTTTCTTGATTTTTGATACAGGTATGCCAAGTCCCTAAATAGTTTTAGGGAGTTTTTATTATCTGTGTTTTTCAGATTTAAGAAGAAATTACTTTTAATAAAAAACTTTATTGGTATAACATCTTTATTTCATTACCTTTACATATATTTTTTATAATAACAAATACATTAACCTAAAACTTTTCTTTTTCAATTAATAAAACTATACTCAAAGTGATGAATGCGTCTTTTTCCCCAATATATTATTTCTAGTAGTAATAAACATAATACAGCAAGGACAGAAGCGCTGAGAGGCGCGGAGGGCGCGAAGATGCGCAAGGCGCGCGTGGTTGCTCGCCGGCTCGGCTGCATGCTGCCATGTCCTGAGCCAGAACCCACGCCATGCGCCGTAACAGTGCACCCGCCGCCGAAGAACACGCGCGTCCGGCGTTAGCCACGCATGACACGAAGGCATCGCGGGCGCTGAAGTCACCAATAATTCAATACTTACAACCCTATTTCCACTTTCATGCATTTATTTCTTTTAGACCATAAGCGTGCACTCAGAATGCATTGCGCTTTAATTAATTAAAACACACAGAGATTTGACACATTGGTTTGTATACAATTTCATTTGTAATTTTCTTGATGTTGGGTGAGAAAGTTTCCAATTAAATTTTCATTTACAAAATTGAACATTAAGGTTTGAAGGAAGTTAAAAAAAATGTGAGTTATGAAATGTATTGCCTAAATTATTCATATTATTTAATCCTTAAGAAATATGAAAAATATATTGAAATTGTACATTTTGTTTTTTTTTTAAATATTAGTGTAATAGTTTATAAAATTAATAATTAGGTTCTTAATTAAAAATATCCAATTTAATATAAATAATTTAACGATGGATATTGTTACAACAACGAAGTTCGTACAGATTATTAAACTAATTACTGTTATTACCTTCAATAGATACATATTACGAGCTTTAAACTAATTAAACTGGTTAGAGAATAACTAATTGCTATTAACATTAATAATTAAAAAATAATAAATAAAATGATTATTATTATTAGTTATTCAAATATCTTGCTTCAATACAAACTAGATACAAGGCATCTGCAATATGTTTAGTACCCGTTCTGAGTGACTCCTGGCACTATATATAGTCTATAAAAAACAAAATTCAGGCAAATGACATCAAAGTATTCATAAATGTAAGTTTATAAGAATGTGTGTAAATGGATATGTGTGTAGTTTTCTTGACCAGTTTTCGAATTAAATTTGGATAATTGATTTTTACGATTTAGTAATCCTTCAGTATTGTGATAAATTAGATTTATGCAAATTTGGGTAAAAAAGAATATTGCAATTCCAGTCAGAACCTGAATGTTAAATTTGTTGTGGATTTCGTTGTACAAGTACTGAGATTGAAGAGATCGCTTTTTTTTCAACACGGTTTTATTAGTTTTACGTGTATGTTTGCTTGTCGACTTTTTCGAATGCGATTTTGTCTCATTACCCACGGGCCAATTTTGTTCAAACTTTGTACACTTGACAAGGACCGATAGTAAATTATTAATTTGAAAGATTATATATAAACTTAAGATAATTTGGCGTGTTTTTTTTAACTATATTTTTTTTATTTAGTTCTACATAGTGAAACTTTGCCAACCGTTTTATTCCCGATTCCTTGAATTACATTTGAATTAAAAGTATGGGTACCTACCATTTTTAATACACATTAGGTTTTTGTTAGGTTTATTATGTAAATATTACTATTAGGCGATAATCAACTTAGTCACCAACTGTCTAGGGCATTGCGATCAATTCTTAAACTTATCCAAGGTATAACAAATCAAATAACGAAAAATCGTGATAGCTTTGATCGGGCAAAACATGAAGTAGACTTTGATAAAAATCCTTTTAAATACTCAAAAAACATTTTCAAAGATCAAAAAGGTAAGCTTCTCTTGACCAACGAGCAAATTTTCGACCATTATAAAAGCACATACGAAGTGCCAGAAAACCAAAGACTATATGGGGATCCAAACGAACACAAACCTGAGACTCCTACTGAAGATTTTCAAGCCAACCCACCAACTTTGGAGGAAATCAATAAAATAATTAAAATGAAACCATCTAAGTCAGCACCAGGTCCGGATGGTATCCCTTATATAGTTTACAAAAAATGTCCGTCGCTCCATAAACATCTTTTAAATATATTCGGTAAAATCTGGTCAAGAAAGCAAATACCGGTATCGTTCGGAAAAGCCCTTTTTGTCCTCATTCCGAAAAACGACAATGTCAATAATCCCAAGGATACTAGAGCGATAGCCCTAACAAATACAATTTCCAAAATATTTTTCTCTTTTTTACAAACTAAAATGACGCAATTCATGATTAACAATAGATATTTCAGGCCTAATCACCAGAAAGGGTTTTTGCCCGGAATTTCTGGATGCCTGGAACATAATACGTTAATATCGGAAAGCCTTAAAGATGCTAGAACCAGCGAGAGACAAATTACGGTTTGTTGGATAGACTTAGAAAACGCCTTTGGGTCGGTACGACATGAACTAATGATGTTCGCGCTTAAATGGTATAACTTTCCTATGGTAGTTCGCGACATTATTGCATCATATTATTCAAAATTAAAATTCTCAATAATTTTTAATGAAAACCATTCAAAACCACTTAATTATAACGTTGGTTTATTTCAGGGCTGTTGTATTTCTCCTATTATATTTAATATAGTTATTAATATTTTAATAGACAAATTAATTAGAAATGAAAAAAAGTGGGGCTATCGGTTTAAGTTCAACAACAAATACACAGAATCCATACTAGCTTTTGCAGATGATCTCGCGATACTGACACGTAATCCGAAACAATGTCAGGTACTTTTAAATGTAGTTGAGGATTTCTGTACGTGGACGGGCGGATTGAGGACAAAACCAAGTAAATGTTTTAGTCTGTGTCTGGGTAGACGGAATACCAAATATACCTCTTACGATCCGGGTCTTATAATAGGCGGTCAGTGCGTTAGTACGGTTACGGAAGCAGCTCCGTTTAAATTTTTAGGTAAAAAAATCGATTACCAAGGCCGTACTCCATCGTTGGATGTAATAGTCGATAGCTTTTTAAACGATCTCAAAAAGGTAGACAACCAACCAATAAGTAACGTCAAAAAAGCTTGGATTTACGATAATTATTTAACATCACGTCTAAATTGGCCTTTCCTCGTGTATGATATAAATAAAACCCTTTTGTCAAAGTTAGATGCAAGCGTCATAAAGACATTGAAGTTATGGCTCGGGTTAGCGCACTCAGCGGACTCTTCAACCTTATTTAGAGACCATAACAACTTTGGATTAAAATTAAAGAAACCATCGGAGCTCTACAAACATCTAAGAGTTACCAAAAGACATATCATCGGAAAATCTAAAGATGATACTGTAACTTCTCTCCCAAAAGACAAAGTTGCCTCAGAGCTCGAGTCACGACTTCAATTCCATAAAAAGTTTATGATAGGTGCTCAAACAAATAAAGTAGGGCTAGGATCAAGTAGGAAAGTTCAAGACATAGACATAACAAAATCTTTTATTCGACAAGACGAAAATGATAATTACCGACTCCACGCGATGAGCCTAGAAATTCAAAACGAATGGGTGACCATAGGAGATTTTTGTATTCCACTAGCTTTGAAGTGGCGCACCTTAATTTATGATTGGTCCCCAGCATTATTAAAATTCTATCTTAATGCATTCCAAATGACTCTCCCAGATCAAAGTAATTTAGTAAGATGGGGCAAAGCCACCGAAAAGTCTTGCAACATCTGTGGGGAGGCAATAGGAACCGTGAAACACCTATTAGTAGGGTGTAGGGTACTTCTAGATAAAGGTCAATACTCGCGTCGCCACGACAAGGTATTAGAAATTATACGGGAAGCGGTTAGTCTTTCAGTAGCAAGAGCGCGGAAAGGTATAACAACCACCGAACGATCTATAGAATTCGTAAAAGAAGGCTCCTCCAAAAAATCAAAAGCGAAGCCTTATTCAATATTAGGCGCGGCTCCTGATTGGATTCTCATGATGGACACGTATGAAAAGCATTACAAAATCCCTGGGGATGTTGGTGTTTCGTCATCCAGACCGGACTTATTCCTGTATTCGAAACATCTGAGGCGCGTGATACTTGTGGAGCTTACTGTTCCTTGGGAAACAAACATCCCAAGGGATCACGTATTCAAGCTCAATAAGTATTACGAACTAACCAACGAACTGATCAGGAATAAATTTATAGTTAGTTTGTACGCGGTAGAAGTGGGAGCGAGAGGTATAACAGCAAAATCTCTCTATAGCCTACTTAAAGATCTTGGCCTTTCTAGAACAAGCATCGGTTCATTTCTAGAACGTACTTCAAAGGCGGCATTAGTAGGTTCTTTCCAAATTTGGTTAGGTAGGGAGAGGAGTGTGGAGGGTGAAGGTGAGCGTTTTTGCGCATAATAAAGGGGCCCCTTAAACCTACTCCTGGGTCGCAAGTCCCAGGCACTGCTTGCACTCCTCTCCTTGCAACGCGATGGGCCCGGCACCCGCACGGTGAATCCATGGATTGCTAAGAAGCTTCGTCTAGTATACGTATAAAGTTTGAAAATCAGAATGATTTAAAGAAAATACATTTAAAAAGTGAACGCTACGTGCTACATACGCTACGAACGCTACGTACGTCCTTTCTATATTTATGAAATGTTTCTTCGCTGCATCGCCTCCAGACATTCAGAGCTTTGTAAGATAAGACCAATATAGTTTGCAACTTGTCTCGATTTTAAGGCATTAATTTCTTATCTTATCAATTTTTTTATGTACACAATAATAATAGGAGCTTTATTTAAGTAGCATACACAAGTAAAAATAAAATTACCAATGAAAAATTATTACAGTTATTATGAAAAAAAAGATTCTACTAAAAAGGACATGATCTCCGCTTAAAGCTGCTTTTCAGTTAACGCCTCGTGCTAATGCTGCCACAGTATACAAATAAATTAAAAAAAAAAGAGAAGACCAAAAACAAAAAAAAACTGAATTCTTCCAAATATGTTGAATAAAGGCGTTGTTATGCCTAAGGTTGACACAAGAGCTGATATTGTACAATGTCTGTGTATAGACGATTGCACACTAATAAAAATTATAACAATAATTAAAAAATGCTATGTATAAAAAGATATAAACATAGACGTATATAAAATAAATTGATGTATTAATTATTATTCGATCATTAAAAGATGTAATTATTTGAGTTATAAATAATAAAAACAATAAAAAAAATATATTAAAAAAAAACAAATAATCGAAAATTATAAATATACAAAATCAATAAATAAAACAACTCGTTGAGGTAATTGAGGAATACTTGTTACATGGGTTTAATATAGTTGTGTGTTGCAATTTTTGTGCATTGAGAAGCTAATCTTTACACAGCGATCTAAATTTAGAAAACATAGACATTCTTATAGGAAGTGGAATGTCGTTCCAACATTTTGAAGCTGCAAAACGAAAGCTACCTCTGAAATTACTTACATTCGGTCTAGGAATTATTAGTTTTAGGATACGCGATGTTATATATGTAACATCATCGTTTTTATTTTTTTGCCAGTCCAGCTTAGAAATTAAGTAACGAGTTCCAATATTTTTGTGCAGATTGTAAAATAAAGAACTCATTTTATATATCCGGCGGTTTTGAATATTTAAAATGTTATATGAATTTAGAAAGGGAGTTATGTGAGAGCGACGCGGAACATTATAACAAAATCTGACACAAGAGTTTTGGACTCTTTGATTTCTTTAAACAGGAACCGTAGACAACATCACAATAATCAAGATGTGAGAAAAGTAACGAATCAACGAGTTTTGACTTCAGTCAAGATACTAAGACATTTCGTATTAGTAGTGTTGGCAAATTTAATTTTGGATGTTGGTAATTATGAGTACTTATGTAAAATTAAAAAGGGAGTATATATTGATAAAGATTATATGGTGGAAATCTCTGGTGCTGGTCGATGATTGGTTACATTGTCAATGTCACTACTATTGTTAGAACTAAAAAAGCTTGCTTTTAAATATAATCAAACCCTAGAATAAAAGAATATGATAAGAGATTAATTTCTTTGTTAAAAATAAATACCTTTTTATATTTAAACTTTCATAACTATGGCGACTATTAAATATATATTTACTCTGCTGTATTTACGTGAGTTAAGCTTTTAAAGTAAATTCTGAGTCCGCCACGCTAAAAGCTTATGAAAAAGAACTCCTAACGGACATAACACTTACAAAAAGGTTGAAAAAGATCCTACCGATAAAGTTTTAAAACAAACCGCCGATCTAATACAAAAATACAGTCCATAATTAAATTTAGACATAAAATCACTCGTACCATCATGTGCAAAACCACCAAAATTATATGGGTTACCCAAAATACATAAACAGAATGTCCCACTACGTCCCATAGTCAGCCAGATTGATACACCAACATATAAACTGGCTAAACACGTTGCAAGGATACTGACACCTCTCCGGGGACATACACAAACTTATGTCAAGGATTCTTACCAGTTTGTTAATGATACCCAACAAGTGAAATTAAATGACAACGACATTATGGTTAGTTTCGATGTACAGTCACTATTTACCAGCCTTCCGGTGATTGACTGCATTGAAATTGTCAAGAGAAAGCTGGAGGATAACAACATTCCTGTAGAATATGCAGAATTACTGAAGCATTGCTTAACATCTGGCTATTTGATGTGGAAGGATGAATTCTATGTACAAGTTGATGGAGTGGCAATGGGTTCCCCGGTCTCCCCCGTTGTTGCCGATATCTACATGGAGCACTTCGAGGCGAGGGCCCTGTCCTCTGCACCTGCTATACCGAACATCTTTAAACGGTACGTAGGAGACACCTTCACAATACTACCTATGAATCAAACATCTGCTTTTCTAGAATACCTTAATTCCATTAACAACAAAATACAATTTACAATGGAATTGCAATCAAATAATACTTTAGCTTTCCTTGATATTCTTATTATCAAGAATCCTGACAATACATTGGGACACACTGTTTATAGGAAACCCACACATATAGATAGGTACCTCAATGGTAAATCACACCACCACCCTAGCCAGTTAGATACCGTTGGCAAATCTTTGTTTCAGAGAGCACAACACATCTGTGACGCTGAACACCTAGAGGACGAGCTGCAGCATGTCAAGCATGCCTTGTTCAACAACCACCTGCCCGTACCTGGCCAGCGTCGCAGAAACCACATCAAGCCACCCACAGTTGAGCGTCAACCGGCCCTACTACCATATGTGAAAGGAGTTACTGACAGAATCGGCAACATCTTAAAAAAGGTTTCTATTAAAACTATCTACAAACCTCAAAGGAAAGTGAGCCAATTCTTGAGACCTATCAAAAGTAATATTCCTTTACAATGTGCTGGAGTATATAAACTTGACTGCGATTGTGGCTTGTCATACATAGGTCAAACAAAGAGGAGCATCGGTAAAAGAGTTAAGGAACATATATCCAATATCAAGCATAGGCGTACATCGAAGTCTGCAGTGTGTTAACATACCATAGACAAGCCCAATCATTATATAAGATTTGATAAACCTAAAATCCTCGCTAAAGAACAACGTTACATTCCAAGAATGGTTCGTGAGGCTATTGAAATTAAAAAACATCCTAATTTTAATAGAGAAGATGGTTGGGGATTATCTAACACCTGGGACCCACTTTTGAAAAATATAAAATCCCATGTCTGTGACCGCACTGTAAGACCTCAAGATACTGTTAGTGCGTTTTGTGTGAATCCTGAACTGTATGCCCGGAAGCTTAAAAACCGTTGGAGGTAGATGACTAATTAACTGACTTACTGACAGACACCTCCATCTCGTCTTTCCGTGAACACGATTGCTGCAAAGCATTCGAAACGTCGGGTTAGATTTAAAATGTAAATTTAAAATTTAATTCAATATACGCGAGTTAAATCCGTAAAAATAGTTTTATTTCAACTCCTAACGGTTTAGAAACCAGTCGAGCAAATTCCGATTTAGTTTATATAGCGATAGCCCGATTAATATATATTTGATAGATTATAACTACATCCGATTACGACGAACGGATATTATTCTATTGTTGTAGTTGTTACCACTATATTCCAGTTACCAGCACATCTCTGTGTTTTTGTTTCCCGCGCGGCTAATTGCAGTTCGTCGACGCAGCGTGACCAATCCGGTGACACCAGTGACCAGCATGACGGCTTCTTGAGGAAGTCTGACACACCATAACTTTTAATAGGCTAAATATAAACATGCTACTTTTTAGTTCAATATATAATAGGTACCTCTTCTTTCAAAGAGCTATTATAACGGCCCAATATGGGTCCTACAATTTATTATAAAAGTTTAAATGTTATGGTCATTTATGTCATAAAGTTATCATTATTATTGCGATAAAAGCCATAGGTTAGATAAGTACTAATACCCATCAATATAACAAAATATTGAATTTATAAATACACATTTACTGTAGGAGATTTTATAATACCCATATAATTGTAAAACATGGTACCCCAATGTATCTTACTTTCGGATTGTATGTAGCCTGTAAGATTACGGCCGTATAGTCTTCGTATATTATAATCTACGTAAGATACCTCTCCGTAGCGCGGTGTCGTTGCTACACAGATATCGCATCAACGCCTTCGCGCCTCCAATCTGCTGTTGGACGAGCTTCTGTCCGTCCGTGGGCAAACAACGCTTTATCCACGTATCCATACACGACATACCCGTGTGATATGCTCTGTACATAACACAGTTATATATAACTATTATATAACAGCAATTCACAAAATATAAACAATTCAAAATTATACTACAAATTTGTATATACGTAAAATACAACGTTCAAAAGGTAACGTGGAAATTTGTTATAACTTTGTTATAAGTTATTTGGTAATTCAAACACATTATTGTAAATATTTTTAATAAGTTTCCATGATATATAATTACTTTATGTACCTAATATAGCATTAGCATGAGTTCTTGAGTGGAAAAAATGGGTCATAGTTTTAAAAGAAGTAAATGGTCGAATTATAGTTTTCATATTCAAAAACGACTATTAAATACTCATAACAAAGGGTGTATATAGCACAAGCTGGTTGTGATGATATTGTAGACGAAAATTTTTAAAAGACTGCGATGTGGTAGTGATGGTCACCCATCAAAGTCACAAATTTTATATTTTTGGTGAACTTAACGAGGTTGATTGAATGGCACTACAGAATGCATGAGGTTTAGGGTTTGAGGTTTAGGTAATACAAACTACTCCTGCTTTAAGTATTACCTTTCGAAAAAAGAGTTCAATTCTTGATATAATTCAATAGCGACAATCAATTCGATTGCTTTCCATATATAGGAAGCACAATAAAATAGATAGTATCTTTGTAGTTATGAGACTCGTATCCATTCAACCATTAGTGTCCCAAAACAGATATTTTTTTTTATTATGGTAGTGGAATTAGTATAATAAGCTATTATAAAATGCATATAATATTGGAAAAAAGACCCCCCATCTATACCATGCACTCAGAAAAAAATAAGCTTTATAATCAGAGGCTATTGTTAAAACTGTAAAACAGGTTTACAATTTATAAAAAAAACTCTTGAAAATAACCACTAATATGTAAATATGTATTACAATAGAAAAACGTTAAAATGATAAACGGATTAATATTAATATTTATTTATTTTTATTTAACTTCCTGAACTTAGGAAGTTAAATAAAAATAAAAAATATTAATATTAATATATCAGGAAAATAAATATTTACCTAAAATTAATATTTGGGTGAGAAGACAGCAGACTAAATTGACTATGTGAAAAATTACTATATAACTGCATATATTCAAAATGAAATATTAAAAAACCATACACACAGCATATATTAAAAAACACACACACACAGTTTATTTTTTACATACATGGCAGTCTGAAAAATGAGATCAATAGCAATTTAATGACTAGGTACTTAAGAATTGTGTTTTTATTCAGTCGTACAGATTGGGAGTGAATTGTAAAATATTTTATGTGAATTGTTAACTGCGGTGATAAATGATACATCAACTTCAGGTCCATTCAGATGTAACGTAGTATCTTCATTTGCCAATATATATGATTTTAAAGGCCAAGCTAGGCCTTAAACAAAACAATAAACTCGATATTTTACTGACTCGATTTTTTATTGATTTGATTGATTGATTTTTATTTTAGATTCTTATCATTAGTATGAGTAATATTAGAGTTATATAACACGATTAGTTTCTATACTTTGAGATGGAATAATAGTTAGAAAATGTAAACAAAGGAGTTACCATCACCAAAAAAGATTTAATATTTCGTGCAAATTCAAAAACGGTTAAAATAAGGTTTGTGTTTTTTATATAATGCAAAAGTTATATGCATATCAACATATCAACAAAATAATATATAACCATTTATATTGTAAATTAGAATATTTGTAGAATTGCTAGCCTCTCAGTATTCTATAGGATACATTTTGGTGAGTGTGCGCAGGAATTACACGACCTAATTCCCCCATCCCCGTTCCTTTGCCGGACGTCCCGACGCACGGCAGGTATCCATCCCTACGTTGTGGACACTCCACCTGTCCGAACGAAGCGCTATGCTTCGTCTTTTTTAGTGCGTACAGCGAAGGACTGGAACAATCTGCCTGCGTCGGTATTTCCGGCAAATTATAATGTGGGTGTCTTCAAGAGGAGAGTGAATAGGCTGCTAGGTAAATGCGCGTTACCACCTAAGACTACATTTCACTTACCATCAGGTGGAATGTAGTCAAGCATTAACCTAGTTTTGTATAAAAATTTGTATGAATATAATATTGAGCAAAAATATTCGAAAGATATTAAGATATAATTAAATACACATTTGCAGAAACTTTTGATCAATATATTATTATTTTTTGAATGAAATAAAAAACTTTTGTTGTTATGGCACTATATGGCAAGTTAATAATCTTAAGAATTTACTAGCAATCAAAATTGTCCTGAAAAAAACAACTAAAATTTGGACAAGAAAACTTCTGTAATTTGTATATCTAATGGTATTACGATAATATTTAAGTCGTACAAACATATCTTATATCGTATGGTATCAGTTCGTAAATTCATCATATCAGCATCGGATGCTGCGCCTTTGCTATATTATTAACGGTAAAATTTAAAACAGTAAAACATTTTTTCCTTTTTATTTTTATTTATTAAAAAGGATTAATTTGTATGTGGTTTCCAATTCAATTAATTTTGTTTTCAATTATTTATTTAAATCCTAATCCTTTCTTTATTTGAATATATAATTATTTTTGATTCAAAATGGGATTCTCATTAAGGCGCCTCTGACCGAGGGGACAGTAGATAAATTGATTTGTCTAAAAACGGACTCTTAATTAAATTCCGATTTGCTACATAGCTCCCAGTCAGGTTTCATATAATTTAGTTACTGGATCCAGTCTTATGAAGAGATGGAGGGACTTTGTAAGACACTTACAAAGTACTAACAAATTATTCCTATAACAACTTGGTGACTTCCTCAACACAATGTTTTTATTTTGTCTTTAATAAATCTTCATTTATTGCTTCACTTTATTTAAATATGTAATAAAAAATGTAATTGAAAATTGTCAAGAGAACCTTTTGCTTCTTTACCTTAAATAAAACTTGTTTGTCAACAATTTTATCCCAAATGACACACATGTTTTATTTCTCTTAATTAATTAAAGAAATTGTTTAAATTATTATGAGGGTTAAGATTTTTTATATTTAATTAAATAAAGAGAGAGATGTAGCATTTGCTCTGACGAGTAAATAGTTTAGATAAAAAAATAGGCCATTGTTATTTGTTACAACATGAAGTAAAAATGTTCCAATGTAATATTTAAATCGACTGTTGTATGTAGAGCTTTAAATATTCCAAAGAAAATCTCTGAATTAAACGAATATTGTGTACGTATTTGCATTTGCATTAGTAAAGTAGATCGTTGGAGCGCAGGTACGTGACAAGGATTCAGTTCGTGACCACTCTGGTATTCAAGCGGAATGCCATGCTAGGAGGCATTTAGTGAGGAATATGTATGACTTGTTCATTACATGTTTGCAATTCCATTTTGCTCAAAAAATATTCTAACAAAATTTTAATGTTATAACAAAACTTATAAAGACATTACAAGGACAAGTTGAAATTTCTCGCGACTTGTGATATTAAAATTTATTCATAAAACGGCGGATGTTTGCTAATCCTGGTTCTAATTCTAAAATCAGTTACACACGGTTATTTAATTGGTCGTTTGTAAACCTTACAAACATTGTGATATGTATACTTACTTCTGTAAGTATATTTAATCAGACCTATAACTTAAATCAAACCCTTAAGAACGATAGGAATGTTTCTAGCAATATCCAATAATAAAATTAAATATTTAATAAATCCCCGATACAAAAAGACCTCTAAAAAGAATAAAAATAATATTATTAAGAACTTATTGAAGTCGTTGCGTCGGGGGACCGTTGTACGTACGTTGATAGTGTATATATTACGAAGTTAATCATTGAGGACTTAGACTATACGACTTGGTATCGTAATTTCTTTATTTGCCTTGTTAACTTACTTGCATTTTAATTTGTTCCTTTATTAAACGGTTTATTGAATAGGCTCCGAAAGTTACGGGGCCGATTTTTTAAAAAATCTTTTAACATTAGAATCCTATATTATGATGTACAAAGGTTATATTTAATACGAGAAATATATATTATAATTAATAAAATAAGTATCCACGTGAAAGTTTCGACAATGTAATAAATTATAAATGTATTAAGTAACATGATTCAAGACTTTTTCATATGGGTAGGTATATAGATAGGTTTCATATATAAGAATATTAATTAATATAAACATTTAGAGTTAAAATGTTTTCCAATCACTTATAACACTATGATGAAGGGATTTATATTATCACTAGCTGTTGCCCTTGATTCTTTATGACTACGATCGTAAGCCAAATAAATATATTTTTACAGTCTACGTGGACGCAGTCACGGGCAACAACTATCCCTTATAAAGTACTTTACCTGGGTAAGTAAGTATAAAAATCTTTTGACCTGCATAACCAGGCTTTTTTTCCTATATAGCGGGCGAAACAGCTGGGAACAGCTACTTATTGCATAAGAACCTCTTCCCCGCACGAATAAAACGTCAATATCTTGAAGACGACTATTTTTATTTCAATCAAACATGGATAAGAACCATCTCGACGAGCATAGCTTTCGATTAAACAAAACTGCATTTAAATCCGTCCACGTGTTTGGCCGCAAACAGCTAATTATTGCATAAGAACCTCTCTCCCGCACGAATAAAACGTTAATATCTTGAGACGACTATTTTTATTTCAATCAAACATAGATAAGAAACATCTCGACGAGCATAGCTTTCGATTAAACAAAATCGTATTCAAATCCGTCCACGCGTTTGGCCGCAAACAGCTAATTATTGCATAAAAACCTTTCCCCCGCACGAATTAAACGTCAATATCTTGAGACGACTATTTTTATTTCAATCAAACGAAAGAAAGAAAGAAAGAAAACATATTTATTCGTAGTCTCTACACAACATTTAAATACAGAAAAGCTATAAAAAGTTAAAACAGAATAATAAAATTATCTAAGTGTTATGTACCTAAATGTTATGTTGAGCCGAAAAGGACTCAGCTCAGCTTACGCTACGATATATAAAATATATAATATAATAAAAATATAGCAACACTGATTTTCAGTTGAGCCTTTATACTTTATAATCTATAATTGAGCCCGCGACAGTGTCAGCAGTCACACATTTTATACAAACATAACCTATCAAAGATTGCACTAAATTGTAACATTATAAACAACAGACAAAATAATAATATTAATAAATATAGATAAGAAACATCTCGACAAGCATAGCTTTCGATTAAACAAAATCGCATTCAAATCCGTCCACGCGTTTGGCCGCAAACAGCTAATTATTGCATAAGAACCTCTCCCCCGCACGAATAAAACGTCAATATCTTGGGGACGACTATTACTATTTCAATCAAACATGAATAAGAACCATTTCGACGTGCATAGCTTTCGATAAAAAAAAACATTCAAATCCGTCTACGCGTTTGGCCGGCAATTTGCCACAGACAGATACACAGATCGACAGGTCAAACTTATAACACCCCTCTTTTTTGTCGGGGGTTAAAAAAACGCTAAAAGATTACAAGCTGTTATAAAAAATACTCACCGTTATAATAATTATATTTTATATGTCAATATAATCAATAATATTATCTTGTTGAAAAATATAACAATAATCTATACTAATATTATAAAACTGAAGAGTTTGTTTGTTTGAATCTCTGGGACTACTGGCTCGAATTGAAAAATTATTTTTGTGTTGAATAGTCTTATAGAATTGTAGTCTTGTAGAATAGAATATTGAGGAAGGCTATAGGGTATATATCATCTCGCTGTGACTAATAGAAGTTAAGCAGCAATGAAAAATGCTGCAAATTTAATATAATCTAATAGGTTCTGACTGACTTCGTTATAGCATATAGTCTAAACCGCAGGTCGTAGAGATAGTAAAATTGGAGGATACATTTGTTTTTCTACGTAGTGGTGTACTAAGAAAAGATTTTTAAATTCCACCCTTAAGGGTTTTAAATATCAATTTTGTATGGAACTCGGCGGCAACACTAAAAATCACCCGGACGAAGTCGCGAGCAACCTCTAGTATATAATAATAACATTTATTACAATTTAGTCATTGGAGAATAATTTCAAACTCCTCTTAATTATTTTGTTTTATCATAGTTTTGTAGCGTGTTCAAAGAATAGAGAGATTTCGTTGAAAGATTCTAAATTTTATATCGAAAATAACTTTAAATTCATTTACTTGGAAATTTTCATAACTTTGCATCTTTTGGTTGCATTCCAATTGTCAGCAAAGCGTTTATTATTTCAGCGACCGATTTGCAGATAAAATATGATGGCTACGAAGACGATATCTACGATATCTACGAGAACTGACAGTGCAGTTTTCAAAACATCAAATTCAACATCTATTGTACTCAGTATAATACGTTCTTTTGATTAATGTGTCTGGAAGTAGGCTTTTGTATGTAGATTTTATCTGATATATTTTACATTTATATTACTAGCAAAGTCGAATCTTTAAAAGAGTCATAAGAAAGAATGTGGTTGTATGCCTAGGGGTAGTCTAAAAGAGAAAAAGATCGTGTGATTGGAGATGAATTGAGTTGAAGTAGCGCTGAGGGATGTCACGAGTGATTGAAAGAGGAAATTGGATACTCTTTGCCACACCACCTGGAGTCGATTGTTTTAGAATAATGATAATAAATAATGATGATGACAACTACAATTTTTATCCGGAGTTCATAATAAATTAAATACACATAAACATATATATGTCTATAGTCTATGGATAGTCTATGCTTCTGGGACTTTTACCGTTGGAATTTATTACGTTAGGTGAGATTTTCTTTTATGACGTCAGTGAGTACTCAGATCGGTGTTGTTAATAGTTTACCCGAAAAGAGGTAAAAAAGGAGATGTAAGCTATAAGCTTACATTGCTACATCATCGTTACCTATAAACAAATTATACTTGTCTTTAAAATAATCAACATTCAAACTCTAATTATATTATTATCCTAAACCAAGCAGCAGTCGTTGGTTTAATTAAAGTATCTACAATTATGAGACATTTAAAATCGTTAATACTAACTGCTTGTTCTAAATTGTTTTAAATTTAATCATTGTATCAATAAACCTTATCTGAGAGGCTACGACAGTGAAAAGCGGGAACCAAATAGAGTAATAGATATATGTATAAAGAACAATACTCAGACGCTTTGATCTTGAACATTTCAAAGTGACATTAGCAATTCAAATAAAATATTTTAAATATCTTTATTCAAGTAGGCATTTACACGCACTTTTAAATCGTCAATTACATTAACTTGGTCAGTAAAGTCAGTCTGTGAGTAAGCCACCGTCACTGTCAGCTCCGAATGCTGTTCTGCTGAGAAGAGCTGGCCAAAAACTCAACAGTCGCTCTTTTTAATTAAAATTTAACAACGTTTTAACTTATACATTATACATTAACCAAATGAGTCAATGACCCCAGTTGCACACATTTCGATGAACCAAAAACGTTTGAATTTTATAGTAAGATTTATTTAATAACAATACTGAACAGAAACTTCTTGACAATGAAAATTAAAGTAAATCTTACCCTTAATTACCCTCAATTACCTATTTTAGTTTAACTGGTACTTGAGTTGTTAAGTTATGGTGGTGACAGTAAATGAATTAACTACTTAAGATGATGTTGCTTTAAACTAGTAATCAGAGTGAATGCAATTGGGCCCTTAATATGTCTATAACAGCTTTACTCCTTTTAAATTATATATTATAATATATATGACAACAAAATTTAAATAGTTATAAAAAGAGAGTTAGAAGTTATAATTATTCAAAATCGTCGTGACGGTAAGTAATTCATTAACAATATTATTTTCGGCTTATTAGAACCCTAAAACAACATAATCTAGTTTTAGCTTAAGTAAACTTAACCAAAAGCTGTTTATCTACGTTTATATGGTTTAAATTGTTTCTTTTTGTTTAGGTACAATAACTATGTGATTATTTATTTCTATATTTGAAAACATAAGTAGATTGATAATGCTTACATAACTATTTGGGTTGCTCTCATACAATAAAATAATAAATACATGGACAAATGTTTTCATTTTTAATATCAAACGTCAAACGTGGTAAAAGGTATACTATATTATTTTTATTTTTACTGGAGAAATAAACAATCTCAAAGTTAAAACGATAGAAATATATAAAACCCTAATATTGTAGTTGATTCAGACAAATATGTTTGGTGTGCTAGATTTTATCTTATAATGTAAAGAAAAGAAGATGATTAACATTATTTTTAATATTATTAAGTTTATTTTAATACTTGCACCTTGAATATTATTTTAGGGATAAAACTATTATTACGGATTTAACTCGCGTATATTGAATTAAATTTAAAATTTACATTTTAAAAATAATGAATGTATGTATGTCAATTTAAAATTTTATTCATTATACGCGAGTTAAATCCCTAAAAATACTTTTATTTACATGATTTTTGGGTTGATTGAGTAACAATTTATCATATTTAAGAATTTTTTTAAATTGTTATATCACGAAAAAATTAAGTGTGTTAAAATTATTGGACTAGTCAGTTTCATTAATAAACAGTTGGCGACACTTTTCTTATTAATCTTAAAATAAATCTTTCTATTGTCTGAAAATAGACCCTTATTACCTATTCAGTATAAAGTTCAAAAAACCATTTTTTTCTTTTACCATTTAGTCAAAATCAAGTTCACCACCTTTTATATAAATAATTTGTATTTTGGGTATTAGAACATGACATAGAACTTAATTTTACTTTATGTCCGATTCAATCTAATTATACTTCATAATAAACAACTGAATCGTAGTATTTATGTGAAACGTAATGAAGCTTAAATTATGCAATAGTAGTGAATATCAAATTCAGCACATTTGTGTCTGTGTGTGTGTAGTGTGTGTCTACTGAAACCAGTTAGTTGTCAGTAGTAGATACATACAACATCAATCAAGCGCTATCAACGTTCGAAATGGTAACACTTTTGAATTTCAATTTCAATTTTAGACCAAACTTAGACATTCTGTGATTTGTAGCATAGTTTGTGATTCGCGGAACTCTAAATTGGTAGCTTTAACCAATAGTAAATAGTATATTTATTATTGTTTTATCCATTTTATATATAATAATGCAATCCAATATTATTAAGCGAATGCTTGTTAATGACACAAAAAACATCCAGACTCGAAACAACCACCCACGAACGAACTTGAAGCTACGAACTTTGGTACCACAAGCATGGTTCCATAACCTAACCTAACCACTAGACCAGTGTGAATTTGATAACGAGCATCAAATTATTTTAAAATTGTTAAAAAAGATCTATCTTCAATTTTTATAATGAAATTATTCGTCTTAGTTCGTTTGATTCGTTACTTGCTAAATGACGCCACAAACAAATGATACAAAAAAATTAAAAAATATACAAATACGCATATTATAACATTATGTGTGTTTTAATATTTACTTTTATGGGGACAAGCAGCTGAAATTCAAACTTTTTTCATATTGCAGAATCCAGAATTCATTTGGGCAATCTACAACCTGTCTTGTAGGTACTCCTTAAGATATATATTTAAAATAAAAAAAAATAACTTTACCGTGTCAATACATATTTGATAATTTTATGTACGTTCACAAAAACTTAAAAATAAAAAATTGCTAGATTTCTCTTGACGTGTCCAAATAAATGTAAAACATTTTCATGGAATATGGAATTTTTGACAACGACTCTTACTACACATGCACAAAACTTGTTTATTTCATACATTGGATTATCCGGATTTTCGATTATCCGAATGCCTTACGACAACCATTAGTCCGGTTAATCGAGTTCTACTGTATAAATTACTTTAGAGCGATTTTTTAATAACAAAGCGACTATAATAATTAAGTTTGCTTTTTTTTCGATAACACATAATAATTCTTATGTATGTAAAAACGGGTAAGTATGTCAAACTACTCTAAATGTTTTATTTTGCAGCTAATGTTTAAAAAAAAAATACAAAAAGCATGTTATACCTTTAATAGTATCGAAAAGAGATACAGGTTTACTGAGAAATAATATAAATATGGCTGCCATATCTTTTGGCAGTATTCCAGTTGTTGTGAAATGACTTTATTTTAACAACCGAGGTACGAATGAAAATATCGGATAAAACACGCAGGAAAGGATTTTTTAAAGTTATACCTTTTATATTTTACTGAATTTTTAACATCTATTTTTATCTAACCTTAGCCGATTTGTTTTTTTTAATTTATATTGTTAAACTTATATATGATTTTTTTATACGTAAACCTTTTTTGTTTATATGTAAACCTCCCTTTTTTTTTTTTTTTTTTTTTTAATCGTTGGAAAAATGCGTTTCCGCATCGTCACCCAAGCCAGGAAGGCGATGGCCGGGCGGTATGTGCGGCACCCGGCGACTGCCTAAGGCACCCCACTAAAAAACCAACGGCTGCCCTCATCGCTACAATGGAACGCCACGGGACCGCTTTCGCACTCACCGTGACGCCCCGGCGGAACTCCTCCATATAGGGGTACCCCGGGCAACCAGTGTACCCCTACCTCATAGACCTAGTGCAATGGCGAGAGAGGTCGCCCCCCCTTCTCACCTAGGCCTACGGCTGGGAAGGAATGGGCTGAACCCTTCTCCTTCGCAGCCTCTCCCGCTGAAGCTCGATGTGACTATGTTGCCATAGCCACAGCTGGCTCCGTGCTGGGCTCCGCGCTCGAGGGTTTCGCACCAGGTGCTAATCCTCGAATTCGCGGAGCCTCCCACATTGTTTTTCATGACAGAGTCATCCAGGCCTTTAAGCCTTACGGCCACACGCCGGACAGGCCGGACGACATCTGCCACCCCACTCAACACTGGGCGAAGTTTCGCCGCCAGTGCCTCCGCCTGTTCGGGAGTGCCCTTAGGCAGCTTCAAGAGCCTGGCTCCTGCCGCCGAGCGGCGAATCCTCAGCCCATCTCTGAGGCCGATGTCGTCGAGATTAACCATCTCGGCGGCACGCCTCAGAACATGGGCGTAGGTCACGCCCGCCTCTGCCACCCCACTCTGCAGCTTCAGCAAAACTGCAGAAGACTGGCCTTCGAGGACGACATATGCAGGATCGGCGATTGATACCCCTGCAGATTGTCCTGTGAAGCCACAGCTGGCACCTTTGTGCCCCTGTCCGCCAAGAGAGGCGGCCGATAAGTCCGCGCCGGGAGGAGACGCTCCTCAATATCTCTAAAGCGGGAGTTAATCAAAACTCCCACTGAGGACAACAAGGAGCTCCTCAACTCCTCAACTGCGTCTGAACCTAACGGCGGCATCTCCGGGGGAAGCCTCGAAGAGACGGAAGGCCGGGAAGTTTCCACAGAGCTCTTGAGCTCCGCGAACTCGTCCCGGACCTTAACAATCCCCTCCCTAAGGAAGGAGACCTCGCGACGCAGGCGAGCGTTATCCAGCGACTGCTCGCAACTGCTCAGCATCCATATCAGATGGAACGGGAGCAAGTGGCGCCTCCGAAGAGGGATCCTCTTCGGAGCCCGGCGCACTTCTTTCTTCGACCATCGGTTTGCGGCGGATCAGAGCACTCAGTCCGTGCTCAAAAGCGACCTCCTCCGCCTCCTCCTCCATGGCCCGCAACTTGGCCCTTGCCTGGCGAGCCCACTTCCGCGACCTTTAGGCACACCCCGTCCACGCCGAGTGGTGTTGCACTTAGCCACTGCAACACCGGACTGGGGATCGGACTCAGATGCGACCTCGGGGGAACTGCGAATCACCCCATAGGTCCGCTTCCGTCCAGCGGACTGCTGTGGTTCTGACAGATCGTCTGAATCTGTCAGAACCACAACCGGACTCTCTCCACCACGCCTCACACTGTTTTTGTTTATCCTGGTCGGTGTGGTGTCGACCAGGACAAGGACTCCTGCACGTGAGCGGTTCTTGCCCCCCCCCAGAGTACGAGGGGCAGACGGCAACAGCGGCCGTGCGGGATTCAGCACCCGCCTGGGGACTCATTTTCGAATCGCTCATTTCATATGATTTTGGACGCCCTCATCCTTACACGATCCTTCGGCAGACGCTGCACCTCCGGACCGACACAAAACAAAGAAAAGAAAAGACGCAGAAACACAAAGAAGAAAAGACAACACGACGACGACACAACGAAAAAAAAAGGGTGATTTTTTATAGAGGTTTTCTTCCTCGCAGCCAGACGAACAGAGTAAGCTCCGTCCGTCCAGCCCCCGTTCCCGCTCAGTGCGGGCTTCCTAGATCTTGTGGCCGTGCAATGCTCGCTTCGGAAAGCAAGCAGCCACATTTGCTAGTAGCTGACCGCGCCGGCCGAAGCCGGTGCCCCCCATATCTGGAGGGACCCCCCCTATCCGCAACCCGGGGGACGCGCCAGATGGCAGCACTAGCGACCGCACACTGGATATGTAAACCTCCCTAACCTATCATTTCATATATATAACATTCCTCTTAACTTGTTTATGTCTAGACTAACTTATATTATACTAGCTGTTACCCGCGACTTCGTCCGCGTGAACCAAAAAACATCTTCATCGAGTTCAGATCAGAAGCTCTACGAAAATAAAAAAGGTTAGGTTAGTCAGTCAGTTAGACAGTTTCTATTCTACCTTCACCTATCTTGAGCAGTTTCGTAGCGTACGCGCCTGACCCTATATCATTTAATAACTGTACACGCATGTTGGTGGTAAGATGCAGTTTTTGAACTTTGCTCCATATATATGAGGACTTCAGTCGTGCATTTATTTCATCCGCTGCAGTACCACGCTCGATGACAGGCAATGTTTACCTAAAATTATCGTCTTCCAGCAATCCCATCTTCTCACACACCTGCCGAAAAGTTTCGAATTCTTGTCCGTCGACTGTTTTTAAATCGTCTTGGATTTAAAAACAGTTGGTGGGACCCCTTATTATATTTGGCAGCAATCGTAAGCAATAGCATTCAAAATTGCTAACGTGCAGTGTAAATGCGACCAAGAGCATCTCCTGCCTTTACACCCGGCCAGTCATGGACAGGTGTTCCTTGCAAATGACGTTTCCACTCCTTCCTCGCCGTATTCCAAGTGTAGTAGCGAGGTACGTCAATGTAGATTAATGTTTTTGCAAAACAATCACGTTGGCACAACTAAAAAAATGCTGTTAGTGTCGTTTTCGGTACTGACTATCTCTCTCTAAAATTATTTTCTGTTAAATAAACCCTCTCACCATTGGGTAGATGGATCGCTAGAGATGAGTGATTTTCCTCCAAATTTATTAGTGTAAAAGACAAAATTTATTTATATTCAATACTTAAAGTGACAGATGTATCAATTTTCATAAGAGTTTGATAAATATGCTAAAATGTGCATTGTTAAAATACATCCAATTAAATTGTATGTTTGGTTCACTATTATGGTCATAGTGACTTACACATAAAAGATATATATATGCTGTCGCGGACTTTTATTTAGAACTATTTAAGATAAATAATCTTACAGTAATTATCTTTGTGTAACTCAAACTATAAGGGCAGCGCACGCCAATATAGCTCTCAGGGGGCTGATTTTTTTCCGGCTTACTTGACATTTATCGTTATTTTATCACCCAATTATAAAAAAATCCTGTAAATTTTAACTTATTATGTTATTCTGATATCAAAGCTATATTACTGCAAAGTTTCATGAAAATCCGTTTAGTAGTTTTTGCGTGAAAGAGTAACAAACATACACACATCCTTACAAACTTTCGCATTTATAATATTAGTAGGATAGATGTATTTCAACTTAAAAATGTAAACTTTTTAACAAAAAATAAAGTTTTTTTTTTTATAGGAATAGAAAAACCAATGTGGGGGCTGTGTGGTTATATTTTTGAAAATATGTTCAATATAAAAGTACCCTACTCTTGTTTTAGCCAAGATTTATTTATTTTTGGATAAATTTCGCAAACATATTGTTTTTGGTGCTTAATTTTTAAAATAAGTGAAAGTATATTTTTTAATTATAATTGAGAGATCGATTCATAAAAGTAAAGATTTTGGCTAAAATATTTATTCTACCAGCAGACAATTTCGAAACTGTAGCATAGATAGTACTAATTATTGAATTGTGAAGGTGCGCTTCATATGCAATTAAATAATTAAAGTAATTTTCTGAACAACTGTTAAAAAGGCACAATAGTCCATATAAGTTATAAAATCACAAAAAAACATTAAAAAAACTTTTGACTTATAGGGGCCTGGATTTGATCACGGCTCAGGAAAATATGTTCCGGACAAAGTTGATATGCGAGGTATTTAAAAAGTCCAGGCAGATAAAGTTCGCAACAACAAATTTATTTATTAAAACAAAGAACTCATAATTAAGCAAATATAAATAAATATCTAAGCAAATAAAATCATCTACCTACTGGCGGTTATACGTAACGAATACGTAATACTTGTCATTTTTTGAGTTATAAATTATATTAAATAAATCTGTAACCACGCCGTTATATCTTTGGAAAAAAATGATAAAATTAAAATTATGGGTTTGCCTAATAAAGAGGTTGTATAAAATTACTTATTTAAATATAGTTTGTAGATTATATCCAGTAACTGGCGGGATAATAAGAGTATCAATATTTTGACAATTGCCATCAGTTGTGGTTATATCTATCAAGTAATTAACCAATCGGAAAAGTGAGCTTGACAGCAAATTAGTAAAAATATTAAAGATAATCTTCTTGAAATAAGGTGGTATAGGTTATTAATCTATCAAATAATAATAATTAACTGAAAGTAGCTAAGGGTTTTGTTTTTTATCTTTCTCTTAATATTTTTTAATTTTATAAATATCAAAGAAAAATATATATTAAATGACTCTACAAATACTCTAGAATTTTCTATTAGATTATGCCATGTTATTGGACAAATCGAATAATTAATATTCCAACTCATATTCCTGAATGGCGGCCGTAACAATGATGTGTATTAACTATTTAACAAAGAGTAAATGGTGAATGTTTAAATAAAATATACAAATACAATAAAAACATAACAAATAAAATTTAAATTAAAATAAAATATGGTTTTAATTAAAGAAAATTGGTTAAGAATAAAATTATATTACCTTGGTACTTTAACATGTCAGTTTTTTTTAAATAGTTTGTCTTTATCCATCCACTAAAGTTTCTAGAAGAACATTTGATACAGTCTCAGAGCGCGGACGGCTCTGAAAACCTATTGATTATTGTAATAATACGCGCAATCTTATATTGTCGAATGTCTTATGTAGTCTAATCAAACTACATACATTAAACCTTTAGTAATAGATCCTATAAGATGTAAGACAAGAGTTTTGAAAGACGACAGCATCCAATTCCTTTCGTGAGCTGCTTACACATGTAGATTTCGATGTAGTAGATTTTCTTTGTAAGTATTTTTAAGTTGATAGACAAAAACAATTCCTAAAATATCATTATTTATGTTTCGCTTAAGGTATGACGTATATATATAATATAATTGTATAAAGTAAATATTTTCTATATATATATATATATATATATATATATATATATATATATATATAATAAATCAACAAACCGCAATATATATTTGTTTTATAAACCCAAAATTAAACGCTATGTATACTCATAAAGAAATGTTTTAATCTCTAGAGTCTATACCTAAATAAACAAGTCAACCTGTTAAGCCAAGGTTGAAAAAGTTTGTGTGTTTGTTGGTAGATTTCCCACCGCGCGTTATATATTAAAGAAGAAAATAACCATGACTCTGATCATGGATAACTATTTATAACAAAAATAATATAGTAATACTGTGTTAAATCACAAATTAATGTGGTTTGCTAAGTCTAAATTATTTGTGTAGTGACTTTGATAACAAAATGGATTTAATAAATCAATCTTAATAAATTTAATAGTCAATCTTTTCTTTTCAACGCTATATTGGCATTTTTAAATGGAAACACTATAAAGATAATAAAGATATTTTGTTGCCAACAAAACGTTGAAATCTGAAAATTGGATTGTGATGTGAGATGTGTTTTACAATAAGTCTTTTTAATTTTAATCAATCTTTTGATTGTTTAAAATGATTCTCCGCTTCCCCTCGGACCGCTGCTAACTATAGACGTACAAACTGTGTGTATAACAACGATTTATTGTATCTATAAAAGTGTATAAGTAATTCCTCTTCAAATAATAGGAGTGCATAAGTGTACAACTGTGCAAAAAGTAATCATAATTAAAAATCTTAATTGAAGTGGCGCAGCAAAAATGAAACACGTCTTTTAGTAGAGAACGGCTTATTATTCCGTATTTTTAAGGGTAAACTATTGAGTGGAATACATGAAGCCTGAAATTAGCCGTCAGCCAATATTTATAACAACAATCTGGTGGCAACATTTCAAGGCGTATTACTGTTTTATAAATTTTCCCATTCGTCAGCGAATTTAAGTTTTATATATACCTATAATTATTAACTTATAAAAAAAACAAGTATTATAAATATAAAGGTAAAAAAAAGTGCTTCTATATCTTCTTACATGTCTGTTTGCAAGTGTCGATATTACCAGCATTAGAAATAGAATTGGAATAAAAGTGATTAAAAAAAAAAAAACATATATTTCAACTACTAATTTAGTTATATATTTTGTTTAAAAAGAAGATAGCATCTTCATAAAAATCTAATACTAAACAATTTATTTATTTTAAAAATTATAAAACTAAAATAACTCCTTTTATTTTTTGTACTTCAAATTATCTAACAATGTGATTTGTACTCGTATCATACATACCGATCTCCTATACTTTACCTTGTTTCGTTGATGTCAGAGAAATATAATGACAATGCTTTGAATTTGGAGCGGTATGTTCCAAATTGTATTGTAAAATTCAATGTTAAATTGTGACACTCTTGTAATTAGACAGTTCTCAATCTCAACCCCCACACTATACACAGATTCACAATACTGTGATAACTAAATGTGCTTCATAGTGACATTAAGTTACGTTCTCTAGAGGGCACCGGTTCTAAGTAGTATCTAAAGTATCTCTTAAATTTAATGAAGATAAATAAGAATGATGTCTTACTGATGATGATGAATAATGTTTTAAAAAATATAAATTTAACTTTAGGTAGCTTCCATACATAATAAAACATAGTGTAATGCAAGGTTGTATCATTAAATACCCGCGCAATCGTGATTAGTTATTGCTGGCGTTGCTCCAAATGAGGGTAGTTTGCATTTGCATCAAATGTTCATGACGTTTATACAAATAAATACATCTATTACAGAGTAATTTTAGAGATGCTTTTAATGTCAAAAAAGCCTTTTATCTGTAAGTATTATTTAGATTATTTAAGTATAACACAATATTTAAACGAGTTAACAATATTATTATATTATTATTGTATCTTTTACAAAAAGATTTAATCTAAATCTACATATAGTTTAAAACAAGCGGTCTTGTTGTTCTATATGATGTGTCCAAGTTCTTCCTAATTACCTACGCGGGAACATCATCAGGACTATTTCGAAGAAATTTATTACTTCTTAATTTTAGTTTTATTGTAAAACTTATTTCTTAATAATTACTCATTACAATCATAATCAATTATGAATCTGTGAGTCATCAAATATATACACTGTTATTTGTAATTAGTTGACTATCTCTTGGAGGCATCTTCTTTACATCAATCCCAACAACATTTTATTTCCAACATTTGTTAGTCATATATCAGATAACTCACAAATTCATAATTTAATTTTTACGTTACCTTCACTGTGAAGTTAAATACTGATATTCCGAATTTTATTACTTATAGTTCAAAGCGCCTAATTATTTAAACTTTTAACGAGGTCCTTGATTTTGTAAAATGAAATTTACATAAATTAATTATCTACATTTAAGCCTTAATTTCTATTAAGCAATGATAGTCTTAAAATACTATTTATTTTATTATACTTTTAACTTTGATCACCCTGTCTAGATATCGCGTAGCCCTGTTAATATGTTTAATCAAAATAGGAACCCGGAATTGCTCTGCTTGCGTACAAAAAAAAAAAAAAAAAAGATTACAGTTACTTAATTACCTAGTATAAAATATATAAAAGTATAACTAGTAGGCCATTATGTTACTAAAGGAATTTTTAATCTCGTTACTTTTTAGGAAAAGATGAAGTTGATCAGTTAAGAATAAATAAAAAATAAAAAAAAAAGTTAAGAATGATCTTATAAAGGATTATTTTTTTAGATTTTGAGGACAGCCATCCTAAAATTGAATGTTAAGTTAGCCTATAATTGGGATATACTTTGTCACTTATATTTACATAACATATAGTAGAACAAATGATTTCCATTGTGTATCACGTTGGCTTCCTATTAAATAAATAAAATAAATAAATTATTGAAAAATAATTTGAATAAAAATAACTTTTTCGCAAGTCATTACAACATGTGGGTTAAAAATGGTCGACACATGTGGTAGATATGACGCAATATATGTTTTATATGCATATGTTTTATATAACGCATTATATGTTTGTTAATATAATATGGCGTATAAAAATCATTTTAAATTAAATATAGGGTTGTATAATTAAATACAATAAGTGAATTAATGAGAATGAAATCGTAGTAAAACGAATTCGTTTCACAAAAATACAAAAAGATCTTTTAATAGAAAATACCTTTAGAGGCCTTCAAATTTCGTTAAGAGGTAAAAAGAGGTTCTTTGAAGAAAATATGAAGAATTATTTGATCTTATGAATTACTTGTATTGGCTTTTTGTAATAGCCACTAGCAGTAATTAATTAATATCGTATATGAATTATGTAAAATCCATTACATTAGTAATTTGTACCTGAATTAAAACTAATTTCTGTCTCAAAAAGTTATTTTTATAGTAAATAAAACCAATCGATCGCTTTTTTACTTAACAGTTGGAAAACCATACGGATAATATAATTTATGAAGGTTGTGGCATTTTTTAATGTACTGTTATAAAACATTTTTAAATCTTACCTCAGCTGATAGAGATAAAACAAACAGTTATCGTCCTGATAAAAACGTAATATGAACTTCATTCAACAGATAAGCCACTATAGCTTATTTAGAAAAGTATTGAGGACAGACTCCGCAGACTAGTTCCGTGCTTTTGTTGTGATTTATTTATTAATTTAATTTAATTTAATTTAATTTAATTTAATTTAATTTAATTTAATTCAATTCAATTCAGTTCAGTTCAGTTCAGTTCAGTTCAGTTCAGTTCAGTTCAGTTCAGTTCAGTTCAGTTCAGTTCAGTTCAGTTCAGTTCAGTTCAGTTCAGTTCAGTTCAGTTCAGTTCAGTTCAGTTCAGTTCAGTTCAGTTCAGTTCAGTTCAGTTCAGTTCAGTTCAGTTCAGTTCAGTTCAGTTCAGTTCAGTTCAGTTCAGTTCAGTTCAGTTCAGTTCAGTTCAGTTCAGTTCAGTTCAGTTCAGTTCAGTTCAGTTCAGTTCAGTTCAGTTCAGTTCAGTTCAGTTCAGTTCAGTTCAGTTCAGTTCAGTTCAGTTCAGTTCAGTTCAGTTCAGTTCAGTTCAGTTCAGTTCAGTTCAGTTCAGTTCAGTTCAGTTCAGTTCAGTTCAGTTCAGTTCAGTTCAGTTCAGTTCAGTTCAGTTCAGTTCAGTTCAGTTCAGTTCAGTTCAGTTCAGTTCAGTTCAGTTCAGTTCAGTTCAGTTCAGTTCAGTTCAGTTCAGTTCAGTTCAGTTCAGTTCAGTTCAGTTCAGTTCAGTTCAGTTCAGTTCAGTTCAGTTCAGTTCAGTTCAGTTCAGTTCAGTTCAGTTCAGTTCAGTTCAGTTCAGTTCAGTTCAGTTCAGTTCAGTTCAGTTCAGTTCAGTTCAGTTCAGTTCAGTTCAGTTCAGTTCAGTTCAGTTCAGTTCAGTTCAGTTCAGTTCAGTTCAGTTCAGTTCAGTTCAGTTCAGTTCAGTTCAGTTCAGTTCAGTTCAGTTCAGTTCAGTTCAGTTCAGTTCAGTTCAGTTCAGTTCAGTTCAGTTCAGTTCAGTTCAGTTCAGTTCAGTTCAGTTCAGTTCAGTTCAGTTCAGTTCAGTTCAGTTCAGTTCAGTTCAGTTCAGTTCAGTTCAGTTTAGTTTAATGTAATTTAAATTGGTCTGATTCTATTTAATTGGATTTATTATTATTACTATTTTTTATTTTTTGTACATATTCCATATATTTTAACCTAGCATAGTTTTAAGTAAATTAATCTTAGATAACATAGTACATAATTTCAATAAATAAAATAATATTATTTTGTTAATTTTTATAATTGTACGGGGATTGTGACTACAAATCAAAACCTATTATTGTGTACATGGGGTTAATATAAACAAATAAATTACCTGCAATACAGGTTTATTTGTAGTGCAGGTAATTTTATATTGCTTTTTGTTTTGTAATTATTTTTGTACCCTATTGTTTTTAATATTTTAGTTGTACCTATTGAATCTTTTTGGAAATAAATTAATATTATATTATTATATTAAATGAAAGGTTTTGTCAAATTAGTTAAACAAAGAAAACAACAATAACCGAAAGAATAGAAAGGACAAATAGTAATAATTATCCTTGTCATTATTGCTTTACTAAACAAATAGGGTTTAAAATTACAATATAAATAAAACTATTTTTTACGTATTTTACTCACGTATCATAAATTCAAAACGTTAAATTTAAAGCGTTAATTAAAATATTAATTCTATTATACTCGACTTAGATACTTAAATACATTTTATGTCAGATTATAATATTAAAATAAAAATTTCGATTTATATTTTAAAGTTAAAGGTTTCATACAATATTTTAAAATATTTAAGTTAATACTTCACGAATGGTTTTGATTTTATTTGTTTAAAACATTAACGTTCTTCATTAGATTTATATATTATATTTTGTTTCAGATCAATTTGATCAGTCAATGTGATTAATCAACTTCATCATCATTAAGCAATCATTCATCATTGAAAAAGTTTCAAATTGTAAGTTGAGAATTTTAAGTTTGTAGATTTTAAAAGTTTTAGACATTAGACAGTCAGTTGTTGTATATGTTTTAGTTCTAATAATAACGTGCCTCAAAATTATTATGAATTCAAACATGGTATTGTTGGAATTTTAGGAACGATATAAAAATGATGTAATAATTACAAACTGTTATTGAAATAGACTACGATGCATTTATTTCTATATCGAGTTTATTAATGATATCATAATCATGACCTATCTCTGAGGAATGCTATTAGTTAGTAAGTAGGTAGGCTATTAATTAAAATTTGATTTATGATTAGGTATGTGCATTATGTAATAATCAAAAGGCATTATGTAAGAGTAACAAGGTATATAATTGACCTAATATGATATATCATCAATTATTAAGCTTGTTAAGCAGTCACCAATTGTTAGTTATTTATTATTCGGTACATACAAATTACCTACTTATAAATAAGTAGTTATTGTATAAGGTTGTGAAGATAATAAATATTAAGATGAAGGGAGTAAGCGATCTGAGATACAGTAAAGAACTAAATACCCGAAATTCTCTTCCCTGTATATTGCATTAACCTGCTACTATCATACTCTAAACAAACGTATGCTCATCATATTTACAGATGTCCTTGGTCTGTTATATAAGTCAATTAAATATTTTTTGCTAAGAGTATTATAAAACGAGTATTTTATAAAATAAATAAGAATCTTATATCTTAAAATAAACAGCCTAAAAAGAGTAGTATAAGTAATGATATCCCATAATTACCTTTAAAGAACGAATATATTTTATAAAACGTTAGTTAATATTGCTTCACTTAACCCAATTCTCAACCATCAAGGGGCTACGACGAACCACCAAGATGTGAAATTAACTCCCTTCAACGATGTTTCCGGATCACTACGAGATGGGTACCTTAAAAAAGGGTACCTACTCCCTCCTCAAACGTCGGCACCGATCTTGTCACTCCTTGAATACCTACTGTAAGATACCGTAGGCGCCAGTGATCACTTTACATCAGGTGACCTGCAAGCTCGTTTGCCCTCCTTATATTATAAAAAAAAACAATATTACTTTGTTTTAAGAGTTTTGTTAACATTTCAAACCCTTATTATAAGTAACAATTTTATTATAACTTAATTAAACGTACTTAAATGTCAATGCAATTAAAGTAATTAATACCTTAAACTTATATATTACAATTAAAGATAGCATTAAAAAAATGACGTGTAAGTAGTAATTAACTTTTTCACTTTTTTTAAAATTTTTTTTCATTAAATTAAAATATTAAACACAAGGTCTATAGAAAGATCTATTGATAAAGTTCATCTATATCCGTAGATCTTATTATGGATAATTTCAAATAATGTATATGAAATTTCCTTTAATGTGAACTAAAATTACAATTTATCTACATTTCCAATGAACCTAATGTGATTGAGTACATCTAATTTTACAAAAATTAATAAATGAATGAAATGAATTAAATGAGACTATATAATAGTATAACATAATACATTTTAATAAGGATTCGTCTCTCAATTTCAAAATCAGTATGTAGATATTATAAATCTAATTTACACGAAATTGAATTGTATCTCAAGATGACGTTAATATTAACATACTTCATAGCAGATTGATTAATTTGATGAACACTAAATATATCTACATAACCGGATACCGGATGCGTTAATAATATAATTTCTTAAGTATGTAAAAAAACTATAATTCATTTATAACTTTCATTAGGAAATACTAACATTATAAGGCAAAATAATTTTATTCACGTGTTTAAATTATCCATAAAGGTTTTCTAATTCTTTAAACAGAAAAAAAAATCAAAAATTGTTAAATATATATAAAACCATAAAAACATGTAATAGTGTATGAAAGGAAGGCTACTACAGCATTTATAAGGTAAACAAAATACCATTGAACGAAGGGGGAATATGAATATTCATGAAAATGATGAATTTTTCGGTGACTAAATGTAAAATTATATAAAAGTTAAGATGCACTGAATACAACATTAATGAAAATACATAACTTAAACACTTTTTGTTTAAATAAACTGCAGATATTTTTTTTAATTCAAGTCAGTAAGAAGTATAACAATCCAATTGGAAAACTGCCATCTTCTCATTTGTTACGAAAGTTTAAAGTTTAACTTGAGATCACTTTGGCCTTTAAGTTAATGCCTACAGAGTACTGGAAACAGTATCTCCAGCCGAATACAAATGAGATATTGTAAAAAAGATTGAAAGGAATATTTATCGATTTCTCATAAACATGATATCACTTACCCACCTTCAATAAATAAAAAAATATATTTCATTCACATTATAAGAATACAAATTCACTTTATAAATTACATTTTATTATTTCCTTAAAATATATTAACATTGTTTATAAAAAGTTTTCATGATTTACAAACAGTAATTTTGAGGTCTTTAAATAATAAAAACTTATTTCTTAGTAATTTTTGACGCACTGTTGTACAAAATGCTACTAAAATAGAATATTATAATTATTAAATAACATTACTTTGGTCTTAAAATAAATGTAATTGGTAAACAAAGTAAAGGAATATCTTATTTTCAAGTTTTTATTAAAGTAACAGCTGTTTTTGTTTTATGTGTAAACATAAAACATACAACTTACGTTTATTTGTTCAAGCTCAGCAAGCTCTTGCTGAAAGATCTTTAGAAAAACAATACTTTACCATGCATAATATATCTTGGATTATCCAAATTCAAGTTTTAGGTTTTCGTATTAATTAAAGCTTTTATATATTCTCTGCAACTTAAAAATATTGTCTTATAACCGTTTTCTAATATACTTGACAATTATACCAGACAGAATTGGCTCTCTCTATAAATACAACAAATTTTTTCTGGAAAGTAAAATTGTCAAGTCCTTAAGAATCTACTTAATGTTGCTGATCCTCTACGTAACACGCAATCTCAATTTAAATGAAGGAAATTGCAAGAAAACCTCTTTTATTACAGATAAAAAAAGAAAATTTTAAAGAAGAACACATACAGTTTTAATTTGAATGACAGACACAGTCACTGTATATGTATAGTACAGTATAATAGATATATTATGTACGTGTTATGGTATTTAACGAAATCCTAAAAAATATAAAAATACTCTACCTACGTCAAAAAAAATTGTTACAGGTAGGTAAGTAGGTAGAGTGATCAAAACGTAAGTCCTGTTTTGGATTCCATGGGTGAAGCTAAAGTTTATAAAAGCATTGAGATAAAAATGTCTTTTGTTTCCTCAAAAGCTAAGTGAATATATCAATTCAGTAAAAGCAAAAAAAAAATTGTTAAATACTCTAAACTTTATAAAGTGCTGCGATTGCTTGCGACGATTTCAAAATAATAAAAAAAATCAAGTTATAAGTGTGATAATATCTAAAATACATTTACACATTTTCTGATAAATGATCTAGACATTGAGGCCACATCCTTTGGCTGCATTCCAGTTGTTAGCGAAACGTTTCTTATTTCAAATACAGAGCTGAAACGTATCGTCTGAATGTATACGTCTGAAATGTATCGGATGTAAACTGATGTCTATGACCGGGATAAAAATGACGATGCAATATTTGCAATATGATATTCATTGCCCATTAGATATATAGAATATATTGAGTTGAGTATTTTTGATACACTTATTAAAAGTGGGCTTTATATATATGTATTTAAAAAAAAACGTAAGAAAAAAAGCGTTATCCAATATTATAATTAAACATTACATTATTATTTGTATATTTTGTTTAATTAATATTATATAAATAAAAAATAAATTTAAAAACGAGTACGATTTTGATTTAAAAAAAGAGTTTAATAAGTATTTTTATATTTTTTTTAATAACGTTTATGAATTTTGATTCAAATGATTTGTCATTACTTGATCTTTTTTCATAAATGTTATTGTTATTTGTTTTTGCTGATATTTTTTTTGTAAGTTTTCTTTAAAAAGAAGTATCATCATTCTCAATTATTTACCTATATTAAATATTAAATAATATAATTAATTTAAAATTAAGCATTTGTAAAAAAAAAAATTTTTGTTTATTAAAATAAAGCTATATTATTTATTAAAAAAATGCTACTCACAAATATGAAATGTCACAGACATTTAGTGTAGTCACCCAAATAGGAATGAAATATTGGTTATTTATTTTATGAAGCAAACCGAGTCGTGTAAATGGACAAACACCTCATACTCATTGAACCTTCTAATTTGACTCGGTATTTATGAACTCTGAGTATAAAAGACAACAAGATGATTTTTTCAGTGTGTTATATTACACTATTCTACTTATTTCATTACAAAGGAATTGCCCAATATAAAATACAATTGCAATAAATTACTCATCTTGCTTTACTCAATTACTTATCTGTGCTTCTTCACGAACCTGTAGCTTTGTATCTAAACCAAAATACACAGGGGCTGGCAGCGCATAACATTTTTTTCTAAAAAAAAAAAATGTATCCTTTAGTAATTTTTACAGTACCATGTCATACCAATACTATTATGGTTTAATACGTCAGATACTATATTTGTACGATTTTAAAAAACCTAGTTTTAATCCGGAGGACTTGTCAAACTCTTTAATTTGATATTAAACACATACGACATACAGATATCTACTAAACACACACTCTGCACCTATTACCGTTTTGTGTGCATTAACATGATATCAGCGTTCTATTAGCCGATTGTGTGGAATATATTGCATTGAGTAATTTAATTTAATTGGATTATTTTAAGGATGAACTAGAAAAAATATTTTAAATACTTTTAATAAATAAAAAAAAAAATAATACAGAAAATTAACAACAATTGTACATTTGTAATATGGAAGACGACAAGAATACAATAACTCTAATAATATTCTAAAGGGAATAAGAAACTTTACGATTGAAATAGTTTAAAATCGGTCTGACATTATACATTATCTCGACTCCCAAGAATCCTGAGGATTCGCTTAATGTTTTGAACTCCTACTGAGTAGATATTTCATATTCCATTTATTATTTTATAGCCGAATATCATTTATTTTTATCTAAATTTAGCTGATTTACTATTGTTATTTCCACGGTTGAACATAATATTAACGTTCATCCACCCTCAACATTTAATTCATTTATAATATTTTCACATTCATTCATTATTACGTTATTTCTATTTTCATAGTATTTCGATTTTAAAAGGAAAAAGAAAGTAATTTATCTTTCCTTTGTTGATTAAAAAAAACAAACAACGGCTATGTAAAATAACTTTCTGAACTTCTAACTTTTAATTTTTAATAAAAAGCAACAACATAGAGTATAGGGTATGTCACCTTTAAGTTTAATTTTTAACTGTTCTCGTGGCGCTTCACCGGTAAGTGCAAAGTTTATACAAGAAAAGCTATGTCACCAAATTTTGAAATATTTCTAGGAAACTACGCCATTGGCTTATGTACATAATTTTCAATCCAATGTAAATTAAACTCTCTAGTTTTTATGGAAGACTTTTTTTATTATTATTTGCACTTTGCACGATTCGACGCGTCTTTCAGGGAAACGTTGTAGGAAATCATGGCTTTCGTAATGATATCTGTCCTATCTCATCTTTGGTTTTTCTATTTTTCTGGACTTATCTCCAAATGCCTTGGAATCCTATGAATGGGATCCTAGGGTTCATGACACAGGTCTTAAGGTCTGCGTTAAGTGATGTCTGGATGAACCACACGATACTCGGTAGCCATTACCTCGAATTGTTTTATAGAAAAGATCAGTATGGTGTTCCGTGTTCATAATATGCCAATTAAACAGTTTGCATTTCCTCAAAAATTGTATATTAATTATTGAATTTACCCATAAGTTCTTAATAAATCGTTTAAATTGAAAATCTTAATAAATTAATATAGATGTATAAAAATAAAATTAATTTAATTATAGTAAAAATAACAAATGTATTTCTGAAAATGATTCTCAGGAATGATTTGTGGAGTAGATCTTAAATTCACAGAAATACAGAACAAATTAAGACAAAAAACGTGGAAATAGAACTTAACTTTTATAATAATGAACTCGGGAGAATCCTATCCTATTTCATTTAGAGGTAATAAACAAAGTGCGGGCTTAATAAGTACTTAATAAATAAGTAAACGATATAATACTCTGACTTTTTGTTTGAATTCTGGAATAGAAAGGAAATATTGTACATTTGTTTAATGAAGTTTACCGGGATTTTAAATGAGCACCAACAGACCTCAGACTAAGTCATGTTTTTAATTTAATTTCAATAAATAAACCTAAACTTTATTTTTACGACCCCTGACTTTAAAAAATAAAAAGGACTAATGACTATTTCATTGTCGTATATTACAAAAACAGTTCTGCTATTTAGATATCACTTAATATTAAGTACTAATCCAATTAATTATTAATTTTGTGGTTGTATAGGTTCGTTTAAATGCTTATACGCGAGGTGATTATATGTGATATTTGCAGGGCTAGTCACAAAGTCTGCATTTTTATGAATAAAAATTAAAAAAAGTTTCTAATTATCACCTTCAATACAAAAATGTTGAATGTTTTGTCTCATCCCTGGAAAGTATCCCGTAGTTTCTCTGTTTTTTAGATATTTTCCTGTTAAATACACATTAAGTAAAACAATGTATTTCTTATATTCGTTCACGAGCACGGTAACAGGAACTGTCTCGGTTATCTTTGTACTATTTTTATTTTTATTAAAAGGCACATTCATTCATAATATGAAATTGTACATTCTAATACTAGTAATAACTTGCGAGATTTTATAGTCTTAAACCTTACTGAATAAGTGGTCTTCATAGTCCATATCATATGATTATGAAAGGACATTTTTTAATTCTGACTCTCGGTTCCTGAAATTAGCCTGTTTAAACAAAAATAATTACACAAAACAAAAACATAATCTTTTGCTACTTTGTTATACATTAAACTTGATTTCGGTGTATAATTGATCTTCAATATAAATTAGAAGGTATAAAGTATTACTATTAAATCTAGTATTTTACACCCTCGAGCAATTCGTTACCAATATTTGTTGGATATTTAAGAGAATTGAGATTTGATTAAGGGGTGCGGGGTAAATATTTAGAGATTTTGAATTTTTAAGTTAATTTTGGTTATTAATTAATCCGAGCTGCAGTAGACAAGCACCATATTAATAGTTTAATTATTCCAATAACGAAGACTCGTAATAACTAACGAAAGTTCTATTACCATCGACTATGACCTGGGTTTTCTATTATTATAATTTCAATTACTGTTAACAAAACTAAAACTATAAATACGGCCACAATATCGGGCCTTATACAATTCTTGGCTCGAGCAGCATAATAGTGCGTACAGCTCTAAAAAATCGTAATGTGGCCCGTTAAATGAACAAAGCTAAAATTAATTATGAAGTTTTCTTTCCAAGGCCAAAATCTGACTGTTTTTTTTTTTACTATTTAAATATTTATTTTATCATTATTGTCCACAATAAAAAATAGTTCCAATTGGCAGATTTAATGCAACAAAGCATTTCTATCGGTCAAGCCGGAATAAAATATACAAAGAACTAGAAAAATCAGGCTGTGGAACAAAAATCTTAAAGTGCATAATTACTTTACAATACACACCGAAATTTTTTTTTTAAATTATATTCCTTTAAAACACCGTGAAGTTACTTCAGGTTACAGGGGTATGATTCGATACGATTATGAACGGTATTCTACGTAATTTACCAGATGATGATAATTATACTTACATAGAATCAGATGAAACATTCCTAATTTGCTACATTTAATAGAATGCTGCAAGGAAACACTATTTATAAATATTCTGATGATTTATATGATGACGTAAATAACTCCCAAAAGTATCTTTAAATATGTATATCTAAAACACAGAGCTTAATAGTAAGGTTTGATCACGGCAGTAGCTGAGAATGAAAAATGATGTAACTGGTGGGAAAACCTAGGATTTCCTCCAATAGCTCTGTCGGATTTAAAGTACATAAACAATAACTTACATTTTTTGTTAAGTTGTCTCATAACTTTATAAAGTATTTTCAACAAAATAAATAACTTCAAACTGTATACATGGATAATGCTAAATGAATATTGGTGTTTGTTTACATCATCTATAGTTATATCAATATCTCTCTTTACCAATATAGTTTTTGTATCGTTATCTGACACCCGTAACACAAGCAAATAATTTGCTTATTTAGGGGTCAATGTTTGTAATTTTCCCCGTATTATTATTATATTATATGAAATATGTAAATGTCGTAATTACTTTGAATTCTTTTCTTTAAGATTTATCATGCCTTGCAAAATACTCGGTTTGTCCTATATTCTTTTTGGAGTTTACTCCTTAAGAATCGATTTTTGTATATAAGGCGCCCGGTATGAGAAAAATATGAGGAGTAAAATCCACTGAACGATGACCTCGTTACGTTTTTGGTGCGCAACCTATCGTGCGCAACTAGTTTTGCCATCTATCGATGAATAGCAGAACTTTTAATGATTTGAAATATCACGCTTGTCTCTTTAGTTCACCAACTCGCCTCTAGGGGGCATAGGTTGTATCAGCGTTACTGCGCATGCGTAATCCTGCATAATACTTGTACAAATATACTTTTTTCATCAAGGCCTTTAATTTTAATAACTTGCTGTTATTGTATTACAAAAGACCCTAAGTACAAGTACTTAACAATCGTAATTGTTCTTTATTCACAGAAATAAGATTGAAAATAGTTTTAGCCGATATTATGAACCTTTTTATGATATTACAAAGCAGTTAAACTTCTCATTTTAAATAGGACTGTTGATAAAATATGTATGGAAATATCGATATTATTACTAAGAAATATCGATATTTATTACTAATACATTTTTGTACGATATATCGATACTTTGATATTGAAATTCAGGTATCGTGGTCGATATTTATTTCAAATATTTTTAAATTATTGCATAGCTTATATCGTGGGATTGGAGTGCAGCGACCGAATCAAGAAATTTCGTAACAAAAAAACCTAAAACCCCCACTCCGCCTACTATGTAGCTCGGCCGAGTATTGCGTACATATCATTTAAAAATAGCTTAAGCGCCTTGTTGATACTTGTATTATATACTTTATTGCTTAATAGTTTAACAAACGTAATTAAACTTATTCGTGAGATTTAAGGTTGAAAATATTTTTAGCTAATGATAATCTTAACCTTTTTATGACAGTACATAGGAATGACAACTTCAAATAGTATTTTTTTTAATAACAGAAAAAATTGTTTTCTTATCGGTCACAACATCCAACTTCAATTAATATAAACGCAAAAAAAAATAAGTGTGGCACTCGGAGATTGCCGCAGTAAAGCTTGATATATCGATATTTTCAAATACATCAATATTGGGGTTTGGAATTTCAAAATATTATCGTTATTTCGACATATTGGCTTTATTTAAAATAATTATTGCAAGTCATGTTAGACATGCAAGATGGTATTTATTTTTTAAGTGAGTTGCTAAATTAGTTGTATTACCGCTGCTTTTATATTTTTCCCGCATAAATTCGATGAAACACTTCTTGTATCAACTTTTTTAAAATACATACCATAAAATGGTAAAAATGATTAAAGAATATATATTTTGGCAATGTACTATTTCTATAAAACTAGATATTGAATGATTTAGTGTGAATGAATTAGCTTTTACCGCTACGATAAGAGAAATGATGATGATAATGAATTTGTAATAAATATCGATATTTCTAAGTAATAATATTGATATATCGATACATCGATATTTTATAGACCTATTCCTATTATGACATGATTATATATTATGAAATTATTCTATTCCTATTTAAAATATAATCAGTTAAATAAGTTAAATAAAGTTCAATTACGATTGTTAAATTCTTGTACTCTGGACTTTTGTAAAACCATAACAGAAAGTCATTAAAATAAAAAGGCTTTTTGAAAGAAATTCATTTGTACCAGTAAAACATTTATTTTAAAATAAACATTAATTATTATTCAATAAAGATCATAATACATATTATCAACTTGGCGCTTTTGCTATTTTTAAATTATAAGTAGGTACACAATTTATAAATTTCTGGATTCGGTCTCCATACTCAAGGCCCGCGATAGAAGCTATGCAATAGCTTAAAAACTTGAATTAACATCAATAAAAAAAAATACTACATAAATAATTATAATTGCAATAGTTGATAAAAATGCTATGCAATAGCTTTACCGCGGCAGACAACAAGTGTCGCACGTTTTTTTTTCATTTAAACTGTCTTATTTGTAAATTGATTCTAAGGGAACAAACTCCAATATGAAATAAATAATAAAGAACTACTAAGCAATTTAACATAATACAAAAAATAATAATGAAAATAATTAATTAAAACCTAAAATATTTATTATTTGTAATGTAAGTAAAGACTTATATTTCCATGTAAGGAACGATACATTTTTAATTTTTATGTTATTATATTTTTAATATAAGCTAATATGCTAATGATTACTGATAAAAAAATATCAATATTAAAAGATGCCTTAACAACATAGTCAGAACCATACATATTCATCGTATTAATAAAAGCGAATATGCTCATGAATGTTGATAAAATCAATGAAAACATTAAATGTGTGTATAGAGTAATGTATATGCTGCAAAGCGACTATATCTATATGTTATTGAGCTTGTTTATTTCTATCAGTATCAATTTACTTATGTTGCTGTTTTTGTTATATTTATCAATAATTAACATTGTTATTGTGAAGTTATAATCTTTATCATTATATTTGGCTAAAGTGAAATGCAAGTATTTCGAAATAAACTATGGCAGAAAGGGGTGTAGATAATATTTTATAAGGTATCAATCTTTTTTTATTTTTTTTTCCGTCTGTTTAGACAGTTATACTTAAGGAGTAAACTCCAGTCGTGCGTCGGAGCTGACACACACAATTTTTTTTTTTTTATGGAAGAGGAGGGTAAACGAGCTGGCGGGTCACAGATGACTTGTGATCACCACCGCCTAGGAACTCTTGCAACATCCGAGGATTTACAAGATATTCGTTTATTTTCAAATATCTAAATGCATTCATGTAAGAAATACAGTCTATTATCGTTTGTATCGTGTGTATAATACAGATTGTTAGTAAATTATATCATTATATATAAAGTGATAATCAAAAATTTTACATAAGCAATAAAATTAAATTTAAAATTTAAAAAACCCCCGATACAAAAAATAATATTATTATGTACCGTTGTACGTACGTTGATAGTGTATATATTACGAAGATAATTATTGAGGACTTAGACTATACGATTTGATATCGTAATTTCTTTATTTGCCTTGTTAACTTAACTTACTTGCATGTTAATTTCTTCCTTTATTAAACGGTCCCCCGACGCAACGAATTCAATAAGTACATAATAATATTATTTTTACTCTTTTTAGAGGTTTTTTGTATCGGGGGTTTTTTAAATTTTTAATTTTATTTTATTTTCTGCTTTTTAAAGTTTTGTTACTAGTTTCTGAATTGTACTAAATGAACCTACAGACACATAAAATTATCAATTGTTTAAGTAGGAAAGATTTGTTGGTTTGTTTGAGTTAAATAGGCTCCGAAACTACGGGACCGATTTAAAAAAAAACACTTTTAGCATTAGAATCCTATATTATGATGTACAAAGGTTATATTTAATACGAGAAATATGTATAATATTTAGTAAAATAAGGATCCACGTGAAAATTTCGACAATATAATAAATAAAAAATGTATTAAGTAACATGATTCAAGACTTTTTCATATGGGTAGGTAGGTAAGTTTCATATATACGAATATTAATAAATATAAACATTTAGAGTCAAAATGATTTACAATCACTAATAACACTATTATGAAGAGATTTATATTATCACTAGCTGTTGTCCGTGATTCTTTATGACTACGATCATAAGCCATATAAATATATTTTTACAGTCTCTGTGGACGCAGTCACGGGCAACAGCTATCCCTAATAAAGTACTCTACCTCAGTGCGTAAGTGTAAAAATCTTTTGGCCTTCATAACAAGGATTTTTTTCCTATATAGCGGGCGAAACAGCTGGGAACAGCTAATTATTGCATAAGAACCTCTCCTTCGCACGAATAAAACGTCAATATCTTAAAGATGACTATTTCTATTTCAATCAAACATAGATAAGAAATATCTCGACGATCATAGCTTACGATAAAAAAAACCGCATTCAAATCCGTCCACGCGTTTGGACGCAAACAGCTAATTATTGCATAAGAACCTCTCCCCCGCACGAACAAAACGTCAATATCTTGAAAACGGCTTTTTTAATTTCAATCAAACATAAATAAGAAACATTTCGACAAGCATAGCTTTCGATTAAAAAAAACCGCTATCAAAGCCGTCCACGCGTTTGGACGCAAACAGCTAATTATTGCACAATAACCTCTCCCCCGCATGAATAAAACGTCAATATCTTGAAAACGGCTATTTTTATTTCAATCAAACATAGATAAGAAATATCTCGACAAGCATAGCTTTCGATTAAAAAAACCGCCTTCAAATCCGTCCACGCGTTTGGCCGGAAATTTGCCACATATACACAGATACACAGATACACAGATCGACAGATCAAACTTATAACACCCCTCTTTTTTGTCGGGGGTCAAAAAAAATATATATAACGAGGCCTGCTTGTTTACTTTTCACTCAGAATAATACAATTTATCTTATAAATTTATACCTTACCTTACCTACCTTATATTTAATTCTACTGCTCAATTCGAGATTTTCAAGATCTTTTATTAGTATTATGTTAGTCTTGAAGTCAAACTGAAGTACGTTTAGCCTAAACTTCTTTTCGACGGAATAAAAGTAATTTATATTACTTGAACATCACAATAACATAACGCTTAAATATCTTATATTGATATGTATGAATATTTCAATTAAGTTAGTTATTGTAATTTTTTTATTTTATTGTACCCTTAAGAAAAGATTATAACTAAAAAATTTAAGAATCTCTATGATTAAATTATTCTTAATATGGTATGTTATGAATCATTAATAAATATGAAACATTTAAGAAAGGAAGGTAAGAAGAGACGTGGTTAGTTATCTAAACACATTGAGTTGAATGTGTTTTTGTTATTACTAAATTTTACTGTTGTAATAACTATATTCATATTATTTATATAGGTAGAAGCTATAAATTGGTATTGTTAAAAAAAAATACTATTCATTTTTAATTTTCTTAAATTCAATAAAAGTTTAAGATAACATACGACATTATGTCTCTTTTCACTGCATAATATGTACATGTTTTCTTTTATTCTATATTTTTTCATATCACTCAAAGATCGTTCATAGTTGCGCAAGGACAAGAATATGTAACACTTATATATGTTTTCTTTTATATATAAATTTGTCGTAACTTACAGATCTATGGCTGTACACTTATTTAGAGTAAAGTTACGTGGAGTACATTCCGTCCCTAATGGGGTAAAAAGGAAAAAATGTACAGAATTCATTTCATTTGTTGTGGATTAAGACTAAGAAATATTTTTTATGCGAATTCCAGGTTAGAACCAAGAATATAATATATAATATAAATTGAAAACAATATAAATATTTGCAATCATTAAAAGGTGTCTTAATATTTTACAATAAAATTAATAATTATGTATGTATGTGGTGTTGCTGTCTTGTTTTCGGAATTTGTTTCTCAATTTCATGTAATTCTTTCACAAAGGCTTATATATAATACAACCCTAAGGTAAGTTCTTTATACTATAAAAAATGTGTAATGCATAATACTATGAAAGTTATGAAAAAGTTGCGTTACATCGTTGTGTCATGTTAATATACAAACAAATGGTCGCATTCAGTTGATTGATGTCATTAATTATTGTTAGAATGGAATGTCACACCGGCTGGTGACATACGAGACTAATTGATGAACACTGACTAACTAATGTATTTATTTACTAGTGTGTGTGAGTGGCATCACCAGCATATTACTGTATGAGGTTTACTAATAAACTGTTTATTGTGTATTATTATTTGGGCAATCATAAGTTTCTAGAATATACTACTCGGTTGATCGGTTAAAAAATGAATCAATTTTTGAAGGTAAAACGGACAAAAAGTCAGAAATCACCGCAAAAATTAAGAAATAGCAAAATTTTGCTCAGTGAGCCAATTTATTCAAAAGGCGATTATTACCACATACCCGGTTAAATGTATTCAACATTCAGTAAATTAGAAGTTATTTGATTTGTATTGAAGTATTGTGATTTAAAACTAATGTTACTATGTAGAGTTAAATTTAGTTATTCTTAAAATCCTATCAATTATTAATATATTACTACTATCTTTGGACGAACTCTTTTAAAGGGATTATAGGGATTGAGTTTTTATCGAAGTCTTATGAAGCTCAAAACTCATTTTCTCCACTCAATGGTAGCGTATGAGTTGTGCTAAATTACTAAGTAGTCAAAAACTCACTTGACTTTATTTCTCCATCCTAATAAGGTTGGCACCAATACACATACTTGATTATAATAGTTGTTAGACGATCGGCTATCTTATCTAGGTATGTACATGCTATTTTTAGGAAAATATTTTTTCATTACATTCATTTATTTTTTGAATTTAAATCAAAATTTGCCATCCGGATCTAAACATATATATAAACATATGTATATATAAATATAAACATATAACTTATTTGTGTAAAAAGAGTTTTATCCAAATAACTAAATCATTATTGAAAAAAATATGTTTATCAAGATCTTAAAAACAGTTACACAGAAACTAACAATAATTATACGATAAATGTATTTTGTTTTCATAAGTCCAAAAAATATATATTAGACAGTGGTAAAGATTAAATAGAAATACGTACATAATCAATGTATATAATGAGAAACTATCTAATTAACTAACATAAAGTTAGAAGTAGAATTGTAATGATACAAAATAAGCTTTTGTAAAAGATGGAAAAGATGGAAAGTACTAAACAATAAATATAAGAAATTTTATAAAAATGGTAATTATTTCTAGTTTTTTTATAATTTTCAATAAAATGAAAAAATAATTATGTCCGCTTTTACTGTGCAATAATTATGTCAATAACTTGCTCCAAATTGGAACCCTGAACCAGTCAGAACGCTGCAAACTAAAGATAACAAACTAGCAAAAACAAAAGCTTTATATGAGTCAGTAATAGGATTTTTTGCTCACTATGTAATGACACTGACTACCAGTTAGGTTCTCTATGAAAAAGAAGATTGGTAATATAATAAATTATTTCTAAATATGTATTCATCATTACCACGGGCACCAGTCGGTTCTTAATATATTCCTGATAATATTTCTGTTTCTCTATGCCGGTCACAATGATCGTTCTGTAATCAAATTTTCGAAAACCAGAATTTTAATTTTTAAATAGTATTATTTACTACCACGTATACCACTTATATACGTGGGCAAAATAAATACTCTTCTTGTAATAAAATACTTCAAAGTCCTGACACGGTAATACAATTTACAAGTTAATTATTATTATTTATATATTTTTTGCGATTAACATTTTTTTGAACTTAGGCATTGTTTTATACAAACATCACACCGATCAGATAATTAGGATGTGTTTTCAAAAGTTTTTTTTACATGTTTTTTCAATATGTTTTGGTTATTTTTGAATAGACAAATTCAATATGATCATTCTGTTTACATTAAGAAATTTATCTTTGAAGAAGCAAAAGATTGGGAAAAACAAGATTTTTTAACAGTATTTTTAACTTTTATTTTTTAACATAAACTCTATTTTTATCGAAAAACTTTTTTTGTTGAATCTTATATAACTACTTAATAAAGTGATTAATTCGTGGTGAGTGCAGAGTTAACCAGTGAAGCCATACAGACATCAGTACAACAAAACTCTCTACAAACCAATTTTTATCTGTGATATTCAGAGTGCGTGTCTGCTGATCTAACAGGATTATATAAAATTGGTTTAGTGCATTTTTTCAGGTTCTTTTTATTTGGAGTAAGATCAATAAAATTTTAACCAAAAGTTTCCCAGTGACGACGATCTGGCTCCCATTTTTTCGTTTTTGGACCAAGCGCCAGCAGATCTAAATAGGGATTTCACTTCAACCATTTGTAAACTAATTTTAATTTAAAAAAAAAAAAAAAAAAATAAGGGTCGATCCCTTAATTCTCAAGCGATGGAATACACGGTTAAATTATGGTTTTTTTTTTTTTTAAGAAAAATATACTTTGAATAATAAATGCAATTATACAATTTTCTACACTGTTACTATGTTCACTATGTTTTACTACACTTATACATAATATAATATAATACATTAATATAGTAACGGTAGATTTTGGTAAATTACAAGCTCGAATAGAAAAGAACCTGCAAACTATGGGGCGTTAAATTTACATTCTTATATCGTTCTGGATTTTAGTAGCAACTTCATTCTTTGAACAAGTCGTAAAATTGCTGCCTTTTTTACATATTTTCATACTACATTTAACATATTTACGTTCAAGAAGTGCCATCTATGCAACATCAAACGGTACGCCAATTTACTATGTCGCAACGCCAGCGCAGATTTTTTAGTTGATAGACCGTTATGCAAGCATCGAAGATATATTTATTATTATTACATTCGTATATAAGGTATAAAATAAAGCTATCACTTGACTGATTAAACTATCAACAACTTTAAAGTAATTAATAACCTGTAAACGAAACGACTATACATTAGACTATAGTTAAATTAGTCTTACCTAGTCTTACCTAGGACTTCTTTTGGTATACCATTTCATTTCAGGTCATTATTTACATTTGTGCAAACAAATCTTGTTTGACTTGACTGTTTTGACTGAAGGGCTAAACGTCTAAATATACCTACAAAACTTAACAATTCATAATATAGCTTTGATAAATAAAGCTCAATTTTATATTTGGAATACCATGCAATTATAAACAAAATGTTACATATCGAATATAGAAATGTAATGTAATAAATAAATTATATCTTTTTAAAATTTCACAAGACAACATTTAACAACAATTCAATAAATATATCAAGGTGCAATTATACCATCGATATTTAATAGTAAACAAACAAAAATAGAAATAGCATGAGTACAAAGGAGCAGTTTATATTTTGTAAGTAAAGTTCTTTGAGAAAATAATAAACTAAATTCACAGTTGGTTTAGCAGAAAATATGTAATCTATTCTGTTCAGTCTCATGACCGATACCCGACAGATGACAACCGACGGAGGCTGCGCCGTCTTCAGAGGGAGTCGAGACAAGCTCTCGACGACTTCAGAGATAGCGGCTGGGATAGGACGCTTGCGACGCTCTCTCCAACACACCAGGCATTCTGGCGGTTGCAGAGAGCGTTGAAGGCGGACACTGTCTCAGATATGCCTCCCTTGGTTGGACCTAACTCCGCCATCGCGTTTGACGACTCTGACAAAGCTGAGTGCTTAGCCGACAGTCTAGAGAGCCAGTGCCGTCTGTCTGCTCAATCCGTTGATCGCGATCATGTCGAAATAGTCGACAAATCGGTCAATATAATGTGTTCTCAGCCACCGGCCGGTCCGCCAATCGAGGAAACGAACCTAGACGAGGTGACGTCCATAGTTAGGGCGCTTCACGTCAAGAAATCGCCAGGTCCCGATAGGATCACTAACAAAGTGATAAAGCTTCTTCCGCCTCCTTTAATTTACCTATTGGTTACCATTTTTAACGCTCTACTGGCCGGTTGCTCGTTTCCGGCCCAGTGGAAAGAGGCCATAGTGATAGGGTTCCATAAGCCGGGCAAACCCCGGCATCTGCCTAGTAGTTACCGTCCCATTAGTCTTCTTAGTTCCTTAGGGAAAGTATATGAGAGAATCATCCTCTGTAGACTTAGATCGGAAGTCGAGAGACTCAAAATCATCCCAAATGAGCAGTTCGGCTTTAGAGCCAACCATTCATGTTCCCATCAGGTGCAACGCCTCACGGAGCACATACTGATAGGGGCCACTGTGAGGGCCAAGAAGCATAGGACAGGAGCGCTCTTCCTCGATGTAGCTAAGGCGTTCGACAGGGTCTGGCACAATGGACTGGTGTACAAGCTATACCAGTTCAAGGTGTCGGACAGACTCGTACTCATCATACGGGACTACCTGTCGAATCGCTCCTTTCGCTACAGAGTGGAAGGCGTTCTGTCAACTCCCCGCCCCATCAGGGCGGGTGTCCCCCAGGGTTCAGTTCTCTCGCCCATCCTCTACTCCATCTACGCTAGCGATATTCCTAGGCCGCGATCTAAAGTGCACCTTGCCATGTACGCGGACGATACCGCGCTTTACACGTCCTCTAAGGATCACTGGGAGATATACCAACGTCTCCAATCCGCAGTCGACTCCCTCGAGAGTTGGCTGCGGAAATGGCGGATCGAGGTAAACCCTGAGAAGAGCGTTTCGGTGCTCTTCGAACGGGGCCCCCCAAGGATCCTCCCGCGAATCAAACTCTTTGATAAACCGATACCTTGGAAAGACGAGGCAAAATACCTAGGAGTAACGTTAGATAGAAAGTTAGTTTTCACTGCGCATATTAGGACCGTTCGTAGCAGAGCGGCCTACATATTAGGTCGTTTATATCCGCTGTTAGGCAAGCGGAGTAAAATGTCCCTTCGCAATAAGGTGACACTTTACAAAGCTTGCATACGTTCCGTCATGTCCTATGCGAGTCCCGCTTTTGCGCACGCTAATCTGAAACCCCTTCAGGTGATTCAGAACAGGTTTACACGGATTGCAACCGGGGCGCCGTGGTTCGTACGCAACATCGATCTCCATAGAGACTTGAACCTTCCGACCATCGCTCAGTACTTCAAGGGGCTTTCCCAAAAGTACTTTGAACGTGCTGAGCGACACCCGAACCCACTGGTGGCTGACGCCGCAGAGTATAGACCACGTAAGACTACTTTAGTCAGAAAAAGAAGACCCAAGTCGGTACTCGTTGACCCCGACGACGCGTTCACAGTAGGTAATAACGTGTACGCGTAGGCATAATTGACACCACACAACATACAGACACACACCGTCTGTACCGGTATAGACGAGGTCCCAACTGAGTAAGTGCTCCGTTGCTCCGTCGTTCTGCCGTCGGAGGACGCTAGTGTCCAAATTTCCTTAGCTTCCCTCATGACTAACGACGCCCCGAGCCGAGGTCCGTGTCTCAATCTGAGACGCCCTCGGGACGTCGTTCCCCATGGGGGCCCATCTGGCCCCCCCTTTTTAAGGGTGGGTCTCCTGACCCACCCATTCCCCCGGTGACGCTGTAATAGCCAACAGGGCTAACAGCATAGCAAAAAAAAAAAAAAAAAAAAAAAAAAAAACTGTTCAGTCTATTGTGATAATAATATCGATTTGGTTTATCCTTCATTACAATCTCGTTTTCTGTATTCTCTTGATATTCTTAAACACTTCCTTTCATTTGAGACAATTTAAACGTCTAAATAAATAAAAACTGACGATTCTATTTTGTAACTGATGTTTATAAATTAATTAAGTCAGGCCGACAGGCAGGACTAAAAAAAAACCGATGTTACTGAAGCAGAAATTTATTAATTAATTACAATTATTAATTACAACTAAATAGGTGAGAATTGTTCGATGTCAGAATCAAAAGTGATACAATTTATGGAATAAAAGCGGCACGTAGCTCGTTCTCACGCGTCACCACTTGCGGAGTCAGCATTGCTTCATTGTTACCGGGCTGATGCAATCCTCGTTGTTAAATATAATATATTTTACTTAATCTGCACATTCTATGTATAGTGCGTACTTAACATCTCCCTCCTGAAGATCAGCGACTATTGATGAACTTTAGTTTGAAATAGCGCTGAAAGGTTTGAAGGATCAGAATGGCTTTCCTTTGTAGTTTCAGCATAGGTGTTTCTTTGCGCTGCTTTTTCAGTTGGGATGTTTTGTTCAATTGTAATAACTTGATGTCGGTTCTTAATCATTTTCCGCAGTATAATTCCTATACCAAGTATACATGCACCGAGTAGTAGTACATATATAGGTATAACTGTATATATCGGTGTAATGTTCACTTTATCTATAGTTAGAGGTGTTTCCATAGATATCTCAGTATTACTTTGATGCAAACTATGTAGGTTTATAGTATTCAATCTGATCTTTTTCTCAGCAGCAGTAGGGTTCTTATTATTTTCTTTTGACAGGTTCATGATTTTAAGGGCTTGACCTCTTACTCGGTCATCACTATTGGTTACTATTAACAATTTCGTTTGTATGAAACATCCCTTTGGAATAGTAACTAGGTAGCTACCTTGTATTCGGTTGTATTGGGACTTCGTGCAGGATAGGTGAATATTAGTCTGCTCGGGAAAGTTGATGACATAATGATGGTTATCAAGTTGATCCACTGCTTCAAAGTTCAGCTCGACTGTAGTAAACTGGCAAGTCTCGTCGATGGTTTGAGTGCTTACTAATCGCTGTATGCAGTCCACATTGTTGTTTGAATAAAGATTAGAGTTGCCTTCACAAATATAACCGAAGCTTGCCTTCGGGCATTCTGCCTCAATGTACATAAAATCATTATCATGTGTTGCTAGGAAAGGATGTGTAGGGAGAAGAACCTTTTTGTTTCGGTTAGGGACAACGGAGAGCTTGTATAAGTTGTAAGTTGCGGGGAAAATAACAGGGAACTTGAAAACTAACACTATCTCTCTATTCCTATAATAATAACCTAATTGAATTACTTCAAAATACTCTCTAACACTAATATCCAAAATTTTATCTCTGCTATAGAGAATGCTTAACCTATCTTTCATTTCCTTAAGGGTATCTAACTTAAACATAAGGTGATGCGTGCTCTTTGCACGAACAAATGCTAATAAATTTTCTAATCTAGAAAGCTCATTTTCTAGGACTTCTATGTTGTCTGATAATATAATAAGAAACTGTGCTAGATGGGCGTATTTTATCATATCTGTTTCACGTTGTAAATCGCTGTGTAATATATTATTAATAGTGGTCTCCATTTCTTTTTGATTATGGACTAAATTCGATAGTATGTTTGAACTTTTAAATATCCAGTTTTTATTAATGCTGGCACGATTATTAATTTCTGCAACTATTTTATTATCGTTTTCCTGTAATATTTTAATAGCATTGTCATATCTAATTGCATCTGTATAATCTAAGTTGCCTGAAATGCTCTTAATTATGGAACCTAAGCCATTAACAAGCCCTCTCTTAAGTCGAGTCGGTTCGAAGGTATCTAATTGGATAGTTAAGTCCTTAATTTTACTATATAAATATTTAACGTGTGGTTCATATAACGAAAATGTCTTATTATGAAATTCAGAAGTTATATTATTTAATTGGTCTCGAATTATATTAATATTATTGCGCAACATATCTAAATCTACAGGTTGTATAAAAGAATGATAATGGGAAATAATTTTAGTTGTACCAAGATTAAAAGGCAATAGGCCGGGTCCGTCATCTAGGCTGTCAAGTGTTATCTCTTGCGCTTGAACCAGGCTCAGAAGTGGAAGGAGGATCCTGTAACAAGCGCGAGCTGTTAGGGACTCTCTTCAGACGGGATTTCGCTACCGGTCCGCGTTTCTTTCTAGTATAAATATGAATAGGTAAATCGGCTAATACTACATCTCCGGTATAACGAGGGGCTAATTTTTGTCGTGACGCTAATGGATTTCGTACGAAAACCTGTTGATCTGGAGAGTACTCTTGCTCATTTTCGCGATCTTTATTAATATTTTCGGTAATTCTTGTTCTATCTTGCAATGAGAATTCATTTATCATATCAAAAACTTTTTGCATTTTATTTCTATGCTCTAGCATATACTGTTGAAGGATATTTTCTGATAAATTTATATCTAAAGGGTCGCGAGGGTCTAAATGTCCGGTTATAATGTCAAGGGGTCTACATTTTGTGAAACTGTGAATCGAGCTGTTGTACGCTAGAAGAGCATAGGGCATTAAATTACTTACTGAATCTCTACGGCGTTCTAATTTGAGTAATCTTAAATGTTCAAGTAAGGTCGAGTGTAGCCTCTCAACCATACCATTTTCATTAGGCGTGCATGCTAGGATTTTATGATGTTGTATCCTATGTAACCTAACAAATTCCAAAAATATTTGATTCGTGAACTCGGGTCCACGATCCGTAACTACTGTCATAGGTACTCCGTGGTGTGTTGCGAATATGAGCAGAGCTTGAATTACGCTAACTGCTGTTGAGTCTTGTAACAGATACGCTTGTGCGTATTTAGAGAAAGAATCAATAATGGTTAAATATTTTTGGCTTTCTATGCTTAACAAATCTAAATGAACTATATCAAAGGGCTTAGTCGGTGGTGGCACTATGTGGAATTTTTGTTTTATGGGATTTCTGTCATATTTGGCTCTACCACATACATTGCATTCGTTAATGTATTTAGTTATATGTTCTTTCATCTTAGGCCAAAAATACCTGCGTGATAAAGACAAATAGCATTCATTGATTCCACGATGATTCGTTTTGCCCTCATGGTAATTTTTAATAATTTCCTGTTGCTTTATATAGTCCTTTACATTGTCTAATTCTATTTTCGTTAAAACTAAATCCATAGCTGAACATTTAAATGCATCTTGAATGATAGGAATAATAGAGTACATTTCTAACGTAGGGTTAATAAGTAAGCCTGTTTTTACTTTGGGGTTAACAAATTCTTTTATGGAATCTACAACATCCTGTCTCATATTGTCTTTAGATATCTGAATATGTGTCCTAGTATGTGACTCAAAAGGCTTAGAAACTGATGGCTTACTTTTAATATCATCCACTATAGTGAATATAACTTGTCTATTAAATTTATTAAGGGGATAGTCAGAAATGGGTATTTCTAATATAGGATTTTCTGCATCGGTGTGTACTGTCGCAGTATCTGAGTTCTCACTTATATGAGGAGGGTTTTCGGATGGATTAGCTATTAAAGAATTAGTCTCTTCATTATGCAACTCTATACGAGAAAGGGCATCGGCATTCGTATTAAACTTTCCCTGTTTATATATGACATTAAAATCGCACTCACTTAACCTGAGTCTCCACCTGGTAAGTCGTGAATTTGGCTCTTTTATACTCATAACCCATTGAAGGGGTCTATGATCTGTTACAATTTTGAATTTTCTACCGAATAAGTAAGGCCTAAAATACTTGGTTGCCCATACAATTGCCAATAACTCTTTTTCAATGGTACTGTAATTAATCTCGCTACTATTGAGTGTTCTAGAGGCGTAAGCAATCGGTTTATCTGATCCAATGCAACCTTGTGAGAGTACGGCACCTAATGCTAAATTAGAGGCGTCTGTTGTTAGAATAAACTCTTTTGAAAAATCTGGGTATTGTAATATTGGGTCATTCGTCAATAGGACTTTACACTTTTCAAAACATTCTATATAATTCGAATCTAGATTAATTTTTGAGCCTTTTTTTAAACATTGAGTCATTGGTTTAGTAATCTTTGCAAAATCACATATAAACTTCCTATAATAACCTAAAAGTCCTAAAAATCTTTTTATTTCTGTGGGTGTCTTTGGAAGGGGGTAGTTTTTAATCGCTGAAATTTTGTCTGGGTTTGGTTTTACACCATCTTTACCTATAATATGGCCAAGGTAAGCTGTCTCTAACTTTAGGAACTCTGATTTGTCCATTTGGACTTTGAAATTAGAGTCTCGCAATCTTTTAAAAACTTTTTCAAGATTGACGATATGCTCTTGGAGAGAGGTGCTAAAGACAATAATGTCATCTAAATAAACTAAACAAACAGTGTTTTGCAGATCTCGAAGCACATTGTCCATTACCCGTTGAAAAGTAGAAGGACCATTTTTGAGGCCCATTGGCATTCTCAAGAATTCAAAGTGGCCATGTTCCACGTTAAATGCTGTTTTTGAAATATCAGTGGGACTCATCTCCACTTGGTGGAACCCACTAGCTAAATCTAATACGCTAAAATATTGGCAGTTTCCTAACTTATCTAATACGTCCGCAATGTTGGGTATGGGATATTTATCGTCCAGTGTTTTTTCATTTAATTTACGGTAGTCAATAACAATACGCCACTTTGTTTTACCAGATGCGTCTGATTTTTTGGGTACAACCCAAATCGGGGAACTCCAGGCGGAATTAGAAGGTCTTATAATTCCCTGGTTTAACATTTTGCTAATTTGGTCTTGAACCTCCTGTTTATGTACAAAAGGATAGCGGTAACTTTTCGTATATACAGGTTGTTCATCAGTGGTCTTAATGGAATGTTTAATTTGATTCGTAAAAGTTAATTTTTCACCTTCAAGATAAAACACATCGGCATATTGAGAACATAAGTTTTGTAAGTTAATACGTTCTTCATCATTTAAATGGTGTGTTCTTAACTTTGAAAGGACTTCTGTAACACGATCGGGTGGCTTTGTGGACTTAGTGCATTGAAAATTATGTAACTCTGCTTGTAACGGTCTATCCATTGAAAAAATAATATCATTCTTGCTAGGGTTGTATACTTCCACAATACCGCGATTATTTTTAACGTTAGTTAAACATTCTACAATATGGCAATTCGACATTATTTGTTCATTAACAAATACATTCCCGTTTTTAATATTAATCGGTAATTTAATTAATTTCGAAGTTCCGGCTGGTATAACTTCTTCATACAAATTCGCATTACGTGAGTCATAAATCTGAATAGGGTTGGTCGCATAACTTGTAATTAAAGACTTTGTTTTAAAATCAATTGTAGCTTCCCATTTATCTAATAAATCCGACCCTATTAAACCGTCGAAGTAATCGTGAAATTTATAAATAAAGAAAGTAACATCACTATTGTCATTGAATTCTGAGAAACACGGCACCGTTATCGAATAGTCGCTTCGGGTTACCGCATGTATATTACTCACTTCAAATGGATCGTAATTTAATTTAATATTATTGTAATATTTACTTACAGAGTCAGGGCTTAAAAACGATTGGTTTGCTCCGGTATCTATTAATAATTTTAATGGAGGGTTGTCTGTCTGTATGTAAGGGAGTTGTCTCTGAGTTTGTAGATTTACTTCTATTTTAGCTTGTCGGATCTGAAAGGCTTCGGAAAATTCTGCCCACTAGTGGGACTAGGAGTGGGGTTTGATTCATTAGCCTCACTATTATTCTCATAACTAATTTCGGCTTGTTCTTGAATAATTTGAGGGTCTACAAAATCGGTACAGTATAATTCGGGGTATTCTATGTTATCGTAATAATCATTATAATAATAGTCATATGCATTATCGTAATTACAACAGTCATTAAAATTCATTTCTCTCGATTTAAAGTAGTTATTAGGGGGAGGATTACCTAATTTTGACCAATCATGACCTCTAATAGTCGGGGGTAGATTTCTAGAAACAAAATTACTAACACCACTCATTGGGCGAACTTGTTGCGAACTAGACTGCGGAGTAGTATATGTATTATTATGCTGTGGCATTCGGAACGCGTTATAAGTATTATAATTAGGTGGCACAGCCCTGAACATTTGTTGTGTACGGGATGGACCGGGTTGATTATAGATATTATTATTTGGTCTCCACTGAGATGCCTGATGTTGCAACATAGGCCTGGAAGGGTTAGCTATAGGCATATTAAATGAAAATTTTGGCGGAACCATGTTAAAGCTATGAGGAGGCTGATTTAATAATTTATGTTGAGTAAAAGGTTGCGACTTCTTATCTGAGCTATAATTATCATTTTTAGATTGCAAGTACAAGGTATTTTGCTCCTCGTGTACGTATTCTAACACCTTTTCTATTGATAAAGGGCGCATACACCTAATACGGGCGCCTAAGGGGTCCTTTAAACCTCTTAAATATGCCTGTAATGTTAACTTTTTGTATAGATCTCGCTTAGCATCAATAGTAGTCTGAATATTTTCGTGTAAAGAAACATATGTCATTATGGTACTAAAAAGTGTCTGGCATCTCTCATAAAACTCCTGGGGTGTACCCGACCCCTGTGTTAACAATGCAAGGTCGTTATATAGCGCTGTTTCGTCGCGCTGATCGGCGAAGTTATTTATCAAAGCGCTACGGATACCTGCCCAATCTGATGGTATACCGTTCGCGTTTATTAATCGGGAGGCGGACCCGTAACTCTATTCAATATACCATTAATTAGAGCAAGTTCAGATAACTTATTTGACGGATCTTTAACTATAATTTCTTCTATTAACTGGTCGCACAAATGAATAAATCGTGTAAGCACATTAACATTGCCATCAAATTCCGGCACTAATCTAAGAGCTTTAAAAATTTGGTCCAAATCAGCCATATTAAATAAACTCAAACACGTAATTGAATTAAATTTATAATTTAATATTAATTCCCTATTTGAATCGTGATACCTATTCCTATTTTTACTAACTTCAACTAACCTAGGGTTTCTCAATTTCCTAGTAAAGGAAATGGTGATAAAATTATATATAAAATATAACACTTAAAAGGCTAGGATGGGAGAGCAACACATTAAAACGATTTTAATGTACTCACAATATCTGCATTCTGGTCTTCTTGCTGTATCGATGGCTGGATACTCCCGCTGCCGTTCTGACGTGTAAGTTCGGATCCTCGAACGCGGCTTGAAAACCACAGGAACAGCTCCACAGGGTCTGGTCTTCGATGGTGGAAGATGCCTTGCAGTGCAGTCCTCGAGTATCCTACCGACTGCGCCAATTAAGTCAGGCCGACAGGCAGGACTCAAAAAAAACCGATGTTACTGAAGCAGAAATTTATTAATTAATTACAATTATTAATTACAACTAAATAGGTGACAATTGTTCGATGTCAGAATCAAAAGTGATACAATTTATGGAATAAAAGCGGCACGTAGCTCGTTCTCACGCGTCACCACTTGCGGAGTCAGCATTGCTTCATTGTTACCGGGCTGATGCAATCCTCGTTGTTAAATATAATATATTTTACTTAATCTGCACATTCTATATATAGTGCGTACTTAACAAATTTGAACCTTGCAATACAAATGGAAGATGTTGCGAATCCTAGAGCCTAAACATATCATACAACTACCAAACATAACGATAAAATTGTGATAAATAATAAAAGCTTTATAATAATAAATATTATAAAGCTATTCTTAAAACTTTCTTTTTTGTTAACTACTATAATATGCTTTACGGCTCTTCCTTATGAGATTATATTTTATGACTACTTGGTAAAAGAAAATGAAGTGTAACAGCTGGTGACTTAATTTAAATATAAAATAGTTTTAAAATTTGTTCTCTATATTTTAACATTTTTAATTATTAAAAGAGTTCATTTTTTATCTTTCTAGATATCATATTTTTGTATTTAAAATACTATTGTATAACTTTAAATAATCCGTTGACTCTTCGAAAATCTTGACTCTTCGGAACTAGAATTAAATAAAGCAAAATTCCTACTTTCCTCCAATCTATGACAATTACTAGAACTTCAGTTAATTGACGTCAGGTTTCAGATAACGTTACGGTGTATGTGACTTTTGTGACTAACTTCTATACGCTGTTATTTATTGAGTTACAAGTTTCAGTTCTGAGTATTATATTGATAAAAGTTATTAATTATATATTTCTTTTCATACATAAATTATAATTCATCCATCAAGCGAAGTAAATGCATGTAATCATTGTAATGATGATTTTATTAATTCAGAATATTGATATTCCATCCGTTTAATTAATTGAAATTGTAAACATATTTTATTACTATAATAATTATTTTATTTATACAGAATTAATATTCTTATTGAAGGATGAATTTAAGAGCTCATACATAAAATATTTTCTTTATCATGAGTATATTGTATATTACATTAATAGTAAAACTCACCTTAAATATTTTCAGAATTATATAATATAATAACTATATCTAAATACATTTAAAATGTTATGAACTGTAAGGTTTATTCAGATATTTACAATAGGATAATATTACACTATAGAGTGTATTATTAATTATGACACTGTGATAGCAGAACACAATATAAGAGGAATAAGTAAGAAAAACAAAAAAAGAGAAACGGTGACTATAAATACAAAAACATTTCATTATCTTTTAAATTTCTTCTGTAAAGACTTAACAAAAAATAACGTAAAGATAAACTGTAACAATAATCAATGAATTTCATCTGAGTACGAATATTACAAACGAAAAATAATTTAAACTTTAATATTAAATATTTTTTTTTCTGTTCAATTTAGTATACATTGTTAGTGAAGCTAATGATTCCAACTAACAGATTTGACTTTGAAGCTTTTACTACTAAAGCTTAAATATAATTATCATAACCTCTTTATAAACTTTTATTACAAACATCAAAAGAGATGGATTTACATATAATACATTAGTAATAAATTGAAGTTTGAACTACTGTTCAAATTATCCCAATTATATTATAATAATTATAATTATCTTAAAGTAATATTATATTATATTCTTAACCAAAATATATTTCTTTAATATTATATTATAAAAATTATTTCCTATCATTTAATATTGATTATTTTGTAAAATGATTATCATTTTGAAAAAAAAATGTGTGTATTAGTGTACACATGTAAGAAGTCAAACTTCTTTATGACATAATTTTTTGAAAAATTATTCACTAATTACAACTTTACAGGAATGGCTAATTAAGCTAAATTAGATAAAGTTTAAGCAAAAATAAAGATGGCGCGTAACAGAAAAACGTTACAATTTTTTGACATTGCTATAAAATTTCTCCCATCCGTCGATAAAAAGTTTCACTCACAAATAAAATTATTCTTCATCATGGTTTCTGTTGTTTCGAGTTGTTGTTCGTTCTAGGTATAGCAAAACAGACCTTGTAAAGATCAGGACCCCAATGCTCCATTTCTCAGCCAAAACTCGTATTTCTTTTCATTCTTTTTTCTTCTATTTCAGACAATCAATGTATTTTAAAAATATTATAAATTATATTTCATAATTTCTTCTTCATGTTATAATCTTGAATTCATTTATAAGTTTCAATAGCAAGTCCATAAAATCGTATTGTCCAGGATGTAATTACAATTCATTATTTAATTATAAAACTCTAATCTGATAATTTTATTTTTGGTTAATGTAAATTGTGTTTTGTAATCCACATACTTGTCATTTTGATTATTTAGTATTTCCATAGCAACATGGTATAAAAGAGATGAAGCTATACGAAAAAAGCTGGCGCGTAACGGAAAAATGTCACGCGTAACGAAAAAATGTTACACTAAATTTTTTTTCAACGAAGTTTCACTTCAATAAACAAAAATAAATTCTTATTACTGCAAATGTATATATGAAAAAAACAAAAATATTTTACTAGAACATCTGGCAGGTGTCTGCTTAAAAAGTATTTTTATTTTCAGAAATAAATTTTAAATATTTTAATGTTACTAAAAATCAGAAATTATTTATTTTAATAACTTTTGCAGTTGTCTTTGTATTGTACTACTAGTATTTTGTTGCAAAGTTTAAGTTTTAGTGTTCATCAATTATGGATTGAAGGTATTGTAGAGTTCTTCCATTCCAATTATTTTAAGTTATTAATTAATTCTCATAACTTACTTTGATCATTTTACATCAATTAAATGGTGATATTTTAATAAAATATCACTCATTGTTTGTATTCTCAGAAAAGAGAACATAAATACAAAACAAAAGCTTCACTTCTAAGTAGTCTCCATACATAACATTTTCTAAAACATAATATCAGTCTACAGTATTTTACACGTTTATTTCTTTTCTGTATATTCTTTTCTGTAAATTACATAATAAGTTATTTTCAAGGTTTTATTATTATGTTGTATGTTTGTTCAATATATTCAAAATCAAATGCGTTGATATTATTTGTAAAAAAAGTAATTTGATTTATAAGACATGAAAATTTATTAAGCAAACAATCTGTAAAATTTAATATAGTATTTTTCTATTATGAGGGAATTACGAGTAAATCTAAATCTCGATGCGAGAAGTAATAACCTTATAATAAATATTTACCTACATACTATAAGTATAAATAGTTACATTTGAAATTAAGGAATGAATTAAATTAAAATATATAACAATTCAAAAGTTTACGAAATTAAATAAATCCACAAGAGTAAGACACTTTATATTATACTAGCTTTCCGCCCGCGGCTTCGCCCACGTGTAATTCGGTTATATATAGCGTTTTTTAATGATCTCGACAGGGCTTTTTCTTCCACAGGCTGAAATCTTGTTACAACTGGAATTAAATATAGCCTGTGTTACTCAGGGATGATGGTAGCTTTCTAATGGTGAATGTTTGAAATCGATTCAGTAGTTTCGGAGTTTATCGATTACATGTGTAAACAAACAAACATATAAAAAAATAGATTGTTCCTCTTTATAATATTAGTATACATACAAATCTATATAGAAAAAGTAAAGTGAGACAAAATCATCGTCTCAAAAGAAAAAAAAAACAGGATTTATAGGACGAAGAGGCCTTACAGGATTTCCTTGTAAACAATATTTTTAGTTTTTTTATTATTTACCAGGATGAACAGGTTAGAGGGAGAGCTGACACGCGAGCAAGCAACATACAGTTGTCCATGAGAGAAACAATCTTCTCTTAAATCAACACCAGCGACTTTAAAAGTTTGCCCTTGAGACTTATTTATCGTCATCGCAAAGCAAACTTTTAGAGGAAATTGAAGGCGCTTAAATTCAAATGGAAGGTCATTGGGCATTAGAGGAATGCGCGGGACGAATACCGTTTCTCCTCGGGCACATCCTGTCAAAATAACGGCCTCAACTAAATATTTATGTAAGGCTTTGACTTGCAACCTGGTGCCGTTACACAATTTCGGTGGTTTCAGATTACGTAGCAACATTACCGGTGTACCTTTTCGCAGTGCAAGCCTATGGTATGGAAGACCAGCTGGTTTAAGTGAATTTAAGAATTCGACCGGATAATTTGTAGCGTCGTCTGCATGGCATGGTGTGTCTATGGATTTATAAATTTTTTCTTCTCCGTCGAATGACTTTAAAAGTATGTCGTTAATAAATGCAGCTTGTTCGTTCTTCGGAGTCAAAATAGCTCGTTCGCAAAACCATTCTATAGGCTTGTCTTGTATGTCGGAAATACCTGGATAAATGTGTTGTATTAGCTCCTCGATGGTATATACCAATGTACACATATCTTCAGGGATGTCAAATATACCATCCCTGGTAGGATGTTCACCATTTCCTATTTTTAGAAGACTGGTTGAAAATATACCAGCCGTCGAATCACTCCCCAGATAGGCTCTCATGTTTTTAGTTAACGTTATACTTTTTACGGAGGACCACAAAATCGATCTTTTAGGGCATGCTTGTACTTCATCAGCACGAGTTCCCTTGGGTACCACCGGTAAGGTTTGTCTAAAATCTCCAGCAAACAGCACGGTTACGCCACCCATTAAATTTTTATTACCCCGAATATCTTGTAAAGATCTGTTCAAAGCCTCAATTCCTCTTTTGTGTGCCATGGTGATTTCATCCCAGATAATATTTTTTGTATTTTTTAATACTTCAGCTAGGTGACTTTGTTTTGAAATACTGCATAAGGGTGTTTCTACGCGAGTCAAGTCGAGTGGTAACTTAAAACATGCATGCGCAGTTCGACCACCTTCCAGCAATGTGGCCGCGATCCCTGATGAGGCGACAGCCAAAGCAATATGTTTTGAGCTTCTAATTTTAGCTAAAATTAAGTTTATTAAGTAGGTTTTTCCTGTGCCACCTGGCGCGTCTAGAAAGAAAAGTTGTCCTGAATTTGTGTTAACACTATGCATAATTTTATCGTATGCTTCCGTTTGTTCTATTGTTAAAGTATTTTTATGGTCCTTGACGAATCTCTCTAGAAAATCTGTATTGTAATTAGTCTCTCTTAATAACATAATGTTCCCTAAATCGAGTGGCCTGGTTGGTTGTGGCAACCCATATTCCTTAAGTGAACGCCCACCTAATGAAAGAACGGCTTCCTCAAGAACTTGCAGGCATTTGTTGTATACTTCACTACAAATGTTATCAACATCCTCTATGTTTCTGTGGACTTGATGTTTATAATCTTCCGATAAAATATCTTTAAATTTATCCCAAAGTCCTAATGGATCTGACACTTGACAAAACACTAATAATATTACAAACAAATCCCGAATTCTAGAGGGAGATTCAGAAAGTGCAGCATCTTGTAAGGTAGCATACCAGTGCTGGTCGTCTTCAAGCAAACCCAAAGCTTTGCAAGCAGATTGAAAAGTGGGATGTACTTCACCGTTAACCGTTCTTAGAGCCTCAAATGAAGTTGGCCCTTTTACTTCATGCAGAAGCATACGTAAATAGAAACACTCCGCATTATTGGGATGCACAGTATACACTCGGCCCAACGCGTTTTCTTTTTTTATATCTGGCCAGTCCTGTACGTCAGCTCCTCTTTTTCTTCTTTCAAAGTGACTATTTTTATGCCAAGTATAATACGATGGTACATCTGAATAAATCAAAGTTTTCGCAAAAATATCTACTTGACAAAGTTTAAAGAAGGCTAGAAGCGTAGTATTTGGTGGATTATTTAATCTTTCGATAATATTTTCTTGGTTAAAGTATATTCTCTGTCCGTTCTCTAAGTGTACTGCAAGATGAATAACTGGAGGAAAATGTTCATGAATCGGAAAGCCAAAAATCCGCCAAACAGCCTCCGAACTACTTATATATCTACCATTTTCGTAAGTAGTCACCTCGTCATTTTTATTTTCAAGGGCGAAAGTAGCCTGATCCGTCCCTTTATTCACATATTTGCATACATATTTAATAGAGTTTACTGAATTACAGTACTCGACGTTAATATGAGCACCAAAACTTCTTGAAAGTACAGCATTGTAAGGAACAACCCATCGATTATCTAAACATACTCCTTTAATGTCAACAGTAAAGCCACCATCTTCTGGAGAACGACGCCTGTATTGTGGGTAACCGTCTTCGCCAGTTTGAGTTTCTTTAATGAGTTGTTTCGGAAATCTTTTACTGCAACTGTTTTGTTTCATGCAAGGTGACTTGAAATTAAAACTTCCACATGGACCATGCATCATGTTAGATTTAACGATTTCATACAGTTTTGGGTCTGTTTCTGGATCTGGTATTTCGGCACTAATAACTTTATCAATGAGATCTGTCGTTATGCTATTTTTAAGCCAGAGTAGTATGTGAATGTGTGGAAGGCCACGCTTTTGCCATTCGACTGAGTACATAAAACAGCATACTTCACCGAATATTTTACGTTTCGTCAGTAAGTCCATGATTTTTCTAACTTTTAAACGGAACACTCTAGCGATTAAGTCATGACGGTCGTGGGAATTTTGACCTGGTAACAAATGTTTTGTAATGTCTTCCCATTGTGGGTTACATGTAAATGTTATAAAAAGATCCGGTCGTCCAAAACGGCGAACGTAGGTCATGGCATCTTGGGTTCGCTCATGCATGTATCGAGGTCCACCTGTAAAAGAAGAAGGCAACACTACCATTTGACCAAGATCATTAGGGTCTGCGTCTTGCCTACCTACGGCATCCTTTAAATGGATATAATTTTCTGCTCTTAGTTTAGACTGATTATGACGTATATAATTGAGTCTTTCGGTCTCAATCTTAGCATATACGTCAACCAAAAATTGACTGAAGAGGGAGCGATAGTAAAGGAGATGATTGATTTGACCGTCTCTGGACATTATTCGGTAAGAATAGAAATCTGCGGCAGAAATTGTCTTTTTAAGACCCATTTTAGTTTTCGGATCGATCTGGGGTAAATGAATAGAGTAACCATCCTCACCACGACAAAAAAGCAAAGGATATTGCAAAGCGTCGTAAGATCTATGGATTTCGCTGATTCGATGCAAACCACTACTATGGCTTTCTAAGATAATGTCACGCTTTTCAAATTCTTGCCCAACAATGACTAACGCTACTTCATTTGTCGTAGGTGCATTATAACGACCTAAATGACCATCTATTGGTTTTTTTTCGGCGTTAATAACAACTTTAAATGTTTCACAATTAGCTGGAACCTTTTCGATAGCTGTTTTTAAGTCTTTTATGTATGGATTTACATCATGAAGCATTTTTTGAAGCACTTTCACTAAATTTTTCTTTACACCTGGAAATTTTGAACATCTCAAGTTTGCTTCCCTTTCGTCCTCTCCTACAAAATAAATTTGCAAAAATCGAGCATTCTGTTGATCCATAGGCAGTAAACTTCCAATCAGATGATAAACCTGGCCTTGTACCTTAAATGTCGGCATGAATCCATCTTCTGAGACCAGTTTTGCTTCAAATGAGGTCATTTGAAAACACCCATTATATTTTCGGATGTTACTCATAAAATGATTGTGATCAGGATGAAAATCCATAATTATTAAGCTATAAAGTGGCTCTGGAGGTAGTTCAAAGGCCTCAAGCAAAACCTTCCCTCCACTGCAACACATTCCAACAGTTTCTTCTTTCCACTTTAAAGCATTGCACCACTGGCATTTATGATCCATAGTTCCTATACATACATCTTTATCTGCTTCGTATGACAACTCAGGATTATACGCCAGTCCCGACAGTAATTTTGTATGCCATGTTTTTGCTTTAATATTTTTACGATATTGAGACTGAATATTTCTTCGTTCCTCCAAGTGTGTATGTTGATAATTTGCAACTTCCTGTCGATGTTCGTCAGGATGTGAAGTTCGATAAGCAGCTTGTGCTTTCCTGTGTATTTCGGGGTGTGAAGATTGGTAATCAGCTTGTGCTTTCCTATGAACTTGGGGGTAGTTTCGTTGATACACTGTAACCGCTTGCCGATGTGCTGCAGGGTTACTTCGAACTGACTTTTTTTGCTGATTTTTCCGAGTTTTATTCGTGTATCGAGCCCTACGTTTTTTGTTCACTTTTTTTATTTGTTTAGGCATTGGTTCATCGTGTTTTAATTCAGACTCAGACTCTGTCTCGGACTCACTGTTCGAAAATATGATTTCGGGAATGGGTGAAGGCGTTTCTAACCTTCGTTGAGTAATTTTTTTTGCGACCTTTGTTGCCGAAAACGATGAAACTGGAACATAAACGTCAAAATGACCACCAGAAAGCCCGCCAGTAAAGCGAAGACGTTTTACAGGAAGACCTTCAACTCCAGTTTTCACATAAAACTGGCCATCACGAAATACTTCGAAAACATATTCATATATTCGCCCAGCAGCTTCTAATTCGCACAAACTTCCATATGTAGTGGTTTTCATCATGTCGTTGTAATATTCATTTGGCGTTGAATAATTATCTCCAAGTGCAGTACACGACATAATCGAAAATTCCGTCCAGTTTTCAATAACAAAGCCGATTATGCGTTCACGTACATCCCTAGCCCTGTCTTGAGTTCCGAACATCAAAAAAGATAAAGCTCTAAATAAACAGGCTCCATCTTTTTCTATATCTACCACAGCATGAGGAATATAATTCCCATTAACAAACAAAATTTCTTGAACCATTTTAATTAGAAATTTTTTAACTAAAACTATATCTATGGAAATTAACTAAGACTAATAAAGTAACAAACAAATGAATAAAAAATGAAGAATATATTAAAAAATCAACTCACACTATAAAACTTATCCAACACTAACTAAATATACTATCAAAAATATCAAATCTAATCAACAAATCAAAAATTAACTGAAATAGAGAGTAAAATAAGTTAAATAAGTCAAGTTAAAAGTTAATGAATTAAACGTTAAATATTTGTAGTGTGTAATATGTAGTTTCGCGTATGTCCGCTAGGGGCGCTGCTAAAATTACACGATAAATTAAAATATTTTACGCTACCTAGCTAAATGACGGTAACGAAACCATAGCGCGATCTATCTCGATGCCAACGCCATCTATCGAGCATCGAGACAACTCGTGATAGTTAATAGAAAATAAAATTCGGGTGTTTTATTTATGCATACCGATTACGCCGAGATTTATGGATCGATTTACGTGATTCTTTTTTTGTTCGGTAGAGTATACTTTCAAGTTGGTCCCGTTGTTACCTAGTCAGGATCTGATGATGGTATTCCAGGGAAATCAAGGGCAAACCTCAAATTTACAGGCAATTACGTTTTTGACAATTTCATAGATCTGTTTAAGTATTTGCGTCTGATAGTCATCATCCCATGTGAATGAGCTGATGATGGAAGGTACAACTCCTCAACGGTTAGGAGTTGAAAGAAAATTGTGACTTTTACTGACTAAAACCCACCTCGTTCCTTCAGTTGCCCTTTGCGTTCCGGGGCCACGGTATCTCGTTAGAACTTTTCCGCAGTCCCGGCTCAGTTTATCCCGTTTCCCCCCCTTGGGGGTTGACATTTCAAAAATCCCTTCTTAGTGCTCACTTATGTTACTAAAGGAACCTCTGTTCAAAATCTCAGACTCCTATACCGAGCGGTTTCGGCTGTGCGTTAATAAATCAGTCACCCAATCGCACCCCCTAAATCACGATTGGAGGGTAGTTTGAAAAAACTTATAATGTCAAACATATTTACTTGCCTATGTACGTGTTCATGCCAAGTTTCAAGTTTATAAACCCAAGGAATAAGATTTTTCATACAAACGTTTTTACCCCTTTTCCCCCCCTTGGAGGTTGAATTTCCAAAAATCCTTTCTTAGTGCTCCCCTACATATCCCAAGGAACCTACATTCCAAATTTCAGCTGTCTACGACCAGTAGTTTCGACTGTGCGTTGTCTGTCAGTCAGTCACTCAGTAACGGAAGAGTTTTATATATATAGATAGATAACAGGATTGGAAAATAATACAAAAGGTTTAGCTCTATTGAATGGTAACATAAGATATGGTAGTAGTTACCACCTAATGAAGTTACTAAGAAAAAACATATAATTAATAATAATAAAACAGTAACAGCAGATAAACCGTACCTTGTAGGTTACTAGAAAAATACATAAATATTATATTATATAATTATATTTTTTGTTGGGAAGTAACTAGATGTTATTTTCTAAAATAAGCTTGATTTGTAGTTCTCTTTTTGAGTAAAAAAAAATTTGATGCACAACGACGTAACCTTTATGTAAAATTATCATAACTTTATGCAACTGTCACAATTAAGTAATATGACTTTAAAAATCATGGGATTTGAATTAAACAGACAACAAAGCCTTGTTAATTACATGTTCATTTTATTATGATTATTAATTGTACCTATAAGTCATCCAAATGCCTCAAAAGCGTTAAAGCATTTTCGGTTTATTTAATATTTTCTTTTTTACGTAGGTACTCGTGTTTTGTAGGCATTTGACTGAAATAAAGTTCTCAAATATTAACACTATTATTTAATGATATATATAATAATTATTAAATAATTTTTAACATTGTTTTTTTAACCAATTAGTAAAGATCATTTGCTCTTTCAAATTATAAAACACTCTGTTTAGTGTGTGGCACACAACCCATACCAATTGGTATATTACGCTTCGACGTACCCAAGAATTATGATATCGGTGACTGTGACCTGTGATAGAATGTCATAAATTATCGTTTAAACATGTTCCATGATACCATCTGCATTATCATTATAGAACATGAAAAGACAACGTGTAAATTAGGAACCGTCGTCCATGTTGTAATATATTATAGTCTAGTCTAGTCAGATGTCTATGGCTAGACAGGAACTACAATGTCTCAGGTTCCATTTGTCGCTTGTTGTAATGGTAGTCATTGTGTAGTTCAATATATATATATCGAAGAATGAACCCTACAATATATAACACATGTCGATTGTTAACACGTCACTACCTTCAAAATTGCCAATGGACTAAATAATATTCTCCCCAAGAAACACAATACTCCCTTAATAACACGAATACCGCTTTATATTTGGGGTATAAAGCGGTGTTTAATTTTAAACGTTTTCAATATAAACAGTTTGTCGTTACGAAAAATGAAAAGGGCATTTTCTAAGATTTTCACGAATATTATACCTCATTTAACTACACAATTTTACTCTAAATTCATGGTTTAAAATATAAATTTAATTATCCGCAAGCTTTATCCAAGATTTATGTTTATTAAAAACGCAGCGTGAGAGTTAATTATTAGACAAAACCTATTGTTACGTTAAACAAAGAAAATAAAACAACAGTCAATAATAAGAAAACAAGGAATTATAATAATGTTCTATGAAATTGTTGCTTATTTTACTGAACAAATTATACTTAAAATTTCAAAATAATTATTCATTCAATTATAATAACATTTTATAATAATTTAATTATTGGTAAGTATTCAAAAATGAAACATTATGTTACACTAACTAAATATAAAGATTTTAATACAGAACTAACGGGCCCCTAGATGTAGACCTATTTCAAACTATAAATATAACAATTCATTAAAATCGAAAAACTATGTTTAAACACTCTAAAGCTATTCTTCTCTCTCTTCTCTAAACTATTTTTAGCAACATCTTAAAAAAAAAAGCAAGTTATAAGTGTGATAATATCTAAAATACATTTACACATTTTCTGAGAAATGATCTAGACATCGCGGCCACATCCTTTGGCTGCATTCCAGTTAGCGAAACGTTTCTTATTTCAACGATCGAGCTCCTTATGATATGTCGCATACAAAGTGATGTCTATGATCGTTACAAAAATAAACATGCAATTGTTGCAATACGATCTTTATTTTCCATAATGTTAAACATATTTATAAATACTGAAATAAATATATTTTGTTATTATAAATGATGAATTAGTTTAAAAGCAGGCTTTTGTTGTACTTTTCTTTTTCATATGCATCAAATTTTCTTTTAATTTTTCTCGTTACGTTAGCTTGATAAAAATGATCAATTTTAAGTAAAGTGATATGGATCCGTAAACTTTCAGTAATGCGTTAACTGTTCTCGTGGAGCTTCATGGTTAAGTACATAGTTATAAAAATAAATGAAAAGTCTAATAAGTCTCTCTGAACTCTAGTCATAAGGTTTTCTTGCCTTATCTTTTGTTGAACTTCAACTCTCTCGATTTTAAGGCAGAGGTTTTACCTTTTTGATATATGTCATTTGTTATAATAATTAAATCAATTTTAATTTACATATTTACCATGTTATGTATGTATAAACTGTAATTAAATTCAAAATGTCAATACGAAAAGAATTGAAATCGGCGACTTTCTTAAATATGTATACACTTCTAATAAAGTTATAATAACGCAAGATCTTGCGGCGGATTTTATGGATTTTATTGAAATTATGCTTTGTTTTGGCTTATTATTTTAAGTTAATTAATAGAATACTTATTTTTTTTTGGATTTTATGGATTTTATCTCACGAAAAACTGTATTGACGAGGATAAATGGTGGACTATGGTAAAAATACCTACCTACCTATAAAAAAATATTTAAGGAATATTTTATTAAATCTAGTACCGTAGTGAACATATTCACATGAAAATAACCCAATAATAAATTCATATCTATATACATAAATAAATTCATACCGGAAATTCATATCATAAATAAAAAAAATATATAAATTCATACCCAAAAATTAATATCATACAGAAATTAAAATAATATGTTTATTATAATATTGTCACGACAAACAGTTGGTTTACTTCTAATTAATTTATAATTATGTTTCCCTACATCATATGTATCAGGAAAAACTAAAAGAATAGATGATCAGTCGCTTTTAAATTCCTTAAAAGCATTTCTCTTTTCACTGAATTTAATTCAACTCACGCATAAATTTCACCAGAAATTATATTTTTAGTTCTTGACAAAGCAGTAACTTATAAAATTATCTTGCTTACATAATATAGTAAGCAGTCTTATTTTATTTTAAGTTTATTATTCGATTTTAATAACATTTACAAAAATCATGTGTTATAATATATTCATCATCTGCAGATATTAAGACTTACTCGCTATGTTCTTTTATTATTTATTTGTCTTAGTTTAAGTTTTTTTAAGTCACTTATAGATCAAGCCTTCTTACAGAAAAACCGTGTTGGGACGATGAAAACGGATTTCATCAAAACACAGGATGTTAAGATAAAGAATTGTTTATATATCTTTCTGCAAATTACGTTTAATATAAGTGATAAAAATATATAAAAAAAACGTGTAAACAACGACATTCCTGTAGATTTATTTTTCACAAATAAAATTTCGCTGACAATTGAAATTCAGCTACCGGAAGTGGTAGAGTTAACATCCGACTACACGAATAAAATGTTTATGATGTACAACATTGTTATACCTTTTCTATTTTCTGTTTTTGTTTTATTGAAAACTTTGCTCATACTTAAAATATATTTAAATAATCCAATATATTACAAATTTTGAACTTATAGTTTATTTAAAACTAATTGATTCTAACTTTCAAAGGTCAACTTGTTACTTGTATAAAGAGTTGCTTAGAAACAAAAGAACGTTTCATAAATGAAATTATAATTTAAAAAAAATACAGAAATACGAGCTAACCAAACAAAGGTATCAGGTACCTCTCTTTACATTCAGATTCTGATACTATATGTCTGATATATATTGCACTCTATTCTAAACATCCTATCTGTAATATATATTTACCCGACTATAATCATGTAATTTTTAATGGAAATTTGCCCGACTAGTTTCGAATCCATTCGGAGTTCTTATTCATGAGCTCGAAGAATGGCAAAATCGCGGCGTGAACTGAGTGCTGTCTTCGCATGATGATTAAAGTCGGGTGAATATATATTTAAATGATTATTAATGGTTCACGAGACATTTAATACAAAAAAAATCACATATATAGTCCATTCAACGTTTCTAGGACCGTAAAGGAATATAACAATCTTTGACTTATACTACAGTTTATGAAGTAAGGTTTAAATAATCTTGTATTTATTCCTGTGGGAATAAAACTCCTACATATTTCTCATTGAATCACGAAGTCATAGCGGAGAACAAATTTAAACAGTAATTTTAAATCAGTGGTTATTTTGTTATTCTCTGAGCTCGTTAAAACTTTAACAAGGATCCAGAATTCTAATGCATATTTATTCGAAATCTGTTGCTTTCCTTAGTAAATATTCGGGGTTCCTATTGCGTTGGACAGATACAACTGGATTACTAATAAAACACAATTATTATTTGTTTAATTAGCTAAGCTTATTTAGGTAAGTCAAACAATTACTAATATTTTTATATTAACGAAATTCACATAGCAACTATTATTTAAAATAATAAAACAAAAGACTTACAATATAATATTTTTTTTTTTACAAAAGGATCTGTGCTTTGTGTAATACAAGTAGCTGTCCCGGTGTAAAGTAACGGCAAGCTTTCCTGCAGCCGCTCTTGCTCTGGACTCAATGTACCGACCAAAGTTGAGGTTCGAGGAAATCTTTAAGTCTAACAATTGAAACCGGTCACTGTATTCCAAGGATACATTCTGGAAAATGGGAGCCAAGGTGAAAGGGCTCCTTTTGGCGGTGAACAAACACGTCTGCATTTTGGTGGTGTTGAATTGTTGAATAAATAGCACCATTACCCATCGTTGACGCATTAAGGCATGCTATGAAAATAAGATATTAACTGACAGGTCAACCTTGTTTGGACACAAACTGAAACCGTTTTTTAAAATTAAAATTATAACTTTTGTTTGTATATTTCTTATATATCTGCTTTTTATGTCTTTTATTTTTAATTTACATATATTAATATCTTTTTCAGTTTAATTTTTTAAAGCTTGAATTATATTTTTTATCACATAGAGTACATCTAGAAGTATTGTCTAATTAAAAGTATTTTTCTTTTCTTCTTCTTCTTCTTCTTCTTTAAAACATAAACCATTAAACAGCATATCTAAGTTATTGTATAGGTAAAGTTAACACATAGGTAATCTTAATGGTAATGCGCCTTAACACAAACTAAAATATTTTAAATAGCTCATCTGGATTTATATTAAAGTGATCAACGAGATATGAGCTTCGAAAAACTGGTCCGATAAAAGGAGATTTTTAAGTCATTTAGACAAAAGTTTTTGGGAATCTTTTGGAATTCGTCAATTTGTAGAATCTGTTGGGGGTTAGTTTTATGATAGGCGGTATCAAATAAATTGAGGGACGAATTGGTCTTTCGACTTTATAAAGTTATTGAGACTTATTACAACACTGTATTCACTTCTATGATTTGACAAAGAATATACATAATTTAATAAAACTACATAATACATAAATAGTTATTACGCATTCTCGTCTCTTAAAAACTCTTAATCGAAAGTTCAGTGATTTCTTTAAATATAATTTCACAAATCTTCGTTGAAATAGTAGTAAGAAAGTACAATGTCCCGTTATTAAAGCTACCACAAAAGCTACTGTAATTTAATTAATATCAAATCAACACATCTATAGAAGTTATTGAATATATTTCAAAGAACGTTTGAATTTCATTGTTTAAGTTTTATATAGATAAAATTAATATTTGAATAGTTAATTCTGATCTAATTACATATTATTTTAGAGCTACGTACAAGATAACAGCTCAACCAGCAATCAATTCAGGTAATGCTGAGTACAAAAAAAAAATATTTTGGAAAATGAAACTCTCAATTAAGCACATCAGGTTTTAAGGTGATTCTCTAAGTATTGTTATAAAGCCACAATAAACCCGTATAAACATAAAAGAATTACCGTGTCAATAAACATAAATGTGTACATATACATATAATCATTGTTTTTTTTTTTTTTAATAAAAGTGTAGAGATCAGTTATTACTTAACCGATAAAAGACGAATATTCAAGTTTTTCTTAATATAATCTCCTTCTTTTAAATTTAAGTAAATTTTTAATAATAATAGAAGTTTTTATTATACATATCATTTTGATTATTTAAAAAAAATCTTTAGATAAACTACATTGAATTCGAACAATAAGAAAACCTACAATTAATGGGGCGTCAAAATAAATATTTGACGCCCCATTAATCCGATATGTCAAGCTTTGTAAACGAAAAATCAGACCAATTTTTTTTTTAACTATCCAAGTTTATCCAGCATGTAATGTTTTTTTTTGATAATTTACATATTTTTCATATAAGAAAAAATATGTTTGGAATGTAATATTGTTTTATTATATGAAAAAAATATGTAATATTGTTTTTTATTCCTATAACAATTTTCATTATTTGTTTAGAAGAATAAAAACTCCTATTAAAAAAACGCTTACACAAAAAATAATCACGCTTCATAGATCTTTCAGTAATTGATTCTTATTAAAAAATAAATGAAAACACATATTCGTTCAGTCATTTGATGTAGTCATACATTAAAAAAATAATAATATGCCTTTATTGCTGTAACTTAACTATGAATAACAATTTCCACTGAAATCTATTTCACATTTTTTTTTTGTTTCTTTGTAATATTGGTATAATGATATTTTTTCCAATGTTATATTTTTAACCATTAGTATTTGCGTTTCAGCTTGTCATTCGTGTCCATTCTTGACCACCTGTGTTTTTTGTGTTTTTCATGTCGCCTTCCCAACGTTTAGTCTGTCTATGTTTGCTCCTTTTACTATCACGTGGATAGATACCATTCCGTTATTAATCTGATTCAATTTTCTCTCAGTATGTGATCTGTCCATCTCCATTGAAGGCGTTTGTATACCGTAAGCATATTTTTGAATTTCGTTACGCTCTTTATACGTTTTAATTTTATTTTTCTCTTTTCTTTTCTTTTCACTCCTACAACGCTTCTTTCCGTACCATTTTGACAAATTTGTATTCTTTGAAGTAGCTTTTCAGTATTTAAAGTAGTTTTTTTTATAATACTACAAAAAAAAAAAAAAAACATGGAGGGCCGCAAATGTTAAATATTTTTCTTTTATCTTCAGATATCATAGGCATATCTTTATCTTTCATAATCTCGCTCAGCGACCAAAACCGTTCCCAGCTGTTCATACTACATTTATCAAACCTTAAATGATAGATCTTACAAGAAGGTAGACATGATTTTGGAAATCAACATCATCCATCACTTCTTACTTGGACTTCTTACAGAGACTTTATTATAGAGATTTCTAAGTTGAAAGTCTTTGAAGCATTGCAAGCATCTATAACATAATAATTTATCTTATAAAAAGCTAGGCTTCGATTAGTTTAAATAAGAAAAAAGAGCTACAAACAAAAGCAAACAAGTAATAACCTAACAGCTACAGACGAAAATTTGGTTTTAAATAATAAAGACAAAGAAGTCAAATTGTAGATTTATCCTCTGTAATATTTGTTTTCAACCAAACAATAATGAATGTGTTGTAGGTGCTTTGCAATGTCAGATATGCCGTAGTTCTAATAGGTATAATGATTATTGGTCATATATCAAAATTTCCATGATTACAAATGAAAAGTTTCCATTTTGAAGGTATTAAAAATTTTTTGAGAAAATAATTATCTAAATTGACAATCGGCTTAGCAAAAAACATTTAATTTATATTGTTCAGTGTTCTCAGATATTTTATATTACTTTGTACCGTTTGAAAAAATTATACTCCTAATTAAATTCTTTCAATACTGTTATGTAAGTAACCAAAGTTTATAAATTCGATCCTTTTAATAAAAATTAAATGTGTAGCCAATAGTTTATAGAGTACCCATACAATTACCAAAAGTAATGATTATTATTATCTTTTTGAAAGTCCTACGACAAGATTCTATTATGAAAAAAAAAATGACAATTCAGAAAAAAAAAAAAATCTTCGATATTAATTCCAAGAAACCTACGCATTATAGCTTTTACAAAGTCTTTTATTTATAGATCTTGAAGATTCAAGTAGTTTTTAAAAAAAATATCGGTCATGGCCCCAGCTATGTACAACTAAATACCTAAACTTACTACTGTACTTACTAAGAGTACTTATTCAGTAAAATTAAATGGGCATCACAGAGTAATGTTACATATCACACTAGGGCATCTTTGCATATGATTTTAACTCCTCCTCACAAGACAGCGGCATTTCGGGGCAGTTTCAGGTATGCAGCTTCCAAATGCTGGAACAACCTCCCTCCTCCAATGCGGAACCTGAAAATAAAAAATATTAAAACTATTTTAAAGAAATATTTTTTAGAAATACAAAAAAATACTTAAAATTATTGGTTACTTACCTTGAAGTTTTTGTCCAACAAGCACAGAGGCGGTTTGTTTGTCGTGCAACATACACTAAGTCACTTAGAGCAGTATTGCATTGCTGTCTTAGTGTTCACTCCCAACAATTCGCACTTTTAATTGACATCACATAACATCTTTTTACAACTAACTCATGAGCTATATATATATATACAAACTTACACTGATAATTAGTTTTAGGATTAATGATTAAAAGCCTCAATAGATCTTGTATAATAAATCTTTCGTTTATTTAAGTTTGTTTCTCCTGTTTTTTAGGTTAAGACTTGATTATTGGTTATGGCTTGGTTAAGACTTTTATGCCTAGTCTTTATATGTTCTTTATATGTTCTCATGTTAAATTGTGCCTTTTTTTATTTTATTTTTATTATTATAATTTTTTTGTCTGTTGTTTATAATGTTAAAATTTAGTGCAATCTTTAATAGGTTATGTTTGTATAAAATGTGTGACTGCTGACACTGTCGCGTGCTCAATTGTAGATTATAAAGTATAAAGGCTCAACTGAAAATCAGTGTTGCGATATTTTTATTATATTATATATTTTATATATCGTAGCGTAAGCTGAGCTGAGTCCTTTTCGGCTCAACATAACATTTGGGTACATAACACTTAGATAATTTTATTATTATGTTTTAACTTTTTATAGCTTTTCTGTATGTAAATGTTGTGTAGAGACTACGAATAAATATGTTTTCTTTCTTTCTTTCTTTCTAAACCTGTGAAAGAATTACCACTCACTAAATTTAAAAAAACAACATACATTACTCCTAATTGCTATATGCCATTTTGTTACCGATTTACTAATAGATAAGTTATAATTTTAAGATTCTTGTTGCAATAAAATTGCAACTTTTGTGTTAAGGTTATGTTTTAAAATATAGTGAAATTACAAATATTGAAATTATATTAGCAGAATATATATGGATACTTAAATGTGAATAATACCTTTTTTGTAAACCTACATTCAGAGCAAATAAATTATTATTATTGTAGTTATTTTTAACGGATATATATATATATATATATATATATATATATATATATATATATATATATATATATATATATATATATATATATATATATATATATATAACTTGTTTTTTATACTTTATAATATTCCAGTATAAAAAATGATATTTTTAGCACATTTTTATTTGAATTATGATAACATTTTTATATATATATTTTAATCTTTATCTATTTTTATATATATTATAATATATATTTTAATCTTTCTATTATTTTCCTTGTTTTATTTAAATCATTAAATACATATTTATTATACTATAGTCTTATTAGTAAATCGATTTAATAATAACAGAAAAGAATATGGGTATAAATCCTTTCAAAAATCAATTTATTTAAGAATGTGATGGCGGATACAAAAGTCAACACTTAATGGCGAAAACATAAAAGAAGACTACATAAAATAAATCATAACATTCTGTCCCTTATTCCACGTTAAATATTTAAGATTGCTTACGTAAAACCAATAAATGGCAAAAAAAACGTTTTTAATATACATAAATTGTAGGCGGCAGCGAATTTTCCGGAAATTAATTTCTCTTCTATAGGAAAACATATAGCGATAAAGAAGTCCATTGAACTTCTTTTTTCTTCTCTTTGCCTATAACCTGCCACAATTATTATTTTTTATTTTATTAGTTCTAATTATTTGTATATTCTAATCCATCAAAAATTTTTGCAAAAACAATATAAAAAGCCGGCGACCTCTCAGTGTTTGGTATTTTCTGTGTTGTGTCTCAGGGTAAATTATATATTTATTTAAAAATTATTAAAATCACATTGCTAGGTTGTGAACAACAGAAAAAATATGTCTAATGACTTGAAATTCTCATATACACAAAGATTTTTATTTTTCTGTCAACTCCAGATAAAAGTTAATTTATATATTATTTTTATCAAACAAGATTTTTTTACTTTTCTAAATATCAATTTTGTATTGAAATTGAAAAGACCGCGTAGTATATTATTATCATAAAATATAAAACGAAGGTTCCTATAAGATTTAAGTTCTAAAGTGTACATTTATCACTTCAAAGACGCTGAGTCATCGTCAATTAATTCAACAACAAAAAGTCTACAAGAAATTGGCCAATGGGATTAAACTTACCTTTTTATATGTTATACACAACTAATTATCTCTAAAATAAAACAAACAGAAAGTGTTGCAAAAAAAGCTTTAAATTAGAAATCGCTGGCTCGCGCACAATTGTGGTCCAAAATCTGATACATTCGTAGCAAGTTATTCCTATCATATTTAAAATTATGATATAACGACACGTGACCAATTTTCAACTGACGAATATGATACAAAAACTAAGCGCCAGCCAACAGTATGAATACCCTTAAGAAAGTAGCATCAGTACCCAGTGGAGAGTAATACACTACCAAATACAATCACAGAAATGTTTGCTGTTGGAGGTATATGAATTATTTGAGATTTCTTTAAGAAGGTTTTAACCATTTTGTTGTAACGTAACCGTGAAAGTTAGCACGTATAAAAGTTTTTTCCTTTTAAAAGCTCCATGAAATACTTTTTTTATGCTATTTTTGTTGTGGTAAAGCATGAATTAATAGCGCTGTATTGAATTGACTCATGTTTTAGACACCAATTACTAACAATTAACTAAGTACAACCATTAATATGTTATTGGAACTACAGCTACAATTATATTATAACAGTACTATTCTGTGGCCTCTTTATCAAGACGTCAAATAAAAAAAATAAAAAGAAAATAAGTTAATAATTATGCTTACACACGTTGATATATGTCAAGAAAAGAAGAAGAGCTATCTAAACATCTCGGAAATCGACTCCGGTTGCATTGACTCCCGAGTGAGTTCCATCTCCGGTCGCTACAAAATATCCCATTAAAATAAACCTTTTGTGTAACAAACATTTCCTAGATTTGATTTTCCTTTCATTGGATGAGGTAGCTGGAAAAAAGTCATGTTCGGATAAAAGTCATTTATCAGTTATATACTTTATTGATATAGTTCAAATTTATTTTTATCTTATCTATACATATAATAAAATTGTCACTGATCCATTCATGTACATAAAATTAAAAAAAAAAACATCATTGGGGGGCTTTATAAGAGCAAGAGAACCCAAAACAATGGTTTTTCAGTTTGTGTTTGTCTGTATGTCTGTATGTTTGTGCACGCTAATCTCAGAAATGGCTTACCCAATCTGAATACAATTTTGAGGAATATATTATTACAGTCTTCACTTAACATTTAGTGTTTATTTTTTTTAATCGGTTAAGAAATAAAAAAGTTATGACAATTTATGTCAATCACGTAATAGGTAGCATAAAAAACTTATTCTATACATGTAAGAAATCTGTAGAGGAGTAGTATTTGAATATTGAAAATATTTAAAAATATATACCAGAACGTGAAGTAATAACTAACAGAATCCATTTGCAGCATTTTTAAAATCTTTGTATTTTAGTTGTGCACACAAAACGAAAAAACGTTTTCAAAAATTCATAAAGGGGGACCTTTATATAAGCAAGAGAACCCAAAACAATGCTTTTTTCATTTTGTCTGTTCGTCTGAATATCTGTATGTTTGTGCACGCTAATCTCAAAAACGGATTAGTCGATTTGGATGAAGTTTTCGGGAATATATAGTCATGGGATTCACTTTATATTTTGTTTTTTTTTAACAAAAAAAAGAAGTTAATAATCTCTTATTGTCGTACCATTGCTTCTTACCTTACCTTAGTTTGAAGGTTTATGGTTTTTACATACATTAGTAAGTACAATGGATACTTTTTATCAAAATTGAAAACTACGCGTACGAATTCGCACGCACAGAAATACATACTATAAAGCAGTCGCTTTTCGCGTCTGTCCCTATGTCTGTATGTATGTATGCTTAGATCTTTAAAACTACGCAACGGATTTTGATGCAGTTTTTTTTAATAGGTAGAGTGATGCAGGAGGAAGGTTTAACTAATTAAAAACATGTTTAATATAACAGAGAGCCACTGATCATTTCAAGATTTCTAATGCGAAGTCGTAAACAAACACATTGTTTTGCGCTTACAATGAAACGCTGGCTGAACTCTATGAGATAGATCAAAATAATGTACTAAGTATTGTTTACCTTAAAAATTCTACAAGAAAATCCACGATGATATATGTTTATCTCTTAGGGATAACCCACAATACCAAATTTTATCCTTTAGTTTTTACGAAAAATAATAGGTTATCTACGAAGCGATTTTAAGAAATACAGCTTTAATCTTTATCTAATTAAGTAACTTAAATACAATTTACATTTAATATGGAACAACATAGCATGTAATTAAAATAAATTTTTTCGAAGATATTACAGATTTAAAATATAGCGTCTTCGCGTTTGTGGCGGTACGGTCTACCGGCGCACTCTCGTATGGAACCGTGCAAACCGTCTCAAAAATGGCTTTTGTGAATGTTCAGTATTGAAAATTTTGTTAATGCATATAGCTAATTCAATTTTTATCATTTAAAATATATTTTTTTTAAATAAAACTAGACCTTCAAGTTGATGGTGAAAATAACGTCGATTGTGTAGCTCAGAATTAATCAAATTATGACCATGTAGGTCATATTTTGATTATGTTCAATGAAAATCTGTAAGTGTGATATATTGTTAAAATGGTTATTAAGTACTCTGTTTAAGAAGTAATTAAATGGACGTTTAAGTAAAAACAGGAGGGTTAAAAACATAATTATAGCACCTAATATTGTATTCTTATTAAAAAAATTAAATATACTTTTGACAGTGAACGATATCTGCCGATGTCGTAATTTTGATTCTATCACTTAAAATAAGTCATATAGAAGCCAATACAAAAAAGCAAAGTGGGAATTGTTTTAATACGAATTTAAGGCGTGCGAAGCCGCGGGCAAAAGCTAGTATGAAATAAATTACGTTAAAGGGCTCTTTTAAGTAGACGACATCAATTTTACATGGTGATAAATTACGTAAAATTTGGCGATTCTGCAGAGCTTGATGTGAGGTAATAAGATATATTCATTAAAATATATAGTATGATTATTATATTTGGATTATTATTATATTTTAAATCCATTATAGTATCATTTAGGTAGGTTAATTCTTTTGTAATTTAAGTAAGTGTTGGATTCCCGTAGTAATGCAACTATTTAATTATCAATTCTATGATTGAAGGATAAGTAAGTAAGGCACCCTTATTGATCTGGAAACACCACCAGAGGAATTCCAGGTCTTGGTGGTTCTTGGTAGAAAGTTCCTATAGAACCGCATTTAGTAAAAACTTTTGATAGAGTACTGAAGTTAATATAGACTATTAACGGATTAGTCAATATTTAAAACTATGCAATACACTGATGATTTCGTTCTTGTTGCAACGGTTTAATAATTACGATGAAAGGAATTGTGATTTGAAAAATACTTTACGAAATTCATTCCAGTAGCTGGTCTGTTTACGACGACAATTTTTATTTTATGTGATATCTTTTATATAACGAAGATTTTTATGTATCTGTATCATTTGTGGACTATTAAAACTTTTATGATATAGGCTTGCTTCATATATTGTAAGTTTTTAATTGGTGCAATATTAAACAAGTGAACTTTTATTCAAATATTTGAGAATTCAAGTCTGAATATTAATAAAGGTGATGTAATTTTCGGCACCACTGTTTTAAATCATTTAAGCAAAAAATATTATAAAGCATTTAGTTATTAATGATCTTATGTTGAAGTTGTTAGTTGCCAGCAGAAAGGAAGGTTGTGGGTTCGATTCTCACAAGGGACAATTCATTGTGTGATTCACAGATTATTGTTCCAGCAAGGTATCCGTTATTATTATGTTATATAGAATAAATTTTAGAATAAAATATGTGCATTTTAATAGCAATTTAGTGCAATTTTTAATACAATTTCAAAAGCAGTAAGAATATTTATATTAAGAGTTGATTTTATAAATTCTAAATCGACATACGAGTAAAAAGCTTTATGTTGTAAATCTTCATTTATAGTCTGTAATTTAAGAGAGTGTGGACTTCAAGCTTCAGTGAGCACAGGTTTGTAGATTTATGTCGCTCTAAATATGTCAAGTTTTTTACTTTACACTTGAAATAACAATTTGATTTCGAGTTTAATTCCAAAATTACTTTAATTCATTTTCTATTACATTGTAGTGCAAATATATATTTTTTTAAATTTTGACACTCAATACTTATTTTTTGGGATTCAAGTTTGTTTTTTCGTTTTAAACCTATTTAATCACAATAAATATCTCTGAAAATGTCTCAACTTAAAGTTCTATTAAATTTTGAACAGTTCTCGTTAGTGTTAACTTTTATAACTTGTCAGCACAAAAGGCCTTTTTAAAGGTAGCTAGAGGTATTTAAGCCGTTGCCTTGACGTTCAACGCCTTGCCAATTGCCTGATACGAAAAATAAAAAGTGTACTCGAAACAAAAAGTTTGCCTCATAAATCATAATCATAGCCATAGTCAGTTCAATATCCTCAATATACCAAATACTACAATCAGAGCTTGGCCAGAACTCCGAGGATTTGATTCCTCTAATACCTCAAATGTTTCACTCATAATTTTGTTTATCGGCCTCATCTATTTGAAATATAAAATAAACCTAAAAATTATGAGAGTAGATTTCTTATCATGTCTCGTTATTTCTTATAAGCGCTTCTTATAAGCGCTTGACGTCCTTAAGCCAGATGGCTTCTCAACCTCATGTGAGCATTTGATGTTTTTACTGTCTCAAACACTGTAACCATAGATCGGCTTTTATCGGCCTCATGTTTGTAATCAAACAAAACCTTCATCCACATAAAATACTTTTTAGAAAATCTATTCAAATTAATTACTTTTATCTTCTTAGTTTATTGAAATTGAACATCTATAGAATATTACATGTTTTAGTCAAACCATCAACTGATATCTTTATTTTTTTAAATACCTATACCTATCAGAAGGTTTCGGGGAAAAATTTCTTACAAATATTAAATATAAAAAGGCATTAAAGAATTTATTATTATATAGAAGTTAATTAAGTTATATGTATGTATGTATGTGTGTGTGTGCGTGTGCGTGTGCGTATGCGTGTGCGCGAGCATGTGCATGTGTATGTGTATGTGTATATGTATGTGTGTATATCTATATGTATATTATTCAATACTATACTTTATTGTAATAATACTTTTTAACAAGATTTCGATCTACCTACAAACTATTATTACTTTCATTGAACTATTATTTTCATTCATACAACTATTATTTTCATTGAAAATCTATAAGTGTGATAAATGGTTATAATGTTTATTGAGTACTCTGTTTAAAAAGTATTTTAAATACTGGAGGTTTAAGTAAAAACAAAAAAAGAGGTATAAAAAAAACGAAAAATCATAACGTTTATAACATTTCCATAGCAATAAATATAAACTGTCACCTTTCAAATCGTTGGACGCTAGGAATTTTCCACTCGAAATATTGCATTGAGTATGTAGTTTTTGACATTTTAGAAAAAAAAAATAGTTTTCGCCGACTGCTTCTGAAGGACTTCTTCTGTTTTGTTTTATTAAAATGTTTTTATTTCTACTAAAATACAGATTTACCTGTATTAAATCTGTATTTTATTATAATACCGTCAAATTCAATTAGGTATATTCCAAACTAAATAATCTTTATACATAGTTCTAAAATAGAAGTCAGTAGAACATAATGGTTCGCAGTTAATATTAAATATTAAATGTTAGAAGATAAACTACTTTGCAGTTAGTATTATATCAATTATTAAATTTGTATCTAATATGTTAGTGTGTATGTACAACATAGAATAAATCATTTACTTCTATTTTTTATCACATTATTTTTGTCTCCTTAGATAACCTTTCCACTGCGGAATAAGAGATATTAATTTGAAGATAAGGAAAAGTGTTATGATACTGTAGTAATATAATAAATATTGTTTTTAGTATCTTGAATATGTTACGTGAGCTACATTTAATGGCGGTTATTATAAAACTTAGTCATAATTATAAAGTAAGAAAAACATATTTAAAATTTAATATCAATTCATTACTAAAATATATTCAAACTGTATTTTTTTAAGTATTTTATTAAAGCTAAATTTAAATATTTCATGAAAACAAGAGTTTTAATGTGTTAACGAGTAATATTCTAAGCCATTACTGAGACATTTAGATAATTTATAGTTTCAAATTTTACAAAAAAAACGTTTTTTTAGTACAGAGCTGTTTTAAACTTAAAAATACATTATAAACTTTTATTCTCACGGAAACGAAAAAACAAAAAAAAATTAGGAATGGTTACAGTATGTTATATGACATGGATTTCTTATTACTAATCTGACGGTAAACATTGTCGCTATGAAACATAGTATAATCGTATAATAATATTTGCACTCTAATTAAGAATATATCACAATCGCCACTATAAAATATATGTACTTAGAATTCTATAAAAACCAAGCTATAACACTTTACGAGTAAAGAATGGACATCGTCGAATCGCGTAGCAGAGGACTTCATAGCGACGCTTATGAATGTAGTCATAGATTTAACAGTGAAACATTTTAACTGTCTTTTCATACCGTTACTATGAAAATAGTCTTATTTCAAATGTATTTGTTCTAATGTGATCCAGTTATGGATATTCTTTTTATTGTATATTTTATTAATTAATTTATTTGTTTATTTTTGTAACTTAATTTATTTGATTTAATTTTATTTTATTAAAAAAATATATATTTTAATCATAGTTAATTCTTTTTTACTTACAGTTTAAAAAAAAAATTATGTCTTTCTTATTCACTGCAGGACCTACAGCTAAAAGTTTGGTTTTCCAATCTTTAATAACAAAAACCTATTCTCTACACTATACACATATAATAACGAATTTAGCAACGAATAATTATACATTAAAGACTGACATGAAAGAGATCTTTTGAATTACTGTAACGTATCGTTCGTCAGTCAGTTCTTTTCGATATATTTAATTATTTTCAATGAAAATGTATCTATAAATACTTACTGTATGTAACAAAAGGATAGGATACAACCAAAATGCTACCTTTTCAAAAAAATACATTTATTTCATTACCAGGGGCGCAGCACCCGACGATGTTCTCTCCCTGAGGGTCCGTCAGTAAACTGTGAGTCGCTCGGTGGAATGAGCGCTACCAAGTAACGGAGCTTTATCACTTACGCACTGATAACAAACCGATTTACAAGTAACATGTTCGAGTGATATAAATGTTACCGTATTATTTAACATATAAAAGGTGATAAGTTTTCTTGCAAATATGTTATTTTTTCTTTTAGCAGCAATTTTGATTGTTGGTAAGTTTTTAAATTATTGTTATTAAGTATATCAATATATGAATGCAACATTTAAGTTTTTGACCATAATATTTTGTAGAAGTAAAAATGAGATAATAACAAAGAGGGTAAATCAAAACGTTTGAAATAACCCTTTCATATAAGAAATCTGTTTTGGTTCAGAGACTATCAATGTGATTATATTATTATGAAGGTTAATTGGTAATTTAAAGAAATGTTAATGTCAATTACATTAAAACTATTATGGTTTGAATTTTAAAGTTTTATTTTTTTATAAATAAGCTTAAATATTTCACAAGGCCTAGAATTTTACTATGTTTACAAGAAATATGCATTTTTTGTTGTTAACTGTATTTAATTAATATACCAAGTCGATTGAGCTGCCGTGTCGATACGGTAAAGCCAATTTACGTTTTATTAAACAAAAAAAGGCTCTTTTAATGTATCCAAATTCTATTTTTATTTATTTATAAATAGAAAGTATGTTTCCATATTATGAGGTTGTGTTTGTTACACAATCAACATTATGAACTTATTTAAAGCTTATATTCGTTTCTATATTTGTTTCGTATATTTTCATATTTTAAAAGCTCTCAATATTTTCGCCACCACGGCTCAGTCGTTCATATGATGATGAAATAGATCGTTTTGTCATATACAAGATAATTTGGTGGCGGATACGATAATCAAAATAAACATCTTTTACTAAAGTTTCATATATTCACAATACAGTCAAAAAGCAAATGTTACAAAAATAATAGATGAAAGTGAATGTTGAGATTGATATGTAATTAGTATGTAAGAAGTAGTTTAAAAGTAGCACCAGTAATAGATAAAATTAGAAATTTTCGTTTATTTGGTAGAAGGGTATTGAAGATGTTGATATCTTCTATATTGCGTTGACTGAATAACAGCAAGTGGATGACATAATAACACATACATATAAATGTCATAGGAAAAGTGAATAAAAGTGGTTTTATAATCTGTATTTAATAGAGGTGATTAGTGTAACAGGTACATGGTTCAGCAAAAAGGATTCCATAAGTTTGTTGCTTTTATTGATAAGGAATCTGAATTGAAAATGATGTACGGGAACAGGGACTATAAGTTAAAGGTTTTTCAATAAATGTTTTTTTTTAATAAAAAATCTTTTATCTAAAAACTAAAATATAAAATCCTTTAGAGTGGAGTAGTAGTAGAGTAAGATAACAAGATTTTTTGTATCATGTATATTTTTTAAGATAGATTTCATGACGATGTGTGATTAGATTAAAAAACAGACTAAAACTTAGTCATAAATGTGATAGCATAATTCTTTTACATTGTAAGTTAAATTACATTAGTAAGTTAGTTTTGCGCTTGTAACTCCTGAGTTGCAGACGTTTATGGGCGACGGAAGTAACTTACCATCAAGTGACCCGTTAACTCGTTTGCCTCCTAATCTAATATACAAAAAAAGTTATATTTAATATAAATCTTAAACATGATATTGTATCTCTTACATGGTACAGGTGGCGGTGGTGCTGAAACAAGCGAGGACAGTTGTGACCCGCATGAACTAAAAGTGTGCATAGACGCAACTCCTCGCACGTAGGTTGGACTACCGCGCACCAAGGAAGAACTAGATAAGCACTGTTTGTGAGTACTTAACATTCTTGAAAAGACTATAAACATAAATATCTAAACACAAAATATCCCTAAATAATAATTCTTAATATTTCCTCATAAGATTAAAAGATGCTCCTTTATAGAACATGATACTTAGATAGTAAATGTTTATTACACAGACGCACAGTGTGTCGTCTAGAACAAGCTAGCTGGACCAAATTATTTTTTAATGGATATAGGTTGCAAAGCCTCTGCTAGATACTAATATAAATGATTTTATTAATAAAAATACTTGGAAACCCATAAAAGATGCAAAACCCAAAAATAATATGCATTCATTAAAAATAATGGTGTTTATTGCACGATTCGTAAGAAATATCAATTAAACTAATAGGTATTTAAAGCTAAATACATTATCTAACGATTAAACTAATATTATAAGAATAAATAAAACTAATTAATATTTACAACTTTAATTAAAAATTAATTAGTACACAATAAACCTATTAAATAATGACTAAATTATAACTTACTACTAAAAAAAGAATATTCATTGGATTAAAATGAGGACCAACTTAGGAATTATTCATCATCACTAAGTTCATCCTCAGAAGAATCATCTATACAAAAATCTTCAGTATTAATATTTACAGTATTTACATTTTTTAGGCGTCTCAGTTACCGTCACACGTTCATCCGGTGGCAAACAAGCTTTCTTGGCCTTACGAAGACTATGAAATGATGGAAATACCTGATGTCCAGCCAGCATACTCCACTTCCGCGTCTGTTTGTAGGCGTGACTAGTAGACTTAAGAGTCTATATAACACGCAAGTGCCTCATCACTTGTAAGGCACCTTTGCTGCTTGAGGTCACTCGACTTTCGTTCACTGAACTCACTAACTTCTCGAATTAGTTTTGCGACGTTGTGTTTGCCTGATTGACGAGACGCTATTTCAGCAGCAACCAAAAGCTCCTCAGAGCTTCGTAACTGAACCAAATCATCGACACGTCGCCGTTTGGTTTTGGCACTTGCGTTTGCCAGGTCCACTGGCGGTCTCCCGGGACCAGGCAGTGAATGTGATGACGTTGATGCTTCTGCAAGGTCATAAGACACATTAAACTGTAAGTTTTCACCCTCTAGCCACTTAGCATTACAAGCTAAGAAACGATCCCGTATTCGGCTAGAATTCTCCCACTTATCCGAAAGTTTCAAAGAAAAACGGGAAGTTATAGTCTTGATGTCCTTCACAGATGCTTCAGTTACGCCACTGAGGTCCATGTTCTTGTAAAACAAACATGAAAAGCGCCTTATTTCGGTCACTTTTTGTATGTTTCACCCATTCTTCGAAAATATGCATTTTTGAGACTGTAAAACTGCTACTTGAAAAAAAATTAATAACAGCTTTTGAGCAAAAAGTAGCAAAAAAAAAAGTTTTATTATAATTTAGAATAATGTGTCTATCAACTGAAAAAAATACAGACCGGGGATACGTGGGGGTTTTTAGTAATAGTCTTTTGAATTTGAATTTTCGACGACTAAAAGGAAAACGCAACTTGCGGCGCTCAGATTCTAATTTAGTATGAATATAATTTTATTGTAACTACATAAAAAAAATGTATATACCCTTAGTAATAGAATCCATCACTAAAATTTACCACAACTACTAAAATAACCTTGGGAGATGCAATCGTGTCAGTAGCAAAAATGCGAATAATATTATACATTTAACCCAATTGTCTTATATACTACCCTCATTAACGATGTTATGTATGACTTATGCCAAAACAATTGTTGTTGGTGTAATTACCAACTAATACCCTAATTACCCCCACTAATGTTTCTAGGAAATCTTAAAGTTGTTTTTGTCCAGCTAGCTTGTTCTAGACGACACACTGTGAGACGGGCCAATTAAATTCTCTCAAATGCTCGTAAACGATATAGTTTTAACAAGAGCGGCTGTTATTAGCTGGAAAGGGTCCACCAAAAGTTTATGTTATGTCCTCGCAATTGTACTTAGTTTGAAATGTGATGTTTGTGTTTATTTCAAATATAGTTGGTTAAATCTGTCGCTCTACCAGTTGACCTACCGGGACAGTTTCCTATTTGTTTTATCTTTCATTCTATTTCTATTTAAATTTTAAAAAAGCTCAACTTGGCTGAACGAATTTATAAATATTTACAAACATTTATTTTGGTTATTTAATATTTTTTATATTTATTTTTTTTCTTATAAAAAAAGTTCATTTGAGTTTTTTATATTTCGGTCCTAATAAAGTACTTACACCAGCGCAAATAGTATAATATTGTTATATAATGATATTGTATACAGAGCATATCACACGGGTATGTCGTGTATGGACACGTGGATTAAGCGTTGTTTGCCCACGGACGGACAGAAGCTCGTCCAACAGCAGATTGGAGGCGCGAAAGCGCTCATGCGATATCTGTGTAGCAACGACACAGCGCTACGGAGAGGTGAGTCTATTAACATAAGGTATTATGCCATGTATAACACACAAAGCCATAACGCCATAAATAAGAGTACTATAAAAGTGTTTTACAGTCGCTATTTACAATTATGTACCTTGTGTTTCCAATTACATTTACACTTATTTATAGAACCTATTATAATTTTATGATAACATAAAGTATATCTTAGTATATCATATACAAAGTATTTTTTTGTTGTTGAATATTTTCTAAGTTATTCTGTACTGCAAAATTAGAAACTTTGGCTTGGATTTTTCAAGACTCTTTTACAAATGTCTTTTTCGTTAAAATGAAGGCTATTATATAAAACATATGTAAACATGCTAAATACATTCAAATGAGTAATGATATGCTGTCATAGATTAGTGAAGGGACTCCGAGCTCAGAAGAACAATTCGTATTTTTATCAATAGTTTATGCCCAAATCGTTTGTTTTCTTAATTTCATGTAATTAATAAAAAATATGTAATGTATGTTGATATATTGAAGAATATGATAAGTTTTAAATTAAAAAAAAATATTCTGAACTGTCCTCTTGAAAAAGGCCAAGCGCATATTAATTAATATTTTTTATTCCACCATGAATACTGCAGAAATTAAATCCAATGGAACTTAAACCTTTTGTTACAAATTAAAAGTTGGCGTGGCTCCAATTGGGCTGTTATAGTTCCTTCACAGCACTTCTTATTGGAGGCAGAAGTGTTGATTTTATTAGTTATGATGTGTCAGACTTCCTGAAAGAGCCCACATGCTGGTCACTGGTGTCACCGGACTGGTCACGCTGCGTCAATGAGCTACAACTCGCAGCACGGGATATTTCGGAGCGCAGCCATCACATCGTCTACTTCAACAAGAACACAGAGCTGTGCTGGTAAAATAACTTCTAATATTGTAATAGCCAGTTATCAGACGTATGTTAACATCAGTGAAACTTAATGACTAATAGAACTAGGTAACTGAATTTTAAAAAGAAGTACCTGATGCTTAGAAGAAGCATCTTAGAGGCTTTTACTTTAAGTTGTCTTACTTTTGAGGTTATTTTATTTTTGAGGTGGAATCTAACAGTTCATTTCACTGTAGATCTAATTCCAGTCGGTTTTTCCCACATTCCTGCAAAATGTCCGCGTTATGTAGCTATTAAAGATATATTGTTGGTACGGTAAGTGAAAGTTTCAAGCCCGAATATCCTCATGTCTAGATATTTTCCATATTTCGAAATTCCTTAAGGATGGTAACACATGTGCATATTTGCACTTGTGCACATGTGTTAACAAAATTAGATCGTCAAAGTGAAATTTTAGTAATAATGTTTATACGTACCTATATCGGTTATATATAGTTATCAAGGTTATTAATAATTAGTAATTAACAATGATTTTATTTCACATCTTTTTTAACCTCCGACTAAAAAGAGGGGCGTTATAAGTTTGACCTATCGATCTGTGTATCTGTGTATCTGTCTGGGGCAATGTAGTAGCCGAAAGAGTGGACGGATTTCAATGGGGTTTTTTTAATCGAAAGCTGTGTTTGTCGAGATGGTTCTTAACTATAGATTCAATATTAAATCATATAGTCTTAGTCCTCAATGTTTAACTTCGTAAAATAGACACCATCGTCAACGTACGTATAACACTCCCCCGACGCAACGACTTCAATAAGTACATAATAATATTATTCTTATATTTTTTAGAGGTCCTTTTGTATCGGGGGTTTTTTAATTTTTTAATTTAAATTTCTACTGCTAAATACTATGTTCCTACGAGAGCTGTAAAAATTTTACTAATACCACAAATTTGAATTTTTATTTTACAGTTTATGTGTGGATATTAAAATTTCACGTAGATAATTTTCGAAAATATGGGTTTGTGTAAAAGTGTAGTCAAAGACTGTAAGCGAATCGTTTGTTATGTCAGCGCTCGCGACGCCTTCGTATCGTGCGTGGGCCACGCCGGACGCGCGTGTTCGTCAGCGGCGGGAGCGCTGTTACGGCGCATGGCATGGGTGTTGGCACAGGACATGGCAGCATGCAGCCGAGTCGGCGAGCATCAACGCGCGCCCTGTGCGGCGTCACGATCTCCGCACCTCTCAGCACTACTGTCCTTGTTGTACTATGTTTACTACTACTAGAAACACGTTGTTGGTAAAAAAATATCGTATATATCTTTAAGAGTAACTTATAGTTTAAGGAACATAAAACTGTTAGATTATTTTCTTTGTTACTATAAGAATTTAAATGTAATATATTTAAGAATCATTTCATTGTGGTTTTAATTTGAAAACCCTTTTTTTAAGGTACTTATGGCTTAGAATATCATTGATTTATTTATTTTAATATAATATGGTTAAAACAACAACAAACAAAAATAATTAATTAGTACTTAAAACCTTGTTTTGGGAATTGTAATGAAAATAAATTTGTGTCACTTTTTTGTTTAAAGTAATTGTACCTAGTTGTATATTTAATATTAAGAAAATTATTCAAAACAATTTTAAAAAGTTTGCAGAGTTTAAAGCTACATACAATTAAAAATATTAATTTCCATGACCATTTAAATAATCAATAACACCATTCAATATGCAACGCCTATAGAAATAATGCAGCGTCTGGATATTAGATCTTATAACATTATTACCCGCATATAACTATAATAAACGTAAAAAGATGATAAGATAGATGGCTGTCTTTCTCAACTGAAATTTTCTTTCCTAAATACAAATTCAGCAAATTATAGTGGACCTACGAACGTTAGCATGTAGAGTTTTATATCATAATTTACATAAGTTTCAGAGCGACTACATTCTTGGTAGTTTATGTCCTCGCTAATGAAATTTCGTACCTTCAGTTTTGGTGAAACTAGTTTCGTAACTTTGTAATGGAAACTTAAAATATAATCCGCCTCTAAAAAGCTTGACGGCATAATAAAAACAAATTGTTAGTTTGAAAGCATAGTATGATAATATATAATTTGTTGATAAGTTAATAATAAACCTACTTCTACCTTTTTAAAAATAATACCTCTAAGATTTATACGTTATAAGTTATAAGTTTGATGTGATGTGACGTTACACATATTTGTGCAATTAAGTTTTTGTATATCTGTGGCCTTAGAGCTCCCAGACGGATGAACCGATTTAAGTGCGGTATTTTAATCGTAGGCCGTGTCCATTAAGATGGAACTTTGCTATAGCTATGGTTTGTGGAAATAGAGGCAGGCTTCTCAAATTATATTGACTTCATTTTAGTTGAAATAAAACAATTTTTCAGGATTAATTATACTTCGCGTAAACTTAATTAAATTTTAAATTTAGATTTTTAATTTGAACCGAGGTTTTCGGGTGTACAGTTCAGGATTCACACAAAACACACTAATAGTATCTTGAGGTCTTACAGTGTGGTCACATGGGATTTTATATTTTTCGAGACTAGATCCCAGGTATTAGAGAACCCAATCATCTACTCTATTAAAATAAGGATATTTTTGTTATTTCAATAGCCTCACAAACCATTCTTAGAATGTAAAGTTGTTCTTGAGGATTTTAGGTTTATCAAATCTCATATAATGATTAGGCTTGTCTATGGTATGTTCACACACTACTGACTTCGATGTACGCCTATGCTTGATATCCCAGATGTGTTCCCTAACTCTTTTACCTATGCTCCTCCTTGATTGACCCATGTATGACAAGCCTTCATTTTAGTTTCATATTACATTTACAGATTTGGGCTTATTTAGTATTTTGGACCAAAATGAGTTTGTAAAGTTTCAAGTAAAAGGATAACAATAACTTAATACCTAGCTAGTTAGTAGCTAAACACATAGGTAAGCTCTGCTGATCTTTCGTTTAACAACAGAATATCAAGATAAGCAAATGCAACCGTTTGTAAACATTTTCATATTTTATTTTATTATATATAATAAAGTATGAAAATTAAAGTTCATCCTCTTATAGATTTGGCATTTATTTGATATTAGTTTTCTAGAATTCTATTTCTTAAATATCACAATCATAAAGCTTGATCTAAGCAAATGATAATCTTGCTATTTCTTAAAAGATTAGTCAACTTTTAAACGGTCTTATTTTATTTGTAATGGTGTAATTCTTCGAAATTTGCAATTCTTAGAAATCTAATATTTGCTATCTGCTTACTGAAGTGGGTTAATCTTTTAAGAAAATATACCTATACTATGAACCAAATGATCCTGTTTGTGCTATGAAGCGTAAGTCAATTTATTATTCCTCGCATCGAGATTTAGTTTCAATTCCCTCTTAATCCAATGTATTATATCTCGGCCTACAGACAGATAGAAAATAAATTTAAATATCCCATAGTATTAAAATTTTAACTACATAAAATATACTTACTATTTATTAGCCATTTCCAAAAATTGTATTTATATAATGAAAATCTTTTCTCTTTTTCGTGTTTTTTTCTTCTAGAAATAAATAATGTTAATTTAATAATTCATTGTTTCGTGGTTACTTGAAAAAGCAAATCACTTATTTCATTTATCTTATTAAATAGTATTTCTTTGACATGATGTTATGTAAAAAAAACTAAAGTATAAAAACGCTGTTATTTTTAAATAATTTGATTGATTTAAACGGCTAATAAAATTTGTAATCTTATTTGATTAAATAATATGAAATTCGAATATCATCAATAAAGTAATATTTTGTACCTGCAAGCTTTTGGATACCGTTTTTCCTCCTTTCTAGAGATATTTATGAAACTCTGGTTCATTTTTATATTTTAATACTTAAATGCAACATTTCAAGAAACAGATATTATCAATAATTCTGAAATACGAATCAAAAATGTTGCTTTTACAAAGTTTTTGAAAATCAATAAGTCTTATAAAGGAAAAAGATCTGTTGTAATCTGGTTTCATAAATTTTCATATAAGTAACATTTTAACTACTTCTACTTCTTTTACTTTATTATGACGTCATGTTGATAAAATAAATTAGCTACAAAACATATCATTTACACTGTATATCTGCTAGTAGCAGGAATATTAATCGTCTCCAATCCTCATTGCTACTTTCAAAACCTATCTTCGGGTATGATTTAATGTATGGTAAGTGAATAATATTACAAATATATATCAAAGTTTAAGAAAAAATATTAGAACTAGTTAAAAAAAATATACTTATCTGGTTTCAATAAAGATCTTAAACCTCATATATATAGTCTGGTGTTAAACCTCATATATATTTAGGATATGAGGTTAAAGAAGTAAGTGTAACAAAATTTAGTATTAAGTGATAAATTTATAAAATTCTACAACTTTTTTTTTAGAAAGGTTTTACAAAAAAGAGGTTCATCAAGCCAAGAAGAAAAAAATATTTATAAAAATTTGATGACTTACAAAACAGATACTTGATAGACTTAACTATGGGAGCGAAAGCGTCGAAGTAAAAGTTCTTAATTTAAACTATTATTTAAACTATATGTATACGAACCAAAAAAAATAAGCTGGATTAAGTGCAAATAAATAGACCTACAGAATGAGACTTACCAACAAAACTACTTACAGATAAAACTTAAAAAAAAAACGAAAAAGTCTACCTTATTACTATAGACAACAGATATATATTCTTTAGTTGTCTTGGTGTTAAATTTCTTTTATTTAATTTTTTTTTAGGTTATATTTTTACATAAATATTAATCACAAGCATTGTTTACCTTTAAGTTTAAAATAATGTTTACGACTTTGAAGAAAAGGAAGTTTCGGTTTTGAGTTAGTTACTAAATGACCAAATCTTTTAGAATAAAATCTATCTTGCATCGTTTCACTAAGTCAAGATAAATCTTGGACTAAATATATAGTAAGAAGTTGTAATTTATAGTTGGAGTTAAAGTGAAGCTAGAACATTCACATTACAAAGAAGTATTCCTACATTAAAAAAATATGTACACTTTTTTATTTTTAAACTACGTATTATTTTGTAAAGTGTTACATTGCTTTGATAGTTTATAGTTTTAATAACAATTAACATTTTGGTTTTAGTCAGGACAGAAATTTTTTTCCATATTTATACATTATCTTGATATTTATTGACTTAATCGGGGGAATATGTACAAGCCGAAAATATATAAATAAAGAATAAGGTTTTGGGGAAAGGTTATACAGATACCATTTTTAATTTATTAAATAAATCTAAATAAAATCAAAAAACATGATTATATGACGATGGTATGTCTATTTATTTGCTCTATTTTCGTGATGAATGATAACGCATTACAAAATATTAGTTCAACATAGTTTAATTAGTTTGCATAGAAAAATGTAGATTTTAGAGAATGAAATAAAAATTAGAAGGGAATTTAGACTTCTAATGTAATTTAAATTAATGATCATAATTGTATATATTATTTTATTGGTAATATAAACCAATTATAAAATGGTAAATTGTATTAATACATGGTTTGTGAATCTCATTATAATTTCTCATAATAATTTATATTAAAATATACATTTTAAGGGTACCGCACCAAAGCGTAAAAAAGGAACCCTATGATTTACACTTTGCTGTCTATCTGTCAGTCTGCCTCCAGGCTGAATCTAGTAAACCGTGATAGCTAGACAGTTCAAAGTTTCACAGATGTTGTATTTCTATTACCGACATAACACGAGATACTAAAAAAACTCAAGGGAGTCTCCCATACAAAAAAAGAGGTTTTTTGATCGATTATTATAACGGTAACAGTTATGCTTAAAATATTATAACATTATTTAGCGATTTTGTTTTTTTCAGACTATTAATTAGTACATTTTTGAGTACAAAATAATAAAATATTTACCAATTACATAAAATAAAAGATTTACTTATCATTTTCATTCCTCGATTAAATACTAAATTTCCTGATAAAATTGGGTTAAGTTATAGTTTTCTAATTTATATTTCCCATATGACAATTCCTTGATAAATAGTTAATACAAATCACTGTAATGATAATTCATGATAATTCATTACAGTGATTTGTATTAACAGTTACATCATGTTTATCCAGACGATAAAGTAAATACACTATCACTGAATGTAAATGTCATTATATATAAAACCAAAACCACACTCTGTTATGAAATGTTAGTAATTCTAAAGCTTCTATTTTTTTAATTTCTGTAACAGTTTATTTTTTACCGAAGAGAACAATATGAAATATATGTCTAGACTTGTAGGTATTATCAGTAAATTAAATGTGAAAATTAACCAAATGGAAGACCCTTGATAGAACTTAATAGTTAACTTATATTTAATAAATGGTTAACTAATATTTTAACGTCTAAAATTTAATAACTGATAGTATAACTTATAAGTTATACTATCAGTTATTAAATTATAGATTACATAAACCATTTTGTTGTGCTAACTAATGCCTAAGTACCTAAAACTTAACTTGAAATAAAATAAAATAAAAGTCGACCCATAAGTAATAAACCAAAGAGAGAAATGCTCTGAATTTTGATAGATCAGAAAGAGGAGATACAATTCTTATGATCTGAATATTATTTTATTTCATGTTATACATGAGGCGATGGTAAAATATGCCAAATTTATCCCCAACAAACTTAAAGAGTCTAGTAAGCAAAGTAAACCTATATTCTTCGCAAATTGATTTTAGTTCAACGGAAAGTAGCTTATAATTTTCAATTTACTGGCAAGACTTGACAAACAAATTTGATAATGAAGTGTACGTATGAAGAGCTCGGTTATTTTTTCATTTTTGGTTTGGTTTAACCCTTTGGTTTAACAAAATTCATACAAAATACTTCATAAATAAATCGAAGCCATTTCACGTAAAGTTCTGTAATCTTTATAGATCTTTATTTTATTTCTTACTTTTAATGCTTTCAGGTTTATATTATATTTACCTAAGTGTTTTAAAATACGTAGTTGTAATGATTTTGATTAGTTTCCTCTCATACTTAAAAGATTTTTATGGTTTTTAAATTTATTTATTACATTATAACATATGATTATACTAAGTGTTTTCTAAGGCTTTCACGAGTACCTACTACACATTGAATTTATTTTTCGGATTTAACTAGCGTATAATGAATTAAATTTTAAATTTAGCCCGACGTTTCTATCTACAATGTGTTGGAGTATATAAACTTGACTGCGATTGTGGCTGGTCATACATAAGTCAAACAAAGAGGAGCATCGGTAAAAGAGTTAGAGAACACATCTCGGATATCAAGGATAGACGTAGACCTAAAGATAAAGTGCGTTTTGTATGAATCCTGAACTGTACTCCCGGAAGCTTAGAAACCGTTGGAGGCAGATGACTAATTAACTGACTTACTGACAGACACTTCCATCTCGTCTTACCGTGAACACGATTGCTGCAAAGCATTTGAAACGTCGGGTTAGATTTAAAATGTAAATTTTATTTTTTTTTAATAAACGCGTGTGAAATTCGTAAAAATATTTTTTTTGAATGAGTTTAATTATTCTGAATTCCAGTACAATTAGTGATTCGCAACGTGAGAGAAACATCATTGTCATTGAAGGGGTAATTTATTTATACTGAAATGGAATGTTTATTTTACAACATGTATTACATAGTTATTTTTATGTTTATTTTACAACATATAGTATATAGTATGTACTATGGTACATACTATGGCTATGGTTGGAGTTTTCTTATTCGATCTCTAAGTGTTAGTGTGTATAAAAGTTATTTTCAAATAAAGAAAAATGATAATGTTTTATGCGATATGTCCATAGAGTCGCTAATAAAAGCTGATACGGTATAAAAATTAAAAGCTTATTCGGAGCCCCGTAACTTGAACGTTTCTTTTATGTTCTATATAATTACGATTTCGTAAACGTATATTTAAACCTCATTTTTAATACGCTTTTATTAGTTTCAGATGTAACGATTTATTTATCTTTGTAACGGAAATTTGAACGTGATTTTGCCCATCTCTGAATTGTCGGATTAATAAGATTTTTTGTATATCTGTCAACCGATGACAATGCAATATTATGAAAAAATACTAAAACATGCTTTTATAAAAAAATTTGTATAAAAATTAAAATTAATAATAGTTACAATAACAAATAAACACGCTTTTTTTAAATCTTCTGGGGATTTGCTGTTTTATGTATTTTTATTTCGAAAGTGTCTAATCCATTGTCATGAATTGTAATAAATAATAGGAACATGTGATTGTACAAATGAAAGCTTTTGTATAAAGCTATTTAATTTATTGGCTTATGAGTATGTATCAATAAGTCTCGTGTGTTACGAGCCACTATGAAATTCCATTTAGGCAATAATTCATGACAACAATTAACTGAATGTGATTAGCTTGTCTATGAATGTGACACTATAATACGTCGCATCCATTTAATAACTATTAATACAAAACAAAGTACTGAAAATAATTAGTTTTCTAACAACGGCATATAACAATAATTTATCAACAAATGAACTATCTTTTTAGCCTAATATTAGTAGTTATATGTTACCGTCTCCAATATAAAAAAGAAACTTATAATTTTGTATTTACAGTCTGTCACATTCATAATTATAGTGTGATAACAAATTGCAATTCAAGCCGTAGTACCGAAAAGTATATTGGGATAACTAACATCTACACTACTATACTTATAATGCTTTTACATTTACAAAGACTTGAAGGAATCTAATCAACATTCAAAATTATAATAATTATGTAATTCCATAGTTATATAGTTTCATATTTCTTTTAAACTACTCAGTTTAACTTAGGTAGGTACTCACCTACCTATAGTTTAAGTAAAGCAACTTACTTATTGCCAATACTCCCTACAGCTAACTTATTTTTATTATAAATGTTAAAAAATATATTTTTTTAAATTTTTTATATATTGGACAATTTTAGTTAGATTTTTTGTCTTAATTTAGGAACTATTGTTATATGATTCCTAGTAGTAAAGTCGCTAATATATGTTTTTTACATTATGTGCTTGCAATTTTTTTCTTGAGCCGTATAATTTTCCTAACCGCATATATATAGCCGCCACTGAAATTAAACGCTTACTACTGCGTTGAGAGAAACGCCCCATTGTAATTGTCATATGATACTAGTGTAATTTCTGTCAACTTTAGAAATATGCGAAGTATCATTAGCGAAAAAGATAATATTACTTTTATTAGTCATGTAATGCGGTAGAAACATAATAATAGACAATCGTTAATTTATAATTATAATTTACAATTTCTAGGGCTGGGGTCTTTTATTTCTAGATATTTTAACGAGCACGATGCTGCCACAGTTGTATGTGCTGTGTCTCCTGCATAAGCAATTAGGCCATAGATTCATCTTAATCATTTAAGCAAAGAATATGATGAATAGTTTAGTGAAGTCTAGAACATTTTTTTTATTATAGATAGTATGCCATCGATATTAAAGGTTTGCGCTCTGAAATATTAAAAATACTTTGTTAAACTACAACCGTATCTTTTGCTTAGCATTATACATTTTTAAACGTCAAATTGTTGTTTTTTTTTTAAAGCAAATAAACCATTTTTTTCATCTTCCAATTAAAATTCAATTACACTATAGGACTGAAAGATATAAACAATAAAGAATAGAAAATGAAAATTAGTTTTCAGAATCCATAGTACTTTATATAAATTTAAAAAACACAAAATTAAAAAATATTTTGGTGGTTACATAATAACATCAACAAACAAATATTTAATAAATAATAAATATCACATCTAAATTTGTAATCTAAATTGAGACAAACGTAAATATTACCCATAACATTTAAATCCAGATTTTTATCAATTAGAATCATCATTAATGAAAGGTTTAAACTAAAATTTAAACTGTACTCGGATTTTTTTATATAATTTAAATCATTATAATAGCCCCCATTTCTATAGAACCTACAATGTCAACTCGCTTTTTAAATTTATTTTTTTTAAGTGGAAATGTTGTTTGTCTAAGGTTTTTCTTATAACTGTGTAAACAACACCCAAAATTCATCTCCAATAAGTCATTTCCTCCATCTAATTTGCCCGGGAGAGATTGCTCTTTAGCGATAAAGCCAAATTAGTACTATTTTCCTGTATATATTTTTTTTATTTGTTGGAGAAATAATAACGAATACTTATTATTAAGCTTAATGTCTATATTTATTTCAAATAAATAACAGTATAATTCATTCATTGAAATAAATAACAGTACTTACGTGTCAAAGTGCTTTTAACTATAATAGGCAATAAGTGAAATTTCGCACTTCACAAGTTTTCTATATAAACTAGAACTACCCAATATCTAGCTCATCTATTATTTATTACTTCTTTTCGCATAAAAAAGTATAGTGTAAAGGATTACATCTACGAAGGTATGGCCTGGGAATGAATTGTATTGTATTGCGAATAGCTAGTAATCTCCGCAATTTGTTTTTTGTTGTAAGTTAATTTTGCTTTATCGACCTGCTGCATCACACCGATTCCTTAGAAGTCACTACTTGCGGTAGCGTCGGGAATCGGGTTGCCTTCCTCCCTCAAATATGGCGAAGGCTGGCTGGCTCTTGTGTTATACTCGTGAACGGATGCTGCTTGCGGTGACGGGTTGTGTGGCAGGCCGAAGATTTTTTTTTTACTGATATTGTTATTTCATTTTCGTTGCTTGAAATCATTAGGCTTAATTTCCGATTGATTGCGACGGTTCTAGTTGTTTCAAAATAGCTTTTAAGATTGACGTTTGTGAAACAGTGATCACAATAACAAAAAATATATCCGGCTGAGTCAGTTGTGTGGTTCTTCTCAGACCAGGACGCGTTTGGAACCTTCATAGCTTTAACATTAAGATGGAAAGTGCTTTTACAGAAGGGCTTATTACGATGAATCGAAATAGGCCCTCATGAAACTTCCATGTTGACGTAAACAAGTGATCACTAATTATGATTCTAAGTGGAAAATATATAAATAAATAAATTTTATCCTTACCTGTAATCACTTTACTACAATTCATTTAGGCTGGATCAATTCGAGTTTCCACTCGCTCACGTAAGCTACTACTACGATATCAGAGTAAAATAGCTACGTTTCGTACGTGAAGTGAATTCCGACCACCTTTAATCGGAAAAACTTAGCAGCCTTGAAAAGTCGATCCTAAGATCGAACTTAATAAATCCTATAAAAACTTTTGGGAATTGAAGAAGTTTAATAATTTTGTATTTTTAATGAACCTAAAATAGTAAAAAATCATAAGAGACATTTTTTACAGTAATAAGGTTTATGTCAATCATTAAATTATTCTGTATCAAAACAATGACACTTAACGTCAAAGGTTTCCACGCACTCATATCTAAGGGGAGGCAACTTAAAAATTTTACATCTTTAGATTACATTATTGTTAAACGACTATTTAATCATAATTCGTAATGTTTTGATTCTTTGATGAATTGATTCATTGATTGATGAATTATAGACTTAAATAGTAAGAACCAATAGGGTCTAATTATTTCGATCATTAATTTAATAACTTACGTAGTGATATTTAGGATTGTTATGTCAAGTAATTGAATTTTTTTATGCTTAAAGCCGTTTATTTGGCTAACATTATTATTTAAGTGAGGAGGGGCATTTGCTTCATTAGTACCTAAATAGTTGAATAAACTAGAAAAGTCAGAACCATTAGGATATCATAATAAAAACAAATATTTATTACTCTGTATTGCCATCGCTCTGTATGTTTCCAATATTGTTATACTTAGAACTGTTCATTTACAAGTAGTTGTTATTTTTGTATGTTTGAAGTAGTTGGTTTGATTAAGATTATTGTTTATGTGAAGAGGGAGTTTATAAAGAACGCTATATAAACTGCGTTTAAGATAATATTCAAGTGAGAAGCTGCTGTATAATGACAAGCAGGAATTAAATACAAGTAATTGTAAGTGTTAATAGTAAAATCCGTGAAACAATTCATTCCGACGTGGCCCTTATATAAATTGTATTACAAAAATTGTTGAAGACAAAATTGTATTGTTCACGTTAAAGGGAAGCTGAACTTCATGTGATTATAATGTTAAAAAAAAGTATTTAAATAGTACTGTAACAAAATAAAAGATGATAAATCAAACAAAAAACAATGATCATAAGATATGTAAAAGGTAAGTAGCTACTTAAGTAATGTAAACGGTAACTTATGAAAAATAAGTAACTAATAGATTTAAATTTTTACCCAATATTTTATAAAGCGAGTTTCTGCATAGTATTCTTTGTTGTAAATTGTTTACTTTAAGGTTAATAACTGACAAAGGAGGCCTTTCTTTAAAAAGGTACGACGTATATTGCACGTAGGATACGATGTTTACTCTCCCGTTAAGTCCTCCATTTCGTAATTTTTTTTTTGTCTATTTTTGTACTATTTTGCACTTGAAATCCTTTGTATTTCTATATGATTAAAGCATCTATTGCATTGATATTTGTATTTCAATAGATATGAATAATTGATTGAAATAGAATTGAAAAAACAAGAATAATAAGAATGAAGTAAGTAATGCATTTATTTATTTTGACCGAGTAACTTTCATTAACGGTCAATAAAATGAGTTAATAGACTTCTAGAACAGGTTTTTCCTGATCGACTTTAATAGTATCATAAAAAGGTAAGATTTTAGGAACAAAAAATATTTTAAAATTTTAATGATCTAAACACATACTATATTCCTGTTTATAATCCTGTTATATTACTGTTTTGTGGTTTCTCGATATGAGACTTAAATAAGGAAACTCAAAATGATAAAATACATCTACAACAATCTAAAATATTTTGGTGAAATAATAAGAATTTTGGTGAGTGTACGCAGGATTTACACGATCTAATTCCCCCAGCCCCATTCCAACACTGGACGTTCTGACGCACGGTGGGTATCCATCCTTTTGTTGTGGATATGCCACCTGTCCGAACGAAGCGTTTTTCTTCGTCTTTTTTACTTCGTACAGCAAAGGATTGGAACAGCTTGCCTGAGTCGGTATTCCCGGCGGAATATACAAGAGAATAGTGAATAGGTTGCTAGGGTAATGCACCTTACCACCTAAGACTACATTCCACTTACCATCAGGTGGAATGTAGTCAAGCATTGCCCTAGATTATATAAAAAAATGTGATAACAGCAACTAGTTTATAAAAAACTCTAGTATCTTAACGCATGTATCCTATCTTCAATACATAACCATAGATTAAAATTTTCCTTATTTTTCTTAAGTGGAATATTAGTGTTGATTTCATTTATAATAATCAATAATAAACACAAGTTACATTTATATATATTATATAAAGAAAGGGCTCTAAATTAATGAATAAATAAATTTATTATTATTTTTTTTTGTATGCACAAAAAACACATAAAAGAACAAACTGAAGAGAAAAAATATTTATTAGGGAGGGTAATTGTTTACGTTCTTTTAAAATAACTTTATAACATTACCAGCTTTGAATTCCATTGAAAGGCGCGAAAAAGGCTAATAGGCGATCCTCAATTGTTTGATTCTAATTCCAAATGCCTCAAACACAGACGTAGGGTTGCCAACCTCTCAGTGTTTTATAGGTTACATTTTGTTGAGTGCGCGCACGATGTAATTTCCCCATCCTTCTATCAACGGACATTTCGACACACGGTGAGTTTCTATCCTAACGTCGTTGATTTTAGATCTGTCCGAACAAAGCGTATCGCCTCGTCTCTTTTGATTCGCGCAAGGAAGGACTGTAACAGTTTGCTTGGGTCGATATTTCCATCCGAATATGATTTAGAGTTTTTAAAAGTGCAGTGAATAGGTTACCACCTAAGGTAATGTGATTAACCATCTTCGGCTACATTTCTACTTACCATTAGGTTGAATGTAGCTATGAATTACCTTATATCAATTAAAGAAACAATGGCTTATATTAATAAAAAAAACCGCAGTGGTTTTTTTTATTGATATAAGCCATTGGATTATAATATAATGTTATATATAATCCAACTGAAATACATAAACATGCGTTAATCTTAGTCATGGATATTTGGTAATGATATTTGTAATATGGCCGATATTCTTTTTGAGACATTTATTTTTTGAGCTTCTCTATTATGTGAATTATTAAGGATAGTATGTATAACAGTAAAATAATACAAAAACCAATGTTTTGGTATTTTTTTTATATAAAGGTAATAAAAAATATACTGTCTTGAGATACCTTAACAAAGAAAAAGCTTCTTGAACAGATGCTGAGAAAATAACAACTGATTTCAACGACGGCCTCACATAAATCATGTTTACAGAGAATGCGATCATATTTTAGTAGGAAAAATTTTACCATGATTTTACAATGTATATAATATGAAATACTATTAAACTTCTTAGAGATAGTATATTATTTTTTGTTTATCTACCAATTCTCCTCTGTAGGTATATGTCATGTTTAGTAGATGACAAATGACCTAAAATCATTTCAAGAGATTAAATGAGAAATTATCTGCCTAAAACAATTTTCAACGTCTGTATAACATATTTTTTTAGGTATACAATATTATTCTAGTTTCTTTTAAAATATATTCTAGAGTTGACTTTTAAAGATACGTCTATATGGATATAATTAAGTATCTGGTATGGTATTTAAATATGGTATAACATACTATAATTAAGTATATGGTATGGTATATAAATATGGTACAACATACTATATTTAAGCATAAAACTTGATATTGCAAAATATTACATAATCTAATTGATCAATGACTGATACAGGTGTGAAAAAAGTAATAAAAAAATCTATTTATCTTTTTTCTATTTATCTTGTTTTCTTTGTTATTGCTTTCGAACGCCAAGCTCTGGAAAAAGTAAAATGACTAACGTTAAAAAAGGGATAATAGGTAAAAATCAAGTGATCTAAACAATAATGTTTTAAGACATAATCCTTAACATATAATTTTATTGTGTAATTTTTAATGTGAGTTTTATTGTTTTTTTTTATCTAAACTAGCCACACTTATATACTAGATAGGATTTGTACTAACTAGATAATATTTGTTCGTTGACGTGCTAGAAGTGTGCATTGAATGAAATTCGCATTGAACGCATTGAATTCATTGAATGAAAATATATACCAACCTAGGCATTGCAATCAGAATCTGTACAACAATATGAACAATATCAGTAAATGAATCAGCTTAATATTTATAGTTATTTTTTATGTTATGGTTGATAATCATATAGTTTTATAGAGCGAACAAGTCTAAGCGTCAAGTTGTGTGATAAAATTGACGAAAGTATAGACAATTAAAAAAATTTGCTTTACATATTATTCTAATGTTAATTTAACGTTCTTATAACACTATGTTACTTCATTGTTTCATATATAATCATTATAATTACACACATTGAAACTGAGGGCTTGGTCTTTTAAAAAAAATATTTATTTTAAAGAATTAAACGGTTGTTTGAGGCATTTTGTAAGGTTGTTTTTGCAGTTTCCTCCTTTTTTTTTAACTCATTAAATTATTAGCTAAGATACTATTAAAGGTATACCTTAAATTTACAATCACTATTCCTCTTGATTATTTTGCGGTATCTTAAAGAAACATCAGTGCGTTGCAAATTCTTATCAACTTTTACGAATAAACTCAAGGAGTACAATCGAAATAAAAAAAGTAGAACAAACTTTTTCCTTTAATATTTTTTTTTATTTTATTTATTTTATTTATTTTTACTTCTTGTCTTCCCGTGAAAACAATTTTACTTCGAAGTGTTTTGGTTGAATTAAAAGTGGTTAAATTAAAAGCTAAAATTGTAAATTATATTAAAAATTAAGAAAGTTTTCACTTTAAAATAGGGTGCACCCGTACGTTAGCTTTCGACTAACGTTGCAGTTTGCGTTATAAAAATAACGGGTAAATTTTCTCCTCCTAGTTTAAGACTGCCGCACGCAAGCCGCCGGTTATACGAACGTTCGAACCGCGCATCATCGCGTGTTCAAGTGAACTTGGCCTTAACATAAAATAATTACGACAAAACAAAAGAATATTTATTTCATAATATATTGGTTATTAAAACAACCTGAAGTAATAATTGGTTCATGTTATTTATTATAGCAAAGACCCATAAATTTAGAGGATCACTGAATATAATCTCTGCGTGTTTTCTTTTACCGCTTCAGTGTGCCTTATTAAAATAAAAAAAAATTGTTTTCATTTAAGGACCAAACTCACTTTTTATATAATTTTATATCAGTATATAAATAAATATTTAAAAGTTTTCCTTTTTTGCAATAAACGTATTCTAGAAACAGTTTATATATTATACAAATAAGAATGGTTTTAAAAATCACATTATCCTATAACGTTTTAGTTTTAATCATTATATACACAATAATTAGTTTTATTTCATTGTAGTTATTGCCAGCGATTTTGAGTTTAGAAATGGGAGGAGCCTTTACCCTCCGAAGTATTACTTGAAAGTAGACAGATCCATATTTGTTTTAGTTTAAGCAAATTTCTAGGTTCTCCGTGAAAGTTGAGAAATGTTTGTAGTGTAAAACATACCTATATGTTCTCTTAAATAAAACGCCAACTACACCGAATTTAATCAAAATTCCTAAAAACTTATTATTATATGAATAGATTATATATATTAGATAGGTATTAGAGATTGAGCTAGACTTCTCCTTAGATGATAGCTCAGTTACAAGACGACGAATATTGGCTTTAAAATTTAATAAATTTACTTTCGTAAGCGAACAGCTAAAAGCGTAGCATAAAATTTACAGGCGCGCTTTTTACTTAACGTAGGCTACTTAAATAGTTTTGCAAAATCAATATACTTTTTCATTTATGTAACATAAATTCTATTTAGTTAGTTAATGTTAATTATATGCAGTAAATTAAATAATAAATGTTAATATATGCAATAAAGTTAAAGCAATGCGTATCTCAAGCATATTTTCTATGTACTTTTTACCGGATTCAAATCATAATAAACTTTGATAATTATGGATTAAAAAGTGGAATGAGACATTCTGTCGGTACTAAACATAACATTCACAAAAAGAGCTGCCTCGACATTCACATACTCAAGCTACGATAAGCAAGCTATGTTAGAAAACATATTATTAATGTTGTTAAAATAAAAAGTCCAAGGAATATTTATACGCCAATCAGTACAAGAGCCATAAACTTAAATTATAACTTAATAATTATAAATTATAATATAAATTTAAGTTATTTATTTCATTATACGATTAATGACAGAGTATCAAGTAACATTGGTGTAGGTACAATAGCATTGTTATTGTACACAACACATGTCATCAATCAAATTAACTAACATGTTACTCTCTGAAGAAGCCATGACTAATTTGCAGCATTCCCCAAAGTTACTTCGATCTATATTCATCTAAGTATAAGAAATACTATAGCAGTGTAAGTTATTATCTCATTAATCGTCGTGCTCTAGATCTTGTTTCATCTGAACTTATTTCTATAGTAGACGGTAATGACAAAAAAATAAAGATTTGGTCTCATAATGGGTCATTTTAAAAAATATTTAAGACACAGTTTGAGTAGGTAATGTTAATAGTACATAAACGCAAAGCTCATAATTAGTTTTTTTTTAGTATCAACCCAAGTCCTTTTCTCAAGAAATTGATTAATATACGAGAATTACAGCAGCTACTGGCTAAGTAATGAATGTTAAAAGCCTTTAAACCTGAATAAAAATCAAAGATAACACTCTACTAACATCACAGTCGTATTATTTAATTCATTGTAAATTTAAAATTAAAAAAAAGAAAATAAAAATAGAAAACACAAGACATTTCGATACAACTATTAGCGATCATAGTATAAAAAAAGATCATTCATTTTTATAATTTAAATAAGAATCAAAGTGATATTGAAGTTGAAACGTAATTTTTTTTAAAATAGTGCAGACAATCTTCTTACTTCATGTCGTAATTTACTTCGCTCCCGAGACCGCTACTGCTACCGATTCCGATACAGCTATCGTTACTACTCAGGCTGCCATTTCCGATCCCTGTCCCGATATAACATTTTTTTTCCCACAATAGCGTTTCCTATTACTATTTTGCTGACGCTACCACTTCAACTTTAGCTTCCGTTAAGCTACTGTTATATACTGCTTATATTAGTTGTAATAAATATAGGTTGTCTTTTTATCGAAATTCTTCTCAAAATATTGGTGATAGTTATTAAGTTACTTTTGAAACTTCTAACCAAGTTAAGTAAGAAGCGTAACTATTTAGTATAGAGTTACTTTGTACAGAAGGTATGGCGTAATTTAAGCTTCATATTATCCAAACTATTAAGAATTTAATTAATTATTAAAATTATTATATAACATTTTAGACATCAAGGTACAATTTAATATTCAAATCGTTAACCATTTCGAGCCTTATATTATTTAATTATCTAAAACTTATTAGGCATAGAAAATTTTCATTACTTAGTCATTAGTTAGAGCATACATGAATTATGATCTAATATAAATATGCTTTATAGTTTATACTGTTATTAAAATTTTAATGAAGTCATAAATAACATAACTTAACAAGAAGAAACTAAAACAATTATTTTCAACATTTTGGAAATAAAAGCTGCAACTCGGCGAAGTAGCGTGTGTAGTCTATTCTGCGGCCAGCATACTGTTATGCTACTTTAGGAAGTCTTCAGAAACCGTAACTAATAATACAGTATCAGCACTATCAGCAACACTCGGTGTTATTGTTGGGTTGTCAGATATGTTCCGCTAGATATGGCAAACTGCAACTGCTTGTGAAGGCAATCCGGTGCCGACCAGTGATGACAAGAACTAGAACTTTTAGGGGTACAAAATTTTAAAGGCCCAATTGTTATCATTCTAGTGTAGCTCCTATTGGCTGACTCAAAAAGGGTACTACTAATCTCTCATAAAAAATTGGCGTAAAGTATCCATTATGGTAACGTTTAGTACAATGAGATAGGTGAAAGACGTAGAATTATAAAGCCCACCTTTTCTGCCTCAAATAGTTTCTGAATCCAATTCTCTCCTTTTCTTAAGGCTGGTAGTGTATTTGCCACTTCAGTTCCAAGTATTTATGATCAACGGATCAAATTTATCAGCAGAAGGATCGTCTGTTCTCTTATCATCATCACAATGAATTACCAACAGCATGACGGCTCATTAAGAAGATACTATACCAGTTACCAAAGGACTTAGATTTGTTATTAATGTAATCGTCCATTGTTACCTATATATTTTTAGTTTATGTAAAAGCACCAATCATTTTATATTTGAATAAACAAATCAAACGCTCTCTTAAAGTCATACTCATTTATTTAAGCGTCATGAACATTTGATACAACTGCAAACTATTTGCATTTGGAGCAACGCCAGCAGTAACGGTTGATTATGTATTTCATAATAGAGTCTATAATTACGTAAAGTCTTACGTTATAGAAGCAACATCACTTTTCAATTAATTTATAAGTTTATAACCGACATGTTAAGTCAATTTGGTATAATATACCTACGTAATAGTGCGGGTATACAAATCAAACCTTATTTACAATTGGGTGAATTATAATAAATATTTTTTCTGCTATATACGGTTTACAAAGAATTTAGATTAGAAATAAATCTAGATAAAACGAATTCAACCCAACTTTATTCAAAAATGAGCCAAGTATTAAAATATCCATCTAGAGCCGTTTTCTGGCCGGACAAACTCATTTATTAAAAAAAAAGATTAAACTTGCATTACATATTAATAGTCAATGATCAATATCCTATCGTATGATCAATATTATATTATGATCGTGATATATAGTTAGGCCAATAGTTGTGTATAAATAGCATCTGTTGACCTGTATTATATGGATTGTATTGTATCTCAAGAGGTTGGAAACGTTCGAAAGAAATTATTAATAAAGTTCGTGTGCAACTGGCATCTGTCAAATTGTATTATCTGGATTGTACTTTATCTAAAGAGGTTAGAAGAGTTCAAGATATTTTTTTAATAAAGTTATGTGCAACTGGCATTTGTCAAACTGTATTATCTGAGTTGAACTATACTTAAAGAGTTAAAAGAAAAAGTTGGAAAAGTTTGAAAGAAATTTATAATGATTTTTGACTCGTGTAACGACTTATTCTGCTTGTATTGTCTTATTACCTCAAAACTTTAGAGTGGCCAATTGTGCATGGAATGAAATACTTAAAATATTTCTTTACTAAACAGCGTTGTAACTATTGTCTTATTTGTCTTATTTGTCTTGCAACAAGTCACTTTAAAGTAATCTAAACAACTTTAATTAAGGTTTAGAATGAGAGTACAACTCTTATAAATATTTTATATCAAAAAAGTAATTAAACTATATAGTACAACTAGCGAACCCAGCCCGCTTCGCTGGGCTAACCCTTACTTTACCTGGTGGCGAGTTACATCAATGGGCATAGCATATTCGTTTTCTTCGAGGAAAAATACATGGTCATACCAATTTTTATGACAATCGGTTGAATGGGGCGGAAGTCGATATTTGACAGCGCCGCCTGGTGGCGAGTTACATCAATGGGCATAGCATATTCGTTTTCTTCGAGGAAACATACATGGTCATACCAACTTTTATGACAATCGGTTGAATGGGGCGGAAGTCGATATTTGACAGCGCCGCCTGGTGGCGAGTTACATCAATGGACATAGCATATTCGTTTTCTTCGAGGAAACATACATGGTCATACCAACTTTTATGACAATCGGTTGAACGGGGCGGAAGTCGATATTTGACAGCGCCGCCTGGTGGCGAGTTACATCAATGGACATAGCATATTCGTTTTCTTCGAGGAAACATACATAGTCATACCAACTTTTATGACAATCGGTTGAATGGGGCGGAAGTCGATATTTGACAGCGCCGCCTGGTGGCGAGTTACATCAATGGGCATAGCATATAAACCTTCTCCGTGGAAAAATACATATATATACCAATTTTCATAATCATCGGTTCAATAGTTTCGGAGTTCATCGATTTCATATATACAAACATCCTTCTATATATATATAGATGAGAAGGATCTTTTAAAGAAGATGTTTTGTGTTGGTAATGCTGTATCCTATATCAATTTGTTTTTATTGAAGTGAAACTTCTTTATCGGGGTTGGAAAAAAATTTAGTTTAACATTTTTTCGTTACGCGTGACATTTTTCCGTTACGCGCCAGCTTTTTTCGTATAGCTTCATCTCTTTTACACCATGTTGCTATGGAAATACTAAATAATCAAAATTACAAGTATGTGGATTACAATGTGGATTAAAATTACAATTTACAATAACCAAAAATAAAATTATCGGATTAGAGTTTTATAATTAAACAATGAATTGTAATTACATACTGGACAATACGATTTTATGGACTGGCTATTGAAACTAATAAATAAATTCAAGATTATAACATGAAGAAGAAATTATGAAATATAATTTATAATATTTTTAAAATACATTGATTGTCTGCAATAGAAGAAGTAAGAATGAAAAGAAATACGAGTTTTGACTGAGAAATGGAGCATTGGGGTCCTGATCCTTACAAGGTCTGTTTTGCTATACCTAGAACGAACAACAACTCGAAACAGCAGAAACCATGATGAAGAATAATTTTATTTGTGATATAGTGACGATCCAACATGTTAAGAAGCCTAAAGTTATTATTTTTAAAGTGGATTGTGTACATTTGTCTGTCTTTATGGTACTTATGTGTTTCTTCTATGATAATATTATACGTCAGAAACAGTCGATTCACTTCTTAAGTTTTAATTAATTAATATTAATGAAAATTATGACGTTTTTCTGTTACGCGTCATTTTTATTTCTAAGTCACATTTAAAAGAAAATGTGAATTATATTTACATGTCATAAAGAAGTTTCACTTTTTACATGTGTACACTAATACACACACACATATTTTTTGGTATTTTTTTTTTTTTTTTTTTTATTAATTTCTACTTTTATCCACGGACACGTCGCCCGTGCACTTTTCGCATTTGGTTTGTATTTTGCATATTAATTGTTGAAATTTTGAGATAACATACTCAAAAAGGAGTCTATTACTACAGGTACCTTAAAAACTATATTAGTAAGGTAAGTCCTTTGCACAGCAATTACACATACTTATATAAATATAAATATTATATATATATATACATATATTTTTTTTAATTTTTATTTATTTATTTAATTATTTTTTTTTTATTGTACAATGTTATAATGTGAAGTATAGTATAAGTATTTGATGTATAAAAAAGAAAAATATTATTAAAGTTAAATTTCTTACATTTTCTCATTAATGCCTTCCTACGAAAACACTATTGTGGTGACCTACTGTTATTTTTATTTTTTTCACTCATCACGAGCAAGGTTTCCACGATAGCGAAGTTTCTGTCTTTTATAGCCATCTTGGTATTATATTCTATGATGTTATATTTTGTCGCCTTCATCGCTCTCCTGATGAATCTGCCCGTCGCGTCGTCCTCGCTGTCGGTAAAATACACACAGCTCTCGGTATGACGCGACACTGCTACAACCGCGTGGGGAACGCTGTCGTGCAGTTGCATCTTACTCCTGCAATTTTTTGGTATTGTGGCCGGGTTCAGCAATTATTGATACCTAAGTGAAATTCATGGTGCTAGACGTTCTGGGTCTCGCTCTTAGTATAAATGGTAACACCAGCAGAGGTATGTGATGAAAGGTAAATATTTTAAAAATAAATCACTTACAGGATGTATGTTATTTCTTAAGAAAATTGTTTCCACTTGGATCAGCATAATTCGACAAAATTAATAAACATAATTCTATAAAGATAAAAGAGATTGTATCAAGGAAGGTATTTTCTCTAAATTGTAAGATGATAAGGTATATATTGAGTTGAAATAATATTTCTTTAAATTATTTACCTAAAATTTGTTTCTAAGGGCTAAATTCCATATTAGTTTTGATATAAAATATCTTACAAGATATATATTAAAATCATATTGTAATGTTAAATCTATAGTTAAAATATTTAACAGACCTGTAAACAAACGTTTTTGATATGTTTACCCGTTCGTTTATTTTTTTGTTTGCTCAGCTTTCCAAAAATGTCCTTGAAATTTTGATTAAATTTCATTCGAGTCAAAACAAATTGCGGAGTTGCGACTCTATACCCATTATAGCGGAAAATTCTAAATATTCACAGAGGTAACAAAAACTAATTTGTTTTAAACTACTTTTGTACAATTTCTTGATGGGTTCTTGTGTTGACAAATTACTTTTGTTTCACATAATATAACTTGCATTACGAGAAGACAGAAATTTTGTGTCGGGTGATAACTATAAGTTTAATCAAATAAGAAATATTTCAACAAACTTAATAACCTAAACACACATAATCGATGGAGTTTAATGTACAAAATTAAATACTTGGGAATATGTAAAAATAATATTGTTTTTATACAAAAATTAAGAAAAAATACATAAAATTATAAAATTCAAAATAAAATCACGTGACTACAATAGTAGTCATCATAAAACCAACGCCCTATTGGTAAATTTTAGATAATCCTTCCATTTATAACAAAATATTATTATTGAATATCATAAACAGTACTTAGATAATTACATATTGCATAATTACGACAACTGACATTCTACGAAAACTGGAACAATGGTGGTCTTTCGACATGAGGCAACTGCATCAACCATGTAGACCGCTGAGGTAGCTGGAAGCGAGCCACCCAGTCCGTGGGATTGCAACACATTGTTGGAAGCGCGGGATTGCAACACATTGTGGGGAGCGTGGAAACGGACGATGGCTGGGGGCGATCGCGTCACTTCAGATTCACACTTCGAATCGAGCACATAGTATAGTTTAAACTTAAGAATTTTATTATAATATTTTAATTTAAATAAATTAGTTGCAAAGATTTTTGGTTTCTTTAAGTCCTTCGGCTGCTGCTCGCATAATTAGATAATGTATATTGAATGTAAATATTTTTTAATTGTGTTTTCGAATTATTACTATAATTATAAGAAGCTATTAATAGAGTGTCTTAAATATTGACCTAGCAGACTATCTCAGTAAATAAAAACCGTAATAGTAGCAGTAGCATTTTTATGCTGTGCAATTATATATTTAAATAACGAGTTTTATTTTTTTCATTATGTAGATTTCAATTTTTATATTCTAAAGGGTCACGTGGTTGATGACATTTTTCTATTAATTATAACAAATTCCAAATTAAATAAAAAATAATGAATATACATTATACCGCATTAACTTACATATTGTCTATGGCTAATCCTCAAAAGTGAGTAAGGAGATACATAGGAAATATAGAATCAAATTGATCTTCTATTAATCAGAACTGTAATAATATAATGATTTATAATATATGATGAAATATGATATAATATTTATATTAATACTCTTTATATTCCACCCGGGTTAAGAAAATGGATATATAAATTCATAAAAAAAAAGAAATATGAATTTTGCGGCCTCATGCAACCTTATCTAGATAACAGACATATGGGTGAAGGAAAAGGCATACAAAAAATAGAACAATATAAGTAAAAGAGCCACAGAATAAATCGGCAGAAGGAATAAGAAGTTTTCTCAGTAAATATTGATATAGTAAAGACAGTAGATATTGAGAATCTCAATATATTTTTGTTTAAAAAATTTAATCACCTAACTTTTATAAACATCGATAACTTTTTAATGTTATAAGAAAAAAACATTTTTAACATTTTATAAAGTCTTTAATATTTCGTATTCAGATTTGTTTCCTGTTCTTTGATCATGGGATGAAATAAATTATCTTGCCGTTACGAATTAGCGGCAAATCAAATCAACTAGGTACATCAAACAATCTGTGGTTGTTATTTATAGCAATTTATTATTTCCTATTCCGCTAAATAAGAACAAACCTCAAACTTTTAATTTGTTTTCATTGAAACTTCTAGTTAAACTGTAATGAAATATGTATTAATTACTCTTTTGTTTAAAGCACCTTTAATAACAATTCTAACAAAATATGTTTAATATTTGACGAACAAAAATAATTAAAACCATTAGATTTTTTTTAATCCAAAAGAGCTTTTACTGTGTTTTATAAAATAACACAAATAACTTTATTTGATTAATAAAATAAGAATCAATACAATATGTTAAGGTATGGAAAAGTAAGATAAAAGAAAAGTAGTATGCTTAAAGTTTTGTTGTCATACTCATAATCTGCTTATAGACAATATAAAAGGTTGATCATTATGCATATTTAAATATATCTTTGGTTATCTTTGGTTATGCTTGGCTCTCTACCGTTTCTCCAAAAATATTATAACATCTTCTCAATATCATTCCTATTAAAAAAAAGTGACGGAGATAGCGGCAGTTCGACGATATCAAATTAAAAATCTTGAAATAGCATCTTACTCATACTGTGTCTATGAAACAGATAACACTATAATTTTCACTAGACATACACAAGGGTACAGACAAATGTAAAACGTTTTCAACCGAAAAGAAACAAGATTATCAATATAATTTCTTGCAGATAAACACTTAAAATCACTTAATTAAAAATCGTCAAGAAATATTGATAGTTTTAGTCATGACGAAATTTTGATATAGATATTATGGTTTTAAAAGACTTCTTAGTAGCGAGATTGTTAGGCAACTACCATTTCGGCACTTGTGCCACAATATACGGACGACCGCTGGCATCCGTTAGAGAGGCTTTTTTTTTTTTTTTTTTTTTGTTTCCGCGGGGAAAATGCTTTGCGCACCGTACCCCTCGCGGGGGAAGCGAGGGGCGTGTGTGGGACTCCCGAAAACGGTGTACCCACTAAAAACCCCGCGGCGCTCCTTCCTCGCCTTATTGGCGGAGTCGTGGGTACGGCTTGCCCTTCATCCACGACCCCACCGGCGACGGCCCGTCTATTACACGACGGACCCCACCTGCCCCCCTAGCTGAGTGGGGGGGCCTGTGGGAGCGACCAGGAGCGCCCGGTCGTACCCACCCGACGCGGGTGGTGCCATGTTCAATGTGGGCAGGAGTGTCCCCACACCCCCTGCCCACTGGCCACCACCAGGCTGGAGAAGTTCAAATTGCCGTCTTCTCCGGCCCCTTCGACGTCTGCGGTGCGGGGGCGCAAGGGGATCGTCCATGCGCGCCCGCTCCGCCGCTTCCTTCCGCGACATTACTTCCTCGCAGAAGGAAGCCACTTCTACCCAGACCTCCTCGCTGCCCAACATAGCAGTAACCACCGCAGGCAGCGTTAGGTCCGGGCCTACGGACGCCTGGAGTCGTCGGTGCTGCTCCACCCAGGCCGGACACTCGACCAGGGTGTGCTGCACCGAATCAGCTTGCGCGCCACAGTGGTGGCACGCCGGGGTCTCCTCACGTTTTATCCGGTGCAGGAACTTCCCGAAGCAACCATGTCCGGAAAGAACCTGCGACAACCGGTACGTGAGGAACCCGTGCCCCCTGTCGGTCCATGCCTCCATGACTGGACCGATGGCGTCCAGACTCCACCGTCCAAATTTGGCTTCGGCCATCTCCGCCATCCATTGGCGGAGAATGTTCTCGCGGGCCGCCCGCCGGACGGCGGCCCTCTCCTCCGTTGCGGGGCGCTCTCCCCGCGCCCTCTTGTCCGCCGTCCAGTTATAGACGGCGGATAGCACCTCGGCCTCCAAGTGCCATGGTGGAGTTTTCGCCATGGCGCAAGCCGCACCATGGCTTACCGTCGCAAAAGCCCGCGCCACTCTTTGAGCGATGGCCCGTTGGGGCCTACGTAGGTGGGCCTGGTTGTACCCCCCCAGGGCGTCCGCCCATATGGGGGAGCCGTAAAGGGCCATGCTCTTCAGCACGCCGGCATAGAGGCGCCGGCATGCTGTGGCTGGCCCTCCCACGTTCGAGAGGAGCCAATTTAGGCTCCTCGCCGCCTTTAGGACGGGCGGTGAAAGTTCACGAAAATGTTCTCGGAACTTCCACCGCCCGTCCAAGGTGAGGCCCAGATATCTCATGGTGGCACTCACCCGCACCCTCTCGGCACCCACCATGATATGGGCGTCAGGTGGCGCACCCCGCCGCGGCCCATGAAAATATAGGGCCTCGGTCTTGGGTAGCGCCACTTTCAACCCCAGTTGCCGGATCCGATCGGCAACCAGGGTCCCCCCATTTGACGCCCGGGTGGCTGCCTCCCCGAATGTTCTCCCCCGCACCGTGAGAAGGTCGTTATCCGCATAACAAATGACACCCACTCCATCGGGGAGGGCGCCCCGGAGGAGCCAGTCGAAACCGACGTTCCACAGGAGTGGTCCAAGGACCGACCCCTGCGGAACACCCACCTGCACTGGCCGCCGCCTCATGTGGCCGTCCCCGCCGACGAACAGGACTTCCCTCTCCCGGAGGTAATCCGCCAGCAGGGCCCGCAAATATGGAGGCACCCCATTTTATCGGAGTGCCTCAGTAATTGTGGCGTGGGGGATGGTGTTGAAGGCATTGGCGATGTCAAACGACACAGCCAACACGCCATCCCCCACCGCCACCGCCTCCTGTGTGACGCGCTTCAGCTCCTGGAGCGCGTCTATCGTGGACCGACCCGCCCGAAACCCGTACTGGGCCCCGGATAAGTCCGGGCCGGTCCCCCTCAGGTGCTCCCTGAGCCGTGCTGCTATCACGGACTCAAAGAGCTTGGCCGCATCGTCCAAGAGGACGACCGGCCGATATCCGGCAGGAGAGTCCACCGGCCGCCCCGGCTTCCGGAGGAGGCACAAAACTCCCTCCTTCCACACCCTTGGGAACCTCCCAGACGCAAAGCAGCGGTCGAAGAGGTCCCGGAAGCGTCGCTCCATTTGGCTGGTGGTTATCGCCACCACCCGCGCCGGCACCCCGTCAGGCCCCGGCGCCGTCTTCTGTCCTCGGAGGCGGAGCGCCGCCGAGGAAAACTCCTCCTCCGACACCGGGACGGAACCGGTGTCGGCCGGCCCACCCGCCGAGGCGGAGCCATCCGAGGAGGGACGAACTCCGCCGATCGGTCCGGGAACAGTCCCCGGACTACTTCCGACAGGAGCGCCGGCTCGAGGGTCTCGACGACGGGGGGGCCGATCGGTCGCAGCTTATTCCGTGCCGCACGATACGGCCTGCCCCAGGGATCTTCATCGAGCCCCCCTAGCATCTCCTCCCTCGCCGCCTTTTTGGCCTCCAGGATTGCCACTTTGAGGACGTGCCGGGCCTCCATATAGGCGGTATGGAGGCGGTCCGCATTGGCGGCGTCGCGTTGGCAACGGCGGCGGGCCCTCACGTGGGACCTCCTCGCGGCCACACATTTCACCCGGAGGCACGCGAGTTCCGCCGACCACCAGTAGACCGCGCGCTTGGGAGGCGGCTGGCGGGACCGAGGCATGCTGGAATCGCACACCTCCGTCATCGCCTCCCTCAGCCGGAGGGCGGCGGCGTCGACGTCCATATTCGGACTTGCAGGCGGAGCGAACCAGTCCTGGATTATCGCCGCTTCCCTGGCCGCGTCACGGTCTAACCGCGTCAGAGCCCACCGCGGCAGGGACGACCGTTTTCCCAGCCCCCCCGACCGTGGACTCTGGGTGGAGAACTCTATCCGAATGTACCTGTGGTCGGATAGATTCTCCTGCAGGTCCACTTCCCACCTGCAGACGTCGGCGGCCAGGGCTGGGGTGGCGAACGAAACGTCCACCACCGAGCTCCCGTTGTGCCGCACGCACGTCTGCACTGTCCCCCTGTTGAGGAGCACCAACCCGTTCGACGCCACCCACGACTCGAGTGCCGAGCCACAGGCGTTTGTGTCCTTGCACCCCCAGGCCGCAGATCTGGCATTTAAATCGCCCAAAACTGCGACTTTGCTCCTCCCTATACGCGCAATCGCCGCGGTCAGAGATTGGAGATATCTCTCAAACTCCAACCGCGGGCGACTTGGGGGAAAGTAGACGCCCAGGAAAGCGGCATCCCCCCACGCGGCGGCCACGTATCCATGTCCCCTCTCGATGAGCGAGAGGGAAGGGGAGTCCGTGGAGGGTCGCGGCGCGATGGCCACCCTGCCGGTATTGTCTTGCAGCCAGCTGGCTGCAATGTAGTAAGGCTCGGCGACCACGGCGAGATCCCCCAACCACTCAGCTAGCACCTGACTCATGAGGTCCTGTGCCGCTATGCAGTGGTTGAGGTTAATCTGCATTATTGTGCGATGTCCCGGTCCTGACATTATTGGGACATCACACCGTCAGAGGAGCCCGGTGGTACCCGGGCATCCGCAAGGGCTGGCCGCACTGTGGCCTGCTCCCTGCCCTTCCTGGCAGGGGGGTTGCATTTAGCCCCCCCCATGACGTGTCCCGCCGGCTTTCCGCTGGTCGAGCACACAGCGCAGTGGGGGTCCTTTGCGCAGGCGGCCTGCTTGTGGCCAGGCTGCCCGCACCGGAAGCACAGGTCGGACCTGTCCACCGGCGATGGGCAGCACGGCCGGGCGTGCCCGGGCAGGAAGCACCGGAAGCAGCGCCTCGGCTGTTCCTCTGCCGCCCGGACCACGGCCGAGCTGAAGCCAATGAGGAGCCGCCCCTTCTTAAGGACGGCCTCGGCGGCCACAGCGGGGCACTGCAGCCGGACGCGGTCCATACCCCTGCTGCCCGGCCGGATTTCACCAGCCCTGACGTCCGCGACGCCACAACCTCCCACCGCTGCTACGGCGGCGGCTACCTCGTCCTTAGTGACGGAGTCGTCCAGCTCCATCAGTACCAAGGACGAGGTCTTAACCGGCCTCGTCACCTTGGCGACATTTGATATCGCCTCCGCCATCTTGGCTGCGAAGGCGTCGGCCTGCTGGTTCCGGTCGGCCCCTGGGAACTCGAAGATCCGAGCTCCCGTCTGGGTTTTCCGGCACGACACCCGCTCGATCCCTATCTCGGCCGGGCGGACCGTTTGTCGGGCTTTTAAAAAGACCGACTCGTAGGTCTCGCCCGCGGCCGCGGCCTCCTGAGATATGGTGACCACCACGGCAGCTGTCTTCGTGGCCGTCTTCTTTTAACGGGGCTGCCTTATTGGCAGGCCCCTTATGCCCCGCTGAGGAAAAAGACGGCTGAGGCGCTTTCTTCTTCTTCCCCTTCCTTTTAACCTGCGTCCACTCATTGGCCGCGGTGGCCGAGGGCAGCATCGGGTCCTCCTGCGAGGGCAACCCGATCTCCATCGGCTCAAGACCGGACGGCCCAGCGACCGGGACCGTCGGGACGGGAGCCAAGGCAACCGGGGCAATCAAAGTGGCCTGCTTTTTGGCCGCTTTCTTCTTTTTTGCCGCCGTAGCGGCGAAAGTTGGAGCAGGCGCTGGGGCCGACACCGAGGTCGGCGCCTCAGAGCGCCTGTCAGCCGCAAGCGGCGGCCGAACGGTCTTTGCGGGGAGGAGGCGGTCCTCCAACGCCGCTAGACAGGCGCGAGTGAAGGCGCGCTCCTCCTGCGCGATCTCGCGCAGCGCCTCCCGCAGCTCCTGGGACGTCGTCGCCTTCCCCTTCTGGGGCTGGCGGAGCCCCTTCAGTTCCTCCCGGAGGGCCGCGATCTCGAGGCTCTGGCTAGTGACCTGTGCCTCAAGTCGCTGGACCTCCTCAGAGGCGCTCCGGTTCATGGCCTGCGCCACAATCTCTCGAAGCGCTACCGCCGACGCCTTTAAGGCCGTCTGGCATGCCTTCGGCAGCTTCGATGATTGGGTGGCCACGGTTATGATTGTGTCCACCTCCACCTGAGCCTGTTTGCTTAAGAGGTAGGCCATCCTCTCCATTTCCATTTTGTCGGCTGGGGTATTCCTAGCCGCCAAAAACCTGGCGCGCACCTCTTTGGCGTGCTTTACTCCTTTGGCCAATATTTCGGCCTCCTGCTGTTTTGCTCTGGCCGCAGCTGGGTCAGAGGACGCCGACACGGTACGACGGCCACCTGCCGGGGTGCGCCCGCTACCACGACCGCAGCCGCGCTTAGACTTCGCCTCTTTGATTGTCGAAGAGCTCGACGACCCGGACACACGAGCCCGCAGGCGTTTGCGCGTGTACATATTCGACACGTCGCTGGCCACCGTCGAGTCCGTCATCTCCTCTTCCGTGAGGTCGCTTGGTCTCACGAAAATAGGCGACACGTTTCCGCTCCTAGGCGGCACTAACACTGGTCCTGAAGGACCGGGTGGGCCCTGAAAAGGGCCGTTAGGTTGGCCCTGAGAAGGGCCGTTCGGAGTCCCGGGGGACACGGGATTCACCTCACTATTCATATTTTTCACTCCTTTTCCACACAGTATTGTCACTTGAGATTTGGCTCCACTACTGGCCACTGCGTTACCGCGCACCAAGTAGGGATTTCCAGGGCAGACGACGAGGACGTACTCAAAAACACTGTGGGGACTGCCCCTCCGTTAGAGAGGCTTGGGTAGGTTTTATTTTACGCACTGTATCGCAACTTGGATCAAAGAAAAATTTAGCAATAAGACAATTATAATTTGAATCGCTTAGAAATCGCTTTGGTTAAATACTCAAATAATTTTAGACTCCATAACATAATCTATTGGTTCTTTAGCATAAATATTTTTTTACACATCGTAAGTCGAACATAATTCATATCTGTAGCATATCTTTTATCATGCACCATAAGACTCTGCTGGACCTTGTATATATATTAAATTAATTTCAATCTCGGTAGCCACACATTTGTGTTCCTTTGGCTTCATGCTTTGAATCTGTGACTTCAAGGACTACATAAAGGTATATATGCCATTTGAGCTATCTTGTCAGACAAGAAACAGTTTCAAATCCTTGTCCTCTTAACATAAAAATATTTAGCAAAATATGACAGACATGTTTTATATAATTTTAAATTAATAAAATTGTAGATTTGTTATTTTGTCGTTTAAAGTTTCATAATTAATAATACATTTTGTGATGTAATTTTATCCTATATCTGACATGGTAATAAATCTCACAGTTGATATACAGTAGAAACTCGATTATCCGGCCCTCAGTTATACGGATTCGCGATTATCCGGACAGCCCAGCTATATTCAAAATATGTACCTACAAGTCGAATTTGGAGAAACCGGTCGTAAGTTAGCTGATCAGTATGGTGTGGGTACATCCACGATAAGTAATATAAAAAAGAATGCCGATTCAATTTTGTTGTACACTTGTAAATTAGATAGTGAAGACGGAAGTAAACATCGGAAAAATGTTGAAGAAACCGTCAGATGACAATTACCAAATATTTTAAACCACATTAAACTTATTATTTTTTAACAAACTATACGTATGTACATACGTACATACCTTATATTTTATTTTGTGATTGACGCTGCAGTATTTAGTACAATACATGTACGTATGTAATCTAAGAAAATGTATCTCTTAATTATTCCTTAATAAACATTGATTTTCGTTCATATAGATATATTTGTTGTTTTTAATAAATAAATATATAAAATTATATGTACCACATATGTATGCTCAAAACCCACTATTCTTCATACATCGATCTTCATTCGATTATCCGGATTTTCGATTATCCGAATACCCAATGACAACAATTAGTCCGGTTAATCGGGTTTCTACTGTAATTTAAAACTGTTTTCACTTTGTTAATAATGTAGGCAAAATGAAACTAATGTAGGTTACATCGACTTCTCCTTCTCATTAGCTCTATCTTGTCATAGCAATTCTGTTATTAATATAATAAAAAGTTCAGTTTTATTAAAAAACTTTTTGAGAGAACTTAATAGATAAAACTAGGTGAGTATTAGTATATCTTAAGGTTTCATCGGTTTTTTTATATATCGTCTACGTAATTGTTGCTGCCCAACTCATATTAAGGCTACTGTTCTTTTGTGTTTCAAAACTTAATTATCGAGTTCTTTTGTAATTAAATTTATCCTCGCAAGCCAAACATTTTTTTGTCTATAGCTGTCAGCGACATTGAACTAAAAACAATATGAATATAGTGCTGAATTGTTTCTTATTACAAGAATTAGTGTTTGAAGAATATAATTTAGGACTAAGATATTTTCCTTACGCTAAAATATGGTATTAAAATATTGTTTTTTGATACTAGGTTTCTAGAAAGGTATTGTACCCTAATGATTTTTAAAAGTAAACAATGGTATCAGTTTACAGCAATACAAAGTTATTTAAGTTAGATATCTTGTTTGTAAAACAACTAGAAGACTTTTTTATTCTTACAACAACAAAAGAATGGTTGGAAAATCATTGAAAGGAATCAAAGATAATTTTGATTTATAGAAAGTTAATATTTCCATTTGTGAAGTTTTAAGTATAGTATAAAATATGTGGTATTTATTTTCTAAAACTTCTATGAATATATGAGATTTGTTGATGAGGTACTCTTAAGTATATATGATAGTAGTACTTGACTTCAAGTGAAATGAAGTAGGAAGATTAAATAAAACAAAAATGGGTTATACAATTGTCTCTCAAAATAAATTACTAAGATATGATTTTGTGATCAATAAGGTGCTATTTTATTTTAAAATTCTTTAATAATCACATGGCTTACAAGTAAATACGCTGTGTTTTTCGAATATAAATAACATGGGAGAAATGAAATAAAAAAATATATAATAAGAACATTTGGCGAAAGTGTATGATTAATTATATTTCTGTGGTAAACTATTTTTAAATTGGCATTTAAATAAGGTTAGGATTTATTCACGTAATCCTTGTACATTTGTCTCATTTCGGTGATATTTTTCCATTGAACTCATGTTGTTTAGCAAGATATATTAATAGTTAACCAATATTCAGCTGGTAACGAAATGAAAGCAATACCAGATTCCGCAATACACCCTTTTATTTGAACGTTATTCTTCTCTATCACTTTTAAATTACTGACACAGTATTGTAAGCCAAAGTGATAATTATAACTATTTTGAAAAGCCCACATCAGAGTGTTTTTCTCCGGAATAAAAAATCCGGAATAAATAAAATTGACGTTACAAGTGACCTCAGAAATTTGCATTTTTTTATAAAACACAACCTACCAACGAGTAGTTATAATTTCCCGAGACGATGAAAATATTTCTTCAAAAAAATTAAGAAAATCCTATATAATTTCTTAGCAAGCTGGTTAAATATCAAATATACACATGTATGTAATTCTAGGTTAATTTTTTTATGTAGGTATATCTATAAAACAACTAAATAGACAAAATTCGAGAATATTGTTTAGCGACATGTACCCATTATGTACATATGTGGATAATATACGATATATTTTCTATATTTAATGTACATATTTTGCAATCGTAAATATCACAAAAATCTTCAAATAATTAAGAGAATATTTTTGCATGAAAGTTGAATGACATTAATTCGTTTTTCATAAAATAAAAATGCCATTACATAAATTGTGTATATGACAATTGAGAGTTTATGTTATTTCAGATGTTTGTATTCATCTACTAAAAAAAGTTCTGGTAGTTTTTAAAAATTTATTACAAAATACCTATTTTATTTTAATATATTATTTTTTAAATAAGTTATTTGTTTTAAAAAGACTGCGTGCAAAGACATTAACATCGTTAACTTACACGTTATATCGGTTATGAGAACTTGTTTGTCTACAACAAAAACTTAAGTTCTATATTTAAAATTGAAAATAAACACTACCATTATTTATTTTCAGTTCATTGTAGCGTTTACCAATATATAGGAGAGAAATGAGTTTCTATCTTAAATTATTTCAGCAAAGCAAAATATATAATCATCGAGTAAGATTTTGTTTCAGCACACAACATAAATTTTACAAGCTAACAAAAGACATAAAGCAAAACAACAGACTTCGTTATGTAGGATACATCTCTTAGTAATTGCTTATTTTCGGTACAAAATACGCTGAGAAGTTATCTTAAATTGTTATTTTTAAAAGTAAGTACTTATATAAACAATTAATATGTTTTTGTATTGTATTATCGCATATTTTGATAGTCAAATATGAAAAAACAAAATTCCATTACCTTTTAAAATCTAACTCTACAATATGTCTTTAAATATGATACCATGTTTTATAGTGCTCATACAATAATTTTAAAACAGCATTACCTTTTTCAATCTCATCTCTTTCCATTTGCTTCTTGAAATATTTTCATAGATGTTACTTCCGTATAAAGATCTAGGTTTTGATAAAATACAATATTTATGTAACATTTAAAGTAAACTGTGTTACTGAAGGGTAAAAATAATAGAACACTAATAAGAACCACCGTGTTGCTATGATCATAATGCTGAGCTACAAAAAGAATGGGTGTAAGGCAATTGTGTGCTGCTGAAATGCTAATGATGGTACTTATGTGTGGCGTATGATGAGCTGATAACGTAAATAACTAATATTTTATAGGTAGTTTAAAAGTAGCACAGGTGATAATAAAGATGAGAAGTAATCTATTATATACTCCTACCCCGTTCAACTCGCCTTCGTTTCAGCAGCAATATCTTAATAGCATCAAAGGCAACGGTTTCATAGATAGTTTCCTATGAATAATCATTCAAAAAATATTATTAATTCATTTTCAGTACAGCTACGATAGCTAGAAGGATATAAAACTAGAAAATTTAAATGTATAATAACTTTACAATGGACGTTATAGTTATAGGTACTATATATTATTACTAAAATACCTATATGTACATACATAGCATGAATAACTCAGATACATAATATATTCTTACGGTTATTTAAATTTATATTATTGTAAGCTTTGACACACTACTTGTAGGCTTACACAGTAAACATATTAATTCATTATACAAAATAATGTTCTTAAGCTTTGGTAATATAAAAGTATCAGTCAATTCTTTTCTGTAATAAGTTTTTATATAGTTTGACAAAAGAACCATTTCACAATAATAGTGTAGTAAAACTTAATATCTATAATAGCTTAAAGTAAACTAATTACAAACAGAACATATAAATTGCCAGTTGTGAGCATTCAATGTTGAGTGTATACTTTTATTATTACAGCTAAGTACTTTAATTTAACACGATAATTTGCTCTTATTTTTCATTATTCTTTTACGACTTAATCCTGTAGCATATTAGTGTTATGTACGGTCCTAAGAAGGTGGTAGAGTCTTCACATATATGTATGTTTAAGTCATAATAATATTTATGATATAATTTAGAAAATGGTCGTATTCAATTAAATCTTAAATAATGTAAGATCTGTCCAATTCCGTTCTGTCTTTTCGATCTATCGTCATACTATCAAGAGCAGACAAAAGACATATGTTTCATGAACTTTCTATTTTTTAATTTAACTAGACAAAGACGTGTTAGTACCGCATCGACATCAATATATGTAAGCTAAAAAAACCCTTACTTAAAAAAAACCCTCTAGAACATCTTCTACAAAGTCCATCATTCTTTTCTTTTAGGTACCCTCTTTACTAATAGGCTACCGCATAGCCTGCAAATAGCGCAATGGCGCTTTAGTTACTTATGTACTTAGTTTTGACATATTAATTTCTAAGCCCATTTAAACTTCTGACCCCACACTTTGATTATTTTTATCATATCAGTTGCATGTGATAGATTTTATAGGATTCTACAAATAAAGATGACTATAAATCTAAAATGTACTGTATTAATCAAGTTACATGGTTATGAGACATCATTTCAATATCATGATTAGTGTATAGAAAAGAAATAACTTAATAAAAAATATATAAATATAAAATAAACAAAAATTATTTCAAAATATATATAACATAGACTTATCACATTAATACGGAAACGTAATCTGTACCCTTTTTACGAAATAAAATAATGCTCTTGAAATAAATTAAATTATTGATAAAATCATTTTACATCCTACCAAGTGAAATAAATAGAGTTATTATAATGCTATGGTAATAAAACGCACATTACTTTTTTCTTAGTTTAGTTTAGTTTAATTTGGTTTGGTTTGGTTTGGTTTAGTTTAGTTTAGTTTAGTTTAGTTTAATTAATATGAATCTATCACAGACACCTCCATCTCGTCTTACCGTACCGTAATTTTTATTTTATTTCAATGTGTAGTACTCGTGAAAACCTTAGAAAACACCATGCCCATTAGTGTGTCAAATAGCTGATGGTCGCCTGACGTAATAAGATAAAAACCAAAAAAATTATATGCCTACAGGTCAAAACCCTCATAAAGACTAGTTTTCAAAACTATATTGCTTACCTTCTTATATTATGCTTCGGAGATGAATAACTTTTTCGAAATTAAAAGTATTAACAATTATATTTTTTTATCTCGACAAAAACATATAAGCATAATATAAATTTTCATTTAAATCCCTACGCGAACATAGCAATAAAAATTCAAATACAAATTTTGAAAACTGTCATTCGAATTCCCTCGCCTCTACCATGTAGCAAATATTTTATTTCTACTATATCACCTCCAGTTAAATTTCTTTAATTAAAAAAAAGCTGAAAGAAAGTCAAATAAGCTTTATTGAAAATTTACAAGACAAAAAGTTGCGAAACCAAATTTATTTACTCAAACGAAAATTCATTATGTAGAGACACATTTCTCAAAGAGTATAATTATGTGAAAATAAAGTTATTTATGATGATAAATTTTGTGCGAAAACGGCTTTTCGTCCTCGACAAATGTTTTGTTAAGAAAAGAATTCATTTGAAACAGACATCGATATATCTTGTGTTTTTATGGCGCTGAATGGGTCGCGGGTTTAAAATATAATAAAATAATTTTAGGGTTCACTAGTGCTTTTATAAATATTACTGCTAATTATAAAAACCAATATATACTATTTATTTTTATGTAATCAGATCGATTGATGATTGAACGGTCTATCGCTGTGAAAACGTCCCGCTACCGTCACTCTTTTTTTTTTTTTTTTTATACGATCTAGGGCAATGCTTGACTACATTCCACCTGATGGTAAGTGGAATGTAGTCTTAGATGGTAAGGCGCATTGCCCTAGCAACCTATTCACTCTTCTCTTGAAGACACCCACATTATATTTGGCCGGAAATACCGACGCAGGCAAATTGTTCCAGTCCTTCGCTGTACGCACTAAAAATGAGGAAGCAAAGCGCTTCGTTCGGACAGGTGAAATGTCCACAACAAAAGGATGGATACCTGCCGTGCGTCGGGACGTCCGGTGATAGAAGGGGGACGGGGGAACTAAGTCGTGTAGTTCCTGCGCACACTCACCAAAATGTATCCTATAGAATACTGAGAGGCTAGCAATTTCACGCCTGTGTTCAAGGCTTTGGAGGTCGGCTTCGACCAATTCGGGATCGCCGATAAGCCTCTTTGCTCGCCTCTCAATTGAGTCCAGAACCGCAAGATGAGACTTTGCGGCACCAGCAAATATGTGACCACAGTACTCTACACACGACCGGATCTGTGCTTTGTATAGAACAAGAAGCTGTCCCGGTGTAAAGTACTGCCGAACCTTCGCAAGAACGGCAAGCTTTGCTGCTGCTGCTCTTGCTCTGGACTCAATGAACCGACCAAAGTTGAGGTTCGAGGAAATCTCTAAACCTAACAACTGAAGCCGGTCACTGTATTCCAAGGATACATTCCGGAAAGTAGGAGCCAAGGTGAAAGGGCTCTTTTTGGCGGTGAACAGACACGTCTGCGTTTTGGTGGCGTTGAACTTGACGAGATTGGCATTGCTCCATGCGGAGACTGCCTGAAGTTTGTCATTCAAACGTTGCACCATGGCTTCTCTTTCAGACTGTACTTGATCTCGACTAGCCCGAGTACTCTGCAGCTTTCTACAACTGTGCTGTCGTCTGCATACCACAGATCATTAATGTGCAGCAAAAAAAGAGTTGCAGAAAGAACGGACCCCTGAGGCACTCCGGCATTTACTTTAAAGGGTTCCGAGGAACACCCGTCAACAACTACTCGGAGAGATCTCTGGCTCAAAAAGTCCGTTACCCAGCAGATCAGACCACGAGATATACCGTACGCTGAAAGCTTGCTTATAAGGCTCGCATGCCAGACCCTGTCAAATGCCCTCGAGACGTCCAGAGAGACGGCGACCGCTTCTCCGTTCTTCTCGATGGCCTCGCCTAAAATGTGTGTAGCATACACTAGAAGGTCCCCAGTAGACCTATTACGGCGAAACCCGTATTGTCGGTCACTGAGAAGATCGTTACCTTCTAGGTTTGCTAGTAGGCGCGGGTTCAATACACGCTCCATAATCTTGCAGAGTATGGAGGTGATTGAAATCGGTCTGTAATTGACAGGGTCGGCACGGCTGCCTTTTTTGGGCACGGGTTGCACATTAGCAAGCTTCCAGGATTTCGGCACTATTCCAGTCATGAAAGAGAGACGATACAGACGTGTCAGTACAGGAGACAACTCAGCATGTCTTGAGCAGAATGGCTGGTATACCATCAGGACCACTGGCTTTATTCACATCTAAACGACACAATGTTCTCCATACCTCTTTGTTAGTGATGCGGATTTCAGGCATCGAAATACCGCAGTGAGGAAGATGTGCTGGAGAAGCATTGCCAGTGTCTAGATGCGAATTATCAGCAAACAGAGAAGCAAATACATTTGCTTTCTCTGTTGCTGTGTGGGCCAGGGAACCATCCGGCTTCAGCAGAGCAGGCAGTGAGGGTTGGCAGAAATTCGACTCGATCGCTTTCGCAAGAGACCAGAAAGCTCGACTGCCAGTTGGTCTGGTAGAGAGCTTTTCGCCATTCTTAGCGATTCGATCGAGACGAGCCTTCCGCAATGCCTTTTTGTATGCCGCATCTCATCCCAATCTGCTGACTTGTATTTCCATACTCGCCTAACACCATGTGGTTCGAAAGCTGGTGGGGAATATGTAAATACAGATTTCACCAGACAGTGATCGGAGGTTCCCAAGGGGGACGTGACCTCTACACGATACCTGTCCGGATCAGTTGTCAGCAGAAGGTCCAGGCAATTGGCTGTATGGCCTACCACATCTGGTACCCTTGTCGCTTGTCTCACCAGCTGAAAGAGGTCCAAGGACAACGCAAAGTTCCGCGCTTCTCTTCCAGCATGGTCGGTCTTCTGGTACGGGAACAGCCAGTCCTGATGACAGGCATTAAAGTCCCCCAGAAGGACGAGCTGCGCCGAAGGGTACTGATACAGAGCCATATCTGCAGCCTCACTGAGATACTCAAATAAACGAGTTTTCTCCTGGTCACCGCTGTGCGAACGGTAGACACAGGAATACAGGATTTTTTCGTTTCCTGTGTCCACTAAAACCCATAGGGAAGAAAAAGTGGGGTCTTCAAGGTGACGGAGACGCTGAATACAGAGGTCGTTCCGCGCATACACACTGACTCCGGCCCGTGAGCGAAAGTTGTGCTCTAACGAGTAACCGGGATAATCCAAGTATGCAGCGCTCAAAGGACATTGTATCTGCGTCTCCGTCAAAAAGAGCAAGTGCGGCTGCTCTGTCTCCAGATGGTGGTGGACAGCTAAAAGATTTGAGTGCAAACCCCTTATATTAGTGAGGTGCACTTTATATGAGGAGGAGTGCAACCGCTGCTTTAACTTGTTCCCTTTTTTAAACTTTTTCATAAAAAAATAAATATAAAAGTGAATAGGGATGGGAAATGGCAGTTGAACGACGGTACATATCGAACCCGACGTCGAAATTGGTGATGTCTTGCCACTGGGAGGCTAGTCTGGAGACTGCGGGGACGCCCGAACCCCCTCAGGGATCGCCATCGGGCGTCCTCGACTGGTCGCCAACCAGCACGATGGAGCCACCCTGGGATTTTTCGCAGCTGGCGGGGCAGCCTTTCGTAGGTGGCTAACCCACTAATTGGGCCCCAACTATCTGCGGGCGGTCAGCGGAAAGCCGTCGCTTCGGATCCCGCTACCCTCCTCGACTAGACACCCGACAAAACAAACACCAACCCGACGTCAAACCGGTTCGCCAACGCACCGCAACTGTTCAGACCCATTTCCCATAAACGGCTTCATCGAGCAACGTGCCGGAACACGACTAGGTCGCTTTGCGGCACGACTCTGCCCGATGGGTGGTAACTTTGCCGGCGACCGGATGTTATGGTCTACCACCAAGCAAAACCACCATAAGAGTTGTGTTACAAACAACAAACAAACAACAAACAACAAACCATAAGAGTTGTGTTTCTATATTATAACTTAAAAATCACAACAACGGGAATGTTGCTTTATAACCATTGTACTATATTATTAGGTCTAAGATTTTATATTTTATATTAATGGATATAACATTTTGTAAGGAACAATGTTAAAAGATGTTTCAATATGCTAGCAAAAAAAAAATTACGCAAAGTTAACAGATAACAGATTAGTAAAGACAAATTAGGTTCCAAAGCCACTCGGAAAGAGAATCTAACAGTCACTGTTTTTAAAATATTAGCGGTGAAGAAAAGCAAAGTTTCTCATTTCCATTCATTTCGTTTTCCGTTTTATTTTGTTTTTTTAGTTTTGTTGTGGCTGCAAATTATCTGTGACATGAATTTCTCACTTGCATCTACTATATTTCAAAACTCCTAATTTATAAATGAGATACTTTGATAGATTTATGTTTATAATATTTATATTTATTATAAAATAATAACATGTTATTAATCAAACTGTGTAATTTAGTGTAAAATGATATCTTACCACAAGTTTGTTTATTGTCTTAGACCAGACTGTTTTGTTAACAATTTGTAAAGCACGAAGATTTGATATAACTGTGTTGTGTGACAAGCCTAAGAATTCCTTTATCTTGTAAAATTAATTGGGATAATAAAATCACTATATAGTAAATAGACTTATACGAATAATATTTGAATATTCGTTGCTCATATTGGATATCTTGGGAACCTATTAAAATTTTAATGTGAATATTTTAATGTAAAGTATTTAATGTGATAGTAAATAGTCATTAAACAGGTATCTGTTAATTTAGTCAAGAAGGTTGTAACAAAAATAATCTTTATTATTTTTAAGTTTCCTTTAATACGACTTAAAAAAAATATATAAAATGGTGAACAAGTTTCAGAATCCTAATTCAATCGTGAACGGTTACACAGAATTTCTTCGTAAAGATGGTTCTAAAATGTTTTGAGCAATGTTGTGTATCATATAAATAACCTCACATATTGGGATGTTAGTAAATACACTATATCAAAACTACTAACTATGATTTCGTTGTCTTTGACTTTAATATCACTAATGAGTTGTACAAAGTGTCGCGAGTCTTTTACGTAATTTTCAGATTAAACTAGTCGGGCAATTTCCGATTAATACTACATGATTATAGCCGGGTAAATATATATTTTTAATAATCATCATACTTCACGAAAGTTTCAATAAATATATTACTTTAGACTTAGCTAGAATACGATAAACGGTACAATCGTAAGTAACATCGTATAGAAAGTATGCCGCAAGATAAAACTAATCGTCTTACAATATTGTTGTTCCCGCATTCATCTCAAGAAAAGAAGATAGATCGATGTCTGTCTCAAATGGATTCTTTTTTCTTACATAGGTACTAATCATATCTCATAGGTGAATGACAATATGGTTGTATTTATGCACAGTTTAATATTAAAAATGATGTTAGGTATTTTAGCACGACTACTTTTTTGATAATTTGATATAACATTTCAGTTTTCGTACATTTAGCTTAAATTTATTTTCAATACGAAATCATTAAATTTTATACTTAAAACTGTGTTTATACTGTTATAAAAAAAGTTATATTCCTGAAGCATAGAATTGAAACTTAATGGCCGGCCGGCCGGTTGTCTTTTTCACCTATACAGCGTGGATGAAACAGGGGAAACAATGTAGTATTTTAATATTTTAGATTACAAAATAATTTATAGAAACTGCTTAATATCTTTAAAACCTTTTTAGTTTGCGTAAAGATAAATAAAAGGTACAAATAAAATCTGTTGTTTAATGATAGAGAGGAATCCTGAGGGTAATAGGTTATAATCATTCAATGGACACAGCATATCTAACTACACCAACTTCCTGCTCGTTATACACAATGTTTATGAATACAATAAGTACATTTCAGAATATATTAATAATGATTCCTTTTTATAGGACAGCGTGATTGACTTTTCAAACTCTTTCACAGCTATATACCTACAATATACCATCAGTTTTTTCCGAAAACAATACAAATCTGCATTCTTAATATTGGGATTTTTTTATTTAGTAGGTACAAGAGAAATATATTTATATTTTTTGCAAACTTACCTGATGATTCTTTTAACATCCAAAATAAAAATATGAGTTACCAAATTCAAATTGAAAACTATTTAACGATTACTTGTATTCAAGAGTAATAATGTCATTATTAAAACTACATATATTAGAATGACTATACGGTGTTCTGGAAATTGCTTTGTATTATTGTAAGGTTTGAACAGTTATTAAATATTTGCCTCAAATCTTGATGCCACATTTATATACATACATACGAGTATGGTAGCAGTCAGTTGATTGTTGTCATCAATTATTATCGGAATCGAATGTCAAATTGGGTGGTGACACATAAGACTAATTGATAAACATTGAATACGTAATATCTACTGACTGTAGACAGTGAAAGTACTGTATAACCTTTACAAATATTATTATGTGCCTATCATTTGTGCAATTCCAATTACATTTCTATTACTAATATTGACCGGTTATTTTTTTATTTCTCAATTTTGTAAACTACTCCAGAAATAAATGCAAAAGTAATGCATATAAACTTATATTTATTTTTGTTATAAAGGAATTTTTATACATTGAAGTTAAGTCTATAGAACAATGTACGCCTATTGTAAAGGCTTACGAAATCTCGGACAAATTAAAATATAAGTCAAATAATTATATTTATTTGCCTCTTTTCGCGTTTATAGCGTTTCGTATCTTTTTACCTAATATTTTTACTTTTTCAAAGACTCAAAGTGGATCTTCTTCTATTATAGGATAATTTCTGAATTTCGAATAGATAATTGAACATTTTAAAATAATTAAATCTAGAAGATTCAAAAGTTCAAAATTTAAACAGATACAGTAAAATATTTCATAATGATAAAAGTTTAAAATATAAAATATTTTTGAGGGAGGCCTTAATTACAGTTTAAAAAATTTAATATTACTTGTTAAGCAATTTTCGTACAGATTATTTAATTGTCCAAAGTTGATTTTATCATTTAAATTCATTTTTCTATTATTTATTTACTATAATATACTATGACAATTTATTTATAACGAATTGGGTTCACCAAAGTGAATTGATTGATGATTCTGATTAAGGTTACCCAATATCGATCGATCGATCAGAGGATAAAAATAGATTATCAGGAAAATAAAAAAAAAACTGAAAAAAGCTAAAACTACAATTGAACAAACCACGAGATTTGTATTAAAGAATTTGAAATGTATGGATTTTGTATCCGCCATCACATTCCTAAATAAATTGATTTTTGAAAGGATTCATACCCATGTTATTTTCTGTTATTATTAAATCGATTTACTAATAAGACTATGGTATAATAAATATGTATTTAATGTTATTAATAAAACAAGGAAAATAATAGAAAGATTAAAATAAATATTATAATATATATAAAAATAGACAAAGATTAAAATATATATATATTTTTTTTTTTTTTTTTTTTTATACAAAACTAGGTTAATGCTTGACTACATTACACCTGATGGAAAGTGAAATGTAGTCTTAGGTGGTAAAGCGCATTAACCTAGCAGCCTATTCACTCTACTCTTGAAGACACCCACATTATATTTTGCCGGAAATACCGACGCAGGCAGATTGTTCCAGTCCTTCGCTGTACGCACTAAAAAAGATGAAGCATAGCGCTTCGTTCGGACAGGTGGAGTGTCCACAACGTAGGGATGGATACCCGCCGTGCGTCGGGACGTCCGGCAAAGGAACGGGGATGGGGGAATTAGGTCGTGCAATTCCTGCGCACACTCACCAAAATGTATCCTATAGAATACTGAGAGGCTAGCAATTCTACGCCTGTGTTCAAGGCTGTGGAGTTTGGCGTCAACCAATTTAGGGTCGCCAATAAGCCTCTTTGCTCGCCTCTCAATTGAGTCCAGAACCGCAAGATGAGTCTTTGCGGCACCAGCAAATATATGGCCACAGTACTCTACACACGACCGGATCTGTGCTTTGTATAATACAAGAAGCTGTCCCGGTGTAAAGTACTGTCGCACCTTCGCAAGTACAGCAAGCTTTCCCGCAGCTGCTCTTGCTCTGGACTCAATGTACCGACCAAAGTTGAGGTTCGAGGAGATCTCTAAGCCTAACAACTGAAGCCAGTCACTGTATTCCAAGGATACATTCTGGAAAGTAGGAGCCAAGGTGAAGGGGTTCCTTTTGGCGGTGAACAAACACGTCTGCGTTTTGGTGGCGTTGAATTTGACAAGATTGGCATTGCCCCATGCGGAGACTGCCTGAAGTTTGTCATTCAAACGTTGCACCATGGCTTCTCTTTCAGACTGTACTTCATCTCTACTAGCCCGAGAACTTGGCAGATATCTTTCTACAACTGTGCTGTCGTCTGCATACCCATAGATACCGGGCTTCAACAGATCGTTAATGTGCAGCAGAAAAAGAGTTGCAGAAAGAACGGACCCCTGAGGTACTCCGGCATTTATTGACAAGGGTTCCAAAGAACACCCGTCGACAACAACACGCAGAGATCTCTGGCTCAAAAAGTCCGTTATCCAGCCAATCAGACCAGGAGATATACCGTACGCTGAAAGCTTGCTTAAAAGGCTCACATGCCAGACCCTGTCAAAAGCCTTCGAGACGTCCAGAGAGACGGCGACCGCTTCTCCGTTCCTCTCGATGGCTTCGCCTAAAATGTGTGTTGCGTACGCTAGAAGGTCCCCAGTGGACCTATTTCGGCGAAATCCGTACTGTCGGTCACTGAGGAGATCGTTACCTTCTACGTACGCTAGAAGCCGCGAGTTCAATACACGCTCCATAATCTTGCAGAGTATGGAGGTGATTGAAATGGGCCTATAATTGGCAGGATCGGCACGGCTGCCTTTTTTGGGCACGGGTTGCACGTTGGCAAGCTTCCAGGATTCCGGCACTTTTCCAGTCTTGAAAGAGAGGCGATACAGACGTGTCAATACAGGAGACAACTCACCTGCGCATGTCTTGAGCAGAATGGCTGGTATACCATCAGGACCACTGGCTTTATTCACATCTAAACGACACAATGTTCTCCATACCTCTTTGTTTGTGATGCGGATTTCAGGCATCGAAATACCGCAGTGAGGAAGATGTTCTGGAGAAGCATTGCCAGTGTCTAGATGCGAATTCTCAGCAAACAGAGAAGCAAATACATTCGCTTTCTCTGTTGCTGTGTGGGCCAGGGATCCATCAGGCTTCAGCAGAGCAGGCAGTGAGGGTTGGCAGAAGTTCGACTCGATCGCTTTGGCAAGAGACCAGAAAGCTCGACTGCCAGTTGGTCTGACAGAGAGCTTTTCGCCATTCTTAACGATCCGATCAAGACGAGCCTTCCGCAATGCCTTTTTATAGGACTTGGCAGCTTGGTTAAAGGCTCTCTTCTTTGTACTTACATCCGGAGTTTTGCGGCTTCGAGCATCAGCCCAAATGAGGTATGCCGAATGTTTACGGTCATGTGCATGACGACATTCGGCATTAAACCATGGGCGAGCTTTGCCACCGATGGGTACGTCAGCAAAAGGAATAAAATACTCCATTGCCTGATGCACCACATCGGTTATAGCATCCGCGCAACTCGACGGATCCAAAGAAGAGAAGCAGACCTGCCGCCAAGGATAAGACGCAAAAAAGTGCCGCATCTCATCCCAATCTGCTGACTTGTATTTCCATACTCGCCTAACACCATGTGGTTCGAAAGCTGGTGGGGAATATGTAAATACAGATTTCACCAGACAGTGATCGGAGGTTCCCAAGGGGGACGTGACCTCTACACGATACCTGTCCGGATCAGTTGTCAGCAGAAGGTCCAGGCAATTGGCTGTATGGCCTACCACATCTGGTACCCTTGTCGCTTGCCTCACCAGCTGAATGAGGTCCAAGGACAACGCAAAGTTCCGCGCTTCTCTTCCAGCATGGTCGCAGCATATATATAAAAATGTTATCATAATTTAAATAAAAATATGCCAAAATATCATTTTTATACTGGAATATTATAAAGTATGAAAAATAAGTTATATACAGGGTTATTTGTAATTAGTTGAGCACCTTTTGCAGGCAGCCCCTCTACATCAATCCTAACAACATTTGTTCTACGACTTTTTAAAATTAATAGATTTAAAAATTTCGTTTTTCCCATACAAAATTTAATTATTGCCTCTGAACGTGCATTAAACTTGAGCAAAGAGAGGCCACGCAACTTGTCAAAATATGTGCCAAGGCCACGCGCATAGGGGCGCGGGGTGGCCGGGTGACGCAGCGGCGGCTATGCACGTTAGAACTTGATCATTTTCTAAGGTGTAATAAAAAATAGCATCGTTTTCCACTTTTATTTATTAAAATGTTTTCTACAATAATCGAAACACATATTGTCTAAGAATCTAATGAAAAAACAAAATCTCCAATAGAAGTTGTCCCCACAAGTTGAATGTCTCAATATTTTTATTTGGTTTATGAAATAAGGGCACTGTAACGAAACCAAATAAATATTATTTTTGCAAAACAATAACTTCTCTTTAACTTACTTTATACATATCATATTATCTCGTTTGTTAATATTTATATCATGACAATAAAACAATAAGTTACTTACGAATTTCTTTACGAAGTTCCTAGAAATTGCAGTCAGTCACAAATAGAAGCGTCAGTATACAGAAACAATCCAGGTAGTTAATATAAAATATCAGTAATACTACACACTTTCATCACCATAAATCTCAAGAGACAAATGAAATATCAATTATCAAATAACAAAGATAATAATATCAAATTACAAATTACTTGACATTTGGTTGGTATTGACACCAACTATTGGTGTTACCATTAATTAAAAACATCACCGTAAAATAGTAACAGTATTTAAAATGGCTTTATCTTGTGATCCCAACTATAAACTTCATTCAGATATTCGACAAAATATAATATTAAGAAACACCGGGAGGAATAATAGGAAGTTTATTTAAATTACGTCTAAATTCGCCTTTCCTCGTTTATGATATTAATAAAACTAAAAAAACGAAAACTTTAGTCTTTATTAAATATGTGTGTGTGTGTATTAGTGTACACATGTAAGAAGTGAAACTTCTTTATGACATGTAAATATAATTCACATTTTCTTTTAAATGTGACTTAGAAATAAAGATGGCGCGTAACAGAAAAACGTCATAATTTTCATTAATATTAATTAATTAAAACGTAAGAAGTGAATCGACTGTTTCTGACGTATAATATTCTCATAGAAGAAACACATAAGTACCATAAAAACAGACAAATGTACACAATCCACTTTAAAAATAATAACTTTAGGCTTTTTAACATGTTGGATCGTCACTATATCACAAATAAAATTATTCTTCATCATTGCTTCTGCTGTTTCGAGTTGTTGTTCGTTTTAGGTATAGCAAAACAGACCTTGTAAAGATCAGGACCCCAATGCTCCATTTCTCAGCCAAAACTCGTATTTCTTTTCATTCTTACTACTTCTATTTCCGACAATCAATGTATTTTTAAAATATTATAAATTACATTTCATAATTTCTTCTTCATGTTATAATTTTGAATTTATTTATTAGTTTCAATAGCAAGTCCATAATATCGTATTGTCCAGTATGTAATTACAATTCATTATTTAATTATAAAACTCTAATCCGATAATTTTATTTTTGGTTAATGTAAATTGTGTTTTGTAATCCACATACTTGTCATTTTGATTATTTAGTATTTCCATAGCAACATGGCGTAAAAGAGATGAAGCTATACGAAAAAAGCTGGCGCGCGCGTTTAACAGTTTCTGACTTTCGCTACACTGCCGCGACCTATACTTTAGACTGCTTACAAAATACAGAGTAATAAATAATCGAGGGAGCAAAAATTTTTTTGTTTCGTTTATTCTGAGTTATTTATCAAGATTTTTTAAAAGTCGTAGAACAAATGTTGTTGGGATTGATGTAGAGCGGCTGCCTGCAAAAGGTGCTCAACTAACTAAAAATAACCCTGTATATTTTTTATCGAAAAATATCATTATAAAAAGAATTTAAACAATCGATAAACGCAGGGATTGCAAAATTATAATTTTTAAAATATCAAGTCTCTTGAGATCAATCTTCAAGCTGAAAGTCAACTAAAAGTTGTTCATGAAAAGTTTTTTGTTAAACAATCCAGAAAATACAATGACATATGAGTTATAATTTGTTTTTGAATTCTGCAAGTACGTACCAATTCAATCAATGCTTTTTGGTTTCATTCAGTAGAATTAACCTTACCAGCATTTGATTGATGTTTCTGGACTCAATTTGTGTCTGTTACTTCAGTAATCAGTTGACTGATGAACTATACAACTGTACAGGATATTCTGTTTTTTTATTGTATTTTAGGGAGGCATTAGGTCAATTGGTTATAAATAACATTCATGACCTCTTGAAACACCAGAACAGTTACAAGACAATTACCAGCTTTTAAGGAGTAAGCACTTTTTAGCCAGTGTTATAAACAGTGCAGACAGTGTTATAAACACTGGCTGTACGCCAGCGAATCCTCATGCTCATATTAAATGTTTTCTATAAAACACTTGTACTTATTTATATCACCCATTTAAAAATAAGTTATAGAACTTTGTATATTTTGCTTTCTGTATTACTCGCATATGTACTCGAAATGTATCTTATTAAATATTTTGAAATGCTTATAACTTTCAACTGTTTATTTAACAATTTGATTATATTTTAAATCTTAAAGGCTGTCACATAAGAAAGAAGACAAGAGTTTGGAAGTCAACATCATCCCTGTTTGTCGTAATCTATTTACAGATGTTGGTTTTCCTTAAAGAAATTTCTTAGCTGTTTGATGACGCTAATGTTTATAATAGGTATATCGTGATATCTTGAACAGGGGTAAAATCAATACATGAATACAACAACATGACCGCCACTATGTACTTAGTAACTTTTATAAGTGCTAATACCAATATCAGTTGAATTCCATCAATCAATATTCGTTAAGGATATAAATCTATTCTTTAAGCAGTTAATGCTCGTTTTCACCCGTGCACCTAAAAAATCTCCTAAATACCTAAGTATCTATACCTTAGCGGTAAGCATCACCTTAATCTTCTATAATCGTAGAATCTCTTCTTAGAATTTAGGTCCTTGAAACGTAAGTGAAAACAAAATTACTGCTACGTGATACTAATTTTAGACATAGGTCCCTTAACAGTTAGTTGTTAATGGAAACAGACCTAAAGATTATAAAAAAAGAAAAAAAAGACCTATTATATCTATTGTCCACGACTTATAGTTAATAAGTATATGTAACAACTCATTTCGTGTTGTTAAAAGTGTTTTTTGATTAACAGCAAAAACATGTGCCAAGTTATTAAATAATAAACCCATGTAGAAATTTAATTTACCGTTTTTAAAACCGGATTCCTTTGTTTCAATAAAGCCTATTGATAATTCTCTATTTAAACTCTCACTATTTATGCTCTCTGTATAACGTTTCTGTTTGGTATAAAATGAAAGTGTTAAATTTTAAATTGAAAATAAATATTTATTTCAATGAAATGGATTGCTTAGTTCGTTCGAGATTTTTTTCCTGACATTATCTATTACAACAAAACTCAGACCTGCTATAAATAGTTTTTAACAAGTTAAAACCAATTATTTTATGCAAAATGTTTTGTTGATTTTATTTTTATGTCTGTAATGCCGATGACTCAAAAGTTTTACCTTTTTTATAAAGTCTCTTGTTTTGATGGTAGAGTACATGGTGGAGGCTGAATCAACATTTATCAATCGAATCATGGAACCATTCCACGCAAGCCAACGTTCCATACATGTAAACATATTTTTATTTTTAGAGAGGTTTCCCCACAATTATTATTATGTATTATGTTAGTTATATAATAGAGATTATTAGTTACAAAATCACAAACAGAAACTAATTTAATGACCAAATTTTTTAGGAATGTTTAATGATTCGTTGTTATTTTTTTAAGCATGATTCAGCGGCTTTTGAAGAAATTAATATACCTACTCTTTAGTACTTATACTATATATATATATATATATATATATATATATATATATATATATATATATATATATATATATATATATATATACAGTGCTTATAACATATTACGTTTAATTGAGTTTCGTCTTCTCAAATGGTATTATTGTAAAAAAATAAATAAATTAAGCAAAAATTAAAAAAAAATATTCTTACTGCATTTATTCTTTGAAACGTATGATTCTCGCTGCATGTTTTATTGAATCGAGATCTAAATGATTTTATGGCAGATAATGCTCAAAAATTTCACAATAACCTATACAAAAATATTGTCTTCAAATATGTTTTTTCTGCTTTTTGCGATGTAACAATATCTTACAATACTTAATAATTTACATTTCCATGAATCAGTTTTTAATTGTTATTGCATTTATTTTAATTGATAAAAAGAAGTATGGAAAAAAATATGTACTATTTTTATTAAATGCTAATGAATCAAAATGAAAGTATTTTTAAATAAGTTATCGGTTATTTGCACATATAGAACTACAGATTCTTACTGCACGTTTCTTTGGAATTATATCTAGTATTGTTATAATTATGTTCAGTGTTTAGTATTTCTATATCTCCTCTAATCCAAACAAAACCTGAACCTCGTGAAACATACTATAAAAATATGAAAAGTAAACCAACAATTGTCAACAATTTTCTTTTCTAAAATGTGCGAGTGGATAGAGAAATATTGTCCCCATCGATTCAAAGGCGGACAGAGTACACCGCTAAGATCGCCAACCTTTTTTTTTACCGTTGGAAGAATCTGTTACGGACACCCGTCAGTCAGCCAAGACCGTGATGACGAGATACATCAGCATAGATGACGCTGCCATTTTTAAGGCTACCCACTAAAAAACCTATTGACCTCCTTACCTGATCGGATCGCTTTTGCACTCACCGTGACACAGCCAGTGCAACCTAGACGAAGGTTTAGGCAATTAAGAGGTATGTAATACCTAGCACGTTAATTTTCTTTTATAAAATAACGATACATAGGGGAACGCAATATTTTAAAAGAATTTAAATAACTAATTTAAATGTATAGGCTTTTATTACCTACAATAAATCTAAAACCTTGCATATTCTTTTAACATTCATGTGAGGGTAGAAAGTAGTAAGGTTAACCGCAGATAAAGTGCTGAGCGGAAACTAATCTCAACTAAAATCTAGGTTACATATTTTAAAATAAATCAGACAAGGAACCTCATGTATATATACTGGTAAGTGCTATAGTACCACTGAATAAATTTATCTTGAGCTATAAAAAGACGATATGTGGCCTGCGATTCATTAAATCGGGTTTTTAACAGCGAGATTTCATAAGCTTGTATCTTGTCATTGTGTTGAAATTAAATAAGAACATATACATAAATACTTTTATTCCACCGTTTGTAAAATCACTTTGTTCAAATGTCGATCTACGATAAAAACGGACCATAAAAACATGATTAATAAATATATACTTGCTAAATGCTCTTTAAACTGTGAATGTCAAAAACTACTTACAAAATATGGGTCGGGTTATAGAGGTTTAGTGATCTTTCAATATTTCATCTTTAGTTTTATCTTTAGTTATCATGATATCAGTAAGTCTTCATAATTTTTAATTTTTGTTTGGATAAAAATTTTCTCAAAACATAATCTAACAACATTGTTCCAAATTGGTTTTTAAATTCGTTTTAGCTAAAATTTCTTGAAGTAAATATTGTACTAGTACGTAGTATTCTATGCCAATAAAATATTAGAGAAAAAACATATTTTAATAAGTCTTGTCTAGATATAAATATGTTTTTTCAAGATCATTTCATTGATATAGAATAATAAATACATTGAAGATATCAACAATATTAAAACTATTTTATTGTTTGACATTTGGTAGAAAATGTATATATAATAGGCGGTTACGTAAAACATATTTTTTGAAACCATTCATTGCATGAATTCATTGAATAGTTAAAGAAATAAATATATCTTCGTTATGTAATAGGAAAATAAGAATGGAATGCCTTACAAATAATGTTTTATGTATGCTTTAAATATTTTTATCATAGTATTATAAGAATTTATATACTTTAAAAATAATAATGGCGTTCAAATATGGACAACTGTAATAGTTTTACTGTTTCTTATATAATAGAAGCGTTTTAGAAATGAGGAATCAGAAATACGATATTCGTCGATCAAGCGAGATTTTGAAAGGGTCTTTTTTCCTTTATAATATCATAGTCAAACATTATATCATATCAAATATATAATAGTCCGTTATCAAATACATTTAATTAAAATTATTTGTATTTGATACCAAGTTTTAAATTGTATTTTGTAATATGAAACTTAGTTCATTTTACATTGATTTTACTCATTTAAGTAAACTGTTTAATAAATGAAATACATATAGAATTTTATTGAATAGTAATATTGTAATATAGATCTTGCTCATATTACATGTTCAACATTATATTTATTATTAATTTAGCTATTAATGTGGCTGGTTATATATAGTAAATACTAGTAGTTATATTCACTGTACATAATGATAGTAAAGTTTGAACATTATTGCCACGTATAAATTAGTTAACACTCATAATAAAATGGTTTCAAATTCGATGCATGTTTAAGAGAAATATTACAGTTGATATTTTCCTATTCAATGCTCAATTCGTTTTTCATACCTACAAGATGTCAATACCGAATTTCTTAAAAAATATAAAACCATTTTTCTTTAATTATTCATAAACTAAAAGATTATTTTTTTAAGGAAAAAAATTTTAGCTTGATGAACTTAGCATTATATATATAATCATATTTATCGGAATGGTGGTGACATTTTCTAGGCTTCCTTCAAACTTCCTATTATTTCTAACTTTACAGCTAGAATATCCTTGGCAATTTTACAGTATACATACTGTACAATTGCCAAAATTCAAAATCATCATTCAATCATCATCAAAATTAACATTTAAGATTGGAAAATAAACCGAATGATCTCCACGACTTTTTGCATTTTCATAACAGGTTTATTATTAATTCTTTATAAAAAGCCTCAACTACTATAAGGTTTTATCTCTCATAAATATAGGTTTATCGGAGGAAGAGATATTAGCGGTTAAGTTACCCGTAAACGCGCCTAAAAATCAGGTAATTCACACTTCAATCTTGCTCCTTCTGTTGAGACATGTAGAACACAGTTAGCAACTCTATTTCTTATTACTATTCTTAAAGAATCTGAACTACCAAATGCTATGCTTATTATTTTTCTTCGATTCCTTGCATGATACAAGCTAAAACTCTCTGGGAACAAGTAAATGATAGTATTGATTACCTAAAAACTGCGACTCAGCTATCGGTGTCATTGCGTCCGCAGAGAACATTAAATTAAAGTTTTCTTTGCCATGGTGGAAGCAATAGGGATAAAGATATTTTTTAAAGAATTGTTGGTAATACTATTTTATTTAACAGGGACTGTCTGGCGCCATTAGTCAAATATTACCAACAAATTGTTGTATTTTCAATATTTACACAAATATATAATCTTAATAGGTAGTTAGAATTTTGCATTATAAAATTTACTAGAAAGTATTATTTCAAATTAAAAATTTTCTATAAAATGATCTATGATAACGTTTCCAACACTACTTTCAGTGTTGAATGTTATGTTATGTTTATAGAAAATTGTATGTTTATTTACAGAAATTAGCAACCAGAAACATCGTTAGCCATTACATTTTATTTATTAAACAATTACATTACATTTACATTAAATAATAATATAATAATATCAACATAGTCATATATTTATATTGATTTAATTATTTTAATAAACATGTTTGTGATTACAATTAATGCCTTTTAACGCTGTATAATTTTAATAAATAAGAACAACTTAATTAAAAGCTTTATTACTATAAATATTAATTAAAGAGGTAATAAATACCTACCTGAAATAATTATTATTGTTAGCTTCTCGTATAATAAAAGTATATAAACGCAGTATATATTTATAATTTATAATCACAGAAATACAGACAAAGATAATAATGTTCTTTTATGTGAACTGTTCACTCTCTAGGAACCAAGTGATCCTCCAACATCAGGTCCTAAACATGAAGCTTTTCATAGGATGTGACGTCATGTTCACTTAAAGTTGACTATTTGACACGGCGCTACCAACATTAACTGTCAACAACCAGTGTTGCCAACACGGCCATGCTGCGAGGTGCCTGCCCCAGGCACCACACGAGTCTAAGTAAAACAACAAAAATGGGTTAATTTCATATTTTAAAATTTTAATGTCATCAAGCTGAAAGAAATATTGCACGGCCCTTTATCTTATTTTATTATCCTTAAATATTACACATTAACTCCATAACTATAGAACTATAGAACTTTTACGACCGCCTGCACCTACTGAGTGCCTACCTACCTACCTAAATGTGCAATATTTCAATCAACAAGTATTTTATTAAAGCTCGCTTAGTATTATACTATTTCATTTTATAAATTTCATTGTCTATTTTACATAATAACGAGCATTTTATTACCTTGCCTACGGAAGTAGCTTAAAATCATTATTGTTATATTATACGTATCTTTAGTCCAATTCCCAATTGCAAATATTAATCCATGGCTTCATGTGTTCTGCTACGACTATTCCATTATATTTTTTTGAACTTCTTTTGCTACCTCATAAGTGCATTACCTCGTATCTATCATTATTTAATATTTTCTTTATTTGAAACGGACCCTTAAACGCCGGTAAGAGCTTTTTACTTTGACCATTGTTACTTTGACTTTGTATTTTGCATAAAACTAAATCTCCTTGATATTGTTTGGCTTTAATTCTAGTTTTATCAAATCTCTTTTTCTGAGAGTCTGCACTAGCTTTAATATTCGCATCTACGTTTTCACGCAACTTTGTTACATCCACCGAATTCTCGTTAAAAGTTTCCGGAGCTAGATTGTCACTGTCCGTATGGAGCCTATACCCAAACATTACTTCGCTAGGCACAGCTCGAGTTGTCTTATGTATAGTACTATTTAAACCTTGTTGCAGTGCTTTTATACACGTATCCCAATTATTATCGGTTGTGTTTGCACCCATTGCACTCAAGGCCTCTAGAATGGTTTTATTAAAACGTTCAGCTTGGCCATTAGCACGCGGAACGCCCGTTGCTACTGTATGTAGCCTAATATTTTTATTAGTACGGTACTCTAAAAAGTTATTAGAAGTAAAACATGTTCTTGCATCACTAATTATTCTTTTTGGATTTCCAAAGATCTTTATTAAATTTTCTAATTCTTTAATAACGCTACTTGTATTAGTTTTACGAACCGCACTTATGAAAATAAATTTTGTAAAAGCGTCTACAATTACTAACAAATATTTATTTTTCTTTATAGTGGTTACAAAAGGTCCTAAATGATCTAGATGTAGCGTATGAAAAGGTACAGCATATTTTGGTAAAGGATAAAGTTGTCCTTCTTTTGCTCCGCTTTTATTTTTATAATAAATACAATTTAAACAGTTTTTAATATATTTTTTTACTATATTTCGCATACGTTTGAACCAATAACGACTACGTATACGTTCAAGAGTCTTATCAACCGAAAAATGACCTATGTCATCATGGTTACATTTAATAATTTGCCAAATACATTTTTTTGGAACTACCCAACGTCGCCCACTATTCGATTTTCTATATACTTTACCACCTAACAATTCATAACTATCAAAAATAGGTTTATTTTTCTCGGCCTCTCCTGATTCCAAGATAATTTTTATTTGAACTAATTGAGGGTCTTGTACTTGAACCGAAAGTAACCAATCCGCTTCTAAAATTGTCATAATTATTTCGGTTTCAGATTTTTCTCCATTTGAAACTGGGTTACGACTAAGGGCATCTACGTGTTGCATACGACTACCTTCCCTATGTATTACTTCAAAAGCAAATTCTTGTGTGGTTAACACCCATCGAGCTATACGGGGAATAATGTCTTTTTTTGTAAGTGCATACCTTACAGCACTACAATCAGTTATAATTTTAAAATGTGAGCCCAACAAGTAAAGTCGAAATTTTTGTAAGGAGCAAACTATAGCTAACAATTCTAATTCAAACGAATGATATTTCTTTTCGTCTACCGTAGTCTGTCGACTGTAAAAGTGTACAACTTTTTCGTCTTCGTTATCGATTTGTGTTAATATACTAGCGATACCATCTCGACTGGTTGATTTTTTTCTAATTTAATTACCATTTCGTGATGATTTACGCGGCCTAATTCTTTTATATTGCTAGCTACACAATCACTATATTGATTAAGTAAGAAAGTTAATTCGTGTTGATGAGTATCTGCGTCTAAATCGGTTACTAAAATACGAGCACAATGTTCAGATTGATCGTTTGCGAATTGAAATTTAAGGACATCCCCTATTCGAGAATATATTAAATCTGGTCGTTCAGTTACGTTTCGGCCTATTAATATATCACATCCAACCAAATCGTTAATGATAAACATATCGACATTATTTAATTCAAGAGAATCTAAAGTAATGCTTACATTTATTTTATTAGAAACAAATTTATAGTTTTCTTTCGAAAAGCCTTGCAAATATATAGGTGAGGGTAGTGAAATAATATTGGTAGTAATTTGGTTAACTAATAATTGAGATATAAGTGAGCAACTACTACCAGTATCAATAAACGCTTCAAAACATTTATTTTGTATATACACTTTTTTAACAAATTTATTACGAACGCTTGAAGTTACAAATTTTGTTTCCTGTTCCTCAGGTTTAATATTAAACCTCAAGTTGTTTTTTTTTAGTCCAACAAACCGATTCAACGTGACCCCTTTTCCCACAGTAATCACACTTATTTGCATCACATACATTTTTTTTATGATTACCCCCACATAAAAAACATTTTATAATTTTACGATTTTGACTAATATCGGCATTAACTTGAAAATTGGTAGCTTGTAAATTTGAATTTGAATTCATATTTTTATTACTAATTGATGTAGACAAGTTATTTTCAGTTTTAATATCACGTGAAGTACCTACTTTATTAAAGCTCTTATGGTAGACACGTCCATGTAAATAACTAGCCAAATCGTCACAGGTAACAAAATTACTACCTTCAATGGATGAATAGATATTATTATCTTTTATGTTTCCTACAATTATAGATATTATATCAGATTCCGAAAAATTTAAACACAAATGATCGATTTTCGGTTTTTGATCAAAATAAAATTCATATAGCGTTTGATTATCGGAGGGTTTTTTATCAATTATTACTTTTAAAAGATCAAACATATTTCTTCGTATTTGAAAACTACCCGCTAATCTTATTTTCCACTGGCTCCAGTTCCATTCCGGCCACTTTCCGTCTGTTCTTAATAACGAATCGTACCAGACCTTAGCTGAACCTTTTAATTTATTTAAGGCTTGATAACGGATGGTTTCGTCTGACCAAGCAAAAGTTTGCGCGTAAGATTGGACAATATTTAGCCATGCATTTACATTATCTCTCAGGGGGTCAAAGTCCGGTATAATATTATTTAAAGTAACAGATGCATTACTTACAGTTTCTTTCTGTGATACCTTGCGTCGGGGCTTTGGTGATGGTGTTCTTAGACTAGAACTGGTACTTGAACTTGAACTTGAAGAAGTGCGTCTCCGTTTTTTCTTTCTTTGATTCTTACTTCTTCTACCCATGGCGTCAAAAGATTGCTATCCCACTTCTGATGTTAGCTTCTCGTATAATAAAAGTATATAAACGCAGTATATATTTATAATTTATAATCACAGAAATACAGACAAAGATAATAATGTTATTTTATGTGAACTGTTCACTCTCTAGGAACCAAGTGATCCTCCAACATCAGGTCCTAAACATGAAGCTTTTCATAGGATGTGACGTCATGTTCACTTAAAGTTGACTATTTGACACGGCGCTACCAACATTAACTGTCAACAACCAGTGTTGCCAACATTATATTAAAACAATAAATGATTTATTAAATCTATAATACATAAAAAATATAACAAAGTATACAAAAATGTAATAAAACAAATATATATACATATTTTTGTATACAAATAACCTTGTATATATATTGATTGATGTAGAGAGACTGCCTGTAAGAGGGGGGCAATTAATTACAAATAACCCTGTATGATGTTCAAATTATTTATAAATTAAAAACATCTTTTTTTACAGACAAAATATATTCTTTAAAATATAACCAAAACATAAAGTATTTTAATAAAGCTAGGTATACCATGCTGCTCATTGTTTTATATTAATAAATATTAATTGCTAATACAAGAATCTGTGTATAATAAATATTGATATATTTTATGACAGGTAATGTAAAAAATTAATCACCGAGTAAATGCCGTTAATGTGAAAAAACGGCGAGAATGCTAGCAGAATTTTGAAAAGCAAATGTTATTGTTAATAATTAAGATTATTACAAAATAAAAACTGGCTGACTATTTGTTTAAATACAAAATAATCTAAGCTTATGATTGAGATCGACATGACTTGCTGACCGGCCTACTTTGGTGGAGTTAACAGTATTCAGTCTTAAAATCTGCATTTTACTTACTGCAACAAGAATTGCTTTAAAATGAAGATTTTCTCAATATTGCTGGTTACTTTGAGTGTAACTCTGTTGCTCGGGACTTGTGAGGCAAGTTCAGTGAAAATTCCGACAAATGGTATCATCAAAGGTGTTAAATATGTTGTAAGTATTATTACATAACATTTGTACGGCTTATTAGTGTAGAGATCACTAGACCCTGGGTGATAATCCAAAAGATCGCTAATGCAGTTCTCCGAATTGTCAATTCTTTGCATCATTCTAAGATTGTAGTTACGAGTCTGAGTGTTCTTTGTTTCATTTCTATATTTGTGAAACTTATCGCCACACAATGTTAGTAATAATACAGGAGTTGTTTTTTAGTAAAAAAATATTCTAAAGCATTAAACTATAATACTTGTAATAAGTATTTTAAAGTATTAGAAATCTAATCTTTAGTTTGAATGCATTATTATCCAAAAATAAATATATGTTTTGATATTAAGCAATGAAAAATAGCCATTTATATATCTATATGCATAATGTACATTACATGTTTTAAATTTCAGGGTCGTGTCCTAAACATATGGGGAAAGATTCAAGATGTACACAAATATAAGAAGAAGCTAAAACATTAATATAACTAAATATTAATAATAATAATCAGTTTTTAATTTAATCACTATATTATTAATAAAGCGTTTTAACAAGTTTACTTGTCAAAATACAGCTATAGCATTTTTATAAAAAAAAAAAAAATGTCTTTTACGATAAAGATGGTTCCATAAATAGTTATTACCATTTTTAATTAATGTTATGACACATTAATAAATGTTGTAATGTAATTATTGTGATCAATTATGGAATTTGATTTTAGACTTTAGATTGCTAAAGGTTCGAGTTATACCAAAAATACTGTTTATCTAGGGTCACTTTCATTTAATATATTGTTTAAATATTTATAAATTTATAAAGGTAATAATTGATTTTGATAAAACAAAATATTAAGTTAAATACATAGTATGAAAAAATATAATAGCTTTATTGTAGTTTCCATAGACTCGATACAATAGTAAAATATCAAGGAGAGTTCAAATGTTATGTACATGTTCTCATCCGAACCCAGAACTGAGTTCATCTTGTCAGTTTACCATACTTTCAGCTTAGAAGTAACCTGTCTGACTGGATCAATTGGAATAGTTGAGCAATACGTCGTTTTAATTAACGTGATTAAATAAGGTAAATATAGGTATATAACGAAAATTTAAATAGATAAAAATAAACCTATATTTCTCAAGAATTTGTTAGGATGAGAAATACTAACACCAGTCTAAAAAGTGTTAATTCAGACGCTCGGGAATTCCGAGGAAAATGTATTTAGCTGCTAATGACCTATCATTAAAAACCGCACTACGAAGAAATTATTCTGATAACCAAAAAATGTTTATTTAAGAATAGAACAGAAATAAAAAAGTGACCAATTCAAATATGAAATTTCAAAGTAGAAATATAGGCCAGATTTCTATTGTTATTATCGTGAAAATTTACTTCTAATTATCTTAAATTATATGAAAGGTTTTCACAATATATTATTAGTTTGTTATTTGGCTTTCTTTTAAAAGATTTTTGGTTATGCAAGTTGGAACCAGCGTGTTAATTTGGAGTTTGGGTATTTCGAAATCGTTAACATTAACCTTAATATGTATGATAGTGTAAATAGTAAGCTTACTATAAACGTACAGTCTAAAATACATAGCTGTCCATACTATATGCCACTAATTCTTTCTACTTTTGACTTTATAGATTCAATTTCTGCTAGTGTTAAGCATGCATGCTGCCGGTTTATCATTATTGAACGTTACTCATTGGGGTTATAAGGTAGACAGTTTAAATAAATTGTTTTTAGTACAAAATATCAAAATTGTAGGTAGGAAGGGTTTTCTCTTGCCTTTTTATAAACGTTACAAGTTGAAACTAAATTATCAGCTGATATTATGATAGCTGATATTTCAATTTAAAACAACTCAAATGACAACTAATTTATTTGCTTAATTATTATTCGATATGAGGTAGGAATGACTAGTTGATGTCTTCTGTTATTTAGCATGCATTTTCTATGGATGTAATATATTTTTTGGTAATACAATTAGACTTAAACGGTCCACTAATATTTACATAGTCTCATGTATAGATAAAACCGAATCGTAACTGACAGACAGTGTAACAGATCATAACAGACAGGTATAACTTCCTTTAAGGTTTGCGGTATTTAAAAAACAGAGCTTCTGGGGTATAATATTATTATAATGCGTGTATTATTATTTATTATTACCTTCGACGTTTCTATAAAAAATATTTTTTGTGATTCCTAACAATCCTTTCAAGTATGTTGCAAATATTTTGCAAGATACCATCAGAAGATCATGAACTAAAACCATCATATATTTATTATAACCTCCTTATTCAATTGTTCAATTATCTCATTGCCCTCAATTCTTGAATGACCGGAAATGCGAGCCAGCAATGCTTTAAAGTTTTCAGAATGACTTCTTAATTTTGAGGAGGATTGGAAATCTTTCAACTAATGTTAAAATGATTGGATAAAACTGCTTGCAAAAAGATTTTAGAATCAATAAAAAAATATTTTATGGGATTTGACACAAAATATTGCTTATTACTAGGTATTTGTTTTTATGTTATTTGACATACAAGTGGCTATTGCTACCTTAGTGAATACGCTTAAGTAAGATTTGGGGATCCAAATAGCAACACCGACATATTTATTTTTTGCAACTTGAGATCAGTTGAATCACCGTGGCCAATTTTGACTAAAATTTGTCAAAATACAAAATTAACTCTTCTAGAGTGCCTTTAGACATTTTTATATCACGCAAAACATCTGAAATATTTTAGCAACAAAAGAAGTTTGAGAAACGCGGTTTAATCTTTAATGGGTAATACGGGAAATTCAAATAAATAAGCCTAATATAATTGGTGGATAAATTGGAATGGACTTATTTTTGCAAAATTTAAAGACGGCAAAAAAACATTTTCGCTTATAAAAAGTGAAGGTTTTAAAAACACATTGGTGTTTTTAAAACCTTCACTTTCAACATTTTCAATTGTGAAAAAAACTATTAGAGAACAAAAATTAACATCTTTATTTATTTTTATTATTTATTTATTTTATTCTTATGAAATAAGTATAGGCTACTCCTTTTTTTTTAAATAAAGTAAAAACTGTATAAAATGTCGTTTCGTAAATGACCAAAATTCTATACCTACAATTTTCTTTTTACATCCTTAGGGACAGAATTCAAAAAAAAATTTTGGTGAATGGTTACATCAGAAAAGACTACAATCATAGTTCAGTGAGTCAAACATTTTTTGTATTAATTAACTATACTTGAATTGATTAACAATAAATACAGATAAAAAATATTTGATGCTATGTTATTCTGATGTTCAAATAAAATTCAAATAATATATATTATCCGTCAAAAATATCTTTAGCTAAAAAGAACTTTTAATTAGGGTTTAAGCCGAAAACAAGTCTAATAATAGGGAGTGGAAATAACGACCTACGATGTAGAAATAACTAGGTATGAAGTTATAACTTTAACATTATTATTATAATGAGTTAAAAATAAAAAAGAAGACTACTTACTATATCTACAACTTGTATATGTTTCAGTTATAACTTTTCGGTTCGGTTATAACTTAAGAATTCCATAACAGTGTTTAAGACACGAGATAATCAACTTTTGAAAGAAACTGTTAAAAAAAATGAATATAAGAAAATAATAATGAATATGAGCATATTATAGAGTAAAACAAATTTAAGTATACATAAATTTATAATGGTCTTAGTAGGATAATTACAAATTAATGTATGGCGAGTGTTATGTACAATACAAAATATATGTACAAAAGATACATAAAAAAATAGTTTCTATTATAATAACATAACCACTGGCCAAATAAAGAACAATATTCTACTACGTCTACTATTTATATATTTAACCAGGTTTACAGACATTGTGGTTGTTGGTTGAGCTCTAATTCAATTATTTTATTCGTACATTTGGTTTGCAGACTCCTCAAGTACATAACCAATTAATTTTGTTTTTGGTTGCTAATGAAAATATTGCCATTAAATAAAAAAAACTGTTGAAAATCAATCCAGAAGGAAAAGCATCAGGGAGATCACATTGAAGCCAACCACTTGAGCTTCGCTCAATTGAGCGAAATGAAAGAATAGAAATGTCAAGTAAATTTATCATAGTGTAATTACACTTCTATTCCTATTAAAAGAGATAGATTCCCATCAAATAATTAGAGGTACCCTTAACATCTAACAATATTATATCACAAGTATGTTGGAATATAATTTGAATATCCCTAGAAAATGTTGATCTATGAGAATTTTGAAATTACAAACCTCCTTAGAATTTTGACTATGGAGTATTTTCACACTGCTAATTTGAATCAACTGAAACCTAATAACTCGTTGGTTAGGTAGCCAAAATAAAATAAAGGAACAAAAGTGCGAGAAAGAAACGAAGAATTCGAATAACAAATGTGTTTGAATTATACACTAGCCAATTAGAAACGGTACTCTTAGAAATTCGTTGAGATGAAAGAAAAAAAAAAATAATTAATCAATAAATAAAAACTGAAAATGAGACAAGACCCTGTACACCACACGCACTGTTTTTTTTTTCAAATGCTAATTGAGTGTTAAAGAGCGAGTGATTCATATATGTACTAAATTACATAATAAGATTTTGTATAGATATTTGATATCTATAAACCAATATATCCCAATAGTATAAGAATAAATAATAGACGAGATATTTCTCGTCTTCACATAAATCAAGTTTACAGGGCTTCCAATAATACTTCAATATGTAAGGAAAGTCGTAGTATTGAAATATTATTAAATCTCTTAAAGGATTTTTTTTTATTTTTTATTCGAAATATTCTTATAAATTCATTAAACAGGTTCCGTCACCGCTTTAGTTATATTTATTTATTTTATAGTTAGGATAATAATTATAATTTTTAATTTTTTATAAATTATATATTTTTTTATCTATAGAACAAGTTAAACTACCCCAATAAATCATTTTATTTTTAACAGATGTTTATCATTTTCTTTCCCTTGTGTGTTCCACAAAAGTGTTATTTTAAACACTTTTTTGTAACATTAACATCATTGTTATTCCACTGGATGTTAGGAATGGAATCAAATGTATGGATTTACTTGTATTTACAGAAAAAAGGGACTGAGCGCTATTGGAGCTATAAGAAATAGGATGTGCGAGGCTTACCGAGGTATTGAATGTACTGTTATATATAAATATTTTTTTAATAGTACATTATATATTTGAAACTGAATATAATATTAATATTCTAACTCTTAAATTTTCTTTATATATTATCATTTGATTTATCGGAATTTACGATAACAATCATCTTGTCAGTCTGACGAAAAGTCAATTAAAAGATATACTTTAATACCTATATGAAAATATTATTTTTAATTAGTTAGCTATAGTTTCAAATTATACATAACATTCAACCGCACATAAACTATGACGTCGATAAATTTAATTAAAAAAAACATCATTAAACCGATACGGACAAGTATACGGTAGCTCAATTGGAAGAGCGACGGGACCGTTTCCCAGAGGTCGCGGGTTTGAATCCCTGCCTGCTGTATAAATTTAAATAAGCTTCACAAAGTTATACATGTTCATAGATATTTCCAAAAAAATATCATTTTTTTTTTAAATATTGGAAATTGAACGAAATGTTTAACATAAGTATTAACAATACAAATAAAAAATAACAGTTATAATTAAAACTTTAACTGATCAATATTGTTTATTTGTTAAAATTGAAAGTTATTGATTGATTTATAATTTAATAAGATACTAATCAAGAAACTCTTAACAATTAATTAATTTTGGAGTAAGTCTCTAAGGTATTGTTATTGAACCGTTTCAGGCCATATACAGTTTGATACATAATAGGTTCAATGTAAATAGACTAATTGAATTGAGATTTTCAGTAAACATTTTAAAATAATAAACACTGCATAATTTGTAGAACTATATTTAGAGTATATTATTATATCCAATTATTTCAGGAGAAGAATATTGGATGTCATATTGCGAGGTTAAAAATTATGTTTATAACAAAACCCTTCGAGGAGCCCATCAAATTGAAGAGTGTTATAGCGATTTCATAAAGTAAAATTTGACGCAACTGCTTTAATAAAATATAAGGCTGATAAATGTAACTTTCAACAGTTTTTAAAATACAGCATTTTATCGCCGATGGAGGTATTGTTTTCAGAACACTGTAGATATTAACTTTAAGGGTAAGTTTATCTTAAATTTAGCTTTAGACTTTCCTAACCAATGACAAATTGGCAGTTTCCCAATTGGATTGATGTAATCTTTACTGACATGACTAACTTAGAAATTATTTATCTTCGGTTTGAAGGTTAATCAATATTTCGTTAATTTATTTATAGGCGCGGTTTTAAGCAAACTATACAATAATTTGTCACACGAGAAGATATAAATAATCCTACGCAATTCTTAAATGTTTAAATTATTCGAAACTGTTTTAAAGTGTATATTAGTAAACGTTTATCTATTAATATTGTATTATTATAATAGTCCAGTCATTTGGTAGTTTTACCTGGAAAGTTTTCCGGGAGTTTTGGAAATTGGTTATTTTATAGATTTCGGTATGCTCTTTTCGAATTTCAATTTTGCCACCTCGTATCTCCGCCGCTCGCGCCGCCATTTTGGAAAAATGGCGGCCAAAACCAGTTTTTTCGAGATATCTCCTTTCCAATGCATTTTTTGAAAAAAATACTTATGTACAAAATTAAAGTAGAATAAATTTCCTACAATTTATGTATTCATATATTTTTTCATAATATCAATAGTTTTTGGCGTACGAGCGTCACAAAGTATCTTCATCTACACCACCACGTGTTTTTGGTATATTTTTTCTAAAATATTCTACTATTGCGACGAGTATTGAAGAAGCAGTGTGGGTTTTTGTGTTGGGACCTTTTCTTTCGACTCTGGAGACTATAGACATTGTATAGCCTCCATACTCTCGACTTTCAACGAAACATCTGTCGGTAGAAGTTACGAGAAGTATTTAGTTTAGGCGGAGTCATCAGTATACGTTTATATGTATGTACGTCGTACACTGTTGTTTGTGTTCTTAGACCCAAGGCTTCTAATACAGAAAATTGTTTTACTTCATAATGAGAAAATGAAACAGTTGAAGTAAAAGAAAAAGGATTGGAGACTTTTTAATTGAGTGTCAAAAAAAAAGGATAATAAAGTAAAACTTTTGGCGGGCGTAAGATCGATAATGGCTCATGATCTGTGTGGAAAACGATATAATATTGAGAAATTAATTGCTACATCATTGCGTAGAGGAAGTGATACCGAGAAACCTCAGCCACTACTGCGATCCTCGCACCCAGCATTCTCTTTTAAATATCGTTGTTTTTATGTGCTGATGAGATAGCAGCGGAATTTATAGCTAAACAAAAACAGACCCGGCTGTGCAAGCGTAATATAGTATAGTAAATAGTATAGTGTGTGGAAATTGTCAATGAAAGACAGTATTTCAAATCTTGCTAGAGCTCGTTATGACGATTGGGATCGAGCAATTATTGAGCGTCTTAAACATGTGAATGATTTGGCCACAGCTGATGCACAGTATGACAATTCCTGCATGAACAAATTTATATCAATGAAATAGATAGTGCAATGCATTTATTCTAACCTTAAACAGAATTTCGATAAGTATCAGTTTTTCTTGGACGAATTAATAGACTATATTAAAGGTGATTACCGTCCCCACATAGAAAAAAACGCAACTGCTCAAAAAATACGTTGATGATATTTTAATTACCGTCACTGCCAATAAGGCTAAGTTGTCTTAAATTAAAAAAAATCTGTATTAGAATGGCTCTAAGAACACAAACAACATGGCTCTAAGAACACATACAACATGGCTCTAAGAACACAAACAACACTGTACGACGTACATACATATAAACGTATACTGATGACTCCGCCTAAACTAAATACTTCTCGTAACTTCTACCGACAGATGTTTCGTTGAAAGTCGAGAGTATGGACGCTATACAATGTCTATAGTCTCCATAGTCGAAAGAAAAGGACCCAACATAAAAACCCACACTGCTTCTTCAATACCCGTGGCAATAGTAGAATATTTTAGAAAAAATATACCAAAAACACGTGGTGGTGTAGATGAAGATACTTTGTGACGCTCGTACGCCAAAAACTATTGATATTATGAAAAAATATATAAATACATAAATTGTAGGAAATTTATTCTACTTTAATTTTGTACATAAGTATTTTTTTCAAAAAATGCTTTGGAAAGGAGATATCTCGAAAAAACTGGTTTTGGCCGCCATTTTTCCAAAATGGCGGCGCGAGCGGCGGAGATACGAGGTGGCAAAATTGAAATTCGAAAAGAGCATACCGAAATCTATAAAATAACCAATTTCCAAAACTCCCGGAATACTTTCCAGGTAACCCCCTTTTTTTCGCCCAAATGACTGGACTATAAGCTTTTCTTCATTTATTTAAGAAACTTTCTTTACTTTACATAATCTTTTAAGAAGATATATCTCGGTAGGGCGAGCATATTTACGAACTGGAATCAAAAGACTAGAATTTAAAAAAAGAAGTAAATGATTTATTCAACTAAACCAATTACGACGGGCGGAACGATGAGTCTATAATTCCTTTCATTATCTACGGATATAGATTGCTGTAGACGATGTCGTGACTGCGTTCGGAAAAGTTCCGGCGGCCAGATGCAGCTCATTGACGAAGAGCTATGAATCAGGTGGTCACCAGACATCAGCATGACGCCTCTTTTAGTAAATCCCACAAACCATAACTGATAAAAACATTTTTATAAATTTTACCCAAAAATTAGCTATGTTATTGTCAATATATAGTGAGTATCTTTTCATTTACAAAAGTAACAGGAAAGCAATTTACAACAGTCTGAAACCCGCTAAGTTTTGATTTATTTCGAAACATTATTACACTTTAAGATCAATTTAGCAATTAAATAACTATCAGTACCTAGTAGATAATAGTTGATTGATAACAAAATGTAAGATAGGTATGCAATGTCATAAAATTGTATTCTTTATTACGTTTATTTTATGGCGTTTTTCTCTATTATTACTAGTTTACCAGGAAACTTTAGGGGCTACACGTCCGGAATTTTTGTGTCCGCTAACACCTTTCTTGGCCCTGTACACAAATAAAACACTTAAGTATGTATGCATGCTAAAACGCCTTTACTTATTCAGACTTTTTAATTGATTAATTAAAAGTTCAAGAAAGGGTTTAGAGTCACAAAATATGCCTTAAGTTCGTGTCCGTGACTTACACATTCGAATGGTAACACAATAGTATAAATATATAAGTATAATATTACGATATATTATACTTATAATGTCTTACAACAACAATAAAATTAATACTAGGATTTGCTTTACTGTCTACAAAAACTTCCATCAGTACTATAAAAACCACAAAACAAATAAATACAGAATCTATACAAATATTATAAATGTAATTGAATTTAATTTCGTGTAATCTATTTAAGTGATATTTTATTTCAGGGCTATTTTTTTGTCCTAAGTGTTGGGTACTTCCTGTCTTTAGGAAAACATCCGTCTAGTACTACATTTTAAAATTAAAATGAATATACTTAATTTTCGAAGTTCATTACCCGTTATTGCAGTATCAATTCAATTCAGTTCATTTTAATTTATTAGATCTCTTTAAAATAAAATAATAATAAAATAATAATAATAATAATTCGATATAATTTTAAAAATTCGATATAAAATAAGAAACTTAACTTCATAAAAAAGTCATAATATTAAAATGTGAAACAAACGAGAAATAATTTTCTGAAAGAGAAATAATTTACCTTCTCGTCTTTTTGTCCTTGCGTTATAAAATACTTCATAAAAAATTTCAGAGCGCGGATGGAGACTAAATTCTTAAAAGAACAATGTGATCTGTTCTGATAAAGTAAGAATATATTAAAATGATTTTTTTTATTAATTGTGTGTATAATATGAAAAATAATACAAAATATCTGGGGGTGTTATTGTTTCGCCATCCAGACCGGACTTCTTCCTGTATTCAAAACTTCTAAAGCGCGTGATACTTCTGGGACCCTCTGTTCCCTGGTAAACAAACATCCCCGGAGAGAGAAGGCATCCGGATGTAGGCCGCATTGTACCAAGGTATTTATTATTTATTTTATTTTATTTTATTTTTTATTTTATTTTTGATAAAAGTTTTAAGATAAAATCACATTTAAATAAAAATCTCTTATGCATCGCATAATATTCACATCTACAAGGAAATTCCATTTACTCGGTGGTTGAAGTTGTCTTCTCTAGGATCATACTTGAAAATAACAAGCACGTAGCAATATACAGTTTAGAAAACAATATCGTATGGAAATTAAGAAGGATACAAATTGATCTCACGTGCACACTTCCATGGTAGAGTATTTTTTATTGGAACATAGATTTTTCATTTCTGATATAATATATATCTTAATGATTGTTACATAACAAAAAACTATGGGATTAGCATCATTTATATTTATAGAGCACAGTGTAGTGAGTTGTCAAAGAGCAATAAGAAGGTTCTTCATGGTTTCAGTGATAACAAAATGGTGATGTTTAGTAGTATCTAGTATTTAATTACTGGCTGAAACTGATTATAATATTAATATATTTAGCTAATATAATATTTTGAAATCCGTCCGTCCGATAAAAAATTTGGGAACATTCATTTTCAAACATATTTCGGTTATCTAAGGTTAGCTTTATAAAGATTATTGAAGCTCAGTCATAATCAAATTTAAGTTTTGGTATTTAAAACTAGCTTTTTTTGATAAAAACAAGAACAATATAAAATAAAAAAAAATATTAAATTTATAAAATTGAATTATAAAAAAAATATATATTCGCTGTTTATTAGATTGTTAGCTTTAAAAGCGTCAAATCATACAGACCCGTTCGTGACCAAGAATCATAAACATATTAATTTATCCAACTGTTGTTTTAAAAGCACATAAAAACTTTGACAATGTAGAGAAACTTCTAAATACTTTCTCAGGGTGAGATAAATATTCGCGTCAATGAAACAAAAGTATTAATAACAACCTAATTTTCATTTAATTTCAGAAAAATAAGAGCTGTAAGGCCAGCACTGTGAGAACTGCTAATGACGTGTTCAAGCATGTAAAAGAACACAGACGACAACATTGATAATTAATTAATTGGTTTGTGAACTAAATGTTGAGTAATATATAATTGAATATGAATATCCAGTCAAATTTAAACCTTAGAAAGCGTAAATTTTTATAAATATAGAATGAAAAATAAACCGATTCGAACCCGCGACTACTGGGAAACCTACCCGTCGCTCTACCAACGGTAGCTCAATTGGTTCGATTTATTTTTCATTTTATATAAATTATTAATATTTATATAAATTAAAAATAAGATTAACATGGCTATACATGTTTATAGATATTTTCAAACATTAGTAAACATAACATCTGTTTTTGTTTATTTACCACAACGTACGTATTGTATTTTTTTTTCAGACTAAATGGACTATTTTTAATCTTTTATACATAACTAATCTATAAAAAAAATCCATTTACAATAAAACATACTTTAAAAAGTATTGATATATTTTTAAAATAGTAATTGTTTTAAATAATAACCGAATATAAACCTTACACGTATCAAATTTTTTAATATTTCGTTATTTCTTTAATTTTAAATCTAAATATGTCGCTACGTATAAGGTAAGAAGATACATTTTGCGTAATTCGTTATTAAAAAAGTTAGAAGTCCAATAAATTACTTAGATTTTACTTTGACTTTGCTTGTTTTGAAACGGATTTGTTATTGTGTTGTTTTTTTTGTAAATTTCGGTACCTTTCATTAAATAAAACAATCCTAAAACCGATGTCTTTGTTCTCAAAAGCTTTAAGTTAATATTGTATGTTTATTTTTTATGTATTTTTCTAGTTATAATCCTTAAGACCAAAGTTCAGAGAGATTAATTCATTTTAACAATTATGAACGCAAATAAATAAGCCTATTGGTAGTTTCCTGTTCAAAAATGTTAACATTTAAGTGACAGTTATAACTTTGTTTGTATAAAGTACGAACTAGCCGGTAAAGTGTCCTGTATACGTAAAAGCATCACTTAACATTTTATACACATACATGTGGCTCTTTATCAAGATGTTGAGAAGCAACGAGTTTAATTGATAAAACAATTTCACATACTTATTTCCCTTAAACAAATAAAAAAATGAGTTCTTTATTTTCAGTTAAAAGTTGATATATATTTAAAAATATTGAACCCAGCTAATCACAGCCTTTTGCCATTACCTCCAAATTGCTCCATAATATGGCTGTTAACAAATATAACGGTATCATTCTCTATTGAATGAACTAGTAACATGCTCATTCTCTTACTTCCTGTAGTTACTCCTCGCGCATCTACATTACATATGTGTACTACTTTCGGACCTCTTTGTAGTATGTTCCCAGGTGGATTAACATTTTTTTTAATTGGGTACCCGTACTTAATAATAGATTTTTTAGACAGATAGCTTTAAAAAATTAATGAAAATAACTATGTACTAAATATCTTTTTACACCTGGTAGCTTCTTCGTTTTGACACGATAAAAATAGACAGCCCTACAATTGCATGTTCCATAGGTTTTGTTCTTACTGTAAGTGCTATTTTTTTTAATGTTGAACCGTTTCAAGAAGTCAAGTTAGTCTCTATTAAATTAGAAGTGATAAATAGAACGACAACGTATTTCACGCTCGTCCAAACTGCCTATTAAGCGCCTATTAACCTGCCTGCCTGCCTATTAACTGACTATGCCACAAAAAGTACTTGCATGATTAGAAGCGCAGCAATGTGATGAGGGTTAGGTTCCTGATCAGTTCGTTATTCAAACGAATGCTGTCGTTATATTAATAATAGGGAGGCTTTTGTTCATTGTTCGCAATTTCATTAAGATGCCCGTTGTTCAGTACGGAGTCCCAATCATTTTCACCATAGAAAAGTATTGACGTTTGTAACAATGGTTTTGGTATAGTGATACGGATGTAATTTATTTAGTGTGAGACAATTTTTATTGGAGTAAAACAAAATAGATTTAAGGTCGAAATGATAACTATTGAGTTTTACTAACATTTGAAAAAGTAACAACAATAAAATCATAGGTAATAAAAATAATAATCATGTCTTCCAAAAAGACGATTGAGATTAAGAATATAATGTACCTTTGAGCTTACTAATCAGAACATATTTATTCTTGTGTGAAAACTTTTAATAAAGTTTAATTTTAATGTCATTTTAAATTCCAGAGATTGTTAAAATATTACCTTACATTAAATTTGTATTAAATAAAATAAACCAGTTTAAGGAATTTGAAAAAATATAAAACTTTATCTTAAATATCCCAAGAGGGTCTACATATCATTATGAAATAAAATAAAAAAAGAGGTAATTAAAATGAATGGTTCGAAGTATCTACGAGTATAACATCGTTTCGCTTATCCAATTCCAGATCCTCGAGCTTTGCACATTAACCAAGTATTACAAATTACTATGAAATTTATATTTCGCAAGTAATGAAAAGTTTATTAGCGATGACAGTTTATCTAACAATATTCGTGTATAATAACATTGCTACTGTTGCACAATACACATGGCATCAATCAAATTATACCCAATAGCGTACTTAATCACTAACGAGGTCATGACTAATAGTAATTGTAACATTCCCCAAAATTAGTTAGGTCTTAATTATAATCCTATTTATTATAGTCCTAACATATGTCAATAACAGCTTTTAATAATATATACTTAAATATATTTCCATAGCAAAAAGTCTAAGATGTATTTATTCACTTACTAATATTTAAGAATATCATATTTTTAGACACTAATGTTATTGTCATATTTTATTTCCTATTTAATTAGTTTAATAAATTAATAACATTATTTCTTGTTTTATAAATCTAATCTTTTATGGATTGAAAACTTATTTTTTTATTATTTAGCAATATATAAGAATCCTGTAAACTATATCACGAAACTTATTTTATACACATTTTATAGACTTTAACTGAAATATTTTAGTTTTAATTTTTTATACAAAAAATATTTCTCTTTTATATTGTTTACGTAAAAGTAACACACATGATACTTTTCGGTCAAATTGTAATATGATACAATTAGAAGATAAATAAACAAGATCAATATATATTTAAAAAGAGAATAAGTATATAATGTTGAAATCCGTAAATGTAAAGCAAACACAAATTAAAAAAAAATATACAATAACATTTACTTAATGTCATCAGAGACAACACTGGAAATTTCAATTTCAAATCTGAATTGTAACATTTTCATTTATGATTTACAATTTCAGATAGTAACAATATGAATATTTATGGTACATTTAGATTTTTCAATTTACATAATATAACCATTGATTTATTTACTTTATCATATAATATGACTTAATTTGACAAATTACTAAAATGTAGAGTACATTTTAGTAATTTGTCAAATTAAAATCGATGGCAAATTACTAACATCTATGTGACAGGGAAATTTATCCTTTCTTTTTTTGACTAATAAGTTTTATACTCAGTTTTCAGTGGTTATTAAAACTATTTAGTATCATTAATAAGTGAGCTCAAAACATTGCTATGGCGGGAGATGGTCTAGGGAATATAATTAAGTAATATTGGGTGCTCATTATAATAGTTACTTTAGTAGTCGAACAGTATGAACCTCTCTAAAACGTTGTAACGCTGTACGTAACATCTTCTCTGCGACATATATAGAAAGAAATTATCCTCACAGCTGACTTAAAATAATTTAAAGTAGAAAAAAAAACAAGTTAAAATTACCGACCGACAAACTTCTTTTTAAGTTAATAAATTTATTTTAAATTGTTTGGAAAACATTAGCTACGTGATCGAAAATAATCTTAGGCTTAATCTTCTTTTAATTATTATCATATAGGAGGCTTTGATCCTTCTGGCAAGTGAAGTATTGGTGACCTGGCAAGTGATCAAGACTCAGCACTGGGTCGTTAATCTCGATCCATAAAATTGGCTGTATTTTTTTTTTCCATGGAGAGTGCGTGCTACTATTGATAACTGGCCGCAACGTTTCAAGGACTTTATGTATTTAAGCCAATCTAGATCTTTTTGAATAAGCTTTGTGTATTTTTCATTATATTACACCAATTTACTAACTAAAACAAATTACAGTCATAATTAACGTTCTTTGCAAGATAAAACAAATATTTTTACGAGTATCAGTATTTATAGCAAGTAATCAATAATTGTTGATACAAACAAAGCCAGATACTAAAATAAACTAGCTATGCCCACCACTATTCTCTATAAAATAAGTAACTACTTCAGAGTCAATTGTATACGATTTTACAATAAACTTCCAAATAAGGCCTTAAAATGGTATTCAAATAAATTTAAATTATACAAATATGAAAAAGAACTTGATAAGAAAATCCTATTATAGTGTAAAAGATTTTGGTAACGACGGTATGGCCTAGGAATAATTATTTGTATTTTAACGACTACTTCAACTACGCAGTTTATTTGACGATTTAGTCTTGGCCGATCTACTTGTTGTAACATACTATTTCCTTTGCAGTCACTACTTGGTTGGCATTGAAGGGTAGCAGTCACGACTGCTAGTTTTTTCTTTTTTTCATAGACATGTTTTTTTTTTATTTCTTAAAATTTTTTAATAAAACCAATATTATTATCCTCATTATTCGCCTATCGAGACCGAAACCGTTATAACGGTAAATATTCAAACAAAATAAAAGAGGTCTTATTTTTTAAATCACAATAAAAATTATTAAAAATTTAAATTTGTAACCATAAACTATCTTATTACTAACATTTTTATTCGTGAAATTACTAGCAACTTTTTGGAAACATCGCAATAAATCATAACTTATATCGTTGTATGAAATGCTTATTCCGTTGTTGAATAATTCAAGTGTTGTGCCAGGCTGTTCTTCAATTCAAAATAACCGAGCCGACGTGCTAGATACTTTGGACATTTGTATGTTAACGATTTCAAGTGTTTTGCTTTTGCAGAATTATGATACAGTTGTGAAATTAACATTTTAGATCTTGTAAACTACTTCTAACGGAGCTTGCGTAAAATCTGGAAATGTTAATTTGAGGATTTATATTTTGGCTTTAACATTTTGAATATTTTGCTACTATGCTTTTCGTGGTGAATGATGGTTATAATTCGCTGTACCAGGTGTTAGTCATGTTTTAAAACAATCTATGCTAGAAATGTAATAGTTATATTTTAATGAAAATGGATTTGCATTTCTGAAACTATTTTATTTTAAAAAAATGTATGGATGACCATTAATGTGGGTGTGAATTCTTATATTGCTGTTCAAACAATATTCTGAAATGTTAAAGTGCATTTCTACCGAAATTGTTGACAATTTCTGTTTACAACGAACTAAAAAATTACCACCATCTACACCAAGTCAAAAGTAAGTTAGATGTGTCATCTAAATATGTTAAAAATGTTTCTTATGTCATCAATATCATATGGATGGAATATGTGTATAATAACTCTATGAGTATGAGTTTAATTATTACCTTCAGAGTTATTTGACATGGTTAAGTTTAGTCTAAACTATATCGACTATTAAATATTTATCTATTATTTCACTTTGTGTATTTGTAATTTATGACCATGTCAGTCTCTCTTAAATTTAATACAAATCCAATATTAAAATTATCCATTATATACATTCGAATTGTAAAATATGTCTGTGTGTTTTTTACTAGGTGATTACTGAAGCAATTACATAAAACTCAAATACATAAATCAAGATATCCTGAATAAGTTACGTTAATTCTATTCTTTAACAAATCTTAGCTTAGATATTAAGTGATGTTATTCATGTCAAATAGATATTATGTGAGTATTGTTATTTTTTATAACTTATCAGGTAGTAAATAGCAATATAAAATAAGTTACTATTAAATTTTCTGTTCGTAAATTGACAAGTAACAACTAATAGGTAAATGTTATTTTAGAAATAATTTTTTTTTTGACTTGCTTTTGTGACAGTCATAATTTATGTTAAATGTGTATTTCTTTATATGTGTATTTCTTTGTATTTATTGAACACAAATATTAGTAACTGTTCATTGCTTAGAGTGTAATTCAGACATTATAAATTATACACATACTACACCTCATGTTGTCCATCCAATTGACACGTAATTTAGATTGAGATTTAGATTAAAGCGACAAGTACTAAACAGACTTACGCTTCATAGCGAGGATTCATGAGAGGATTCATATGTTAATAATATAATCATGTAATAATACTTATAAAAGCTGATTCTTTGAATTTGATGTTCTCATGATATTATAATTAAGGACTATATAGTTCCAACAAAAAGATAACAGTTTGAATGTTACCTGTCATAATTTTTCAGATATATTAATAGGATTAGTTAAAAACTGAGTCACTCAGTCAGTCAGATGGGGATTTAATTAACCCATGGTTCCTTTAGCGTTTCTCAATACTGCATTTTTGAGCTGAAAATCAGTAGAGCTTGCATTTTAGTACCTACTAAAAATCCTAGCTGTTGAGATACAACTGCCGTATACATTTTACAGAAGCAAATTTGAATAACTCAGATTAGAAGCTCGTTCGGTAAGCTAGTATGTCCATATTTTTGTTATTCATATGCTTATTTTATATTATACTAAGCCTTATCCTTATACCTTACTTATATAACTTTCTAAAACATTTTACAAAATAAATTACAATCAATTATTATGAAATAAACATTTATTTTAACTGTAAATTCAATATTGTAGTAAATCAGAATAACTTTATAGAGTAGAAATCCCAATCAACCTACAATTAAATTTAAAATAGTTGCCTATCTTGTTTTTAACGTAACATATACATTGGCTAGACTAAAAAATATATAATTTTCCAAGACTATACCTTAACAATTACAGCTACGCCATTAAAACTAACACAGTAAAATGTTTAAACCGCATCATTATCGTTTTACGATTTAATCCTTCCATTTAATTTAGAGTTCATCTTTAAAATTTGGTGCTAAAAGTAAGTGCTTTTAAAACCACTTTTTAAAGCTTAAGGCATAGTCTACGTAAATCTTAAATATTTTTAAAAATCTAAACCTTTCCGTTCCATTTTATTTAACTATTGCCTTACTTCCTGGTCTGCAAAAGCTGCCGAAAAGGCGGTCGAGTCCTTTTTTTTTTTCATTATATGGACTCCAACGCACTTGACAAAACTACCAAACAGACTCAGTAATTAAAAAAAAATGTTCATATATCTTTAAATTAGTTCTAAATAAGTCTTTTAAAATATGGTACAGTTGGAACATAAAAAGTGGTATGGTTACGGTAAGGCTTAAGAAATCTCTCATCATTTCTAGACCTTATTATACTTCACCTACATAAATCGGTGTAGCTTCCATTGTCCATATAACTATTAGATGCCGATACAGTAGGTACTTTCACCCAGTCAAATATATTATCTATATTACATTCCACACATTTTTCAACGGTCTCCCTCTTTACTTATACTCTGACAAATGACGGAGTACGCTATGAATACGAGCTTATAGCGTAACCCATCATAAGATTCACATATATCTGCAAGATTTTATTTTTTCCACCTTGATACAATTTTCAAGTAGATAAATATTCTGCCACTTTAACTACTTAATAAATAGGTACTAACTTTTGTATTTGTATTAGGTATTCATTTCTGTCCACATTCATCAACTAACTCCAGACATTCCTTACACATATTAGCTACATGACTTTTAGTGAAAAATTCGAACACTGTTCAATTTTCTTTAAGTTTAAGAGATATCTAAACATTGTATATTTTTTCTGAGAACCACTAACATTATTGAATATTACCACCGATTTAGCCGTTGCTCGAACAAATAACCCAAGATGCCGAAAAAAAAGAGCAGTAAATCTCTTTTTTTTTTTCTGTCCAATAGTTTTTATATTACTTTATGTTATGTCACTTCTGATTTTAGGACTCAAAATCCACAAATAATTTTTGAGTAACTTTTTTATAAACTACTTATATATATTTTCCTAAAATAATAATATTTATATATACAATTTGATTGCCTATATAAATTTTAACCAAAAATTATACCATTTTTTAATGAGATATTCTAAAAAATAAATAAATATTTTTTTTAATTCATTGCCATGATTAATAAACTTATTTAAATGTAAAACATTAAAGAAGTTGGCCTTCCTTTTCTTGGTCATTTAAAAGGAAGGAGAATTATTTATGTATGTATGTATCTATGTTTATGTAAGTCATATTTATGTTCTTTTTTTAATCTATTACATTATTAACGACTACAATTAATTAATTGAATATAACAGCAATGTTTTCATTTGTTTGTTTTGTTAGTTTGATTGCTTTTTTTTTTGTTTGTTGTTTTATGTAATGTTATCGTTTTAGTTATTGTTAAGTTTTGATTGTATAATTTTAGCGCCTGATGTAAATTAATTATTTTACTGTTTTTCTGGGTTGACTGGCAGAGAATGTTTTTTAGCATTAAGTCCGCCTTTTGTACGATTTTAAATTATAGGATAGTCAATTTTCTTAGTTGTTACTTTTGGTACTCCAAATAATTCTATCATTGAGTTGAGACTCATGAATCAATTTTTGTTGATGATTTTAGATCAATTTTGTTGATTTAGTTGACATATAAGTCAATCAATACTATAAAGTTGTTTTGCCAATATGCAATTTGAATCTCTTATAAAATTATTAATTATTTTGTCCCTATTTCTAATACCCACTAGCCTCTTAATTATTATATAATTATACTTATGAGGAAAGCAATTGCACTTAATTGCAACTTGCAATTAAAAACTTGTATTGTATAAAATATTTAATTTATTGCTATTTTATTCTAATAATTACAAGTATAATAATCTAACTTTTATTTTTCAACATTTATAAATTATGCATTTAGTAATGAAAGCAATTTTAAAATACAGATGTAATGTTACTAGATGTAGTATATATAGTACATAATGGACAGTATTGCCGAAAGGCGCGGAGGTCGCGGTGCAGCACAAGGTGCGCGCGGCTGCTCGCCAGCTGGACTACACGCTGCTACGTCCTGCGACAGCACCCACGCCATGCGCCGCAGCAGCGCTCCTGCCGCAGACGAACACGCACGTCCTGCGTGACCCACGCACGACACAAAATCATCGCGGGCGCTAACACAACAAACAAAACACATCTTATACCACTATATTAAATCACTAGATACACTATTAGGACAGGGAGGGAAAGAGAAGGTATTTAGTTCCTGCTCTCTTTTCTTTCTCGCCATACAACATATGTCTGCAATAGCTATTATCTTATGTAAGCAGGTAGTACTAACCAGTAAAATAAAAGCTACAATCAAATGACATCTATAATTAATTATAACAGACGGACGGACCAGTCTCTTTTGTGGCTACTGCTACGCTAAGTTACCAGCACAGCTCAGTATTCTTGTTAAAGTAGACGATGTTGTGGCTACGCTCGGAGATGTCCTGCGCGGCTAACTGCAGCTCGTCGACGCAACGCGACCAATCCGGTGACACCAGCGCCCAGCATGACGGTTCCTTCAGGAAATCTGACATACCATAATTGACAATAATTTCATAAATCTTTTCAGTTATGTAAGCTACTTTTTTTTATTCAATAATAGGTATCTCATTTCCAAAAGTGACAGTAAGGGGATTATTCAACCCAATTGGGGCCGCGCCAACTTTTGATTTGTTTGGAAAGTTTAAAATTTAAGGTCAATGTAACCTTGTAGTCATTATCTAGTAGATAGTAACTGAATAGGAATGATAAGTAAGAGAGGTATATCCAAACACATACAATTTAAGAGGTTTCAAGCTTTAAAAGAAAATACTTATGGAAAGTTTAATATATAAATGTAGCTCTTATTATATAAGATACGATTATTTGATCTTACAAACTTTCGGAATTTTCACTTTCCTTCAATGTCACATTATTTATCAACATGGTTGAACGAGCGCTAATCGTGAGATTGTTAATTAATGGAAAACAAAGTATACGAGTGCTTACTTTGTTTTCTAGTACAGTTACGACAGTTGTGCTTTCGCACGTACGTTGCCGTAAAACGCTACGCTAGTTACCTCTCCGTAGCGCGGTGTCGTTGCTACACAGATATCGCATCAACGCTCTCGCGCCTCCAATCTGCTGTTGGACGAGCTTCTGTCCGTCCGTGGGCAAACAACGCTTGATCCACGTGTCCATACACGACATACCCGTGTGATATGCTCTATAGACAAGACGAAGCTTCTTAGCAATCCATGGATTCACCGTGCGGGTGCCGGGCCCATCGCGTTGCAAGGAGAGGAGTGCAAGCAGTGCCTGGGACTTGCGACCCAGGAGTAGGTTTAAGGGGCCCCTTTATTATGCGCAAAAACGCTCACCTTCACCCTCCACACTCCTCTCCCTACCTAACCAAATTTGGAAAGAACCTACTAATGCCGCCTTTGAAGTACGTTCTAGAAATGAACCGATGCTTGTTCTAGAAAGGCCAAGATCTTTAAGTAGGCTATAGAGAGATTTTGCTGTTATACCTCTCGCTCCCACTTCTACCGCGTACAAACTAACTATAAATTTATTCCCGATCAGTTCGTTGGTTAGTTCGTAATACTTATTGAGCTTGAATGTGTGATCCCTTGGGATGTTTGTTTCCCAAGGAACAGTAAGCTCCACAAGTATCACGCGCCTCAGATGTTTCAAATACAGGAATAAGTCCGGTCTGGATGACGAAACACCAACATCCCCAGGGATTTTGTAATGCTTTTCATACGTGTCCATCATGAGAATCCAATCAGGAGCCGCGCCTAATATTGAATAAGGCTTCGCTTTTGATTTTTTGGAGGAGCCTTCTTTTACGAATTCTATAGATCGTTCGGTGGTTGTTATACCCTTCCGCGCTCTTGCTACTGAAAGACTAACCGCTTCCCGTATAATTTCTAATACCTTGTCGTGGCGACGCGAGTATTGACCTTTATCTAGAAGTACCCTACACCCTACTAATAGGTGTTTCGCGGTTCCTATTGCCTCCCCACAGATGTTGCAAGACTTTTCGGTGGCTTTGCCCCATCTTACTAAATTACTTTGATCTGGGAGAGTCATTTGGAATGCATTAAGATAGAATTTTAATACTGCTGGGGACCAATCATAAATTAAGGTGCGCCACTTCAAAGCTAGTGGAATACAAAAATCTCCTATGGTCACCCATTCGTTTTGAATTTCTAGGCTCATCGCGTGGAGTCGGTAATTATCGTTTTCGTCTTGTCGAATAAAAGATTTTGTTATGTCTATGTCTTGAACTTTCCTACTTGATCCTAGCCCTACTTTATTCGTTTGAGCACCTATCATAAACTTTTTATGGAATTGAAGTCGTGACTCGAGCTCTGAGGCAACTTTGTCTTTTGGGAGAGAAGTTACAGTATCATCTTTAGATTTTCCGATGATATGTCTTTTGGTAACTCTTAGATGTTTGTAGAGCTCCGATGGTTTCTTTAATTTTAATCCAAAATTGTTTCGGTCTCTAAATAAGGTTGAAGAGTCCGCTGAGTGCGCTAACCCGAGCCATAACTTCAATGTCTTTATGACGCTTGCATCTAACTTTGACAAAAGGGTTTTATTTATATCATACACGAGGAAAGGCCAATTTAGACGTGATGTTAAATAATTATCGTAAATCCAAGCTTTTTTGACGTTACTTATTGGTTGGTTGTCTACCTTTTTGAGATCGTTTAAAAAGCTATCGACTATTACATCCAACGATGGAGTACGGCCTTGGTAATCGATTTTTTTACCTAAAAATTTAAACGGAGCTGCTTCCGTAACCGTACTAACGCACTGACCGCCTATTATAAGACCCGGATCGTAAGAGGTATATTTGGTATTCCGTCTACCCAGACACAGACTAAAACATTTACTTGGTTTTGTCCTCAATCCGCCCGTCCACGTACAGAAATCCTCAACTACATTTAAAAGTACCTGACATTGTTTCGGATTACGTGTCAGTATCGCGAGATCATCTGCAAAAGCTAGTATGGATTCTGTGTATTTGTTGTTGAACTTAAACCGATAGCCCCACTTTTTTTCATTTCTAATTAATTTGTCTATTAAAATATTAATAACTATATTAAATATAATAGGAGAAATACAACAGCGCTGAAATAAACCAACGTTATAATTAAGTGGTTTTGAATGGTTTTCATTAAAAATTATTGAGAATTTTAATTTTGAATAATATGATGCAATAATGTCGCGAACTACCATAGGAAAGTTATACCATTTAAGCGCGAACATCATTAGTTCATGTCGTACCGACCCAAAGGCGTTTTCTAAGTCTATCCAACAAACCGTAATTTGTCTCTCGCTAGTTCTAGCATCTTTAAGGCTTTCCGATATTAACGTATTATGTTCCAGGCATCCAGAAATTCCGGGCAAAAACCCTTTCTGGTGATTAGGCCTGAAATATCTATTGTTAATCATGAATTGCGTCATTTTAGTTTGTAAAAAAGAGAAAAATATTTTGGAAATTGTATTTGTTAGGGCTATCGGTCTAGTATCCTTGGGATTATTGACATTGTCGTTTTTCGGAATGAGGACAAAAAGGGCTTTTCCGAACGATACCGGTATTTGCTTTCTTGACCAGATTTTACCGAATATATTTAAAAGATGTTTATGGAGCGACGGACATTTTTTGTAAACTATATAAGGGATACCATCCGGACCTGGTGCTGACTTAGATGGTTTCATTTTAATTATTTTATTGATTTCCTCCAAAGTTGGTGGGTTGGCTTGAAAATCTTCAGTAGGAGTCTCAGGTTTGTGTTCGTTTGGATCCCCATATAGTCTTTGGTTTTCTGGCACTTCGTATGTGCTTTTATAATGGTCGAAAATTTGCTCGTTGGTCAAGAGAAGCTTACCTTTTTGATCTTTGAAAATGTTTTTTGAGTATTTAAAAGGATTTCTATCAAAGTCTACTTCATGTTTTGCCCGATCAAAGCTATCACGATTTTTCGTTATTTGATTTGTTATACCTTGGATAAGTTTAAGAATTGATCGCAATGCCCTAGACAGTTGGTGACTAAGTTGATTATCGCCTAAGGCTTTGGCTATACGAAGTTTCTTTATAAGATCTCTTTTTTTCCTCCTCATTTTCAATTTAAAACCGTTTTCTTTATTTTTGTGAGCATAACGATTCGTAGGTGGATAGTGCTCATTAAAGTAGTCGTAAATAGTATTTTGGAAAGTCTCTACTTGCGCATCGAGTACCTGATTTGAGCCCGGGTGCTCTAACAGGGCCGCTATATTTTGGTCATGTACTTTCCAGGTCGATTGTTTAGTATTTGGAATGCTAAGACGCGTCCGGATGGTCATGGACTCCTGGTAGTTTTCATTCAATGGCTCACCATGAGATATATGAGGGTAAACTCTATCCGCAGTGAAAACTGAAGATCTTACCGACGGTTGCCGCACTTCAGCACCATTGTGTGTTTTAAGATGTTTAATAAACCAGACTCGTCTTTTGTAATTTTTCCCGCACGTAGGGCATTTCAGTTCCGTTATCGCGCCGTTTTCGCCGTAATTGTCAACCGGTGGACAGTTCTTCCGCCCCCCCTCTCGGACTGTCCTAGGGGTATTTTTCTTATTTGGACTTTTAGCGTTTATCGACGTTCCCGGGCTTGGCTTGCTAGGCCATCGCCCTCGGCTGTCTTTCCAGCAGTCTGCTGTCTTCCCAGCTGCCAGCTGTCTTTCCAGCGTCAACTGTCTTTCCAGCGTCATCCCGTCTCTCCGGGCTGTCAATTTAGATAAGACGAAGCTTCTTAGCAATCCATGGATTCACCGTGCGGGTGCCGGGCCCATCGCGTTGCAAGGAGAGGAGTGCAAGCAGTGCCTGGGACTTGCGACCCAGGAGTAGGTTTAAGGGGCCCCTTTATTATGCGCAAAAACGCTCACCTTCACCCTCCACACTCCTCTCCCTACCTAACCAAATTTGGAAAGAACCTACTAATGCCGCCTTTGAAGTACGTTCTAGAAATGAACCGATGCTTGTTCTAGAAAGGCCAAGATCTTTAAGTAGGCTATAGAGAGATTTTGCTGTTATACCTCTCGCTCCCACTTCTACCGCGTACAAACTAACTATAAATTTATTCCCGATCAGTTCGTTGGTTAGTTCGTAATACTTATTGAGCTTGAATGTGTGATCCCTTGGGATGTTTGTTTCCCAAGGAACAGTAAGCTCCACAAGTATCACGCGCCTCAGATGTTTCGAATACAGGAATAAGTCCGGTCTGGATGACGAAACACCAACATCAACAGTTACTTAAAAATAACGTATTAGTTATTTGCAAAATATATATTTATGAATCAAAGTCTATATATACTTTTACGAATTTAATAATAATAAATTTCACAGTATTTTGCCACGTATTTATAGCTCTGTATGCTAAACAGCTAAAACCATGAATATATAGTCTAATAAAACTAAGAACAATGTTTTTGGAACGTCAGCAAATTTTGGGCACACTAATTTATAAATATATTATATAGCATGAATGATGACGGCCCTGTACCTGAACCTCTAGGGCTTTGAAATATAATAATACATTAATTCTGCACATGCTACATTGTAACAATACCCAAGATCCTGTCTATTAACATTCTTAGTGCGAGAATTTGGCAATAAATTATTATTTTTTATCTTAATGTGTAAAGATCTATCTTATAAAATGAAAATAAGAAATAGGCATAATTTTTACATTAACATATTAATTATGACCGTCAATATTGTTAAAATTTAAATGTAAAAATTAATTCATAAGTAAAAAACGTATTAATCTTATCTATGTTTATCTTGAGAGTGACGTTTCATAGGTGCAATGTATGCCTATTTTAAATAAAACACTAAAAACCCTAAACAGTCAGTCAATAAATGTTATGATATAATGATTATATTACAAATTTCTAATTTTCTTTTCTTTTTAATCATTTCTGTTTATTACATTCCAACTTTACAACCGACATACTTCTAAACACAAATCTTATCAAAAGATTGTCGCGCTTATTGTGTTCACACGCTTCATGGCATCATAACTACTAAATAATTAAATATATATTTAGCTAAACAAAAGAAAGAAAGAAGAAAAGAAACAAACTTCATATATATAACATTAGATTTGTCAATTTGGTTAGTTCTTACTTTGAATATAAAAGTGGTTTGTTTATTTTTTTATTTTGCTAATTAAATCAGCCAGCTTGTACGAAACAGTCATAAGTTCATAAAAAACAGATGAAAAAGAAATTTGTTTCTTCGACTTTTTGTAGAAACTTTTCTTTTAATGCCTTCCATTTCTTAAGGATAACATCCTAACCCTCTTATTTTAAATATGATGTAATTCCCATAAAAATATATTCCCAAGGAGTGTTTTTTCAGGTCGTACAAAATGATTGAGATAAGGACTGTTGGATATTGTAATCTTCTCGATATTGTAGTCTACTCACAGACAGTGCTTGTCCAGCTCTTCTTTGGTCCGTGGTAGGCCAATCTGCGTACGAGGCGTGGCATCCACACACACATTCAACTCGTGTGGGTCACAGCTGTCCTCATTTGTTTGGGCACCACCGCCATCTACATTATGTAATTAGAAGATTAAAACCTTCTCTATTCATATAAAAAAGATATTAAACTTTTCATTGTCAAAAAAATATTAATTTTCTTGAAAGTAACCATTAATATTATAAATGTAGACTAAAAGAAAAATGTTAATGTTGTAAGCAATTTGATAAATTCTAGGTAAACCAATAAAATAAATATGCAACTGGAATAAATATAAGATTCGTAGACGAACATTAGATGCGAGATTTGATATTTTGCAAATGGTTTCATCGTATCTCTAAAATTCTAATAATTATAATCATTTATATTGAAATAACATTAATTATAAAATACAGTCAAAATAATACAGTCGAATACAGTCAAAATCATAGCCATCAAAATAAGTTTAAAGTGTTTTATAATACTTATTTAATTGTAATAATACTTCTTTACTTGTAATGAAATGTTAAGTATAAAAAATATTAATTTCCGATATACTTATATACTACTTACATATATATTAATTATAAGTTAATTATATTATAATTTTACTAAAACAATTAAAAAACATTGACATACAATTAGGCAAAAAAAATATCCCAATGGTTTTTAAGGAATTTTAAAAACATTCATTGCCATTAACATACTATTATTTATTAAAAAAATATGAAAAACTTACATGCAATCAAAACTGTCGTTAAAAGGATAAATATCATTTTATCACGAAAACTCTGTAACTTTTCTTTCAACACGTATTACGATAATATTTAAGTCCTACAAGCATATTATATCCGTCTGTTATCAGTTCGTAAATAGTTAAGTTTCTCGAGCTCCGTCACATCGCAGCGCTCGTTTCAGCGCACGGCTCAGAGTTTACGGACGGACCCTCCAAGAAAGAAAATTCGCGTCGGATGCTGCGCCTTTAGTACATCACTAAAATAAACATTTGAGAATCATTTTTGTAATAGTTGAAGTGTACACCTTTCTGATTTCCAGGTAACGTACAGAAGTGAACACTGGCATTGATACGAAGTACTAAATACATTAAATAATAAATTGATACCAGAGTCGTTAGTTGTAGAGAACATTAATAAAGTTTTTCATCCAAACTGTGTAGCAAAATGATTAGGTTACCTTTACACAATATATATCATATATTGTGTGCTCCGAATTAAAACTTTAAAAATTTTGCTTAAAAAACAATTTTTAGTATGTACATATTATAAAGTTACTACTAACTTAATAGTTTGAAACACTTAGCAAACAATTAAGTCGGGTTGAAGGGACTCTGAAGTTCTAAAGGTTGAATGTTAAGTTGGTTAAAACCAAACCAAAACCAGATCAAAAAACAAAAGGCTTTGATAAGCTGCAGTGAATAAATTGTTGAAGATATATCTTGATATAGACAAAATATACTGTTACACTATGACCTTAAAAAACGGTATTTAATATCGTACTACAGAACAAAATAAGATTTTGTTTTATTTTCATATTCGTTCAGTAGTTCCGAACTAATGTTTCGAACTGTAAACTGCATTCTGTAGTCCACTCTAGACACGTGTTTTTCATCCATTCTCACTATAACTCTTATAAATCTCAACTTGCAACATTTACAATATATCTCTATATACACTTACATCTCTTTAATTGAATGAAATGTAGCTTGATTTTATTTTATTTTATTTTATACAAGTGTTGATACTTATGAAAGGTTAAAAAGTCAAAATAGTGTCCATAGTTCTTTTTATGAAACTTAATGCAATAATAATTATATATTAATTTATAAGAATGTAAATTATTAAAGTCATATTGTTACATCGAGAAAAGGAGAGAAAACATGTCTTGAGACAAGAGTTTCTTAGAATACTTATATGCATTTGTGCTATTACTTTGTGAGAACTATTGGCCATGAGATAATTGTGATCTCGGTTCTTAACAAATGCAGTGAGATTCATACGTTATTTTTTCTATGTTTCAATTCCGATTTTTCTGCTAAAGCTATACGAGTAACAAATAATAAACACAAGATATACGAGTAGAGGCTTTATAAAATATAACTACCAAAGAGGAGGTACATTAATCTCGTCAAAAACGCTGAGTCACGTTCAATTAAATCAACAACGAATCAGTAATTAGGCCTAACAAATTAGGTTTCCGTTTTGAGTGTTATTCTATAACTAATAACCTTTGTAATGTAATAAACATAATAATAATAATGTGGGCAAGACTCTATGCAAAAGAAAAAAACAAAAGTTATAATTATATGCAAAAGTTTTATATATGGAACGTTAGCTTGCGTGTAATGGTGTCCTTGATACGATTTATAAATGTTTATTCAGTCACCACCATGCACTCTGCCATCAAAAAATAATGTTTCATAAAATTTATTTTGTTAAAAACTTTTATGCAAATAAAAACCAATTTAATACAAACCTGAGCTTTGTTGTTATGGATAATTTCAGGAAAAATAAGTCGAACGAACAAAACAATCAGAACTTCAATTTAAATTATAACACTTTCATTTTTATAGCAAATAGAAACGTAAATTCTCATATGGATTATTAGTAGGCCTTATTGAAACAAAGCAATCCTGTTTTAAAAACGATAAAAGTTATTCGTACTGGGGTTTATTATTTAATATTAAGTTGAGTTGCGTTACATTTATACTACATGAGAACTCAATATTTTATCTTTACTTACTGATCATACGATGACTCTTGAATATATGATTGGAGATACGATTATACGTTTTCATCTGTGAAGGACATCAAGACTATAATTTCCCGTTTTTTTTCGAAACTTTCGGAGAAATGGGAGAATTCTTGCCGAATACGGGATCGTTTCTTAGCTTGTAATGCTAAGTGGCTAGAAAGTGAAAACTTACAGTTTAATGTGTCTTATGAACTTGCAGAAGCATCAACGTCATCACATTCACTGCCTGGTCCCGGGAGACCGTCAGTGGACCTGGCAAACGCAAGTGCCAAAACCAAACAGCGACGTGTCGATGATTTGGTTCAGTTACGAAGCTCTGAGGAGCTTTTGGTTGCTGCTGAAATAGCGTCTCGTCAATCAGGCAAACACAACGTCGCAAAACTAATTCGAGAAGTTAGTGAGTTCAGTGAACGAAAGTCGAGTGACCTCAAGCAGCAAAGGTGCCTTACAAGTGATGAGGCACTTGCGTGTTATATAGACTCTTAAGTCTACTAGTCACGCCTACAAACAGACTCGGAAGTGGAGTATGCTGGCTGGACATCAGGTATTTCCATCATTTCATAGTCTTCGTAAGGCCAAGAAAGCTTGTTTGCCACCGGATGAACGTGTGACGGTAACTGAGACGCGTAAAAAATGTAAATACTGTAAATATTAATACTGAAGATTATTGTATAGAGGATTTTTCTGAGGATGAACTTAGTGATGATGAATAATTCCTAAGTTTGTCCTCATTATAATCCAATGAATATTCTTTTTTTAGTAGTAAGTTATAATTTAGTCATTATTTAATAGGTTTATTGTGTACTAATTAATTTTTAATTAAAGTTGTAAATATTAATTAGTTTTATTTATTCTTATAATAATAGTTTAATCGTTAGATAATGTATTTAGCTTTAAATACCTATTAGTTTAATTGATATTTCTTTCGAATCGTGCAATAAACACCATTATTTTTAATGAATGCATATTATTTTTGGGTTTTGCATCTTTTATGGATTTCCAAGTATTTATATTAATAAAATCATTTATATTAGTATCTAGCAGAGGTTTTTGCAACCTATATCCATTAAAAAATAATTTTGTCCAGCTAGCTTGTTCTAGACGACACACTGTGGGATGGTCCAAACGACTAACTATATGACCATTTCTTATTTTTGACGTAAAATGTAAAATGTATGCTAACATTTTCGTATAAAATTTAATTTCAAGTAAAAATCAGTTAACTGTAAGTAAGGTTTTTACGGAAACATTATTTTCCATAAACATTCGGATTCACTGTTAGGCCAATAGAGTTTATAAAAAGTGCATCCTTCCTTCTATTACCATGGTATAGTCTGTTTTCCAACTGATTCATAAAGTTACAAACAAAAACTGTCACGGGAATTTCAATCTTATTCTACTATTGAAAAAACCGAAAAAGTATTGATTGACATGTTATATACTTGGAGATTTCTCCGATTAAAAGTTTACAATAATGCATACCTATATCATTGTATTTCCTGTGTTTATTAGCAAAAAAATTTTTGTTAACAACGTTTTGCTGACATCTAGAAGATTGAAGAGATCTTAAGAGATTTGAGATTTTTTAAATTAATATTTATTGCGTCGCAATACCTGCGTTCATGGATTCACTGAATTCCATTATATACCTTTAAATGAAATAAAATAAGACATTATATAATTGTAATTTTAGTAATGAGGAGCCGAATATCCGAAAATTCTTACAAGTCGCCAAAATATTTTTAATTGAATCGACTCATCGAATTCAAATTTTTAAAACTCAAATCAAATCAAATCTAAATACAGGAAGACGGGAGGACTAAAAAGTTATCCTGGAAGAGGTACGATTTCTTTTTTTTTTTTCATTTTATTGTACATTATCATAAAAATGAAGAATGTATGTTGTATGAAATTACTTAGAAACATATATAAGTCCTCAGAATATTAAGAGTTGGTGCAAAAAGAACGAATACATGAAACAAAAACAAAGCATAATGTACCTACCGTAAACGTATGGAAACTTCTGCTCGTAAAGCTTCGAAATCTGTTTTGATCTTTCTTATTCCATTTAAGCTAATGCAGTTACGTGTTTTGAAGTAGTTGTACTGATTATTTAAAGTTATCTTACATCATTTATAAGGCTTAGATAATATAAAAAATCTAAACTTACACATTCGTTTATAATGTTTAAATAAACGAAAATAAGATTTAAAACTATAACAGGAACAAAAGTTATAGAAATATGTTAGAAGGATTACTGTCATTCAAAAAAAAAAATTTAATTGTACTATTATGTATTGCACATAAGTATGGTATAACATAAAATTTCTGGAGTAACAGCTCCATAAAATCATTGTACGTCGCTGAGATTTGAACTTGGAAAGTTAATTGCAGAATCCTTTTATAAAAGCACTAATAAAATGAGGAATATGGACCCCTAGTGTGTTAAAAATTGAGAGGTTTGTAAAGAAGTTCAGAATTTTAAATTAGGTCAAATAAGAACCTGACATTTTTCGCGATCGTATAAAATGCGTAATCTGGTATAAATATGTTTCATTCAGACCCCTTAACTCCAGGGTTAATCAATATTCGATTTCCTATAAATTTACCTGATCTTACATTTTTGAAATAATTTGATGTTTCATTCAGTGTATTTTCCACCGGTCTAAAACTTCGAATTTGTTTTAGACATAAATCTTTTTTTAATGAAATACCAATTATAATTATCTCCTGAAACCAAATATTTAAATTTTGTTTGATTTAAGTTAAATTATAAAAATAAATCTGTACATAACAGACAAGTTAAATAACTTTCCTAGTTCCTAAGATGAGGAGTACACTAAGATGGTGCGAGTGCTGGCTAAGTGTGGTAAGACGAGTCGGTGAACAGTTGATTTTTAGGTGTGGTCTTTGTGTTGGATATGAAGGGGACTATTCTGCACCGGTATCCACGAGATATAAATTTAAGAGGTAATTTGTAAATATTGAATCTTTTTGTAAATAACATATTGTATTATTGTAAATAATCTGATTCTACTTTGATTAATTGTTAACAATTTTATACATCATAAGTTTTACAATTTTAATACACAATACGACGATTGAGTAATTATTACATACTGTTCGAAATAAAACAAAAAAAAAAGTTAGAATAGTATTACGTGCGTACCTTACAGAGCTAGACTGCCGCCACCTATACTATAGACTTCTTACAAAATACAGAGCAATAAATAACCGAGGGAGCATAAATTTTTTTCTTTTGTTCTGAGTTAATTATCAAGATTTCTGAAAAGTCGTAGAACAAATGTTGTTAGGATTGATGTAGAGAAGCTGCCTGCAAGAGGTGGTCAACTAATTACAAATAACCCTGTATATAACAAAAAAATATATATTTTTTGCAACTACTATAATTATATTATATAAAAAAACGTATAATAAATTACTTATAGTATATATATATATATATATATATTATAAAATTAAATATTGTACGGTACTCAATTTTACAATATCAAACAATTGTAAAATGGTTAAATGTGATATTATGGTAAAATGGTGTCTTTATTATATTCTAACATTCTTTTTTGTTAATTTGTTTTAATTGAATACAGTTTATTAAGGTTTTCCTAATTTTTTAAATCACGAAAATTTTGTTAAAAAAAATACACTAAAAATGATAAAAGAAGAGATTAATAATAACAATTTATTAAATCTCGTGTATTGTTGTCTACATATATATGTAGAACAAATGTCGTTAGGATTGACCTAAAGATGCAAAACGTGGCTCATTAAAATTACAAATAACTCTGTATATATATGTACTTAAATTTTAGAAATTACTTTCTAAGTTAAAAGATAATTTAAAAAATGTTTATTTATGTCTTAAAAACTTGAAACCTTTGCAAACATGTTTATTTACATGTCCATAATCAAAGTGATAGATAATTTTAAAAACTATCATATCAAACAAAATAGTTTCTTATTTCTCTTTATTAGTATGATTAGGTATTGTTCTTCCTAACTTCATCTGCATACTCTTTAGTTTTTTTTATATGTGACATCGCAATAAATTAAGAGTTATCATTTTTTTCCAGAGGAATCATGATTCAAGGTCCTATCAAGGTTCTGTTGAGTTGAATGGGTTTTATTTTTATTTTTATAGTATATTATTCTTTTTTATTTTTATGTGAATTAAGTGTGTCTTTGTAGCAATACTAACAAAATTGCCTGACGTAGCATTTAGTTGCATCTTCACAAATACATTACCTTGTACTCAGCAATTTCCGAATGTCTGCGGGTGGAGCTATTATCTTGAATTTAGCTCTAAAGTCTTTACTTAAGAGAAATTCACCTGCGCATTACTATTTAGAAATATTAATTTTATCCATTTTAAAGATAAGCAGATAAGATATTTATGTTCGACAAAATATATTCATTCGTAATTCACTCGTCCATAGTTAACTTGACTTACTATTATTAAGTTACAATAGCATTTGTTGGGTCTACGAATATCTTATACTTAGTCTGGCCATAAATACTGATACAATTAAAAATAAAAAAAATATTACATTTGAATTTCGAACTTGTAATATTTATATGATTGTTCATTGTGTTTTCTCATTTTGGCGCCAATACCTTGTACAATATTTTGCATATTAAAATGGAGTGGGGTGATAAAGAGAACAGAATCGCTGTGATTACATTACGCAAAGTAGGTATGGAGCCAAATGCCATTGTTAAACTCTCCATACACTTGGTATTAGCCAAATGTTTGTTTACTGGGTTATTAATAGGTACAATGAGACTTCCTCTTTTTGTGACAGAGAAAGATGTTGCCGTCCATGTAGTGTTCGTATGAAACAGGTGGTCAAAGCAGTAAGGGAAAAAATTTGAAGAAATCCTGTCCGAAAGCAAAAGATTTTATCTCGGGAAATGAAGATAGCATCTAGAACCATGTCGCATATTTTAAGAGATGAAATTGAGCAACATTTTAAAAAACAAAATGACCGTATTTATGCCCTAAGCTCTAAGGATGCTACCCAAATAGTCGACAGAGTGCAAAGTGGGCATTATCCGACTTCAGTGATGGTTTGGTGGTCTGTTAGCTATAAAGAAGTGACTGAGACATATTTTTGTGAAAAACGTATCAAAACATCGGCACAAGTGTATCAAGATACTATTTTTGAGAAGTCACCAAATAACACCATGTTTTTTTTTTTTTTTTGCTTGGCCCACGCAGTTTTTGGTTGGAAGCGAACTTCATCCGAGCTGAAGACTACCCATCGCCTTGTCCCAATCTTAAACCGCTGGATTATGATTTATGATCAGTTTTAGAGAGTAGACCTTGCTCTCAACGCCATGTTAGTTTGGAGTCCCTAAAACAATCCATACAATTGGCAGTGAAGAATTTCCCTATGGAAAGAGCGCGTGCTTCTTGATAACTGGCCTTAGCGTTTAAAGGACTGTATTGCAGCAAATACTGCAATTTAATAGGCTTTTTATATTTATCATTTTTTTAATTTGTGTATTATACTAACGCACTATAAAAGTAAGAAATATTATTTGCAATGAAAAAATATTTTTTTTCTTTCTTACAATATTTATGGCAAGACTAGGTATATATCTTTAGATCTAATTGGCTTAGATCGTATCCTTATCTACAGGAAACATTGAGTTCAATTATATCTTTTAGTACAAACTGTTTTCTAAAGGACGTATGTAACCCGAAGGGAGTTTTTATATTGAACATGAAGTATTGAAACATTATTTTCTTACTTACTAATTAACTGTACTCTGTAATAATAATTAAGATTTATTTAAACTTAAAATAAAATTGTTGGTATTGACTCTGTCTTATATATATATTTATGTTTGTTGAAGTTATTGGTAAATATTATAAAAAATGAATGTTATATGAATAATAGTTATGTATATAAGATATATAAGAATAGGAATTCGATTTTTCCTAGGGTATTTTTTTTATAATAGTTAACCATAGAACTTTGCCCCCCGTAAAATCAGATTAAATTATGAAACCTACAAGTAGCTCCAAACGCGACGGGTCTAATTAAAGCACGTTGAATTTTGGTTCATCCTTGTTAGGTAGTTTTCCTAATTAAGAAAACTTAAGTGAGATAGACGACGTAACACGAGCGAAATAGTAGCAAGATCAAAATTTATTGCCATCCTAACAGAACATTGATTAAGACGCAAACAATAGTAGGTAATTTGTAATAAGGAACATAGTCAAAATGAGTTTAATAAGATGCCAATGAAGACGATGTGTATTGGTCTATTAATATATAGCGTCGTGGAATAATACAAAATCTTAAAATTATAGCATATTATGGTAAGTAAGCATATTATGGTAAGAACTATTCATTCCTTTTATTATTATATCTTCATGTTATATAAATAGTCAAGAGGATTGTTGTGATATCTTTAAGAGTAATGGTGAAGTGTACTGCACTGTTTATAATTATAATATACTAATAAGTTATAGAAGTATTATATCTAGTGTCTTTTAAATTTGAAATAAAAAGTAACATATGTTACTTTTTAATATTAATTTATGCAATATAATATGGACAATGTTTATAATGTTTTGCTTAAGTTTTTATTTAATTTTCATTCGACGTTCCTAATCTGAGTTCAGGAGATTAAATGTTCTAAAGCTTTTATTTTTAAAATTCAATCATGTTAAATGTGGTAACGATAATGTCTCACTAATGGCAGTTTCCAAATTTCCAACTACGGGAGATAGACACCAGATGTGATGAACATAAATGAATGAATGAGTCAAATTTAAATTACTTTTTGGTAACTACTAGTGGGAGATAAGTCCAATTCCAACAACATACAGCTAATCAATATAGTATATATCTATTGTCAGTCACGTTACTAGAATGACAAAATAAAGATAATGAAATAAAAAATTGAACTAAATAAAATAAGATTAGATTAATATAGTAGGGTAACGAGTTGATTGATTTTTTTCAAAGATAACGTGTCGTCATCTTTGAAAAAAAACTTCTGACTCACATTTTTTACAGAATTTTGTAACTATTGTTTTTTGCAGTCTTTTTATGACTCTCATTTTTTTAAAGAACTATTAGGATCAATTCCAAAAACATTCACGAATGATTCGTTATTTAAAATTTTGTAATGAAGAAAAATCCATGCAATTTAAATACACATCCAGTAGTTTTTTCAATTGTTACAGTCCTTTCCAGGTTTTTTTCTGAACAATCTTAATCTCGTTGAACAATTGGGTAACACCCAAATAACATGATATGCAGTAAAATACAACAACATCATTATTTTCTTTATATTTTTTGTAATAAGTAAATGGACTTATGATGGATATTTGAGAAATTCAATGATAAAATTTTAAAAATTAAATAACAGTACGAAAATACTTTTACAAAAAATATTTAATTTTCTAAAATGAAATTACAGCAGTAGGTAAGCTACCTCAAAAGTATTTGTTATTTATATTTTTAACTTTTATTATCGTAAAGTATTTCACTGTGTCTGTTAGTTTTGGTTACTATTAGTTCAGGAATTATGTAATAATAATATAAATCTTTTTGAATGTATCCAACCTCATGAATGCGTACAGGTATTGAATTAAAATTCATATCAAATCCTAAGTTCCAATAGCTCTGAGCTGTATCAAAATTAAACTGATATGTCTACGCAATCAAAAGAAACAGTATTTAAAGCCGCATATTTTTAAATCCGAAACTACTCGCAAGTAAATCGAAATCTAAAGGTATTTCTATTCGACCTAGATTTGACCTTGAAATTTGGTTAAGGAATAAAAATAAAAACCATGAAAAGATTTTTCTTTACATCACAAATTCTTTTTAAAATACCATAACTATGACTCGAAAATTTCACCGTTCTTAAACTTATTTATAAATAATTTATTACAAATATTAGCAGTTGAATACTTATTTTTATTATTTATATACAATTTAATATAAACATTATTTCGCTTTTGTTGCCAGCCGTAAAAACGTACTACGACCATGCTGTTAGATAAAAATCAATCACTACGTAATTTAACAAAAGCATATAGTAATAACAAATGATTGATTGATTGATTTATGATGTTCGTAACCTTAACTTCTTAATGTTTGAAGAAATATATAAGCAAATAAGATATTATTATCGATATACAGCGAAAATAATTATTAGTACAGAAAATACTGTGTTTTGAATAACTGGAGTTAAGGTTCATAAGTACTTTCATAAGTATTTATATTAATGTTATCTATGTTAAAATAGTAATGATATACATATTTACTTACCTAAGTAAATAAATGAAATAAAATATAATAATAACACTTATTAATCAGAACAAAATAGTTGATATATGAACTTATGATTAGAATTTAATTACCAAAAGAATCAGCCAGCTAAAAGAAATTATACATTAATTCACTTGTGTGAACAAAGCCTCTGGCCAACTGCTAATAGTTATTAGCATATAAGCGCATCGTACTTTGTACATAGAATTCCAGCTTCGCTACTCTATGTATGATAAATCTATGACTTTGTATTGGATTTGTGTTTGTATTTGTCAATTTATTATCACTATGTGATCCGATATGGTATTCTGTGTTATAAACCTATGTTTGTATATGGGACCAGAATTAAAACTAAATACTCTAAATTCACCAAAAAAAAAAAGTATTTAAATAAACCTATTCTATTGACGAGTCTGATAAAGAAACTTAAAACTTTCAACTTAAATGTTCGGTTAACTTATAACGTTTAATTATGTGTTCAAAATTAATAATTGAAAAAAAATAATAATGGAAAAGAAGGTCCATATTTGAAAAAAGTAAAGATTTTACTTAGTAAGTGAAAAATTTGTATTACTTGTAATACAAAGTTTTTTGCATTTATTTTTTCAGCTACTATAAAAATTAAACGGAAAACGAGATGAGAAACTTGATTTGTAATAAGAAGTAGTAAGTAAGTAGTATTTTATGCGCATAATAGAACATAATAAGTATAAAAATAATTATAAGGCATTAATATACTACGGTTAATCCTAATCCGTCATGCTGAATAGTCCTGTCATCGGATTTGTCACATTGGAGCTGCAGATGATTGAGCGGGAAATTCTCGTGCACAGCATTCATATCGTCCGCTTCTATAAGAGTATCCGTATATCTATGTTGGTAGTATACTAATACTTTATTTATGGTTATAGTTTTGTTTTTCTTAAAGTTATACTTGTTATAATCTCAAACATACATATTTGTTATTCCCTGAACTTGTTAAATCTTTATCTAAACTGTAATCCAAATATCGAATACATATTTATATTTACTCATAACTTAAATAATCCCCGAATGATTTAAGAATTGAAAGTTTCTATGTTTAAGTAGTAAACTGGGAGAGGGTAGATAAAGTCATATGATCGCCCATAAATTAGTTTTTAATCCATCATCCTACATATGTTTAAAAATACAATATATAAAAAGCTGAAATAACTAATATGTTAAACGTTACTAAAGTATATCTAAAACATAAATGTATTGTGTTGCTGATATGTTTAATACGGTAGTGTTAAGTAATATATAGCCTATGGTGCCTTAAAAAATATTGAAATGTTATTGTTTCTAAATGTTTTTATCGTTTAGATTAGCTTGTTATGCATCTTTAAAAAAAAACATTCAAATCTACATATTCTTAAATAATACTTTTTTTATAAATATGTTGATAGAGAATATTTTGAAACATTAGCACAGCATGATCAGTCAGGTGATAAATACTGTTACAATTAAAAATAAAAAATATTACATTTGAATTTGGAATCTGTCAATTGTATACGATTGTTCATTGCGTTTTCTCATTTTGGCGCCAATACCTATAATATTTTGAATATTAAAATGGAGTAGGGTGATAAAGAGAACAGAATCACTGTGATTACATTACGCAAAATGAAAAAGGTGGTCAAAGCAGTAAGGGAAAGAAATCGAAGAAATCCTGTCCGAAATAAAGGATTTTATCTCGGGAAATGAAGATAGCATCTAGAACCGTGTCGCGTATTTTAAGAGATGGCTCAGGACTTGCAACCTATAAGAGACGTAGTATTCATTTCTTAATTGATAAATTAAAGATGATTAGGGTGGTAAAATCGAAACCACTACTGAAGCGGTAAGCAAAGGGAGGTTCACCAAAAAAAATAGTTTACGGATGAGAAAAATTTTACAATTGAGCAACATTTTAACAGACAAAATGACCGTATTTATACTAAAAGCTCTAAAGAATCTTCCCAATTAGTCGACAGAGTGCAACGTGGTCATTTTCCGAATTCAGTGATGGTTTGGTGGGGTCTTAGCTATGAAGGAGTAACTGAGTCATATTTTTGTGAAAAAGCTATCAAAACATCGGCACAAGTGTATCAAAATACTATAATTTAGACGGTACTTAAATCCCTCCATAACACTATGTTCAATAACTAAGTATGGCCCTTCCAGCAAGACTCGGCGCCGGGTTATAAAGCTCGGTCCACGCAGTCTTGGTTTTGAAGCGAACGTCTCGGACTTCATCGGAGCTGAAGACTGACCGTCGCGTCGTCTAGTCCCGATCTTAATCCCGATCTTAATTTAAGAGTACTGCTTGTTCTAAACGCGATGATAATTTGGAGTCCCTAAAACAATCCATACGATTGGCAGTAAAGAATTTCCACGTGGAAAGAGCGCTCGCTTCTATTCATAACTGGCTGACTCAACTTTTAAAGGACTGTATTGCAGCCAGTGAACAGCACTTCGAATAAGCTTTTTATATATTTTTTTTTGAGTTTTAAACAAACACAGTGTAAACGTAATAAATGTTATTTGCAATTAAAAAAATATTTTTTCTTTATTACAATATTTATGGCAAGAATATTTATATTGTACCTACTATGTCATCTTCTTATTTTTTATATTGTATTGTGCAATAGCTACTGAACTTTACGTTGTTGTTAAATTAATTTTTATTTAAACTTTATACTTAACTACAATACAATACTACTAACTAAGATTAACTAGTTTGTTCACTCTACTATGAATTCAGTGTAGAAAATGAAAGATGATTCAATATCTGAATATAGCTTTTTTTTTAAATTTAATTAGGTTGCTACTCCCGTCCTAATGCTGCATGAAATTGGGTTGCAATGATTGCAATCCTGAATACGTGACAGCTTAACAAATAATATAGATTAAGCTTCGGTCAGAATAACCTCTGATCTCTTAAACAAACTACCGAATAATTAACATTGCTCATCGATCTAATTGTAATAATTCAACCTATTTGGTGCGTTTTTTGATATAAATATAAGTCAGAGGAATATAAGTAGTGCGTTCAATGACAGATGCTCGGTGATGATCAGGTATCCACCCATTTTTCACTTAATTATTTTTTATAGTATAGCTTTAGATTAATAGACATTTAATTTAGTAGATTGCATCTATAATTATACCTTAACTAACTGAAGTCTAGTTATAATAACATATAACTATAAACTCTTAAAAATAGAACCTGTTTAAAAGACCTATTACAATATCATTTATTTAAGTGTTAGTCCAAGGATGACGACCACGTCCCCAGGGTTCAGTTCTCTCGCCCATCCTCTACTCTATCTACGCTAGCGATATTCCTAGGCCGCGACCTAAAGTGCACCTTGCCATGTACGCGGACGATACCGCGCTTTACACATCCTCTAAGGATCTCTGGGAGGTATACCAACGTCTCCAATCCGCAGTCGACTCCCTCGAGAGTTGGCTGCGAAAATGGCGGATCGAGGTAAACCCTGAGAAGAGCGTTTCGGTGATCTTCGAACGGGGCCCTCCAAGGATGCTCCCGCGAATCAAATTCTTTGATAAACCGATACCTTGGAAAGACAAGGCAAAATACCTAGGAGTAACGTTAGATAGAAAGTAAGTTTTCACTGAGCATATTAGGACAATTCGTAGCAGAGCGGCCTACATATTAGGTCGTTTATATCCGCTGTTAGGCAAGCGGAGTAAAATTTCCCTTCGCAATAAGGTGACACTTTACAAAGCTTGCATACGTTCCGTCATGTCCAATGCGAGTCCCGCTTTTGCGCACGCTAATCTGAAACCCCTTCAGGTGATTCAGAACAGGTTTACACAGATTGCAACCGGGGCACCGTGGTTCGTACGCAACATCGATCTCCATAGAGATTTAGACCTTCCGACCATCGCTCAGTACTTCGAGGGGCTTTCCCAAAAGTACTTTGAACGTGCTGAGCGACACCCGAACCCACTGGTGGCTGACGCCGCAGAATATAGACCACGTAAGACTACTTTAGTCAGAAAAAGAAGACCCAAGTCGGTACTCGTTGACCCCGACGACGCGTTCACAGTAGGTAATAACGTGTACGCGTAGGCATAATTGACACCACACAACATACAGACACACACCGTCTATACCGGTATAGACGAGGGCCCAACTGAGTAAGTGCTCCGTAGCTCCGGCGTCCTGCCGTCGGTGGACGCTAGTGTTCAAATTTCCTTAGCTTCCCTCCTGACTAACGACGCCCCGAGCCAAGGTCCATGTCTCAATCTAAGACGCCCTCGGGACGTCGTTTCCCATGGGGGCCCATCTGGCCCCCCTTTTAAGGGTGGGTCTCCTGACCCACCCGCTCCCCCGGTGACGCTGTAATAGCCAACCAAATAAATCAGTTAAGAAATAAAAAGTTATATCAATTTATGTCTTTTACGTAATAGGTACCATGCAAATCTTATTCTATACATGTAATAAAGCTGTAGAGGAGTAGTCTTTGTACGTTGAAAATATAATAAAAAATATACCAGGATGTGAAGTAATAAGTAAGAGAATTCATTTTCAGCATTTTTAAAATCTTTGTCTGTTTATTTGTTTGTCTTTTAGTTGTCATCTGCACACAACACGAAAAAAAAATATTTTCAAAACTTAAATCAGGGGGACCTTTATATAAGCAAGAAAACCCAAAACAATGTTTTTCTTCATTTTGTTTGTTCGTCTGAATATCTGTATGTTTGTGTACGCTAATCTCAGAAACCGATTAATCGATTTAGATGCAGTTTTCGCGAATATATTGTCATGGGATTCACTTTATGCTTTGTTTTTTTTTAACAATCCGTTAACAAATAAAGAAGGTAATAATCTCTTATTGTCGTACCATTGCTGCTTACCAGTTTGAAGGTATATAGTTTTTACATATATTGGTAAGTACAAAGGGTACGTTTCATCAAATTATCAAAATCGAAATCTACGCGTACGAAGTCGCAGGCACTGCTAGTTATATATATGGTTATCACTTGACCCATTTTTCTGTCTTCTCGTAATGCAAGGTATATTATGTGAAACAAAAAGTAATTTGTCAACACAAAACCCATCAAGAAGTTCTGTGTTAACGTAGTTTATAGCAAATTGGTTTTTGTTCCTTCCGTGAATATTTAGATTTTGCCGCAGTAAAGAGTACATATCCACAACTCGGCAATGTGTTGACGCGAATGAAATTTAATCAAAATTTGTCAGACAATTTTGCCGCGCTGCGCAAAAAAGTATATAAAAGAATATACATATCAAAAGCTTTTGTTTACAGGTCCGTAAAAAAATAGGTAATATTTGGTTTTAATATATATTTTACATAATTTCCTTCCGAAACAAATCGTTAAGAAGTTATACAAAGAAATATTATTTTAACTCAATATACATCTTTTAATATTACAATTTTAAGCAAATAATTTCCTTAATAAAATCTCTTTTATCTTTATAGAATTAATTTTACTAACTTTGTCCATCCAATCGGAAATAATTTTCTTACGAATTTATACTTAACTAGATATCAATCATTACTCAATCCGACTGTAATACCAAGAACAATAAACTTACATAGGACACGCCATCACCAACATCACACTGAAGAGGTCAAAAGATCTAACTCATTGTATTATATTTTTTAAATCTATTAATTACTTTGTTAATGTAAAAGTATTTATAAGAGCTCCACTCTCTTTCTAACAGCAATCACAGTTATTTAGATCACTATAAAGTTTTTTTAAAACTGCACAGTGTTAGATAAAACAATACTTACAACGTAGTTAAGTAATAAAAAAATATATATTTCATTGTATCCGCGATTGGCCACCCTAAAGTTTTCAGATCATAAGATACACTCGGCGTCACAAAAATCGCACCTTTTAAAAAAGCAACTTCAAAATAATTTTACTCAAACTTTGTGAATTGTAAGGATATGATTGTAGGATATCATTGGAAAGGTAATTCAATTGCCTATTAGAAAATAAAAAACATGTGTATGCATTTTAATTCTTTAATAACAAAAAACTTAAAACATGACAAAGTGACAAAAAATAAAATTAATAACATCATAAAAAATTACAAATAAGGCCTTAAAATCTAGTGTTTCCACCCCTTGCTGTGATGGTAGCTTCCAGCCGATCCTTCATGGAGCTCACGAGGGTCACCACTCTTGCTTGGGGTATGTTGTCCCATTCGTCTTTCACGGCATCCTGGAGCTCTTGTAGAGTGGTGGGAGCAGGATCTCGTGCTCGTACGTGCCTCTTTACATCGTCCCAGAGATGCTCGATCGGGTTCAGGTCTGGACTTCGTGCTGGCCACTGCATAACAGGGATCTCAACCTCTTCCAAATAGTCCCGCACAGCAAACGCAGTGTGGCAACGGGCGTTATCATGCATTAACATGAACCCATCGCCAACAAAACCAGCATACGGAACCACATGGTCTTGTAAGATCTCCGTAATGTACCGCCGAGCATTCAGCGACCCTTGCCCGCGACCACCACCAGTCCGAGAGACGCACACAAGCTCCGTTTGCCCTTCGACGGATATGCCACCCCAGAACATACAGGAACCACCTCGGTATTCGCCGCCTCCTCTCTCGCCTCCTCGCTCTCCTCGTCTTCGGTATACTCTTCTGCGTCTGTCGTTGCAGAAAAGACATACTCGTGTCTCATCGGTGAAGAGAACGGCTTTCCACTGTTCACTCGTCCAGTTGACATGCTCCTGGGCAAATCGTAACCGCTCTCTTCGATGCTGCACGGTCAATTTTGGGCCCCTAGCAGGTCTGTGAGCTCTCAATTCCTTTTCTTTTAGTCTTCTTCTAATCGTAGAAACACTCACAGACGTTATGCAAGCTGATCGGAGCTCTTGTTGCAACTCAACAGCATTGCTGAAGCGGTGCCGCAAGGATGTGGAAACAACGAAGCGGTCGTCTCTTTCTGACGTGCAGCGTTTTCTTCCGGATCCACGTCTTCGAGTATAGCCACCAGTCTCAAGGAACCGTTGGTATATTCGTCGAACTGAGAATCGGCTAAGGTTCAACTGTCGAGCAACGTCAACCTGTCGCAGTCCTGATTGCAATAGCGCAATGATTTGAGCGGCTTTATCAGGGGTTGTATCCATCTTCAGGTACTGTTCTCTTGCGTATGTTGTTCCGGTGTGTTCACTCTGAAGTCGTGAGTAGCGACTGACCCATTTTTTACCTTTACATGAGCTTTTATACCCTTATAAGGTAGCACAAGTAGTGCTCCTTAAGTGAGCATTTTTTTAAACATTTTTTTGATTGGTCCCTGGTTAGAAATGGTAATTGGCTTTTTAATGATACAGGTAATTAATATAAAGGTATTGAAGTGCACTTTAGAATGATATATTTTTTTTCATATGTAGTACTTATGTGCTAGATTCTAGGAGCGATTTACTGAAAAAAACATAGAGGTGCGATTTTTGTGACGCCGAGTTTAGTACAAGTAAAACAAGTATCTACTTGAGTCACAAATCATTCATATTTTCTAGCGAACTTTTCCAGCTTCTTCTCGGAATTCTTTAGATACAGTATAACCAGATAATACAATTTGACAGCTGCCAGTTGCACACGAACCTCATTATTAATTTCTTTCGAACGTTTCCAACCTCTTGAGATACAATACAATCCATATAATAAAAGTTAACAAATGCCAGTTATACACAACTATTGGCCTAACTATATATTACAATCATAATATAATATTGATCATACGATAGGTTATTAATATGTAGTGCAAGTTTAATCCTTTTTGTTATGTATTTAACGAGACTGCTGGCGTTGCTCCATATTAAAATAGGCTGCAATTGTATGAAATGTTTGTTAGCTTTTATACATGTAGTAGTTTGGTTTTGACTAAAAATAAAGATATAATTTGTTGATTTGACTAAAACAATTGAATGTCTGTATAGAAGTTTAATTGATAAAATAAATGTAATATTGGATACTGATTTGACTAAGAATAAGAAGTATATAAATCGCAGCTCGGTTAAGAGAAGGCATTGTGTGAAATTGGGAGTACAAATTGTGGGGTGGTATTATTGTGATAAAAGTGTAACAGTTATAATAAACCGCTGAGTGTGAGATCGAGAAACTAAGTTGTGTAACAGTGATAATTAAGTGTTTAAATGGTAAACAGTTTAGTGTATTTGTGAACAGTGTCATAAAGTGCTTTAAAGAGTAGTAGGACTGTCGTTGGCGATTTTTTGCGGTAAGAGAGATCTAATATGTTCATGACGCTTAAATAAATGAGTATATCTATTAAAGAGCATGATTAATTTGTTTATTAAAATGTAAAATGCAAAACAACAAAATATCAGACGATCATTCTGCTTGTAAATAAATTGAGTCGTCGCTCATACATACTAAAGATGCAAGTGAATTATTTATTTATTTATTTATTTAAAGGCTTACTAACTAAATTTACATATTAACACAGAAGTAAAGTACCTTCAATTATAAAAATCATTTTTCTATATAAATTTAACTTACAAGTATGCACATCACTAACGTTATAATTGATTTAAGCTCAACTAATACAAACTAAAAATATACAAACAAAAAACATCTAAAGATAACCAAGTAAAAATTAAAATTTAAATATTCGAATATATATACTTCTTAAATGTACCAAGGCTGTGAGAAAAAATGTCCAAATTGTGTTTGTGAAATAGTGAATTATATAATTTCAAACTTTGTAAAATTGGGGAATTTGCACCATAATTATTTTTTCTTTGTGGTATATATAGTGGTATATAATTATGTGTTCTAGCTGAGGGTCGCATCACGTTTATATTTATTCTAGATAATAAAGATGAACAATCAATATGGCTGTTAATTATCTTGTAAAGAAACATAAGTTTTAAACATTTATTTCTTTGGTCTAAAGAGTTCATATTAAAATATTTTAATTTTTCATCATATTTGCAATACTCATTGCAACGAGAGATGTTAACAAGTCTTTTGATGAATTTTTCTGAACCTTTTCTGGCTAGAATTTCCATTTGAGTTGTAAGAGTTTTGGTTTGAAAATGGTATCATTTGAAAGGGGTTGGTCTCCCCTTTCTTTTAATACTATTCCCAGCCTGCAAAATTGCGTAGTTTCTTTTTTATATGTTTTTTTGTGTGAAATAAACTTACCGTGTTTTCACCAATATTAGCACAAAAACACAATGTTTAACACAAGAACACTTCACATCTATGCAATATGTTTATCAATTATTTATATGATATTATCAATTTTTCATTTTAATTTAACAAGAAAAACACAATTCGTAACAACTTTGTTGTTTTAGATTCCCTAATGTTAAATGGCGGCAACTTGACATATGACGTTTGTGATTTAAAATGCTTTTTGAAATAATTAATATTTATATTACTTTTTTTGTCAAAACTGACTTTGTTAACCCCGACTCCACGTAGTCTTGTCTACCCTACCCCTAGAGTGTTTTTGTAAATCCCTTCTATTCTTACAACTCAATTGGAAAGAGTTACCCCTTTTCTATTCGTTGTATATTATTCTGACATCTAGGAAACCAAATTGGACAACAATAATCTATATGGCTACGAACAAGGCCAAAATATAAAGTTTTTAGAGCAGCTACCGATTTAAAGTCTTTGGTATTACGGTTAATAAAACCTAGCATTTGCAGACTTTTCCCTATCACAGAATCAATGTGGCTGCCAAAACGTAAATACTTATCTATTAAAACTCCAAGATCTTTCATTTTAGATACCTGGTTAAGCTTTATTTCATTGATAGTATAAGAAGTGTCCAAGTGATTTTTTTTTCGCGAAAACTTAATGTGGAAACATTTCCAGATTAAGTTCCATGTTATTATCATTACACCACATATATATCTTATCAATATCATCTTGGAGATTTTCCTTGTCAGATGTCGTTGAGATATTTTTATATAATTTTAAATCGTCCGCATATAGTTCAAATTTAGAGTAAGTTACACATTCTTTGATGTCATCAATAAAAGTTAAAAACAAAATAGTTCCCAAATGAGATCCTTGAGGGACACCTGAGGTTGGAATGAATTCGTATGACTTATACCCATTTACAAATACTGCCATGCTTCTTTGAAGTAAATAAGATTGAAACCATCGTAGTAGTGATCCATAAATGCCAAAATTGTCATGTAGCTTTCTTATCAATGTATTATGGTCAACTTTATCAAAAGCCTTTTTTAAATCACAATAGATAACATCAACCTCCTGACCTGTACTCATGGCCTCAATCGTTCTTTCAATAAAAATTGTCAGGTTAGTGGCAGTAGATCTATTTCGGAGAAATCCATGTTGATGTTCACTAATAGACTGCTTTATATGGCTATTTAACATAGGGCATTTGAGAGATTCAAAAACTTTCCCAAGGACACAAAGTATGCTTATGGGACGATAATTTATTATATTTTATTTGTCACCAGATTTTAGTACCGGTATCACTTTTGCTGTTTTCCACATTTTTGGAAATACGCCATCTTGTATTGACTTATTGTAAATAATGTACAAAGGCTTAGATAAAAATATCACAAAAAAAGCCTTGACACCAGCCACAATTATAGGGACAAAAAAATATTATTCAAGATTCTACTGATCTCATTCTTCATACAAAACGTAACTATAGTTATTAACTTTACGTCAATTTGCTATGAGAGTTTGGTTACTCTTTTTGAGTTAACCCGAAGGAACTGCAGTTGAACGACTACGGATAGGCTTTTTGAATTTTGTTCACCTAACAGATTCTATTTCTTGACGTCATTGGTCAGCACAGGACTTCTTTCACAAGCTGGAATTGACCTGGTCTTGCGAAACATTTCTTACAGTCATAGAGGCCCTTCCTCACCTCACCTCAATAACACAGTTTTGTTTAGTGTTAATACAGCATTATCAGTCATGGTTTTTAGAATTCCTGAAGTAGCTGGCCGGGGATGAAAATAGACACGTTGGGTCTTTGAGTTGTGGCTTCCATTACAACATTTTGAAAACTATTTTTTTAGTTTCTGAAGTTATGTTATTTATGACTTAATTAAAAGTTTAGTAACGCTATAAATTACAAAGCATATTTATAATAACTCATAATTGATGTATGCTTCTAACTAATCACTGAAAATGAAAATGAAAACTTGCTAATCAAGCGTTAGATAATAAAATAATGTAAGGCACGAACTTGTTAACGATTAGAATAATAATTTATAACTTGATGTCTAAAATTTTGTATATTAATTTTGATAATTAATTTAATGCTTATTAGTGTGGATAATATGAGGCTTATTGAATACCGTAGTATCCTTATAATGTAAATCTATACCAAGAAGTTACGCTTCTAACTTAACTTGGGTAAGAGTTTCAAAAGTAACCTATTAATTATCACTTACGACCCAAGAGAATTCAGCGACGTTTTGCATTTGCTTATATTTCAATATTTCAAAATTAAATTATAAAAATGATTGATAATTTTAGGGTTCCGTATCTGGAAAAAAAAGGGACCCTTCTAGGATATCTGTGTTGTCTCGTCTGTCTGTCAAGACCCTTTTTCTCAAGTACCCGTGGAGCTATCGAGCTGAGATTTACATCAAATACTAAGTCTACAGTGTCTTGGCGCTGTAAAAAATACAAAATATAATAAAAATATTCTCTTTTTTCAATTTAATTCTTTTCCTCGTGAACGCATAAAGGTATTAAATTGAAATTCATATCAAATACTCAGGTCTATGAAATACCTTTGAGCTATACAGCTCAAAATCAAACTTCTAAGTCAATGCAATCAGCAGAAACAGCAATTTAAGCTTATGTAAAGTTTTTGTCAAGGTCCTTTAGTAACATTAATTGTTATCAAAAATAATTAATATTTTTTTTATTATAAGCCCAAGTTTTATTTTTAATTTATATTACGTTACTCATACGAAACCGGTCAACAAGTATTATAAATAATAATAGTATGTGTAAAAGTTAATATTAATTTGGTTTTAAAAATAGCCTAGAATAATGTTCGAATAACTAAATATAAGGTGTGAGACAGACATTGATAATTTTTTTTTTTTTTTTTTTTTTATACGATCTAGGGCAATGCTTGACTACATTCCACCTGATGGTAAGTGGAATGTAGTCTTAGATGGTAAGGCGCATTGCCCTAGCAACCTATTCACTCTTCTCTTGAAGACACCCACACTATATTTGGCCGGAAATACCAACGCAGGCAAATTGTTCCAGTCCTTCGCTGTACGCACTAAAAATGAGGAAGCAAAGCGCTTCGTTCGGACAGGTGGAATGTCCACAACAAAAGGATGGATACCTGCCGTGCGTCGGGACGTCCAGTGATGGAAGGGGGACGGGGGAACTAAGTCGTGTAGTTCCTGCGCACACTCACCAAAATGTATCCTATAGAATACTGAGAGGCTAGCAATTTTACGCCTGTGTTCAAGGCTTTGGAGGTCGGCTTCGACCAATTCGGGATCGCCGATAAGCCTCTTTGCTCGCCTCTCAATTGAGTCCAGAACCGCAAGATGAGACTTTGCGGCACCAGCAAATATGTGACCACAGTACTCTACACACGACCGGATCTGTGCTTTGTATAGAACAAGAAGCTGTCCCGGTGTAAAGTACTGCCGAACCTTCACAAGAACGGCAAGCTTTGCTGCTGCTGCTCTTGCTCTGGACTCAATGAACCGACCAAAGTTGAGGTTCGAGGAAATCTCTAAACCTAACAACTGAAGCCGGTCACTGTATTCCAAGGATACATTTTGGAAAGTAGGAGCCAAGGTGAAAGGGCTCTTTTTGGCGGTGAACAGACACGTCTGCGTTTTGGTGGCGTTGAACTTGACAAGATTGGCATTGCTCCATGCGGAGACTGCCTGAAGTTTGTCATTCAAACGTTGCACCATGGCTTCTCTTTCAGACTGTACTTGATCTCGACTAGCCCGAGTACTCGGCAGATATCTTTCTACAACTGTGCTGTCGTCTGCATACCCATAGATACCGGGCTTCAACAGATCATTAATGTGCAGCAGAAACAGAGTTGCAGAAAGAACGGACCCCTGAGGCACTCCGGCATTTATTGTCAAGGGTTCCGAGGAACACCCGTCGACAACTACTCGGAGAGATCTGTGGCTCAGAAAGTCCGTTACCCAGCCGATCAGACCAGGAGATATACCGTACGCTGAAAGCTTGCATATAAGGCTCGCATGCCAGACCCTGTCAAATGCCCTCGAGACGTCCAGAGAGACGGCGACCGCTTCTCCGTTCTTCTCGATGGCCTCGCCTAAAATGTGTGAAGCATACACTAGGAGGTCCCCAGTAGACCTATTACGGCGAAACCCGTATTGTCGGTCACTGAGGAGATCGTTACCTTCTAGGTATGCTAGTAGGCGCGAGTTCAATACACGCTCCATAATCTTGCAGAGTATGGAGGTGATTGAAATCGGTCTGTAATTGACAGGGTCGGCACGGCTGCCTTTTTTGGGCACGGGTTGCACATTAGCAAGCTTCCAGGATTTCGGCACTATTCCAGTCATGAAAGAGAGGCGATACAGACGTGTCAGTACAGGAGACAACTCAGCTGCGCATGTCTTGAGCAGAATGGCTGGTATACCATCAGGACCACTGGCTTTATTCACATCTAAACGACACAATGTTCTCCATACCTCTTTGTTAGTGATGCGGATTTCAGGCATCGAAATACCGCAGTGAGGAAGATGTGCTGGAGAAGCATTGCCAGTGTCTAGATGCGAATTATCAGCAAACAGAGAAGCAAGTACATTCGCTTTCTCTGATGCTGTGTGGGCCAGGGATCCATCCGGCTTCAGCAGAGCAGGCAGTGAGGGTTGGCAGAAGTTCGACTCGATCGCTTTGGCAAGAGACCAGAAAGCTCGACTGCCAGTTGGTCTGACAGAGAGCTTTTCGCCATTCTTAGCGATTCGATCGAGACGAGCCTTCCGCAATGCCTTCTTGTAGGACTTGGCAGCTTGGTTAAAGGCTCTCTTCTTCAAACTTACATCCGGAGTTTTGCGGGTTCGAGCATCAGCCCAAATGAGATATGCCGAATGTTTTCGGTCTTGAGCATGACCACATTCGGCATTAAACCATGGGCGAGCTTTGCCACCGATGGGTACGTCAGCAAAAGGAATAAAATACTCCATTGCCTGATGCACCACATCGGTTATAACATCCGCGCAACTCGACGGATCCAAAGAAGAGAAGCAGACCTGCCGCCAAGGATAAGACGCAAAAAAGTGTCGCATCTCATCCCAATCTGCTGACTTGTATTTCCATACTCGCCTAACACCATGAGGTTCGAAAGCTGGTGGGGAATATGTAAACACAGATTTCACCAGACAGTGATCGGAGGTTCCCAAGGGGGAGGTGACTTCTACACGATACCTGTCCGGATCAGTTGTCAGCAGAAGGTCCAGGCAATTGGCTGTATGGCCTACCACATCTGGTACCCTTGTCGCTTGCTTCACCAGCTGAAAGAGGTCCAAGGACAACGCCAAATTCCGCGCTTCTCTTCCAGCATGGTCGGTCTTCTGGTACGGGAACAGCCAGTCCTGATGACAGGCATTAAAGTCCCCCAGAAAGACGAGCTGCGCCGAAGGGTACTGATACAGAGCCATATCTGCAGCCTCACTGAGGTACTCAAATAAACGAGTTGTCTCCTGGTCACCGCTGTGCGAACGGTAGACACAGGAATACAGGATTTTTTCGTTTCCTGTGTCCACTAAAACCCATAGGGAAGAAAAAGTGGGGTCTTCAAGAGCAAGTGCGGCTGCTCTGTCTCCAGGTGGTGGTGGACAGCTAAAAGATTTGAGTGCAAACCCCTTATATTAGTGAGGTGCACTTTATATGAGGAGGAGTGCAACCGCTGCTTTAACTTGTTCCCTTTTTTAAACTATTTCATAAAAAAATTAATATAAAAGTGAATAGGGATGGGAAATGGCAGTTGAACGAGGCGGTACATATCGAACCCGACGTTGAAATTGGTGATGTTTTGCCACTGGGAGGCTAGTCTGGAGACTGCGGGGACGCCCGAACCCCCCCAGGGATCGCCATCGGGCCTCCTCGACTGGTCGTCAACCAGCACGATGGAGCCACCCTGGGATTTTTCGCAGCTGGCGGGGCAGCCTTTCGTGGGTGGCTAACCCACTAATTGGGCCCCCAACTATCTGCGGGCGGCCAGCGGAAAGCCGTCGCTTCGGATCCCGCTACCCTCCTCGACTAGACCCCCGACAAAACAAACACCAACCCGACGTCAAACCGGTTCGCCAACGCACCGCAACTGTTCAGACCCATTTCCCATAAACGGCTTCATCGAGCAACGTGTCGGAACACGACTAGGTCGCTTTGCGGCACGACTCTGCCCGATGGGTGGTAACTTTGCCGGCGACCGGATGTTATGGTCTACCACCAAGGACATTATAAATGTCTCAGATAATTTTACAATTTGTCTCGTGGTAATGGATAGTTAAGAACATAATAGAAAAATTCTTATTTTGCACAATGTTGAATTACTGTTGATTATACTATTACAAAATCATTACTTATATGAATAGTATGAATTATTCGTGAACAATGATATGCTATGAAGAAGTTGACAATTAAATATTGAATTATGTTGTTTAGAAAGAACATCCAAGGCTGTGTAAGGTAGTAGGTTTCTTTATAAGGCTGAAATGAAATATTTTATTCATAAAACTCTTAAAGATCGTGATAGTTTCTATTAGATAAGAACATAGGGCAACTCTCATTTATTAAACTTAAATTCAATTGTTTTAAACGTATCAAATAACGTACCATATACATTTCATTTAATATGTAAATATATACATATATAAATATGATAATATGTTCGATATCTGGCTTATTTGTTGATGGAAAGTGCTTTATTGCGAATAAATAAAAAATAACAATTACTGTTATTTCCTTTATTTTTATTTATTTTATTTTTACGTTATAATATAAAAATGTTATTTGCTTTATTTTTATCATTATTTATTTTATTTTTACTTTACGTTATAATATAAAAAATAAAATATAGTCTAATGAAATACTTTAAGGCACTCTAAATATATGCATGAGATTTAAAACATTTAGTAAAAAGAAAATAAGATCTCTAAGAGATGTCATACTTCATATATATCTACAATATTTCGGAGTTACTTTTTTCCTACTGATATATTATCGAATTCCCTGTAAACATGATTTATGTGAAGCCGTTTTTCTTAACTGGTTTCTCATATTGTTGGACGCAGTTGTTATTTTCTCAGCATCTGTTCAGCTTGTTTCATTATTGGGTAACTCAAGATTATATATTTTTACTAGTTTTATATGAAAATGTTATCAAAACATTGTTTTGGTATACCAGTATACATACTCTCCATATTTATTCAATTAATAGAGAAACTCTAAAAATATTTTTTTTAGACTAGACTAAAAATAAATTTCTTAGATTAGACTTAGTACAAATATCATTTTAGTTTGGAGTTACTATGCGTATGATTAACATATGATTATATGTTTCAGTAGAATTATATTTTTTAAACATATAAATAATAAAATGAGATTATAACTAAGTGTCTTTAATGGATTTCTGTTTAACTATATTTCCAAATTTACATTAATTTTGCGTCAGAGAGTTCGTGACACATATGAAGATTTGCATATAATTCGGTTTATTAGTTTTGAAGTCAAGTCGATCAGGAATTAGATCCAGTGAATGGTTAAAAGCTACGCTTATGCTCTGCTCAATTTAGGCCTTTTAAGTTAATTTAAAGATTAAAATTACAGAAAGCTATATACATATTCAACTTAAGAAAGATAAGGATAACATTAATGTGTGCTTATACTTTATAAGACAATTATTTATAGAGAAGGTAATTGTTATTATCACAATTAAATATTTTACATTGTTAGAAGTGTTTCTTTACCGTTTTGCTATTTTTCATTTTATTTTCAAATTAAAAGACAACAGAACATCAATAGCCTAGTAGGTATCTTTACCATAATAAAATTATATATTTTTTGAGGCTAAAATACTTACCTATTTTAGTCTATGATATTAAAGTAGATAAGGAAAGATCCTTAAAAAGTCGATAAACTTATTTTATTTACCTTTAATGAAAGTTATAACAAAAACCAATATAACTTTTAGTTTTCAGGACTTGGTGTTCACTATTTACTCAGAATAATAATATTTATTCTAGAACCTAAATATTTCTAAATCGCAACTCGGGATATTTGCACAACCTTTTATTAGTCCTGATCTCGTCTCAAAATCAAACTAAAAAATAATTTTGATATAACTTTTATTTGATAGAATACTATTTTGCTTCCAAGACGGTAGACTTTTTTGCCTTAAATACTTAGTAATTGAATTATTTAAAATTTCGTCTCTTAATAGGTAAATACGAAAAAATACGAAAAGATTCTTCATTTACGATGAAACATGACATTTAATTTTTAATTCATTGTCATGTTTCATCGTAAATGAAGAATCAAATTGTAAAATTGAATAATTGTTGTTGTGTCAAATTGAATAATTTAATTTATTCAATTTGACACCTTGTGTGGTCACGATCAAAATACTACTAGAAATCGGAAGAACAAAAATAAATGTAATAATCGTTAATTTAGTTAAATCAAATATAATTAATTATTTTATCCAATATACTTATTTATATATGGTGATATAAATGAACTATACAACGCTACAGACATAAAATACTGTTTCATATAATTAAAAATAATCAAATTAGACGTACATATTTTCTTTTAATTTCATAGTTTGTAAATATAATTTATTCGTTAACCCAACTATTTTGCTAAGTGTAACTTCTCTATTGACCCCGACGACGCGTTCACAGTAGGTAATAACGTGTACGCGTAGGCATAATTGACACCACACAACATACAGACACACACCGTCTGTACCGGTATAGACGAGGTCCCAACTGAGTAAGTGCTCCGTTGCTCCGGCGTTCTGCCGTCGGAGGACGCTAGTGTCCAAATTTCCTTAGCTTCCCTCCTGACTAACGACGCCCCGAGCCGAGGTCCGTGTCTCAATCTGAGACGCCCTCGGGACGTCGTTCCCCATGGGGGCCCATCTGGCCCCCCCTTTTTAAGGGTGGGTCTCCTGACCCACCCATTCCCCCGGTGACGCTGTAATAGCCAACAGGGCTAACAGCATAGACAAAAAAAAAAAAAAAAAAAAAAAAAAAAAAAAAAGTGTAACTATGAATTCGAATTTTTCGTTTTAATAAAACTAAAAAATTAGTTAAATATCACAGTACATGCTGACACAAGGAAACAGCTTTCATACAAGTAACTTTAAACTAAACTAAGCTAAACGAAACTAAACTATCGATAGATACATGTTAAGAGAAGCCAAAAACAAGATGTAAAACTCTATATTATTAAGAGTTGGTCTATTCAAGCAAGATTAATGTGTCAATTCTTTACTATGCATTCCCATGTAAATGTCATCTTCTACAATTCAATGTATAGGGCTTTTCAGAAAGGGTAGTTATAAGTATAGTAATACAGTAGTTTTGGGTAGGGGTTATCACAGGAATGATAAAGTCAATTATGAGAAGAATCATTTTTCGACTACTGATGGGATGGATAATATATTCTCAGAAGGTAAGTAAAGGAATTACCAGTGGTCTTTGAAAGAGTTTTAAGGGACACCCGACCCACCAAATTAAATATATAAATATTCTAAGTAATATCTCAATATAAGATAAAATACTTTTGGTCACCAGCTCTTTTCAGGTTTGTGGCAATGACTCCTCGACGATAGTGGTAGTTGTGATATTTTTTTTTTTTTTAAATAAACTTTAAATAAAGATTTCGTTTTAGATCTTTTATTTATTGAACGATAAAGAAGTAGTCTCAACTTAGTATCAGGTTTGTATCATAATTAATTCATGTAATCATAATTATTACGACTAGTATATAGTAATAACATCTAGAGATTATATGAATAATCATAATATTATTATTACGAATAATTTAGAAGAGAAATAATGAAGTAACAAAATACAAAAATGATATAATGTATAAAGTAATTGATATATTATATCATTGTAACCTAATTGTTTCCCGACTAAATAACTTAACGAAATCAATAAATTATCACAAGTAGTAGTAAAAATTGATAGGTCTGAAATAATGACATGAAGGGTTCGGTTTATATACATACAACACATTTTAAAATTTCAACTGTCTACCTATCACGTTTCATTAAATACAGCCTGTATACAGACAGACAGACGGACACTATTCAATGTTTCACACGTCAATTTAGTAAACAATTTACATACAACTAGAACCATTGCATTTAATTTGATGGGAAGCTTATTGGTTAGTGAATAATATAATAATGTTGGTCTCAGTTAATAAATAATAAAAAAAATATTAAATATTAAAATATTAAAAAACCGTGGTTGGCAAGACCACCAGTCACCGTGAGCAGCATCCGTTTCTGAATGTAACGTAATGAGTTTGTTGTGATTAACCCAGAATCATATTATGTAGGTACACAGATACCAATTAAGCCTTATAAAAAGAAAAAAAGATAAATTTATGAATTAATATCAAGATGTACTCGTTGCTTTCCCTTATTTTATTAATACTTATGAATAGTTTAGCGTACCCAAATGGATCAAAAGACATAAATTCTGTATATCTTGGGACAGAGAGGAAAAAGTCCACAGGTGTCTTGTATTGCTGTAATGTCTCGGTCAAAAGAAATAAATGCATTACATGCTCAATTCTTACTATTCTTCAATTCAATTTCAATCAAGTATTTATTTCTATTGAAAAACAAGTATCCATGCAATGAGAGTCAAGTAATCTTACCCATATAGAAATACAAAGGATTTAAGTACAGACAAAAAAAAAAGAAATTGCGAAATGGAGGACTTAACGGGAAAGTAAACATCGTATCCTACGTGCAATATACGTCGCACCCATTTAAAGAAGGGCGTGCTTTGTCATTTATTAACCTTAAGGTAAACAATTTACGGCAAAAAATACTGCTTTGACAAAAACTATGCAGAAATTCGTTACATAAAACACGGTTTTAAAATTTATTAGTATCTTATTTTTCATATGTACTTACTTAGGTACCTTTACATATTTTATGATCATCTTTTCTTTTGTTTGATTAAGCATAATTCATTTTCACAATCACATGTTCCAGCTTCCTTATTACGAAAACAATACAATTGTGTCATCAATAATATATACGTCACCTTTATTTTATTTAATTATCTTGTATGAAATTATTTTTAATTTTTAATTTGCCGCTTTCCTAGTTTATTAAAGCCACATAATATTTGAAAATGTGTATTAACATGTATAGCCATGTTAAGCTTATTTAAATTTATATAAATATAGAATGAACAGTAAACCGCTACGGACAAGGATTCAAACCTGCGACGACCTCTGGGAAACGTATCTGTTTATTTTTCATTCTATATTATATTTATATATTAATTTACATAATATTATATTGAAATTGAGCGAAAATCTTAAAGTCAGATTAAGTGTTATTGTTTTGTATGTAATACATATTACGTATATGTCGGAGATCAAGGTGTAAAAGTGGATTGCTGGTTTTTGATAGATTCATCTGTTACAGGATTCGTGGGTAATTGCGTAGGGTTTAGGTAATAAAACCACAAAGACACAGTATGATAATTCCCGTATTAAAATGTGGGTAATCGGTCATCACAAATTGCTAATTATTAAATTGTTTAGAGGATTGTAACCGGATTACTCTCTCTAATAAATTCCGCCACCGACTTACTACTCTCCAATATTTGAAGTGTAACTTTTACACCTTCAAACAACCCCGTCACGCCACTCGTTATGTCACGACATTCACACCCTACAGTTATGACAATATCAATTGAGTTACTAACTATCCTTAAAATAATGTAAGCGCCATCATATATATAAATCTCATTAATGTAAAAAATGACTAATAAGATTTTTAGTCATTTCAGAATTATGAACATTATAAAAATAATAAAGATAATTTTCTTTTACTTAACAATTTCCAAAGATTTCATAGAATGTATTAAGTTTGGTCTTAGAGTCTAATTTTTAAGCCTGCTAAGTTTATTCCAACTAAAGGTGCTTGGAATTCACTCAACGTACAAAACGTACCTACTTCACTACGATATCGTAGTAGTAGTTTATGTAAGCGAGTAGGAAACCTGGATCAACTGCCAGCCAAAATGAATTGTATTAAAATGATTACAGGTAAGGATAAAATAGAATGCAAATAGCTCTGTAATGAGAATGATTTTTGCAACTAGATTTTAAAATAAGCATGCATAATTAACCGTATTTTAAATAATTGTGGAATGTATATTAAATAAAATAATTTTAAGTACCGAAGTAAAAATACCTACTGTTATATTGTAAGGATATACTTTAACAGATAAACTGAATGGGGCTTCGTAATTCTTATTCTATTATTGGAAGAAGCTATTTTATATTTTGTTGTAGTGGTTTTTAACATTATATAATAAATAATATTTAAATAACTAAATACAATACCCGGCAATAAATATTGCACATCGAGCTTTGGAAAGAGACAATCGGCTTATTTCGGCTTCGTAGAGCGTTTTCACTGTCGCATGAAATACAAACAGTCCGGTATCTATTAGGAGTTGTAAAAAAAGTATAATTTGCTCGTATAATTATATAAGTATAATCTTTTGATAATTATTTTTATTTTTTTTGTATAAAAAACACATTTTTTTCTGTGAGTGGTGGTTTTAAGTTGGGGTAAAATAAAATAAAGAAAAACGTGCTTACATAATGTAAGCATGTTTTTTTACGTAAAAATTTTATTGTTTAGGAAAAAAATAACTGTTATTATTTATAATTATAAAATAAGAATTATTACTATTACTATTTTTATTTTATTTTACCCCAACTTAAAGCCACCACTTACAAAAAAATTGTGGCTTTTATACAAAGAAAAAAAAATTATCAAAAGAAGCAAATCATCAGTTTTAACAGCTCCTAATAGATACCGGATTGTTTCTATTTCCTGCGACAGAGATAACGCTCTCCGAGGCCGAAACAAGCCGATTGTCTCTTTCCAAAGGTCGATGTGCAATATTTATTGCCGGGTATTGTACATATTGGTAAACAGCGATTTACCTAATTCCTAATATGTATATAGGTAACTCAATTTCGATACAAAAAATTGGCTTATTACCAAATAGATTTCGAACCTTCGAAATAATGTTGTTTATACATAAATAGAATCTCTCTGAATTGCTTGAATTACGCTTATTTACAAAGCAATGAAGAAGCAAAGGACTACCCATATTATCATATAATTATTTTAAAAATGGATTTTTTTTCAGCGATAAAGTAAATCAATTGGTAGAGCGACGGCAGGTTTTTCCAGGTCGCAGATTCGAATCCTGTCGTTATTGACTAATTTAATATATATTTAATATTTAAAAGTGCTTAACACAACTAACGAAACATTATAAAGAATATCAAGCGGTTTTATTTTTTTTTTTGTGTTAAATATATATTATTTATTTTAATTGAAGCTTAAAATGTTTTCTAAAACGACTAAAATCGACTTTTACGAAATAAAATTAAAAATATTATTATTCTCATATAAGCTATTATTTCATTAACTATTATTAACTCACTACCAAGTATCACAAAATAAAATAAAATCATTTCATCATCAGTACCACTAGAACGAGTTTTGCTGTTACTAAAACTATGAAAGTTTTCGTTATCGAATACCATGATAGTTTTCGTTATCGAAAACTATGACAGTTTTCGTAAACGAAAACTATGAAAATTTTCGTTATCGAATATATGGGCGCAAATCATTATGTAATGATTATATTGTTCCATAACTATTTAAAATTAGAATTTAAATAATTGTTTATAATCACAAAAACTATTTTTTCTCGTATTTTTTAAAAGATACTGCATTGACTTGTTTTGTTAACACTGGATGTGAAATTCATTGTTTCATAATTATTTATAATTAGTATTTAAATTGTTGCTTGTAAACAAAAAAGGGTTGTCTCTTAATGTTATTATTATATTGTTCCATAATTATTTATAATAAGTATCTAAATAATTGTTTGTAAATACAAAATTATTGTTTCTCTAGATACTGTATTGGCTTGTTTTGTTAACACTATCTATAAAATTCATTGTTTAATAAATTATTTTGTTGCATGAATATTAAAAATAAACTTATTTAGAGTTAATTATTCAAAATAACATTTGATTATTTAAACAAACGATTTGATTATTCAAAATAAGTATTGATTGTGATAACTGTTACAAATTAGTATAAATATCGGATGTATTATGAACTTAGATTCAGTTTCTTACTAACAGTCGAGTGAGAATAAACTATTTACGCTATCATTTGTGTGAATTTTCATTGTGATGGACAATGAACCTGAAACCCCTGGCGTAACGCCGACAAATACCATGATAGTTTTTGTTATCGAAAACTATGACAGTTTTCGTAAACGAAAACTATGGCAGTTTTCGTTAACGAATACTATGGCAGTTTTCGTAAACGAATACTATGACAGTTTTCGTAATCGAATACCATGAAAGTTTTCGTAATCGAATACTTTTTTAGTTTTCGTAATCGAATACTTTGTTAGTTTTCGTAATCGAATACTTTGTTAGTTTTCGTAATCGAAAACTATGACAGTTTTCGTAATCGAATACCATGATATGCCATAGTTTTCGATTACGAAAACTGTAAAAGTTTTCGATTACGAAAACTAACATAGTATTCGATTACGAAAACTTTAATAGTATTCGTTTACGAAAACTGCCATACTTTTCGTTTACGAAAACTGTCATAGTTTTTGAATACGAAAACTATCATGGTATTCGATTACGAAAACTGTTATAGTTTTCGTTTACGAAAACTGCTATAGTTTTCGTTTACGAAAACCGTCATAGTATTCGTTTTAGTTTTCGTAATCGAATACTATGACAGTTTTCGTAATCAAAAACTATGAAAGTTTTCGTTATCGAATACTATGATAGTTTTCGTTATCGAAAACTATGACAGTTTTCGTAGACGAAAACTTTGGCAGTTTTCGTAATCGAAAACTATGAAAGTTTTCGTTATCGAAAACTATGAAAGTTTTCTCTATCGAATACCATGATAAAAATTGAAAAAATGAAAAACTAACAAAGTACTCGATTACGAAAACTGCCATAGTTTTCATTTACGAAAACTGCCATAGTTTTTGAATACGAAAACTATCAAGGTATTCGATTACGAAAACTGCCATATTTTTCGTTGACGAAAACTGCCATAGTTTTCGTTTACGAAAACTGCCATAATTTACGTTTATGAAAACTGCCATAGTATTCGATTACGAAAACTGTCATAGTATTCGTTTACGAAAACTGCCACAGAATCGAATACTTTGTTAGTTTTCGTAATCGAAAACTATGACAGTTTTCGATGTCGACTGTGTTTTCGATTTCTATTCTTATACTATGTATTCGATTACGAAAATGTCATAGTTTTCGATAACGATATATATGATGACCAAAATCATATTTTTCGATTTTGGTCATCATCAGCCAAGGTGGACAGATAAATCCTGCTTTATTCCAAGAAACTTTCGAATGTCACTAAGGAATCACGGCGCGCATATTGGGATGGGCTCTGGATGCTGGTGGCGGAGAGATCAGCTAGCTACCAGAGTGAGTTACTCGAAAGCGGGCAGACGCGTGAGGATAGACGTCGCTGATGGTTGTGTCTGAATGCATAAAAATTTTGCATAAAAATATTATTATATGTATTTATATTGACAGATATTCAATATTGGTTAAGTTGTTTTTTAATTAGGTATATTTTTGAATGAGGTAGATATATTTTTGAAGTCGGTTTTTTTTTAAATAACTTTATTTTCTAGTTTTTAATTTTAGTTTGTTCATAATTATATATAGGTTGTAAGGTTTTCTATTTTTCAATTACGAGTAGAAAGTAAGTTAGTTTTTTTTAAAAGCAGTCATAATTTTTATACATGTAACAACCTTTATTTAGACTATTTACATATATCCGGCAATCTGTGGGTTTTACTAACACCTACGCCTACACTTACAGGCGTGATGATTACAAATGTTTGTTTGTTAACGCTTTGTCGCAAAAAAAAATGTAATTCACCTGTTTGGTAGTCGGTAAAATATTCAAAACCTTGTTATGTGACCATTATAGATACCTATAACTATCTATAGTGAAAAACCATTACCAATGCTCGTAAATGAATGTTTCTCTCGATTTCTCTGGGATTCCATCATCAGATGCTCGGAAGTCTATACTTAAAAATCTATACTTATAAAAGCCTATGCTTTTAAATAAAAACCACCAAAACAAACAACAAACAAACAATACCAAAATATTTATAAATCCACCCACAAACGCCGGAGTAATCGCGTTACATACACACGAGCAATATACAGGCAAATTGAGAACCTCCTCCTTTTTGAAGTCGGTTAAAATGTGTGGTGGTCAAGCTCGTCAGTACAAAGCATGCCTTGTACTTGAGAGTGAAGTAAGCTCTTACTTCTACTAGTCAGTTAGACGAAGTAGCTAGTCAAATGACTCTGAAAACTGTATGTATCATTGCCATGCAACATTAACCTGAAAGAGCAAGGATGGTCTTAGCTAAAAAAATACTTTTAAGGAAGATATGTAATGGAAGAACTCAGTACCAGAAAATAGAAGAACGCCATTTACTAACCATTACAGAAGGTAATGGTTACTAAATGTACTTTAAGTAATTATACCATTATGAATTTTAAAGAACTTCTAGTTTGAGAGTAGTAGAAATCTGAGTAATTTCAGAAATTTGAGAATCAAAATAGAGCGAAACAAATGCAGAGTTCAGCGAGGATGCTGGAGGAATCTCCAAGATGAGCTTTCTCCTTAAGGGGGACCAGGCTTACCAGGGCCACATCGCATGAAGATGCTGATTTTCCGGTCCCACGCCGTTTACGGAACGTTCACGGAATTTAATTTGCTAAATCAGATATTTTATAATTAAATAATTAATTATTTATTTTTTGTCACTTTTCTGTCTCAGCTTTAGTTAGGAAAATACGATTTATTATAATTGTAGTTTTAAATAATAAATATTTTTTAAGAATCCTTTTCCTGATCATCCAAACATAACGCTTTATACCCGAATTTTCTAATAATATAAATTCAAATTTTATAGAATTAGTCATAAATATATAATGGACTATAAAGTGTTCAATTATAGGCTTAATTAGTAAAACATATTTGTAAGAGGAAATTGAATATCTTAATTAATTATGATTCCCAAGTTGATGATATAAGAAACATATATATATATATACATTACTTTATATTATTTGCGATGTATAATTAACCCAGTGTAGTAATATGTAATTTACATAACCAACATAATGCCATCTGTAGCAATTATTAAACTAAACTAAACTATTAAACTAATAGACAACACCGTGGTCGATTAAAAATAAAAAAAAACTTGCAGTTGTGTTAAGCGTTAATGTAATATTTGTATGCGGACAGAGCTGCAGTCTGTAGTGAATATTATAATGTTATAGACAAAAAACAGACCAAGGTGCAATATCACTACTAGTGGTCTAAATTTATTTTTATGTTCGTGTGTTAGGTTAAATACATTCATGTGTATGTGATACTCAATAGTGATCAATTCTAAAATAAGACACTATTAAAACTTAAACATGACGTCTGCAACTCATGATACTTAATACAGTATGTATTAATAGATATTAGAGCTCTCTTACCGCAAAGAATCGCCAACGACAGTCATTCTATTCTTTAAAGCACTTTATGACACTGTTCACAAATACTGACCATCGACCGGTCCTATTTCAGCTAGGACTTCCTCCCCTTAGGGAACCCGCGACCAAAACAATTATTAACTGGACGAAGCTTCGAGAGCAACTCCATTCCCCCGTTCCAGCGCACCTCGACAAAATTCCTGACCAGCTTACATCGGTCGAGGACGCTGTCTCAGCCGCGACTAACTTCACAGAACATTTGGTAGACAGCATAGGAAAGTCCTCGAGGGAGGTCCGAGTGAACTTCGAGGGTTACCGAGCACTCCCTCCGGACATTAGACTCCTCATCACCCGTAAAAACGCCGCGATTAGAGCCCATGACCGATACCCGACCGATGACAACCGACGGAGGCTGCGCCGTCTTCAGAGGGAGTCGAGACAAGCTCTCGACGACTTCAGAGATAGCGGCTGGGATAGGACGCTTGCGACGCTCTCTCCAACACACCAGGCATTCTGGCGGTTGCAGAGAGCGCTGAAGGCGGACACTGTCTCAGATATGCCTCCCTTGGTTGGACCTAACTCCGCCATCGCGTTTGACGACTCTGACAAAGCTGAGTGCTTAGCCGACAGTCTAGAGAGCCAGTGCCGTCTGTCTGCTCAATCCGTTGATCGCGATCATGTCGAAATAGTCGACAAATCGGTCAATATAATGTGTTCTCAGCCACCGGCCGGTCCGCCAATCGAGGAAACGAACCTAGACGAGGTGACGTCAAGAAATCGCCAGGTCCCGATAGGATCACTAACAAAGTGATAAAGCTTCTTCCGCCTCCTTTAATTTACCTATTGGTTACCATTTTTAACGCTCTACTGGCCGGTTGCTCGTTTCCGGCCCAGTGGAGAGAGGCCATAGTGATAGGGTTCCATAAGCCGGGCAAACCCCGGCATCTGCCTAGTAGTTACCGTCCCATTAGTCTTCTTAGTTCCTTAGGGAAAGTATATGAGAGAATCATCCTCTGTAAACTTAGATCGGAAGTCGAGAGACTCAAAATCATCCCAAATGAGCAGTTCGGCTTTAGAGCCAACCATTCATGTTCCCATCAGGTGCAACGCCTCACGGAGCACATACTGATAGGGGCCACTGTGAGGGCCAAGAAGCATAGGACAGGAGCGCTCTTCCTCGATGTAGCTAAGGCGTTCGACAGGGTCTGGCACAATGGACTGGTGTACAAGTTATACCAGTTCAAGGTGTCGGACAGACTCGTACTCATCATACGGGACTACCTGACGAATCGCTCCTTTCGCTACAGAGTGGAAGGCGTCTTGTCAACCCCCCGCCCCATCAGGGCGGGTGTTCCCCAGGGTTCAGTTCTCTCGCCCATACTCTATTCCATCTACGCTAGCGATATTCCTAGACCGCGATCTAAAGTGCACCTTGCCATGTACGCGGACGATACCGCGCTTTACACGTCCTCTAAGGATCACTGGGATATATACCAACGTCTCCAATCCGCAGTCGACTCCCTTGAGAGTTGGCTGCGGAAATGGCGGATCGAGGTAAACCCTGAGAAGAGCGTTTCGGTGCTCTTCGAACGGGGCCCCCCAAGGATCCTCCCGCGAATCAAACTCTTTGATAAACCGATACCTTGGAAAGACGAGGCAAAATACCTAGGAGTAACGTTAGATAGAAAGTTAGTTTTCACTGCGCATATTAGGACCGTTTGTAGCAGAGCGGCCTACATATTAGGTCGTTTATATCCGCTGTTAGGCAAGCGGAGTAAAATGTCCCTTCGCAATAAGGTGACACTTTACAAAGCTTGCATACGTTCCGTCATGTCCTATGCGAGTCCCGCTTTTGCGCACGCTAATCTGAAACCCCTTCAGGTGATTCAGAACAGGTTTACACGGATTGCAACCGGGGCGCCGTGGTTCGTACGCAACATCGATCTCCATAGAGACTTGAACCTTCCGACCATCGCTCAGTACTTCAAGGGGCTTTCCCAAAAGTACTTTGAACGTGTTGAGCGACACCCGAACCCACTGGTGGCTGACGCCGCAGAGTATAGACCACGTAAGACTACTTTAGTCAGAAAAAGAAGACCCAAGTCGGTACTCGTTGACCCCGACGACGCGTTCACAGTAGGTAATAAAGTGTACGCGTAGGCATAATTGACACCACACAACATACAGACACACACCGTCTGTACCGGTATAGACGAGGTCCCAACTGAGTAAGTGCTCCGTAGCTCCGGCGTTCTGCCGTCGGAGGACGCTAGTGTCCAAATTTCCTTAGCTTCCCTCCTGACTAACGACGCCCCGAGCCGAGGTCCGTGTCTCAATCTGAGACGCCCTCGGGACGTCGTTCCCCATGGGGGCCCATCTGGCCCCCCCTTTTTAAGGGTGGGTCTCCTGACCCACCCATTCCCCCGGTGACGCTGTAATAGCCAACAGGGCTAACAGCATAGACAGACAAAAAAAAAAAAAAAAAAAAAAAAAAAAAAAAAAAAAAAAAAAAAAAAATGTTCACAAATACACTAAACTGTTTACCATTTAAACACTTAATTATCACTGTTACACAACTTAGTTTCTCGATCTCACATTCAGCGGTTTATTATAACTGTTACACTTTTATCACAATAATACCACCCCACAACTTGTACTCCCAATTTCACACAATGCCTTCTCTTAACCGAGCTGCGATTTATATACTTCTTATTCTTAGTCAAATCAGTATCCAATATTACATTTATTTTATCAATCAACTTCTATACAGACATTCAATTGTTTTAGTCAAATCAACAAATTATATCTTTGTTTTTAGTCAAAACCAAACTACTACATGTATAAAAGCTAACATAGAGACGTCCTTAATAACTGTATCCGTTACATCTTCGGTCTGCGTAAGTACGATCACGTCTCTCACTTTCGTACTCAACTTAAATGGCTCACTATTCGTCAGAGACGTAGCTCTAGAATACTTTGTCTCCTTTATTCAATCTTAAATGATGCAAATTCACCTTCTTATCTGAAGGAAAAATTACGGTATCTCCATGTAACTCACGGTAATGTTTAAATGCTTCGTTCATCTTCTAACATTAAAACGATTATTCCACCGCATAGAAGTGATTTCTTTCACAAATCTTTCACAATTCTAGTTTCACTACTCTGGAAAGAACTACCTGAATAGATCAGAAAAGCGCCCACAAAGACTTCTTTTAAAAGAAAGATAAATAATTCTAATTTCTTATATGTGTTATATAATGTTTACACAGATAATTATATATGTTATGTGTGTATATGTATATATGTATATGTGTATGTTAATTATTATATTAATTATATTATTTTATACATGTATTTAATATCTATTGTTTATATTTAGTAAATTATGTTCATGTTATATTGTTTTATCATATATATAAAATTAAGAACTTGTAAATAGATTTTTAGTAGCCTACCGCAATTTCTCACCATTCGCAGAAGTTAACGGGTATGCCAACAGGCATTAAGCTC